>JAWNKZ010000187.1:3600000-4200000 GCA_035041615.1 Drosophila anomalipes
ATAGCTTGTCAAACTAATTGTTACACTTTAATTTTCCACTACTTGAAAAGTTTCTAATTATTATATTAACCTATGAATCAATCGCCTGAAGCCTCACGCCACATCCTAATGAATATGTTAATAGGACTCTAATGTTCGGTTATCTGTTGTTGCTTGTCCGTGTGCCTTTGGAGTGGACTGTCTGCCTGGCGTAGGTATTACTGCCATATGGCGCCTCTAGACGCAGCCCATTAAAAGTGATTGCAAAATGCCGCCACACAAGTCCCTCCTGCGTAAGTGCCTCAAGCAACAAGAATGTTCGCCTCCCCCCAAAATGCTGTAATTTCACTTTCGCCGCATATGCTGCCCGCAACAACAACAGAGAAGCAACTTTTCCTCGATGTTGTTTTCTTTATTTTTCTTTTTTTGGCAAAACAAACAACATAAATATGGATTTCTCATTAAAATGCTAAAGTTATGCCAAAGCTGAGACTGAGACTGAGGCTGAGGCTGAGACTGAGACTGAGACTGCTGCCGGCACGTCGAGATTGCCGGGTTACTGTTTTGAAGCAGCAGCGCAGGCGCGCTCTCTCTCTCACTCTCTCTCTCTCTCCTCTCTCTCTCTCTCTGTTTGCTCTCTCTGTTTGCTCTCTCTGTTTGCTCTCTCTGTTTGCTCTCTCAATGTCAATGTCGCGGCATTGTGCTCTTTTGCCCGGCTCTCTGCTTTTGCTGCTGGCAAGTCACGTGCTGCCATTGAAGGAATTTCATTGCCTGTTTGCCGGCTTAGTTGTACTACTACAAACATGGCCCCTCGCCCCTCTCCACCTCCCCCCTCTGCCCCTCTCCTCCTCCACACCATTTCTCGCTTAACACTCCGGCACGACAATGTGACGCATTTGTCATGAAACGGATTTCCGGTATTCCAAACGTCGCAACATAGCTGTCTTTGTCCTCCGACTCTTCAGCCGTAGGGCAGTCAAGAGCGTAGGGAGAGTGGGTGGGTAGCGGGCTGAGGAGCTCTTCTTCACCATGTTGTCTTCTGTGCCTTTGACACTCTTGACTTTGGGAGCACTCTGCACTTGGCCTCTGCCTGCAAACTTGTTCAATCTTTTATGACAAAAGGCTCGGGCTACAGCATAACCCAAAAGAAAAAATTGTTGTTGCCGCCGCAAAAGTGGCTATTTAGCATTTTAGAGTAGGCGACCAGCCAAGCCCCCTCCTCCCCTCCACACGACCTTCTTTCCACTTCGTTGTCAGCCATGTTGTCGTTCGCATAAATTTTTTATTAATTTCATTAGATGGCTCAAGTGCTGAGAATTTTAATCAACGCTTCTCTTGGGCCCAAAAAAAGAACGCATAAATATGCAACGAAATTTGACAATGATAATAGTTAATGAGCATCGGCTGGATAAGCAATGGGGATGGGGGTGAGTTGGGGATGAAAACTATCTGGGGCCCAAATTGCTTTGCTGTACTAAATGGCTGACAATGCGACACTTTGGCGGCAATTTGAAAGCGTTTGCAGTTAATAGACTGCCAATTGGGGAGGATATTCCAAATGCCACGCGTGTGGATAGTTAAGATGACGATGCTGATGCTGCTGCTGATGCTGATGCTGATAGCGCAGCCTATTTAATGAGGCCCTTATATAATCACTAATGGATAAATGGGCGCTTCAAGAGCTTAAAGCAATGTGTTTGGGCTTATTTAGCATACATTTGGCCCATACATTTTTAATTATATTTATCTATTTTTAGAGTAATATCACTAAGCAGACAATGCATGGTGGCGTCAAATCGACAAAAAGTAGATCATGGTTTTCTGTACCCCATTCTGCTTCGGGGCAACGCGTCGAAAATGCTGCAGGGGTCAGCGTGTCGAGCAGCGAACGCAGGTCATTTTTGACTTGACTTCGCTGCGACACCATCATGGATAAATGGAAAACACAGCCTTTTATGAGCATGCGTGCATGGGTGCGAACCTTTTCTAATAGGTCCTAGTGGGTTACGAGTGCGCAAAACAGCTTTATTGGTAACGGATCGCGCAGACCCTTGAATGTGTGCGCAGATAGCAGCAACACTCTATCCTTGTCTTTTGCTCAGTTTATGGTCCTGATGCGTAACCTTTCTTAAAGCGGGATGGTTTAGCTGTTGACCAATTGTGGCTGTGGTTACAGCCCGCAAAATGTATGGTGCAAATCGAAAACAGGGTATCATTGTCTCGACATTCAAAAACTCTTTGATATATAAAAAGAAAAAATATGTATATATATATTTAGTGGTAATATCTAAATTTTATGCATACAACTTCTTAGTATTAGTAATATTATTTCTGATAATTTATTTATTAATTTATTACTATTATTGTTTCTTAATTCTTTTTATATTTATATTTAATCATTTATTTATTTATTTTTCAGATTTATATCCGCATTTTATGTACATAATTTTTGAAATCATCTGCGCCTTATTCGCTTCCCGCTTCCGATAAAAAGATGCAGCTGCAAATTGCTTTCCCTTCATCCCCTTACCGTTGACAGCCAGCGTCTTCTTAATGGCATTGGCAAATCTTGCAAATTGCACGCTTACAATTCACAACTGATTTTAGTATTCGGCTTGTGTAGATCCTGCAGCTGTTTGGTGTTGAGTTATCTTTGCGCAGAGGCGATATCGTAACCAATGAAGTTCTACTGAGGTGCGATTATTGCTAGTTGAAAACTTTAACCAATACCCCGCCATGGGGACGTGAAATACCGTCCACTACGGCAATTTTTGGAAGCCCGAGAGGGCTCATTAATAATCAATTATACAATAACCATTATAATATAAGTTGTTCGAATACGCAACTAACCTGTTTCTGTCTGTACACTCAGAAAAAAAGTGCCTTGAGTTCGACTTTTCCAAAATAATTTCTAAGCACAAGAAATTAATTTCTTAAAATTAGATAGGCTTTCTTTGTAAAAAGTAGAAATGCTAACCCGTATTTTTAGAAAAAAAACTTTCTGCTAGAGTTAGCTCCAATTTATCCGTATTAAAAGCCTCGTAGGGAAGTCTAAAATAAACTAGTGTTGAATAATAATAATGTAAGTGACAAAAGGCACATTTTAAAGGTCTGCGACACATATAAAAATCACACCTTGGAAATGACACACATTTTTTTTTAGAAATTAAAAAATGTGCGCTGGAATTAAGAGTAGAAAAATCATTGTTTTTAGAAATAAACTTGTTTGAGTAATAATAAGTATTGCTATTTTCTAAAATATAATTGCTTTTTCTGTCAAGTGTATATTGTCAAGTATTAATGTTTATCATTCGGAATAAATTAAGCAGACCCTTTAAAGAGCATAACCACAAATAACAGATCATAATGTAGGCCATAAAAAGGCAGTTTTTGTTATGGTAGTCTTCATAATTTATTTGTGTTAAGGTCCCAAGCTGGCAGCAGCTGACTGACTGGGTAATAATAATAGAAGGTTTAATGGGCAATATACAAATTAAACATAATGTTAACTCCTTTTCGGATAGGCCATAATGACTCTGCCCGCCGCCGCCGCCGGCGCCGGCCCACTTAAGCCCAATTACAATAACGCAAAAGCCTAAAACCAAACATGGCAGAGAAGACACATTGTACAGTTAGAAGTTGTCGCTGCCAATCCCACCCTCCACACTCCATCCTTCCCTGCCGGCCTGGCCAAAAAGTACGGCCGCAATTTATGTTTATGTGACTCGAAAGTTTTGCGGCCGTCGGATTTTTATAGTTCAAGTTCGACGTTTGAGCCGCATGGGAAAAAGTTTTGGCTCGCATGTAAATTTACGGGCGGGTAGTTTAGCTGAGGAAAAACTTGAGCCTTTTTATGGTCACAAAAAGAGAATAACAAGAGAACAGAGAACACAAAATAGACAAAAAAGCAACAAAAAAAAATGAAAAATAAAAAGGTAAAGCCATTGAGATTTGTGTATTTGTCTGTTTGCTCGCATCCAGGCGCAACGTTGGTCAAACTTGAGTGCGCTTTATGAACTAGCCAAATGTAATTTGAACCCTGACCCCCCCCTGTGTCCCTTGCTGTCCCCTAAACGGTGGCAGGCACATAATTCATTTTTTATGCCAAAGCCTATTTTGCATGCGAAGCGTGTAGCGCGTGTCGCACTGATTTGCTTCCTTGAATATCCTTGTATATCCTGCGGGATTCGCTCATCTAATTTATGCGTTATTTATGCAGCCATATTGATGAAGATGCATAGCGCCACGCCACAGAATACGAACGAGAGCAGAAAGCTGAAAACGATAAAAATAATTCAATTAAAATAAATACGAAATAAAGCAATTGACGCCGTATTTGGGCTTCAGACACACAATGGATATGGATGGTTAAAGTACACAGATTGCATAAAAGAATGTTAAACGATAGGAAATACCATCAGAGGAGTTTTCTTAAGACATTACTCAAGTTTTAAACACGTATTTTTATCATTCTTAATCCGTTTTTTGGGAAAAGGCAATATGCAATTACGATCCGCACACCTCGTTTGCAACTCGCAAATTTAAATCAGAAGACTAAAAATGAATGAAAAATTTCCTTAACATTACTGCTGCTTCTAGCCGTGTTCAGATCGAAAATTAAGTGCGAATTTGAGTTGCTATACGAATTGAAAGCTGCGATCACGTTTATGTCAGTGATGGACTCGCAAAAACACGCTATTATTACAGTTAGTTTATGTATATAAAGTGTGCTAAATTGTTCTTATTATTTATACGACGCTGGTGCTTCTTGTATGGACATGATTTTGATATTCTACAGCATACCGATTTAGGCAAGGCACCTTCTTCTCAAAAGATGAGTATGGGTTCTCTGGTTATTTTTATATAATACCCTTAGCAAAGGATACATAATTTTCTCAAGAAAGAATTCTGACTACCTCGTAAGTATTCCTCATCGGAAACAATATTCGACGGGATCATTATATTATAACAGTTCCCACACAGATAATCGCTGTAATATGGTACTTCAAGAAGTGTAAAGAGGAATATCCCCAGACGCAGAGATTATGGACTAATAATCATAACGATTTGTAATGTTATTCATAATTGGCCCGGCTGCAAATGCCGCCAGGCGCCTAAAAAATTGAGTTTAGACTCATTAGAGTGCTCCTCTCCACGGAAATCTTTAGTAAAAGGCGAAAGATTTATTCGACAACTGAAGAGAAGCCAGAGTGAATTAACACCACCAAACACACAGCTTCTACCCGGAGAAATACATAAACTGATTGCGAATTGTAAGAATTTTCCAGTTACATCTGGACAACCCCTAAGGTAGGCTACACCACCTTAATTATGGACTATGAAGAGACAGGAATTTCGACAGTCTTTGACAACAATTACCACCCTTAAGTAAATGTGCATGAGGTAGTTTTGTAGGTGCATCGCTTACAATTCGTAACTGGTTTAAGTAGACAAATTATAGAGTACCAGATCTATTTGAAGTTAAAGTCATCGCTTCTCGGCCTTATGGCTAAGATCAAAGTGTAGTATCTGTTCTTATCAGCTTAACATCTGATAGTTTCTCCATTGGAGAACAACAAATGTTAAACTGATTTTTGGAATCAGACGGAGTGCTAGGGGCTTGCTCCACCTCTGTCACGGGTCGGCCCGGTATTGCAGTACCGCCGGGATTTCGGCCCAACTGATTAATCAATTTTAGAATAATAGCGAACTATGGAACCAACCCTCGTAGTTGGGATTTAGTTGGATTTGTTTCGCCCAACTCGCATTGTTGGGTGTGAAAGGCAATTTCTGTAGAGGACCCGAGTCCCGACATGCAAATGTCAAGAAAGGGAGAGGAGCAGGAGGAGGACGGATGGATGGCACTCACTGACAGGGAAAAGGATGAGGACATGACGGCAGCTGGCTGACATTGCAACTGTGTCCTGGACTACTCTCTCTTTCTTGAGCCTTTGAGTTTGCCTGGATTGTATCCAGAAGGAGGCTAGCAAATTGTTTTGTCATCGACTACTTTTGCCAAGTCGTTTGGAAAATTGAAATGATTAATTGTTTGGGCAAACTACTTCTTTTGGCAACTGTCCTGGTGCTGCTGAGTGCGCCTAGCGCGGAGTTGAGGAAAATATCAAGTTGTCGTCGTCGTCGTCTTCCTCACTGAGGAGTAGAACAGAAGTGAATTGATAGCTGCGCAGCTCAAAGTTGAAAAATCAAAACACTTTTTATTGACAGCCCGCAATTTGTCGCGACGCTCGGCAACTGAATTCCTTTAGTAATTCATACATAATGTATGTATTTGTGTGTGTGTGTGTGTGTCTCAGTGTGCAGGCTAACTTGACAAGCACGCGACAGTTATTTGTCAGATGTTAAAGTGGTGGATTAAATAGATTTATGTGCTGCAGATGGCCAACAAATGAATTTTAAGTATTGATCAATTTCACTAAGTTGCAGTGTGTAATTTATTTCTTATATCAATATATTTTCAAAACTTTTGGTAACTCGATTGTTAAAACATTAGCAGAAGTATTTAATAAACATATCCAAGGCAATGTTTTCCGAATTACTTTAAATATCTTTGTGGCGCCATCTGTGAAGCAATATGTTCGCGGTTGGCGCCATCTCTTGAGTAACCAGGGAAAAGTCCGAAATTGTGTGTATCATGGCTTAAGTGGTCTATCAATGTATCCTTGCTAATACTGGGGCTTTTCTATGTGTCCTAACTAACATTGGGAATAAGGTTCATGACTGTGCTACTGTATAAAAATGGGAAATGGACTCCGAATGAGTTTAATTTAGTAAATATTCTAGGCACTATACAGGCTCAGGATAACCCGTTTTTTTTAGGGATTTATGCCTAAACAAAATAGGTTTATGACTTGAGACTATCGGAAATGCAGCAGGTATACAGAATATCCCATTTTTATAGGGAATTTACGCTACATTTACTGAATGGTTACGAAATACGATTAGACACAAACACGCAGGGAACACAAAATGGTTTAAGACTCTGAAAAATGTGAAATGCAACAAACACCCAACAAGGACAAATACGGTATAATTGCAGTTAGCGAATATTCAAGCAGAGTATTTATTGGCGGTAAGCAAACATAACAATCATTTTAAAAGTGAAATAAAATGTGCAGGTATAAAACGTGTAATTCAAATCCATTTCCTTATTTTTGGTACATGAAAAGCTTCGCCCTAAATTTAATATTAATTAAATTAGTTTAATTAAATTCCATATAATAGTGACCATATTTTGAATAACCAATAAAAACAACTTTTAAATCCAACTAGCTTAACATTCTTTTACATTTGCAAGCGTTTTACTGTTTGTTTTGCCATTTCTCAATTAAAGACCCTAATATTAATTTAGATGGGTTAGAAATTTAGCTCTGTATGAATATCTATAGGAAGGATCTAAACCCTTTTCCTTTTAGCGCATCCCTAAGACCCTAGACTGTTGCAATTTCCTTTAGATACATCTGTATTCACTTTTCAACCTTTACCTCGCTCAAGTTTAAACTTTGAATTGTTGTTTTAATTGGAAAGCGTGTTAGAAACGTGGCTCAAAGAATTTATAAACAATATTATCAGTCGAAAGTGTCCCAGCTGTCTGTTTGGCTTGTGTCCCTCTGTCTGCCCCTCTGTCCCCCTTATGCACGCGTCTTTTGTATATTTTGTTTTTTCTAAACATTTTTTCGTAACTTTTTTCTATCTGTTGTTTTGCATAAATTTTCACTCGGTTTTTTATCAGGCCGTTCTTCAGGGCTGTGTGTGTGTTTCTGTGTGTGGGCGAATGTTTTGCCTTAATTTTCGGTTTTTTACTCTTGCCGTGTCCGAGATTGTTCTATTGAGATAGTATTTTTCTTTTTTAATCCTTTACCCAATGACTGCAGCAGAGTCGGGCGACCCTTTTTGAATGCCATGAACCCCCAGTTTCTACTACCCCCTCGCCCATCGCCCTTCGCCCCTCGCCCCACGCCACTCTTGGCTGGTAGCACGCGAGATTTTATAGTTATTGCCGAAATTCCCTCGATGGTTTTAGCCGTTTCTATAGCATTTACATTTTATTTTGTTGCATGTGTTGTCGCATCGCTCGGAAATTGCGACTCTATTGTTTTATAGTCGCAGCGGGCTCTCCAGTCTCCAGCCAGTTTGTGTTGGGTTGGGTTGGGTTTGGTTTGGTTGGTTATCAATGGACAAAACATGATGAATGGCAAAGGAGTCGTTTCATAAAAAAGTAACAAACACAAACGAAGCCCATTGCCCCCATCAGGGATTCCATTGCATTTGCCAAACATTGTTTTTATTTTGGTTTTGATGACAGGTTTCCTTGAACCGCTTAAATTTCTTCATAGACTTCTTCCTCAATTCAATAAAAACCTAGGAGCTTACTTACGTAAAAACAGCAATTCAACGAGTTTATTGATAGGTTTTAAATGGGGCTTTGTTGACTTCAAATCTTTTATTTATTTTACTTTTATTTTTCGAGCACAGCGGAAAGGTTTTGAATTTAATTTTAAAGAACTTTCCTCTTACTGCTTTTTGCGCGAACTGTATGGTATTTAAAAAATGTATATTTAATATATATTTGATATATTTTTAGTTTTGAAAAGTTGTTTCTCTAACTTTAAAAATATGCTGACTTAAAATTTAATTTCCTCATAAATGTTAACTGGGGAACTTGAAGCCAAGGGAAATAAATTTCCCCTGCCTGACGATGACGTCACTTGCGCCAACCTGTTTGAACTTGACAAACTGGCAACGTGCTGGAAATTACCCCAGGGGAAATGACATGCGCCAGGGGTATTTTGGTAAGGACAACCCTCAGCCGCTGTGTGGTGCATTGAACCAAGCCGGCAAAAGCGAAGGCTAAGGTCAATTGCAGTTGGGGCGCTTCCAGTGAGCGACGACGCCATGGCCAAATAAAATTTCCCTTTCCAAAAGGGAAATTTGCGAAAATACCTCTGTCGAATGTTGCCACGGCTACTGCTGCTGCTGTTGCTGCTGCTGCTGTTGCTGCTGCTGGTGTTGCGTGGTGCTGCTGCCGAGTCCTTTTCAGTGCTCGTTGGGCATCGATGGCGCGCGGTTCGTCCTGGCAGCGTTGTGCGTTGGGCAATTGTTGGGGAATTTCGTACACAACTGTTGTGCGCGTAAATGTATTTTGGCGACATCCAGTGGCGAGCAAACATGAAACATTCTTTAGCAACTGTGGATTAACATAAAGAATGTTTCTTTGGTTTGTGCACAAAAAGTGTGTGTGGCAATTGAAGTCAAGGTGCAATTTGAAATATTTAACCAGCTCATTTGCAATGCAGCGGCGACAAGCCGTTGCCCAAGCATGTCCTTAACAAAAGGCAACACTTTGTGCATGAGGAATTAGCTGGCGCCGGAGTCGCCTAAAAATGTTGCAAAACAATGTGCGACAACGTGTGAGGCAACAAATATGAAAAATATGAAAAGAAAACAAAAACCAAATAAACATGTAAATATGTGAAAATGTGAAAAAAGTAAAACCCAAACACAAATAATAAATGCCAAAACACATGAGGACGACGGTGCCAGCGAGCCGAAATAATCATAACCAGCGGCGGGCACATTACAATGTCTGATTGTGTGTGTGTGTGTATGTGTGTATGTGTGTGTGTGTGCCTGTGTCTGTGTTTGTGTTTGTGGCAGAGTCGACTTCCTGTTTCCTGTTTTAATGTTTACGTTTTGCGGCTGGTGGCTTCCGGCGACGCGTTGCCAGCAAAATGTCCTGTGTGTGTGTCCCTGTGTGTGTGTGTGTTGGATTTTTGAGCTAATGTAGTGGCATTTTAGGCGCTACGAAATAATAGATAATAAAATGTAATGTCGTCCTCTTGGCTTAGCCAACACATACGCTTAAGGATCTTTGACTCTACCTCCTCTTTTTTTTCCTACTCTCCCTCTCTCTCTCTCTCTCTCTCTCTCTGTACTCTCTGTTTATCGTCCTTTAGGCTTTTACTGTGTGCGTGCCAAACGTCGATTATTGCGCTTTTCGCCCGCCTTCTCTCGTTGCTGTGTTGTTGTTGTTCTTGTTGTTGTTCTTGTTGGGGTAATAAAAATCAGTCGCAAATCTTGCTGCGCCTAAATGGAATGCAGCGACAAGCCAGCTCCTTAAATTAGATTAGATGATGTGCCATAATGAAGCTGTGCCGGGGAGCATAAACACACATACTTATACACCCACAACCCCCATCCCCCAACCCCCAACCCCTAACCCCACATCCAGCCTGCAGAAAAGGACAAAAGTCGGAGGCGATGTGTGAGTTGTGCTGTGGGGCAAAAGATTACATGCTGCGGAAATTTGGAATGTTAAATGTATGAACATCTATGCCTTAATGTTATTAAGTGGAAATGATGCGCCATGATTTATATAGATGCTTAGAAAATGGTGTATCTTTTCTTTAACAAAGTTTGCTTTATTAAATAATAATAATTTATATATTGATTAGAGAATTACTGATTTTTTGAATAAATACTCCAATTAATTAGCATCGTTTTAATAGCTTTTACATTTTAAAAATTAATTGCCTTATTTAAATTCTCTCATTAATATTATAGTTCAGTTAAATTATGAAATTTATTGAAAAAGTCAGAGATGAACCCTCATTTGTTGGTTTGATTGGTTTTGTTTTCTGGATTATCCCAAGCCTTGCAACGAATGTTTGACCATTTTATTACCGCCGAATTTATTATTTATTAGATCCTTTCTTTTATTTTAAATTAAAATTTTACTAAGCACTTTAAATTGTATTTCATTTAATTTGTAACTTAAATTTGGAATTTAATTTTAATTTTTTTATTATTATTATAATTGTATTTTTAAAGCATTTTTAAAAATGTTTCTACTATTTTAGTCCACATTAAATACGTAATTAAATAAAAAAAATATGGAAACTAGATTTTTATTTTGTAATATCAGAGTTGGTATTTAATTTGTGAATGGCAGAAAAAACTGTTACACCTGCTACATGGGAGAGATTAAATCTTGTGTCGAGGATTTCATGGATTACATATGCTTTATTAATTAGCATAGCCTATCTACTGCGATACATACGCAGAATTTATAAAATATCTTTGAGCAGAGTTCGGAGCGTGTTTGTCTTACTTATTATGCGTCAAATGTAGCCAGCGAGGTGCACACGACTCGCACTCCAAACACAAACACGAAACGTGCCGCCTAATTTTAGGCGAAAAATAAGAAGAATAATAAAAAGAAGAAGAAGCAGCAGCAGCAGCAGCGGCAGCAGCAGCAGGCAGCAAAAACTTTGACTACGTGTCAAAATTGCGAAAAGCTGCTTGAAGTTCAAGTTGGCAATATGTGCCACAAATTACCTCAAGTCGAAATCAATTGCTGCCGACTTTATGGAATGATTTCCGTATAGAGGGATATAGTGTATGGTGGTAGAGGTTGGGGTGGAATTGTTGCAATTCAATTTTGCACTCGTTACAATTAAAGCACCCGCTTTTGACATGCTGCATGCGTGTCTTCGTCTATATCTTTAGTTCCGGCGCAGCCGGAAGTACTCAAGCAGAAAGAAGACGCAACGGAAAAATGCTGTAAGGGAACAAGACAAACAAATCCAAAATAAACAAACGTTGTCTGCCTCTGTTTCGCTAACCCACACAACGCTCCCCTCTCCCCTCTCCCTTCCCCCTCCTCTCTCACCAAACCCAAAAATAAAGGAAAGAAAGTAAGCTGTGTGTTGCAAAAAAAGAGAGAAAAAAAAAACAGAGAAATGCTTACGAAGCGGAAATTAAGACCCACTCCAGCGAGTGAGTCCCAAACAAAGCTGCCAAAAGTTCGTAAACAAACACATGTCTGACTCCCCCAGCCAATCCCCCAGCCCCCATCCCCCCACAGCTCCCTTCCCGTTCATTTCTAGCGCCTGTGTGTGCGTGTGTGTAAACAAGCCCAAACATATCACATTTTAATCCGATGTAGTGGAAAATTGCGCAAGAAAGTGCCGTACATTCGAAAATTGTATTGTTCCAACTGAAGAACAGCGACAAAAAAATTGCCGCCATTCGCAGAGGGATTGATTATGGTGTCATTCCTTAAATGGATTAGACGACGGCGACGACATCGAATAAGTTAAAATAGCAGCTGTTTTAATTAAAAACTTGCATGCTTAGTGAGCAAACCTTGGCATATCCTTGCAAATCCTTACAAATGTCCTGCGCGTTAAATTTAATAGTCCATGCGATTGTACTGAGTTATGAGCTCAACACGTGACCATATGGCTGCTGCTCCTCCCGAGCTCCTCGGCTCTCAGTTTCTCTATGAATTATGAAGCTAGCCTGACAATGACTAGCAAAGGAGGCGGGTCTGTTTTCTACTTTAAATTAGTGTAAATTTTATGCGCTGGGCCTATAAATATGCAAAGGTTTTTGTTGTTCTTGTTGTTTGCCTTGTTCTGAGCGTCATTTTTGCGTGGCAGTGGGCAAAATGTCCATTTCATTAATGAAGAAACAAGTGTGGCACGTGTTGAGCTAGCTAGCATTGAGCTACTTGGCTGTGGCATAGACTTCCTTGAGCAGTAGATCTAGCTTTTGTATATGAGTCTATTGATGTGGGGGAGTTTTTAATTATAAACACTGTATTGTTCTAGAGACCAAAAATTAAAAAATCACCCTAGTTTTTACTTCTCTTGCTTTAGTATTTTCTCGACTCTTATAGTGCTTAGCATATAAATGATATTCGCTAATATAAACAGGCTTATTTGTGAGCATTTTTTATTTAATTCCATTCAACTCAGCTTTATTTGAAGCGCTGACTTAAGGGCCAGCAGCTCTCTGCTCTTGATTACAGTCTAACACTGTAGTTAGCTCCTCTGTGATTTCAGCTAGGATCTACCTTATTGCGCAGCGCATTCTTGGCCAACTAATTTCCATATTCAACACACCCCTCCTCCTCCTCCTCCATCTCCCCCACGGTCTGCGTTTTTGTACAGTTTTGAGCCGACTCCGCCCATAAATTGTCTATAGCTGTCATACTTTTAGGCATTTAATAAATTTTATGACTCTGGCGATGCTTCTTCTTGCTTGCCGTTATTTTTCTTGCATTGCTTTTTGGTTTCCTTGCTTTGCTTTCTTTTTTAATAACATTCGTTTTCCCCGCCGCTGCTTGTCCTCGCCGTTGTCCGCCTCGGGCTATCTCTTTTTATTTCCTCGCTGTGTCTCTCTGTCCTTCTCTCCGCCCGCTCTGCTGCTGCGATTTGCGAATGTGGGTATTTATGCGTTGCCCACCCCCTCGCTCATTTGGTTGCTCCCCAAACAGCATGCAACAATCTTTTATATGGGTTTATTATGTATGCTTTTGCTCTTGCTTTTGCTTAAAACATACAATTTCCTCAAGCGATTTCCGTTTGCACTGATGAGTCTTATTAAATTCGAGTTGCTCGCTTGGGTTGAGGGTTTGGGTTCGGCTGGATGCTGGGGTGTGCCCTGCCTTGGCCGCCTACACCATCCTACTATCCATTCCGCCCAAGAAATTGGCTCGCCAGGATTTGGCCGTTAACTAACTAAAATACGACGCCTGTTTGCAAATTGCGCTTTAATTGAATTGCACATAGATTGTGTTTTAGTCGCAGGGGAAGTTGCTTTTGCCCCAGCCTCGGCTGTTGCAGACAAATTTTCAACGAAAACACAAAGAAAAAAAAAAAATGGAAAAGAAAAAGAAAAAGTGTTCGCACAAAAGTTTGGTTGCATGCCATATTTTAACGCCTTTACCACGCCCCCTCACTCCGAACACCAGCAGCATATCTCAAAAGTCTTTAGAAGTGTTTGAAACTGTCATACGCACATAGTTTTTTTTTACTCGATTTATTTCTTCCTCTCTCCCTCTCTCTCGCTCGCTCTCTCATTCTCCCTCCACCTACACCTCTCTCTTTTCGATTACGACAACAGACTTTGCCACTTTATTCTACACTATAGTTCACCCTAAAATGGGTATATAGAGTTGGTTGTGGAGTAGATCGAATTTGATAAAGCAACTTTGTGTATATATTTTATTAATATGCCGAAAGAGTAATGAAAGAGCCGTTAAGTATTTCCAAATTATTAAGATAATTATTTTTGATTTTTTATTATTATCAATTAGTGCATAGGGGAATTCTGCGAATAGTATGCTATAACTTTTTCTATGGAATTAAGGCCAGATATAAAGCTGAGTAGATCAGAATGCCTATTCCTCCAAAGAGTTATAGTAAAAGTTTAAATATTTTAATTTTAAATTAAAATAATTTGATTAGGGTATCTCAATAGTTTCACAGTTCCTGTCGCTACCATTTTGTCAGCTTGTTTGACTAGCATTTCGGAGTAGCATTGAGTGTTGAATGAAAGAACAAATGGAAGAAAGAAAGAAAGCAACACGAAAGTAAGCTGGAAAGAAAGAAAAGCAAAAGAACTAACGCGTTTGGGAAACACTGAATCAAAAGCATTTCTAACCAACTTTTGTGGTGAAGTTTTGCGAAGGCGGCGCAAGCACTGAGATTGAGTGCAAATAAAATGATGTCATGAAGTGGCAGCGGCAAAGTTCTTCTGGAACACCGAGAGGGGGGGAGGGGTGCTGGCAAATGCATGCTCCACTTTATTTCAGCTATCAACTCGTAAAGTTTGCGGCTTGATGGCCAGTAGTCCAAATGGTTTGGGGCAGGCATTGCAGGGGCGTGCCGTGATTTGTCTGCACGAACTCGCAGAAGCCACAGCTGGCTTGCGGCTTTCACAACTTGAAGCACAGCAATTACAACAAGAACAACAACAACAAGAACAACACAAATCTTGACAAGTATTTTGTCAACTTTGCCTAAGTGCATTCAGGAGGCAAGGGGCAAGGTAGCTGGGCATACTGAACTTAGAAACTAAGAGTTGGCTAAGAGTGCAATGGCCCAACACCAGCTGCTAGCAGCTAATTAGCTACACCTACAGATGACACTCTATCTATCTCTCTATCTCTCCCTCTCCCCCTCTCTCTCCCCCTCTCTCTCTCGCCTTGGCAATTCAACTAAAAATTAACATTTTAATTGCAAATTACTTGTATAATTCATGGCGTAAAATTTACAAAATGAGCCCGATGAAGCAACCTGTGCAGCCTGGCAACAGTTCCATTTTCCTCTTACATTTACATTTTGCGCCAATTTCCTCTGTCGTTTTCGGGCCATTTAATTTGATCATGCGCCAACAATTATGCAACTTGTTGGTTCACTGCGTCTCCAGCTGTGTGCGGCTTCTGTAAGTTGCCATTTGTTGTTGTTGTTTCTTTTGGGCCGCCTTTTCAATTTGCTATTGTTGCTGGCATTAAAACTTTTCCCATTCGCTTGCCATCAAAATGCCGTTTGTTGCGTCATTGTTGCTGCATACTTTGTTGAGACGTGGCAGATAGTCGAAAAACTGGCCATTAAGGCATATTCAAGGCGGAGCATTCTTTGCAATTCCTCACCAGAGAAGGCTAGTCTCGTTTTTGTACAAGTCTTTCGAATTAATAGCTTGAGCGGAGACTACGGAACCACCTGCTTCTGTCTGGTTTTGTCTTTCTTTGCTTCTTCATTGATTTGCTGCAGCTGGCATTTTGCATTTTTTTGCAATTGCTGCATTTCTTTTGGCGTCATCAAATATGCAACTTTTGACACGCCTTTAAATTGTTTCTCTCTGCATTTGGCATTTGGCATTTAAATTTGTATCTGAATCGGTATTTTCTTTTTGTTGCTGCTGCTTCCGAGAGAATTTATTGATGTGCTGGGGATTGTGGATTCGCATACAGCTTCAATTTAATTTGAAAAACAATTTATTTTGAATATGCTTGTGCAATTTGCAGAAGATTAAACAGCATTTTACATTTTTAAAGCGATTGATATTATTGATTAAGAAATGTTGGTTTTTTTAATGCTCTGATAACGAAGGTGTCAGTTTAAGTCGGCTATGGGGATGCAATATCCATAAAATTCGATAATTGCAAAATAATTGCCATAAATTCACATATCGCCCATAATTTTAAAGCTGTAGTCACCAAATTTAGTTGGTTGATTGTTGGCTCACCTCCGCCGCCCCAAACTTCCCGACTCAATTTTCATATTTTCAGCTTTGCCTAAATATAGGCCTCATTTTCAACTTATTTAAAGTGAAGATTAAGCAAATAGTTGAGAGGGAGAGGGGTAGCAGCTCCTTTGCCCACACTTCCTTCGACACTTCCTTACGCTGTTAATTGCTTTTGTAGACAAATTATAAATCGGTCGAGTGGACCGTTTGTGCATCACTCAAAAACAGACAAAACCACACCCGGGCTCTATTTCGGACCCATGACATTGCTCTGGGGTTAGCCCTCGACAACGAGTCCCAACAAGGGCCGGAAACGGAACTGGACAAAAAAACAGCTAACAAAACTCTCGTCAGTTTTAATTTAACTTTGACATGCATCAGCTCAAAAATCCAATTACAAAACAAATGTACAAAGCGTGCGCCCTTTTTTTCTGTTCTTGTTTATTTTATTTTTGTTTTTGACTTTGGTTTGGTGCCCAGCACGATGCCCTAAGCTAAAACCCCATTAACGCCCGTGTAGATATATTTAGCAGCGGAAAAAACACTGGCCATTGAGCTGAAGATTTATGAAGCCATTAATTTTATGTGAAACACGCCAAAAACGAAAATAGAGTATACAAAAAATTTAAACTAAAATGTGCAAAAAAAAGTGAGCAACGAGAAAAAAATGCGAGCTTAAAGAACTTTTATGAAGCCTTTCGTCGGCTGGCAATGAGTGGTAATTATGAGTGGATAAGCAGGACAAACAGCAGCCGCAAAACATGTCCAGCAGCCGTGGTAAACTGCGACCCGATCGCAATGCCAACGAGGAGCACCAGCAGCATCATCAACAGCAACAGCAACAGCAGCAGCACCAGCAGCAGCTCCTTCAATTGGGCGCCCGCCCCAAAATGCAACACAAAATGCAACACTCGAAGACTGAGAGTGCCAACTACATGGAGTTGGAATTTAGCCAAGAGAGCACCACAGTGGGTCGCAGCTACAGTGAGCTGCCCGTTAGCTATGCCATCAGCACGGTGGTGCAACGTGAGCCAGCACCACCGACACCACCACCACTGTCGCAGATGCCATCGCGACTGCTGCACTCCGCACCGAATACGCCCAGTCGCGGCAAGGTGGTGCTGAGCAAAAAGGAGCGCAAGGAGCTGAGCAAGCAGCTCGGCTTGGAGGAGTTGGGCGTGAGCGCACAATCCGCCCAATCTAGCCCCTATAAGGGGCGTGTCACGGAGCTGAAGAACTGCATAGCACGTGGTCTGTTTGCCACGCTGCATCGCGGTTCACAAAAATCGCAACAGCAGCAGCATCAGCAGTCAGAGATTGGCAGCCAGGATCTGCAGCTAAGTCAGGAGCTCTCCCCACCGCCACCTGCCCCAGAGCTGGCCAACAATAATGAGGACAATGATGCCGCCGACTACAGCGAGAAGCTAAAGAATCTGCCCGTGCGTCAACGCAAGGCTGCCACCTCGCACATGGATAACTACTGCCTGTTCGATCCCGTAGACTTCATCAATGAGAAGGCGTTGCGTTATCCGAGCAATGCTAAACATGGTCTGCGTGATCCTCTGTTCAGTTCGCGACAGCATTTGGTGTGCGAGGACGAGGATGACGATGGGGACGAACTGGTGCCGGAGGTCATCTACGATGTGGAGGGGGACGAGCTCGAGGAGACCATCATTATTGAGACCTCCGGCGAGGCCGAGGTGGAAACGGAAACCAGCGCCTGCGCGCTGCCCAGCTTTGACCATCACAATTACTTTGTCATCGATCCGGCAGACTTTGAGATGGAGCCAACCATTCTGGACATTGGCATACCCAATCCCTTTAGCAATGAGCAGCTGGTTAATGCCAAACTGGAGCAGCAGCTGCAAAATGAGTTCGATGCGATGCCCAGCATGTCCAACAGTCAGGAGTCCAAGGACACAGAAACCACCTCCACAGCCCTCGTGGAATCATCCACCTCCACCAACTCGGCGAGTTCGAGCGGCAGTTCCAGCAGCCAACCAAAGAAGAAGCTCACCTTTCTCAATCTGTCGCCCTTTCGCCCGGGCAAGAAATCACAACAGAAGTCGTGTGTGGATCAACGAGCCATCTCGGAGCTGGTCACCTCGGATCACATGCTCCATCTGCAGCAGCTGTTGCAGCAGCAACGGAGGGATCAACGGGCTAACACGGTGCCCATCGAGTCCAACTATGTACTGTTCAATCCGGGGCCGGTGCCCAGCCGCCATGTCCAGTACAAGATACGCAAGCCCCGTCCGCTGTCCACGCACAGTGATGCGGACAGTGGATTCCTGTCGCCCTGCTCACCCGACGAACTGAAGGCCAATCCTAGTATTCTGGTGCTCCAGCAATGCGACAGCGTTCAGGGTTATATTGAGGTGAGCTTTCTGATAAGTTTTATATCTCCAATTAGTTAGGCAACAATATTTGAACTTGATTTGAATTACGAACTTATATTAAAGTTGAGGTGAGAAGTTTTCAGCTGGAATTTGTATAACGCTTATTCGATTATTTATTATTTGCATTTTAAGCTAGAAAATTTCAACTCAAGTTTTGTATTTTCTCAAAGTTAACCCAGACTCTTAAGGGACCGTTGTGTGCCACTTTATTCTGTTATCTACTTTAGTGAAATAATATTATACTAAATATTTTTGAATTTTCTCACAATTGCTTTTGCATCTTTAAATTGGAAGTGCATCCCATTTGCATTTCGTTTAGATATTCAAAGCATTGCTCTACCACAGTTCTTATAAACGTTTTGACTGCCAAAAAGATAGAGAAAGGTTTTCCAACCTGCTCGAGGCTATGTGTGTGTGTGTGTGTGTGTGTATCTCAGCCCTATCGCAGCTGCACACCCCATATTCGCGTATCTTAAGCTGGTAATCATTGTGGCATGTTCAGTTTCGCACTTGTCGCCATTTGCCGGCTCACTTATCTTAACGAGCGGGCAACTTAACAAGTCTTATTATGCAGCTGAACCCACCCCGGGGAGTTGCCGTTGCTCCCCTCGCTCCACCGTTGCAAATCCAACAATGTCAACCCTGCAAGCAGAAATTATCAAACCATTCATGAAACTGCAACACAGGCTGAGCTCTTGCAGCAGTAGTCCTTCAAACGGGGGGATGGTTGATGTCTAAGGGCGTTGCAGGGCTGTGGTTGGGGTTAGGTCTGAGTTTGGCTTTTGGCCCTGGTGATTGCATCAATTTTAGTGTTTTCTTTGCGTCAAGTGGCTGCTGCTGCTTCTGTTGCTGCCATCGGCGCCTCCGGGGAGCAATCAATCCTCGCGTTGCCACTGCGCGCTTCATTAGTTCTTTGCTAGCTGCCAAACATTAAAAAAACACTGAGACGCGAGAGAGCGAGATAGAGAGAGAGAGCGAGATAGAGAGAGAGAGAGAGAGAGAGAGAGAGAGAGGGACGGGGGAGTAGAAGGAAAATACTTTTCGCACAGCTGTGTGCATCGCCCTTGCCGACTCTTAATGGAATTGAATTAAAACTGTTGTCATGGCATTGAGTTTCGTTCACTCTCCACTTTGCAGCAGACTCTTTAACGAACACTACCACGGCTCTGCTCAAGCTGCACATCCCCGAAATTGCTTGCCACAGGCATTTTGGGTCATTTGTTTATTGAAATGCGCTCTGCGAAATTTGCGCCAGCCAGAAAAAGCCAGGAGAGCTCAGCTGAGCTCAGTTTTCTCTTTAGGCCATGGACTCCATATGCTTCGCCGAATGAAGGCGAGGAAAGCGAAGTGTCAACTGCAGTGCTTTTCATATTTGTAATAAAGTCAGTGGGGAAAGTAAGGAAAGTGGGGGAGGGTCGAGAGTAAATGGGTTGTAAATCGATGTCGCCGCGGGGATAGCTATGAGCTCAAGGTACATGGGGCTCACAGACCGAGAGAGAGAGAATAAGGGAATATATATAACATAAATATATATTTCTGTAGTCTCCCTATTCTCTATCCCTCTGTGTTTTATAGTTTTTTTTTTGGCTTGACCTCAAGCCCTTAAAGCAGTTTTGACACTGTTCATGGAAAGATATTTGAAGCTATTTGCCCGCAATTCTTGTCCCTTTGAGGTGAATTGGAATTCGGTAATTAGATAATTACTACTCATTTTAATGCTGAAACACTCAAACGATATTGAGTTTGCACAGAAATCTCTACACAACTTAGAAACTAAACTGAAGAGCTACTTTGCTACTTTGATTACATGGTTGAATGATTAAAAATATACTGCTGCAGAAATGTTTCTTCAGGTTTACTGATAACGTTTTAGTCATCTCACTACTACCTGCAATTATGCTTATATGTTGAAAATCCTTCTAGACTTTTATCACTATATTTGCTTTGTAGAACTCTTATCGCTTATAGTTTAGTTGCCGTATCTCGTATCCCCTTATTATCTTTGCATTGTAAGATTAAATATCCTTGACCCTGTTCAGAGGCTGTCCTTTCATGGATTGTTTGACATGATTTTAGATTTATGTTTTTATTTAAATTTTGGATTCAAGTTGAGAATGCTTGAAGAATTGACTTCAAGCTTTGAAAGCATTAGAAGAACAAGTTAAACCACAGTTGCTGTTGGATGCGAAAAAGTATTCCAAAAGCGTATAGCAACCATTTCTTAACTCTTGCTTAAATTTACAGCTATTCGCAGGTTCTTTATCGTTTTGAAATGTTATCTAGAGTGCTTTCCATACTCACCCACTTCCCGCACTCATTAATTCTAACCAAACAGAAGTCGAGCAATTTATGCAAAGCGACACAGGACTCGCTTCCACTTGCCCATAAATTTGCACAGCTCCGACGACATTCGCTTGGCTGTTCTCTTTTTGGGCCTAACCGAATGTTCTGTGGCCAGGACACCCACATATGGGTAATCCTCGCTAGAGATAGAGTACTTTGGTACTTTACTGCTATGTCAGAGTGTGTGTGCCTTGCAGCCAAAGAACTCAATTGCAAATTGCAACGGCACTCAGGCATGCAATTTCCCAAACAACAAAACAGACGTTGACATGCTGCACCTCCTCCCCACCCCATCAACCTCCCACACACACACACACACACACACACACACCATCCAACCGCTTGCCACGAAACGGTTGCGCAAGGCGCTAAGCTGTCAAATGTCGGACGTTGTCGTCCTGGTTGCCGCCACAGCAGCTGCTACTAATGCTGCTGCTGCTGCTGCTGCCACTGCTGCTTTCAACTGGGGTTGCCATGCACCCAACTTTGTTTATGCGCCCCCGAAATTATTTCCTAAAGAAGAGAGGAACAAGGGAGGAGTGCGGCTGCAAGTCGCGTGTCGCGTGCTACTTTATGTTAGCCGGACAAACCCCTTATTTCATGATGTACTGATATTGCATCGCATTTCTCATGCCTCTGATTACTGATTAGTCCAATAAGTTGTAAAAAGTGTCGCCCCATCCGGCGAGGAGATTATCTACACTGGCTTTTATTTCGATAGCTTTTTGATTTATGACTGGCCATAAATGTTCAATGTGCACTTTATAATAATGTGGCGCCGGATTTTGCACCCATACATAAGCATGTTAAATGCCCACTGCCAATGCCATATGTGCATAAATATGTTGAGTAATTTACAAAAAAAAAAAAAATGGCATGAAATTGTTTTATTTTTTTATGCGATAATTAGTTGCTCTACAAAGCTATAAAGATTATACATTCAATTAAAAGTATTTTTCTTAATCCTTGATCTATAAATAAGTATTTGGGAAAATGTATAATATATTTTTGCATACTATATGCGCATTATTTTATGTAACAAATATCCTTTCATAGCTTATATACTCCATATTTCACACAAGCCATTATTCTACTGTGCAAAATACGCGGCAGTTATTTATTTCAACTCGTTTTGTTTGTCTGCGCGAAACTATTTGAATTAATTGCCATGTGCCATACAAGAAAATAAAAAATATAAAAAAAATTTTAAAACAACAAATTGCAATTACGCATCTGAGCCGATAAGCGACTGCAATTGGAAATGCAGCTGTCAATATGCAGGAGATGTCTCCCTCCGGACATTAAAGTTGGAGCTGAATAAAGCTGCAATTTAATTGCAGCAGTGTTTCCCTGTTTTATATATTTTATTTCTCTCTTTCGCCATACATATATTTGCCAGTTCGTTGGTTTTAATAATAATTTCATTACGAAAAAAGAATGCATATAAGTACAAATATGTGCGTTAATTTTATGGCCAGCTGGGCCGCATTACCAACGTCTGTTGTTGTGCCGGAATAGTGGAGAAGACAAACCGAATGTGAGCAGGAACTGAGCCGTTTAATGGAGGCTGATGTTATTAATGCACATGCAATGATGATGACGACGGCGACGACGACGACGATGCAGACGACGCCGACGATGCAGACGACGACGATGATAACGACATCGTCGTGAAAATTGTCCTCCAACTGGGAACACAACCCAACATTTGTTGTTAGACTTTAAGTTTTCAATTTGGCTGGCACTATCAGAAACGCGCTTGCCACAGGCCTGGGTTGGTCCACTGAATGTGCCCCACTAGGGTCCTGTCCAGGTCTTGAAGGCAGTCAGCCAAGACCAGACCAGCAGCAAGAACCGAAAGGGAACGTACAGCACTGACAGCTAAATGCATTGCACTTATGCTTAAAACATGTCAGAGACGCCGTAGACAGCACTCAAACCGAGTAGCACACAGACGGACAGATGTAGCGACGGACAGACGGAACGACGCATTCCTGCCAGCAATGCTGACTGCTAAAGAGTGAACGGTGTGGTTGCGAATGCAATTGAAAAATTCTATATTATTTTTGACGCGCACACACTCACTGCCTCTCTCCCTCTCTCTCTCTCTCTCTCTGTATATCTCCCTCTCTCTCTCTCTCTCTCTCTCTCTTGCTCCAGGTATTTAATGCTGGCACTGAATGAAGCCTTTGGCAAGGTAAAGATTTTTATACCACATTAGTTAGTGTTATGTACGGAATAAGTAATTTATATTACGTGTGTATTTCAATTTGGTATGTTATTAAGTGCAGTTCAAGGTATATTTTACAACATAGATCTACTTTGCAAGGTGGATTTGTAATAATCCTAGACACTAAAAAGAAATACTATTATCCCGTTCTGATAACATCCATTTCAGTTTATGTATGAAAAATCTGCACATTTTATTTGATATTAAATGGCCTTTCCAAAAAGTAAGAACTTGTGAAGGAGACGTTTTCAACCCCTTAAAGTATATATATTCTTGATCAGCATTACTAGCCGAGTCGATAAAGCCATGTCCATTTGAGCGAATGTGAAAGTTTTTAGCTTAATCTTGTCGAATCGGGGTATATTACTGAAAACAGTAAATAGGTCGGAGATGATCGGATCGGATTACAGCGTTATTAGCTGCCTTACGAAAACTTGGTAGATTGTTAACTGATTTACTCCCGGCTACAAGGGTATGTAATCTTCGGCGAGCGATTTTAATTTTCATATCTTTTCAATTCTTTCGCTAGTTCTTCACTTCAGAGTTACAAGTTATTGTATATTAGTCTAATTTAATTTACAAATCTGTGCCAATTAATCGTAGGCCAAAACCAAGTTAAACTGTTTGGAAAATCAGATTTTGTGCATTGCTGCCAATAATCATGACATATTTATTAGCGCAAGGCAAAACTTTGTGCTTGTGGCATAATCGGAACGCTTAGTTCAACTTTTTACTTCCTCGAGAGTTATACCATTTACCATCGCTCACCTTTCCTCTTGCTCTCGTTTCCTCTGTTTCTCTCTTCACTTTTCTCACTATATACTTCAACATGCTGTCGGTCTTTTTGAAAAATGGTGGCCATAATTTTAGACTCTAACAAGGAAGTGGAGCCTGTAAACTGTGGGCGTTCTCTGGCCACTTTTGGCCCGGCCCATTGATGTTGCCAGCTTTTTGCTTCACTTCTTGTTGTTGTTGGTGTTGCTTTTGTTGCATAGTTTTTGGTGCTTAATGCATATTTAAAACTACTTTTGGCAGGCATCTGCAGCCCGGAAAAAGCGCATGTTTGGCTTATTGGCAAATTTATTTATTAAATTTTGCTGGTGGCCAACGCTGCCGCATGGCTGCACTTCATTTTGGTTCTCTTGTTGTAGTTGCTGTTGTTGTTTGTTTGCTAAACTAACTAATTAAAAAGTTATTTTTTTCGTGCATGGCGTATTTATGAGCTGCCGTTAGCCCCAAAGTATGCAATTAATTTGGAAAGTCAAGCAGCAGCTGAAGCATAAAGTCAACGCGAAAAAACTATGCGCAAACACGGAAAATGATTGCATTGTTGCATTTCAGATTTCTTAAATCCGATTTTACCACCACCCCTTTGATACCCTGCTTCCCTGCTGGCAATTTGCCTAGTTATTTGCATTGCTTTCGGGCATAACGATTTGCCCAGCGCTTTGTGCAGCTGAAAGGTAAGAAAACAAGGCGTATAAATCAGAGCAGAGTGGAAAGAAAAGGCAAACAAGAAAAAAAGCATTCACAGAGAGACATGGATGCCATCAGGCGTTGCTCGACAGACAGAAGAATAAGATAAAGTTGCCCCCTGGCAAAGATTTCTTTGCACAGCTTATAAATGTGAACAAGCAAAAAGACAACTAAGAACAGCCAAGCCAGCGTTGAGTTTCTGCCTTACTGTTGCCTAGACACCCTTACTGAGGAGAATTACATTGCAGAAGCTAGAAATTATTAGATTTATTTTGGGTTATCCATTGCAATGTATGCTGGACCATTTAACACTTTTTTACCCACAGATTTATTATTTATTATATGCTTTATTTAATTATACATTTAATGAATTCTTAACACTTAAATTGAATATATTTTTTAAAACGGTTGGATGTTTGATAAATAAATAAATAAACAATTAAAAATATTATGAAATTGAAAAATGAATTATAAGAGTTATCATATACATAAAAGTCAACATTTTTCTACATTCTATCCTCAACTTTTCATACACCAAACTGGAAACTGAATTTACATAATTCTGCCTGCACCAAAGTTGATTTAAATTTGCGCATGCTTCATTTTCGGGTAGTGTTCAAAATATTGTTTGCATAACTTTGTGAAGGCAAAACATAAAAATGTATAAAAATGCCACAAAATGTAGGGAAAGCAAGTTTTGCAATGGTTATGCTTTCGATTAAGCTCTCGAGTTGGGTTTTTTGTGTGCATATAGTTGTGAGTGACATTAAATATTTAGCTTAGTAAGCTGTCCAAAAAAGGACAACAACAAATGACTGGCATTTGTAGAAAATGTACTAATTAGTAAAGACAACAACAAATAAAACAAGAGCAAATAATTGCCTAAATAAATGGGCTTTAGTTTTGGAGTTTTGCGTAACCTGGTGATAAAAGTTATAACAACAAAACAAACATGAGAATTTATGATTTGATGACCCCCCATCCTCTCCTCTGATTCAAAGGGGGAGACTATCAATAACCTTAGCAGGGGAGTTGTGGCATAAAAACCATAAAACTAATGCCACAGTCTGGGGAGCAAAATGTCATGGGCTTAGCTGAGAGTCCTGTGAAATTAATAACCTGGTTTACTTTTTTCCTATATTTTTTTTGTGCGTATCCCTTTTGTTTGTGTGTGAGTCTGTATGTATGTGTGTGTGTGTGTGTGTGTGTGTGTGTAGAGGGCGGTTTCAACTGCGGACTGTTGTTGTGCACATGTTCGGGGATTTATTTGCCGGAAATAAATATTAGCCGCAGTCAAACACACTTAAGCCTATGTCGAGCGACATCTCGGCCATTTATAGTTTTACAGGGGCTCTTACAGGGGTTTTTACACAGGCTTAGAACTTGCTTTACACTCACGCACACAATGATATATATATATATACATATATATAGCCATACACACCTCTTGTTGTTGTTTTCACAAGCCGCGTCGTTTCCCATAATTGATTTTGTATTGGCTTCGGCAAGGGATGCTGCCGACCGAAGCAGTCTTTTCCATGTGGGCCAACTGCATTTTACGGATATTGAATTTCAAAGAGTTTTTGTCCAAATATATGCTGTCATCAATCTCGCCCTAGACTAAATGAATTTCATCTACGATTACAATCCAGCAACTGTCAAATGCAGCATGATGTGTGCAGATGTGACGTACTCATAATCGACTTTAAACTAAAATCAAATTTTAAATTTCTCAAAGGAAAACAAAACAAAAAAGCAAACAGCAAACGTAATATAAGCTTACCCCAGGGTGAGTCCTTGTGTACCTGTGATAGACCTGCCGTAGACCGTAGAAACCAAAACATTTTGTCTGTGCGAGGCACAAAAATGCAAAAAGTACCCAGCAAAGAGAGTTGCTCGAGTTGTTGGTCAAATACAATAATGGATTTTAATATAAACAGACTCTGAGAAAATTATAAATAATAAATGTTTACTTGTGTGTAGAAAAGTAGAAAAAGAGATTTAAAAAAAATCATTAAATAACAAGCAAATTGGAATAATGTTAGTAAAGCTCCTTCAAATCGATATCCCATTTTAACCAATCAATCAAAATTGACGGCGGATGTGACTTTTATAAGTGCAACGATAGCAAATGCGATGCACGAATGATATTAATATGGTTTCAAACTCATAATCCATCATTTGTGGGATGACTTCTGAGGCAGCCCTCGCTGTGCGGCGTCTGCTACGGCTGCTGCTTGCAACCACCAAACAAAAGGCTAAACAACAAAGACCAAATTGAGTTGTTGTTGTTGTTGTTTTTGTTGTTTTTATTGGGTGCACAGACAACAGAAAACAGAAGCCTTTGCTTGCGAGCATCTGAAGGGAAAATGTTGCACAGGTTGCCATTGCCTACGAAAAATCTCACTGTCCGTTGCAGTTACCGAACAGCACAGCAACTTCACCCCCTCCACTCAAACTGTGCCTGGAGTGTGTAATAATTTGTTTTTGTGCCCACGCACCAAGGCCTCCCACCCGAACTATGCAGCAGGGTAGTAGTCAGCAGTGACCACCAGAGGGTAGAAGAGAGAGAGAGAGTGCAGCTTCATCAGCATTTGAGCTACTGGTCTGATCTGGGCGAAAGTATAACAAATATTTATGCTTTGAGCTGTGTTATTAGATTTTAATTTCTTGCACCCATGGAAATGAGGAAATGATTGTTCACCCTTAAGGTACTACTTACATTTACCACCCCCACTGCCTCCTCCTGCTCCTCCTCCTCCCCCTCCTCCCCATTTCCTTTTACAGTCTGCATAATGCGTGCGAATGTTTCTAACTTGTATTTTGTACAATCGAGAGAGGGTGGCAAATTTGTGCCCCTTTTTTACAGAATGGGTGTGTGAAGTAAGTTGCTGGCTCGCCCCCTTTGGCTTTGTTGCAAGGTGTCATGGCCAGTAATTGAGTATGGTTTACGCTTGTGTCTCATCATTTTAACGTTTGCTGCATTTGCAACTTGCAAATATTTGTTTAACTGCCTTCGTTAGGGCTTTCTCCTTCTATTCGACTATCTTTTAAGTGCTTGCCACAATGCAAATTTTCGTTTGGCACGTGATGAAAGTTGGAATGCCAAAGGGGACGCAGTGCAGAGCAGCTGTTTCAACCACCAGACTTTCTTTACATTCGTTTTTTTTTTTGTTCGGGGGTTGCGCTGACTGCTACAAAATGACGTTTACAAAATTACATTATTAGAAATTGATGATTACGTCGAGGAGTGCGGGTGTGGGTGCTGGTGCTGGTGCGGGTAAGAGTGTTGTCAGCAGCTTGCTCTTTTTGCTATAAAATGTTTGAAATAGGTACAGACAGGGGGAGGGTGTTGGCAAGTAGCAAGTGGCATTCCATTAAAAATGAGAGCCAGAAATGTGTCAGCAGCACTCTAATGAGCCACAAAGGGTAGGGAGTGTGGCAGGAACACCCACACTTGCATTAGCAGAGGGAATTTTAAATAATACAAACAACATTTCAACTGGTTTTGGTTCGTTGCCTACTTCTATGTTGGTCACATACATATCAGCTGCGCGACATACAACCGCACACTAACCTGTAACTGCAACTTCGTTGTGGCAAACACACTCATTCAGTCTCCCAGCTCTCCTCGTGTCGTGCTCCCTCTCCCTCTCCATTTCCATTTCACTTTGCAAAATTTCGCATAGTTTAAATATGCGTTTTCGCTTCGTAGCTTACTCGTTTCGCTCTTTGTGGCATTTGTGTCCATATTCAAATATTGAAAAAAAAAACACGTTACCGGTGTAAATGATGCCCCAAAAAGCTTGAAAGCTTTTAAGCTATGCAGCTTCAACTGCAGTTGATTGGGGTGTTCGAATTGTTTGTGGCATTGGGTTCAAAACATATAATATGTTCACATATACATTACAAAAAAATGTTCAATACTTAGGTAATTAAATGTAATTGAAAGCAGCTAAAGTAAGTCTTTAATTATAGCTCTTCATAATATATATACATATATATATATATATATATTAAAATATTAAAATATACAAATATATATACATCTGTAGTGCTTGAAAAATAAGTACTTTCCAACTTTCAATGTTATACAATACTGATTAGGTTTGGCAAAATATGATTTAGATGTTCTAACATCATAGATGCTACGAACCCAATATACAATATATGTGTGTGTTTAAGATATGTTTAAATGGGTGACACATGTATGTCTATGGCTACTCCGATCGCACATATATTTTTAGTTGTTGCGGATATAATCATAATTTGGAATTTTCTGGTACTCTTAAAGTACCTTACATGAATGAGAAGCTTATCGTACAACCCTCGCAGCACTGACACCATTTGAAGTCCGCTTTTAGTTTTTTTGTTAGCATACAAGACCGGATCGGGGCACTGGGTGCACACATTGGCAAGGGAGTAGAAGAACTAGTCGAAAGGTATTACAGTTTTTTGTGTGTGGCGTTTGCATTGCATAAATGTTGCCGTCTTTGGCATAGATTTGCATGGCAATAAGGAAGGGGGGAGAGAGACAGACGTGTTTCATAGCAGCTGCTATCGACTGGCAACATATTGCCGTTGCAACGTCCGCTCGAAACTTCCGTTTTGGTCAGAGGCAATAAAAATGAAAGACGCCGTTCAATGACAGTCCGGAAGTTGGCTATTTGCATGAGTTAAGCCAGGGGCTGGTCGTTCATAGATAAAGAAGAAATGTCTTATGCTCTATGGGCCTGAGTTAAAGGTACAGGTGACGCTTTTGTTTGGTTAATTGTTTGTTTTGCATTCATCTGCGCTGGGGACAGGCAAGTGACGCGAAGATTTCAGAGCAGTCGCACACTATTAATCAACTTGATTGAGTTTACTTAGCCCGGGGGAGAAACAGCCTCCACTGCTGTCTTGTTTATAATTAATGTGCAACACGCTTTGGGGCGCTCTAGAGTGTGCCAGTGTGTGTGTGTGCCAGTGTGTGTGTGCCAGTGTGTGTGCTTGTGCTTGTATCTCTACCATGCAAATCCCCCAGACGCGACTTGATCTCTGTGGCTGCCTTGCTACTACTACTACTACTACGACTACCTCTACCTCTACTGCCACACAACTTGTGCACTGTGTGCTAATGAAATGTCGTCAAGTTTTGACAACACCAAAATTGCAGACTCGTTGAGAGGCAATCTAAGTTGCAGCTAAACTTAATAAACACCCCAGCCAGCCAAAATTGTTGGCTGCAACGGCGTACCGTCAAAAAAGTTTTCATTAATCTTTGCCCTGGTGAAACTTCAACTTTGGGCTTATCAAAATGCTTTCCACAACTCCCCCAGCTGATTGGCTGGCTGGCTGGCTGGCGTCATTTACACGCTGGCCACAATTAAATTGAATTAAGTTGGCAGCACTGAAATAACAAAGCCAAGCGAATTACGCAGCACCTGAGCTCCTGGACAAAGGACGTGGATCCTACTAAAACTTCGTTTGGCGCTTGTCAAATTGATATTTGATTCATGACCAGCGCATTTGTCAAGTCATTCATCTTTTTCAGACTCAGCCAAAACTGCGGGTGGTTTCACTGTATGTGGATGGGTGGCTCGGTGGTTGGGCACCCGTTTTCTTTCATGATGAATGGCCCATTGGTGAACGGCGGCAGCCCTTTTGCTGTGATTTCTTACCACGCCGCATTATTTTAGATTACGTTTAAGAGTAACTCAAGGCATGGGTCCATAAGCTATCAACTATAGCAATAAAATAGGTATATATATTTTTGTAATAGATTTCTCTCTACAGTTCTATGTACTTAATATTTCTAACCAGTTCAAATATTAACGACGTAAGTGCCACTGACTTCTTTGTGAAGTTTTATATGTCTATTATTTTGAAAATCGCTTGCCAACCCCAAAAATTTTCTTTCCTAAGAACTTTTCCTCAACATTCGATTTTAGGGATTGATAAGAAACAACAAACCACTTTGTGTAGACTTTTCCAAGACTTTTCCTATAAGGGTTGTTGCGTATTAAAGTTCATTGATTGTCAAATTAGAGTTGCTTTCATTTGAAGCGGAAATAATCCTAAAGACACGTGAATTGGTCACCCCTTAAATTCAAAAATATAAATCATAAATGGGGAACAAATTTAATAAATAGAGGTCAATAATGCTATAAAATGTTATGGGAAGATTAAGCTTGTTATTATGGAGAAAAAGTCGAATCAAAACTTTGAACAAAATATAATATTTAATTAAGAATTGAGAAAACATTTCTGTAAAAATCAAAAGTAAGTTATAAAGAAATTAATATTATTAAATTTAAATTAAATAATTAATATTAGATATCTGTAAGAATACGTATCAATTTTAAACGATAAAATCTTTCTATATGAAGAGATATAAATGAATGTATTTAGATAGGTATTTAAACTGTCTTTTTATTCACGTTTGCAGTTCAATTACTAGTCGGCGAGGCACCTTTCTTGGCTCGTTGTCCTGCTTCCCGATATACAGCTACATTTACGTTGATTTCACTTAAGTGTAAGCCGCAAACCCTAAACACATTAGGCGTGTGCAGCTCCCAAAGGCGGCGACTGTTCGTCGCTTATGCCGCATCATCATCGTCCAATTCGAGGCTCAGTTACCAGTTCCTCCAGTTCCCATCACAGTTGCTGGCTGTAGTCCTGCGGCTTGTTGTTGGTAGCATGCTCACGTATTTTATGCCGGAGGACGAAGGACTCACAAAAACCACAAAAAACTTTCGTCGTATAGACTTATATTTCATTTTAGCACGATTTGTCAAGTCAGCGGAAATCGTGCAATGCCTATCAGCATGGCATAAAATTGAAAAATTACTTTGCGTGCCAACTAAAAATAGTACGAAACTTATGAAAAGCTCGTAAAAATACGCTCTAAAAACGTAGAACTCATAGTAAAAATAGAATGAAAACACAATGAAAGGAGATAACTAATTCCCATTTTATTAGATTATATCTGTTAGGTTATTCGATTGTATTCCAGGTCTTACTTGCTAGAGACTATTAAAGCTACTTGTTTAAGATTTTCTGCGTTGTTCTCTTAAATAAATATGTTTTAAATGTGGAAAATTCGACCCGCAGCACCACTTAAAGCGTCTTAAATAAAGGAATATGTAAAGTAAATAAAGATTACTTCAATAGCTCTAATTAACGACTTCTCACAGCGCAAAAAAAAAACAAAAAAAATCTTATTTAGTTTCCTCTCCCACGCCCATAGATATGCCCATTGAGCATGCCAACAATTTGCCTATTTGTCGCTTTGTGTTTGGTGCGTGTTAAAAAATAATTTCCCCAGATAATTTGGCATCACGCATGGGATCTGAGACCTGCCTCTCCCCCCTCTATGCCCTGCTTAAAGCAGCAAAAGTTTGAGTTGGAAAAACTTTTAGGCAACGTTTTTTTTCGGCTTTTTTTCGTGGGTTTCGACAGTAGGCCGAAAAACTTTTGTTGTTGTTTGTTTCTTTGGCTCATTGTTTATTTATTTTAATGCAAACGGTCGTGTGTTGATTTAATTGAGCCAAATGTGTTATTGGGCCATCAGCATAATTGGCCACACGGCTAAGTTTTGGCCAGATTGGTAAGCAGGGAAGGGTCGGTCGTAGTTAATTATTTGCTCAGAGCTCGTGTGTGTCACACAAAGCGGCTTATACACTCTGCGCCCTCAAAGTATGCAGTAAAATATTTGTAGCCTGCCAATTGACTACGTGAACAAACAGCAAAATAGCACAGGGGTTGGCAGGGGGTGTGGGTGGCAGGACAGTGGGCGGTTTTCATATTAATTTTACATTTTGCGGCGAAGGCATAAAAATAATAATAAATAAAAGTATCGCTTAAATTGTTTATACAATCTGCACAATGTGCTGCGAATATATATTTTCCCAAACTCATTTCCACACTCTCTCTCACCCTCTCTCTCTCTGTCTCTCTCGTTGGCTCTGTACGGTTCTTCGTTAGGCTTAAGCCCCGGAACGTGACCCGGACAGGCGGTACATTGTTTGTTTAACTGTTGTTATTATTCTCTTTCAATATTTGTGTGGGAGTTGGGTAAATTGGGAACTGCCTGCAATGTTCGCATCGAACTCATCATTGTCCCCGGCTCTGCTTGTGTGTGTGTGTGTGTGTGTGTGTGTGTGAGTTGTGTGTTATGTGTTTGAGCTGCTGACCCGTTACTGCAGCGTATCACATCTCTGCCTCTCTCCCTCTCACTCTCTCTCTCTCTCTCTGTCTCGCCCATTTGTGTTGTGTGTTTTCGGTTTGCTTTTTGCTACTCTGGCGAAAAGAAAAAAATTGAAAATTACGTTAAGCTCTAGCGGCAGATTGGAGTGTTTTTGGGTATTTCCGAGCCACTCTTCTCTGCCAGCGCCTATTTGTGTAAACAAGTGAAAGTGATTTATGCATAAAAACCAGTCCCAGTCGAACCACCGACCTGTCACAGAGACACAGACCCTGCCTTCCTGGGCCTTCATGTAGCTGTTGACTCAGGCGTATGATTGTTTTGGAGTGCCTGGATTTATGTCTCTTCCTAGGCATATTGATATAGATTTCCATGTACATTTCAAAAAAGTGCTCTGCTTGTGTGCTGAATTAAGTAAGCAATCCAAATTTGATAAATAAAATTGTAGTCGATTTTTTATATACCTGAAAATTGAAAATCGTTTATATTAAAAATAAATAAAATACATACAATATGAAATGGTATTTTTAATAAAGAAGAAATAACCCAGGTGCACAAATAAAAAACTGTTAAAATATAAAATTTCTTGTCTGAACTTAAGGACTTAAAAGCAGATAAAAAATACTTTGGAAATGATATCAGTCACAAAGTTAATCTTCTTACTTTGTGTTCTTATACAATTATTAAGCTTCATACCACTTACCAAGCTTATATTAATATATTGCATTTTTTTCAACTCTTTATAATAATTAATTAGCTAACTCAATAGGATCTCAATCCGTTTAATGTTAAGCCCTTTGATTAGCTCTTCACATAAAAACATACTCGAAAATCAAGTATGTATGTAAAGCGTTCCATTTATTCTCGCACTCTTGGGTATGTGAGTATGTGTGTAGTCATAATATCCGTAACCCCATTGAATGTAATCAAGTATCCACTTGCACAAAGCGCCGGTCAAACAAAATTGCGCTGCCCTTTATGCCGCAGCCATGTCCCCAAATTAATTTAACGCCCAAGTGGGGTAGGGCAGCCGCTCCAAAATCCACTTCAGCCCTGCATTCATACGAATGAGCTGAGCGCTCGCCCACAAGTCTCGTTGCCAGCGAACATTATAATAAAATTAATCTCCATTTGTTGACGGGTTGCAGTCGCAGTCGCTGTTGACGTCGCCGTCGCCGTCGCAGTCGCAGTCGCAGTCGCAGTCGCTGTTGTCGTTGCCGCCTCTTTATTAGCGTACAAAAGCTACTGGAGCCAAAAAGTGGCAATTATTCATTTTATGAGCTTGGTCTGAGGCCTGAGCATGTGAGCCATAAAAATTAAAAATTAGCCCCAGCAGCAGCAGTAGCAGCAGCAGCCCCAGCTATAAGAGGGATTATATAACACGCATTTGATGTAGTCAGGCGGGCGCCAACCCCTTTCCGTAAAAGTCAAGAAAATGAATATTTATGCGACACACGGGGTAAGAGTCCCCCCGGACACGGGTTTACAGCACCCAGTTACGACTGCTGCGGCTCTAAAGCTTGTGGCAGTGTTGGCAGCATTGTTATAACAAGCACATGTCAAAATCATTTCATAGCACACAAACCTCCCTTTTTTTGGACGGCAGATCAAAAGGAGAGCTGCCAAAAAGGCTATTTATATTTTGCTAGTGTGTCCTGTGTGGGTTAGGTGTGACTATTAGAAAGGAAATGCAATTTGAAGTGGCTTTCCCGGGGCCTCGTTGCTGGGGCTACTCAAAAATTAAATCCAATTATCAGTTTAAGGCCACTCGACGCATCGCTGGGGAGCAGCCAGACATGTCTGTGTGTCTGTGTGTGTGCTCAAGAGTGTGTGTGTGTGTGTGTGTGTGCGACCATACAAACAACAACGATTACTACAACAACAGCAGCCAAAGAAGTTTCTAATGCAACAAAGTTTCATTTTAATGAGAAACTTTTGTTTATGCAACCCTGTTAAGGGCATTCAATGTTGCCAGCCAAACCACATGCAAAACTCGCCCAAAAAACAATGTTCTTTCTGTTAAGCCAGCTTTTGGGCAACCAAACTTAAAAGCAAAAGACGTATGCAACTAGCAGTTGTTTTAAGCCAACTTCTTTCTTTCAGTGCACGAAGTGAGCTAAATGCAACTTTTGCTTCTCATCATTATGCTTACTTAAGTATTTTGGGAATTAGTTTGCTCTGTCTGGCCGAGCCAGAGTGTTTAAGTAGTTTAAAATACACTTCACACTCTTCATATGTGCTTAGCCAGGTATTTGCATTTTCTCTCGGCCATATATATTTGCATACATAGACAAGTTTATTGCCAAGACTTTTAGGCAATTTGTTGTCAGTCGTCTTAAAGTGTCTACGAGTTGAGATTTAGTCCAGGCAATCAGTTGGCTGTCTGCATTTAACAAAAGAGAGCCAGAAAGTAGGCAAAGCATCTGCATTTACAGGTAGCTCAAGGATTTCTACAATTTGTTGGCAGCTTTAGCAATTTGTTTGGCCTTTAGCAACAAATTCATGCCGGGCAAGGGGCTTACGCAAACAAATATGTGTCTTGGGTTTTTTTTTGTTTTTTTTTTTTTGCTAAGCCTGTCCTTAGGGTCACACACATGATCCCAAAAATATTTGCATAAGTGGAGCCGGGCAGCTGAACCCGAAAAGTTCCAAGCGGGTCAGGTTAAAAATGCTAGAAATGTAAATAAAATCAACAACGGAAGAAAAGGACAAAATAGCAGAAAAATAAATAAAATAAAATAAAATAAAATAGAAGAAAGCAGAAGGTGCCGAGCGACAACCACCACAACAACAATGCGACAGGAAAAATATCATTCTAAAACGGTTGACAGCCACTTACACATGTCAAACGCAAAGGGATAACGAGCAAAACGGATATTAGAGTATTTGACAGGAAGCTGTGCTCTGACATGTTCTCTGTCCTCCCCTTGCCATTGCCTTCAGTCCACCAGCTGGGCAGAGTTGAACCTATTTTTTTTTGCCATGCCAAACGGAATTTGAGGCTCTCAAGTTATCAAACCTAATTTTCATTGCAGATGCTTGAAATTGCCTTAATGTTTTTTTGGCTCTTCGAAATCAACTTTTGGCCAAGTCAATTAGGCGGCCATCATTATGAATTTGTGGCTAATTGCTATTTATATTTGACTATAGCGTCGTTAGTTTGCTGCTGTTGTTGTTGTTGTTGGTAACTTAAGTTGGCTGTAATCCCACTCTCATCGTATTATAGCCTCTGCCCATACCGCCCGATTCTAATTAGCTTGGTATTTTTCATATTTAAATGAGCTCTAATTAGCTTTGGTGTTTACTTGTGCGCAATTCGCAGGCATAGTATTAATTTGTTTTACTTATCTCTCATTGCAGGTAAGCCGATTTCGAGACGTTGCCCATTGAACTATTGAGTACTGTCCTTGTTGGCAATAATAAGGCCGTAAGTAGCGCAACGACAGCCAACAAAGTACTACTTGAAATTTAATATACGTTCGGCAATTGCTGCAAATGGAATATTTAATGCTTAATATGCTAATAGAAATTAACACTTGAAATTAAAAATTATATATACTAACAATTGAAATTGTTTGATTAGCTGGGATTTTTGCATGTGGATAAATAATGGCGAACGATCTTCTTGAAGCAAATTCTTAATTTTTTATTTCTCTAAGAAAATCACCTTTGAAAATAGTTCAGATCAATTTGGAGACTTTATAGTATTTTAGGTTTTGGTTTGAGTAGACCTTGAGTACTACCGGGTTCGGATTTTAATCCGTTTTCCTGAAACTGAACACATCCCAGCGAATGCTTTAATATATATTCGTATTTATGAATACTGAAAATAATAATAATAATTTAAATGAAAATGCAATACGCACAGGAAGTTTTGAGGAGCTGAAGTCTACAAATAAATTCTAGTTAACCCTGGTTCATGAATACGTTATAAATATGCTTGCCGAACTTATATGTACAGTGGCTTCGGTGTTAATCCGCAACAGTTAATTAACTTTCATAAATATTTTGTTAGCATAAGCTTCAGTTTGCATGCTCATATGAAGTATTAAGGCTCAAGGATATGTTATATGTTATTTTGCAAGCACACCTGAGCACACCTGAGCACACCGTGAGCTGTGTTCCTGTTCCTCCATCTCAGTGCATCACCGTCTCATTAAGCTCGACTGTGGCAGTCATTAATTTTATACATATTTAATTGACTTTATGACCGGGTGCAGACACCGAAACTCACTGAGTGACGAGCGGAGTGGCCAACAGGCGCCATGAGGCAACATTTTACCCTAGTTAGCGGATCATGAAACCACAAGAACACAATAACAACTACAAAAGAAATACTTGCAGCATGCTCACGCATAAAATGGCTTTAATAATGCTGCAGACGGTGGCTGCTAGCCGCCTGGCTGCATGATGAGGCTCATAATTATGTGACATGCAAACGCGCGCGGTTTGTGTATAAAATGAAATGCATAAAAATATTTTAAAATACACGCGAAGAAGAACGGAGCAGTGTGGAGTCTGGAGCAGGTGGTGTGGTGGGGTAAGCAAACTGTCAACACGCTTGAGTTCGTCGATACCGCAACGTTGCGCTGGCAACAATGTTGCTAACGACATGATAAAAATTGTGCAATTTCTCAGCACTTTGGCTGCTTGTCGACTACAACAGTTTTGGTTTTGGTTTTATTGATGTTCGGGGAACAGTTTAATAAAAGAATGTGTGATTTGTGCTTGCTACTGAGAACTGGAAATCAACACTTAACACTTTAATAAGGACTTAGAGTTAACAGTTTATATTCCCTTTTTAAATGTGGAGTAACTTTAATATATAAATGAATATATTACCGAGTCCTAACGAGGGACTGTAAATTACTCGTGTGTGTCGTGGCATTTTTGCTGATTTCCTTCCGCGTGTGATCAGTCAAAAGTTTTTTCTTTTTTATTTGTGCCGCTTTGATCCGCCCCACCTCATTTGTGCACCAAACAGTTTCTTTTTGCCATTAATTATGAGGCATGCTGACATTTTGCTGCCGCAACGCGAACCACGTTACTTGCTGCTATTTTATAATTTATTTTTAGTGCTGGCGCAAGTTACATGTTCCCTATTTTGTCTTCGACACTTGGCGGCGTTGAACTTGACGCAATTTATTTTGTGAAAAGAGGCAGGAGGCAGGCAGCAGACACGCCTAGTTGAATGTTGTCGCACATGTGTCGTATAACATTTTGTTTATAAATATAAAAATAGCAAAGCATGCAGTGCTTGAACACTCATCTCCTTAATATGCCGCCGGGGAATACCCAATAACTCTGGCATTGCTTCGCAAAGTTCAAGGTTTTAATTGGTCCCCAGCACAAAAATACTTTATGCACTTTAAGTTTAGACAACAGACTGCTGAATTAAATCTGGAAGAAAGTTAACACCCCATTATGAAGAATATAATAATAAAAATTAATTCGTCACAATGTTTTTATTGCCTTGCTTACAGTTTATATATTCATTTTTTGTCAGCCTTAAATGTTCATTATTGATATTTTGTTATCAAAAAAATTCTCTCCATCCAATTATAAAATTTAATTGAATATCAAACTTTACCATTGTTAAATACAAAGTTTATTATTATTACTCCCTTTGCCATTTGCTTGCCATTTTTAATTGTACTATTTCTCAATCACAACTCTGTCACCAAATTATTAAACAAAATTCCCAGGCTGTTTTCAAATGTTTATTGGCCTGGCATTTTAATATTCCGCGTTTTGCGTCCAGACTGAAGTTTGTTGACTTCTAATTCCGACGCTGGATGTTTATTTAAGTTTTCTTTTCTCAAGTGCCTCTTCGGGTGTCCTCTATAAATAGTGTTTTGCCCCCCTTTTGATTTTTGGGGCGCATTTTACTGTTTGTGAAATTATTTTGTTTGTCTTTTGTTGTTGTTAATTAACATGAGTAGTTTACTTAATTAAGCGTGCGCTGTGGCAACTCAGTCAGAATTTTGTTTATGTCTGGCCCCTTGCGACTAAAGTGTCACTTCGGGGTAGTTTCAGAGGGAGGAAGGGGAGAAGAAGTAGGACGATTATTAGTTGTGCATCTGGCGTAATATGCAATTATATATCATAAGCATGGTGCGCGATTCGTGCAATAGATGGCTCCGCTTTCACGCCACATTAACTGCAATTAGTCTTCATCAGGTCAACACGACAACATCAGCAGCAAGTGCAGCAGCAACAGCAGCAAGTGCAGCAGCAACAGCAGCAAGTGGAACAGCAATGTGTAATTTGTTTCTGCATTGACTAAAAAACTAAATTTGCAAAAAATAACAACAACAAACAAGTAACAAGCGCATAGCCCAGAACCACTCCAAAGTGAACTTAAGTCAACATTCACACTGACATCCAGGCCACTTAGTTGCCATGTCGTCCGTTCAGTGTTTTACCTCCTTCTGTGGTTCAATGTCGTCTCTCCGCTCTAGAGTAGGTTGGAGGGGGAGTTGGGGTTAGCTGCTTGACGCCGTCGCTTGTCAGCTGGCAAAATTGTTTGTAAAAATAGCGTGTGGCAACAGCATAAAACAGCACCAGCAACCGTAGCAGGCGCTGTGGGTAGCAATACCCTAGTTGTAGCTGTAGTTCCAAAGCTGTGAAACATGCTGCATATATTTAGATATATTCGATTCGTCGTCTAGTTCCAGTGACACAGCCGAAAAGGGGGATGTGTGAGTTTTCTCTACTTTAGATGGACATTTCTTGTCAATGCTGACTAGCTGACAGAGAAGCGGGTAGTTCTTGAAACCAACCCAAATATCCTGTCCAAAAAGCATTCGGGTAAACAACAAAACTCCTGGGGAAAAAATACTAAGTGGCGAAAGAATTTATTCTCTTGAGAATATGATAATATTACTAAGTGTTACACACTATACTGCAAAATTACTGAATAATTTTGTTTACTGACTATATCCTCTTGAAAAAATATCTTGTCAATAACTGAACCAATTAGACATTTATAAAAATTATTGTGGTTGCTAAGCATTAAAAATGTTGTAATCTCCACAACCAATCCAATTTTTTTGAGGAAAACAATAATTATTGTTACATGAAATAATTCATAGATTTGTTCCATGTTATTCATATTGTTTTTTGCAGCCAAAAAAAAATGTTTATATCATTAATATTTACACACCTTATTATAGCTTAAAACTTGACAAAATTAAAAATTTTATTTTACCCCTTTAGCTAGTAAGCCTGTGCCAATTCGATGACTTTGCAATTTGCTGAAGAGGCGTGCCTAATATTTGTGCCAGCACTGTTTCTATGACTTTGCATGTTGCCAGCAAATTGTTGCACGTGGTCGCTGCTGGGTTTAGTTTGAATTTGTTGCCATATATTTACTTTTAATGGCTACAAAGCTAATTTTACACTGGCTTGACAGTTGACTGCACAACTGGAGGACAGGCGGATGGGGTCCAGTGGGTTGCTTTAATATGGCTTAAAGTGTTAGTTGACTTGGCAAAAGAATGTAGCTGAAAATGCAATAAGTGTAAGTAAGAGTTGATTAAGTGACTTGGAGAAGCTTTCAGCCCCAACCCCTAAGTAATATCTCTGTTTTTATTAAGTATTTTTTTCTTCCATTTAGCTCAGTCCATAGATTGTATTTTTTGAATTGTAAATTAATTTTGGAAGACGTATTTGCATTGCGCCTCAAATTGAAACTGAAAACTTTTCACTTCGTTTGCTCTGATATTGTATTTCACATTTAGCTGTTGCTTGTCCATTGTGTTGCCCCCTGCAAACGCACACAGAACGCACCACCACCCACTCAACCACCCACACAACCCAACCATATGAAGAGCGTTTTCTTTTTACAACTATGCATTGTTTTGCTTCTCCTTCGGCTTTGCATTTACTTGTTTGTTGTAAATGTTAATGCTTTCTTCATGACTTTCCTTTTATTGTTTTTGGGGATACTTGCTGCCGTTGGCATCTAGCATCTGGCATCTGGCAGACGACGTTGAGCTCCCCTTTCACAATCTAATTGTTTATTTTGTAATTTAAATATTTTTTGTGTACTACTGCCAGATTTTATATGTATAAACTTGTACACTCTACATAGGGTTGAGTAATTGAAAATCTCGTATTGCTCTCTGCTCTCTGAAAAGTGGGTGTTGAACTTAATTCAAATATTTTCATATGCCCTTTACAACATTTCCACTAAGCTTACTTAATCCATTTCCGTTTTTACGAGAATTCGAAACAAAATTTGGGTTTTTTTTTTTGGGCGGCTGTTGTCTCGAAAATGTTGCTCCCCAGTTCGAAAATGTTGCCGAGCATCTTACCAAAAATAGATTCCCCAACTGGAGGAGAGAATCGAGAAAAGTTCTGTGTGTTGTGTTTAATTTTCTCAGTCTTTCGCCGATCGCACGCACGTCGAGTCTTTGCGCCAAGTGAAATCGGAAAATAGCACAACGTGAAAAATACAAAATAGAAAAGCGTGCCCTGCATTTTCGCCCACCCCCCTCCTCCCCACTCCCCGTCGGAGCATCGCTGCTTTTGGCAGCATCGCGTGTGCGTGTTCGGTTCATTGAAATGCGCGTGGTCGTTGCCATTGCTGTTTAATGAATTAATTGCCGGGTTGTTGGGTTGTTTTCTTGTGCTTGTTGTGCGCTCTTATCTGAAAGGCAAAATGTAGTGCAGCAAATGGTTTAATCAAGTGGAATTTATGTGCTTTAAAAAGTGCAGTTAATTAAGTGTAAATACCAAACCAAAAATATAAAAAAAATGAAAATTGAAAATGTTTTGGGTGATTCGCTCCGCATTTTCTTTCAACCAACCCTCTCGCTCAACTTCTTGTCAGCACAATAAAATGAAATAAAGCATGACGAAAAATTATGAAATGAGATTTATGATGAGATAAATGGCATTGTGGTCATTAATAAATCACTTTAAACAGCCCGACGCATGCGATAATTGAATCGGGCGTTCATTAAATTCAATTTTCATGCGGTATAAGCAAAAGCCAGTTAATTCCAGTGGAGTGGCTAATAGACATGGCCATAATGTTTGTTGATTACGTCCAACAAATAAACTACAGTCGCAAATGTTAATTACGTTCGATAGCTGCAAATAATTTAAAATATTCAATTTAATTTTTTCGATTCTTTAGTGTGTGTAAATAATGTTACTAAATCTTGGCGTTCGGAAAAAATAAATAAATAAGTAAATAATGTAAAACATATACATAAAACTCAATGGCAGATTTTAATTTTAATTTAGCTTTAAACAAATTGTTTCCGTATAAGCATTTTTTGAGGCCATAATTTCACCAAGAATTTCGAGCCAGAATTTCGTCTTCAACTTTGAATGCAGTGTTACAGAAGGAATCAACTCATTATCAAAAAGCTGTGATTTGTGAAAATCGAGTCACTTCTGACAAAGTTGTGGATCTCGAAAGATTGGCATTTGGCATGGATTTCGAATGAGATTAGCGTTTGCAAGGTTAAAGAAGAAGTTAAGTAATGACCAAAAACTACTGGCTTATTAAAATCGAGTTCATTTTGACAAAGTTATTGCGATGGAAAGCCTAGATCCATCCCTACAAACACCATTGCCAGGTCCTTCTCTATGAGTGAGTCGACCTCAAAGATCTCTCTCTCTCTCTCTCTCTCTCTCTCTCTCGTATACCATTGACAAGTTCATTGCATTTTATTGATAACTGTCTCCTTTTAGCAAATATCGATTTTGTTTACCAAATTGTATTTTCATATTGAACAAAGTAGCATCAGCAAGCGTTGTATGGCTTCAGTGTATCTCCTTGTCGAGCTGCTGTTTTCTTACTGCAAAGATTTTTTTGCAGATATGTAAAATTGTAAACATATTTTATTGCCTGGTAATACTTTTTCCCCTTTTATAGGAGTTTCCCTCCAATTTTCGGTACAAGGTCATGATTGAACTTTCGCATTTGGTATTGCATTTACAACAAATCTCACTTAGGCCCGAAGCTCTAATTATTTATGATTTTTTCATATTACCCGCATAATGTGGCAATTTACGAGCAACAGGATCCCAAACAAAACCCTTTTTTTTTTGTAGCAGCACCGCCGCCCCACTTTTGTGACGCACTACAAATGAAGCCATTAGCTACGCGTGGTTTCTTTTCTTCACCTCCTTCCGCTCGCCCCCTCTCCATTTCCCTGGGGCCATTACAGCTTTTATCACATTATGTGCGTTGTGTTTGATTCCTTGGAAGCCGCTTTAAATTCGCAGGAGGAGCTAAGGGAAAAAAAGAACCAACAAGCTGCTTCAAAGGGGGCGCCAAAACTTTGCAGTTAATTTGCGTTGCCTTTCTCGGATATTCTTTACGTATGCACAGCCTGGGGCAAACTTTGATTGTTTCCGGCTGCTCTTGCTTTCATTTTCAAAGGCAATAGGCGGCACACGTTGCGTATGCGTAATGTCTGCAAGAGAAGGGTTGCATTTGGCAATTGTAACACCTCGCCCATTTGGAGTCTTTGTTACATATTTGCGAGAGGGGCGGTGGGCGGGCAACAGCAACGTCAATTGCAGGTGACTCACGAAAGTTAACTTGGCCCCGGCACGCAATAGCGTTAACAGCTGTTAACAACATGCCATTCGTGCGGCATAATAATAAGGAAAAGCCAAGCGAAAAGTTGCCGCTGCCACCCACTTTCAGCCCTGATTTGTTGGCGCCTTTTAACGGTAATTAAATAAACGCGCGGTCCGTCAAAAAAAAAACTTTTTGCCAAAAATGTGTTGCCGCATAATTAATTGAAAACATAATTAAATAAAAGCAACAACAGAGAAGAAAAATTGGAGAATGCGTTTGATGCTCACCTTTCATTGTTGTTCTTTTTTTATATTTTAGGTCAGTTTATTGGAAATTTAATGCTTGACTGCTTGCTGTCCGCATTTCAGTGTACATTTTCCCATTTTCTGTTTAGCACATGAGCCGTTAAAATGGAATTTTGTCGCCTTCTCGGCTATTTTTGGTCAACTTATTGATTTAGTCAGGGAGATTTTGCGGCAAAGTCCTTTCCTTTCATGCCCGGTAATTGTCCAATATTATTCAGTGTGTGTAGGCCGTTACTAAGGGCTGTCAACACACACACACACACACACACGTACAGAGACACCCACTTACACTCACGTACTGATAGCAACAGCTGTGCTCAATTGCCCGTGTGCCCATTGACTTGACCCCACACACAGATCCTGTCCATCTGTGTGTTATACACTGTGGCTGCTCTGCGGTCAGCCTCGATGGACATTTGGCGCTGCGCTCTGGCCAAACGGTCAACCGGTCAACTGGTCAACTGGTTTTTTCACTGCAGATTTTATGCAAAATTAGTCAAGCTATTGAGGCGTAGGGCAATTAGTTTGATGCAGATAGAAAGAGAGAGAGAGAGAGAGAGAGAGAGAGAGAGAGAGAGAGAGAGAGAGAGAGAGTGAGCAGGCGATGAATATCTCGGTCAAATCACTTCATTCATGTGGCAATAAAGTGTTCGATTAAGAGTCAGGCGAGAAGCCTCACGTCAAGTTTACAGCAGCTATAAATATCTTAATTTTATTGAGCCAACTTTAATCTCTCAAACTGAGTTTGAGGAGCAGCATTTATTAAATCAAGCACAAAAGGGTATCCGTCATTGAAATCGGTCAAGTCTTCAAGTTGAATATCTCTGCAGAGGATTACACATATGTAGGCAGTTTCCGGTTTGCCTGGCTTACTGAATTCAATTATCTTGAGTTTTGTCCTTTGCCCCGCCACTAATTCGAGCACTTAGCCTCAGCTGGGGCCAGCGTTTTAACATCTCGCATCTCGCCAAGGAGGACAATCCAATTGCCATAAAATGCCAGCGGCACTTGCAGACAGACACACACACACACACACACACACACACACACACACACACGTGCAGACACTTAGAGACCCGACTGAAAAAGTTTTGCCCAACTTTTGTTTGGCTGGGGATCATTTTGGGTTTCGGTTTTGTGTTTTTCTTTTTGTTTTTGGGATTTTTTCCCCCAAAACTTTCATTTTTTCTATATTTTGGCATCTTTGATGAGCCGGGCGCCGCAAGTAGGTCATATACATTTTTGATGAGTTGTCATTATTAAATGCGACAAACTGCCATTCCCCCCGCCACCCCACCTCGCTGTCATGGCAATCTTAAGGGCGGGGCAACAGGAAATACTGCCTGCCAAAAGTTTTTGCCTACTAAAAATACATGTATATCATTTATTTATGTGACAGTTGACAGACAACGTTGCTTTAGGTTTTTTCTTATCAGCAAAAATTGTTCATATACATATATATATACAGCTTATATATCTAGCTTATATATATATATTATTATATATATATTGCGCCATTACAATGATGCCTCAAATATTTATTTATTATTTATGAAGATTTTTTTATTAGTTGTTGTTGTTTTGCGGAAGTTGCCACAACTTCTGTCTAGTTTTTATGGCACAATAAATGAAACGAGGCGAAACACATTGAGTTGAGTTGCCATTAATTGTGACAAAAATTGTTACCAATTAATGAAATGGACACAGAACAAAAACAGAGCAAAATGGGCTTCGCATTTGGTCGTCTGTTGTTGATTCGCTCCGACTTTCAACACTTTTGTAGGCCCATGTGGGCGTCAGAATTGCTACAATAAATATGTCTATTTTGTCCACTTGACACACCTACATGAGGCTAGTGGGACAGACGCTAGTTAACTGTTGAAATAGGGGGTTATAGCGGCAATCGGTCCCCAAGTTTATTGGTTTTTATATCTGTGTAGATAAAGAGGGGTGTGCTCTGTCTTTAAGTTCTAAAAGATACCATTAAAGGGGATTGCATGGAAGAGGAGGAGAATGCATAAAAACTTAAAGTAAAATTTAATAGAAATGGACGACAAAATATACAACTTTTAAAAGGAATTCTAGCAGATAAAATTAAATAAAAATTAAAATTTAAAAATGAGGAAGAAACTATATTTAATAGCTTTTCCATAAAGAGCATTCAAAAAACTTTTCAGATTTTTAGAAAAATCAATTTTTTTTATTATGAAAGCAGCTTAACAAGTTTACAAAAATGTTTTTATAGCTTTTTTTTTATATTTTTTAGATAATTCTATTTTATTAATGATCTAAAAATTAATCCCTGCATAAAAATTCCGTTAAGCTATCAAACAGGAGCAATTGGATTAACCAAATAGTTGAAGTGTCCATTAAAACACTGTGGGCGACTATTTCATAAAATTCATTCAACGTTTTTACAGCATGTTTATATCAATGATTTCACTCAAATTATGTCACATGCCACATGCCACATAAAATGTTGTTGTTGGGACACAAAGCAATGACTGTTGGCACTCTGAACTGAATTGACTCGATCTGGACCTGCTACTCAAACACATGACAACTTGGCTGATTGGGCACATCAGCACGTCGCCAATCAGGCAGCGTTCATCATCAAAGCAGCCATTCCTCCCTAGAGCTGCTGCTGCTGCTGCTGCTGACTGGTAATGAAATCAAAGTCATGAAGCAAAAGGTGCCATAGATTGTTTTGACATTACTTTCAAGTGTCAATTGGCGGAGATTTTTCTTTGAAGCAACTTCGGGCGGCGAACCGTTGACTTTGAGCAAATCGAATTGAGAGCTGCTCAGCGCTGTGCAGTTTTGGTCAAATGTGATAAAGCGTCGATAATACAATCAAATTTAATGAGCTTTACTGGCAGACTGAGCTCCATCACGAATCGAGGGTGGCTCTCCACTTGTTGTGTTACTTATCAAAGCAATTTTGGGCTTAGGCCCAACAGGTTGTCAATGGTTTTCACTAATCTTATCGATTACACCATGCTACAAAATTTTCATAAACAAGAGCCTTACGAAAAAGAAAAAAACACTTTTAATGGCATGTTAATTGAATTGTATTCAAGGGAAGTCTTAATTTATAAATACAAAATAATCGAATTTATATTTTGTATTGATTGATGGGTGCGGTACTTTGTTGCTGTGTGTTATTAAACACACCTGAATGCGCCTTAAAGCTCAACGTATCTAAAGCTGTAAAGCTGTTTTAAGCAACTGGAAACCAAAAGATAAAACATAAATCGACCTTTTTTTAACTGCTGGTTGTCGTTCGATTTTACATAAATTTTGTTGTGTTAAGAATTCGCATTACTTTGCCACCTGTCGATGTATATGTGTAGGTGTATATCTGTATATATATTTATATATAGCTGCCACATGCAAATTCCAATAAACTAAAGTACCCAACTCGAAACATTTGATAAAGAAGAGAACAGAACAAAAAAAAAAATAAATAAAAAAAGAAAGAAAAGCAAAAAAGATGAGAAACAACCCCCCAGTGGCATTTTTCGTTAGCATTTCTGTCAAGCTATAAAATTTTTATCAGCATTACTTTTATTTTGACATTTTACTGACATTTCACAAAAGTACTTGGCGCCAAACGCCTGCGGACAGAGACTTCTAGCCCCACCGACAGCGGAGAGAAGAAAAGACAGGACAACTCATACGTAGATAAGAGCAAAACGATGGGCGGGCAGCTTCCTGTTAAATGGGCGTGGCATTTACAGGTCTCAAGTTTTGTTTGGTAAGCGCTTTTTCATTTACCAAATGGCTGTTGACCTTTTTCTCCTAGACCAAATTGATTTCCAGCACGATTTGTCAACCCCTTTTGCTTACCGTGTGACGGACCCCGGGCAACAACAAAACTAAAAATTTATCAGTCCAACAAAATTGTTTACGTTCGAAATCTGTAGAGAACTGTCGTTGACAAGGGTGTCAGGTCCAATTATGCATGAGCCGGGACTAACAAACAACGGGGTCTGCCTGCTGACTGCTGCCTGGCAGCCAACCTGTTGTTGTTTGCCCCACTCTTGAAGGGCACTTTCATTTTCAATTAGTTTGCCCAAGTGGGCGTGTGACTTTCAACGCCTGAACCAAACAGCAACAACATGAAATGGGCCGGACCGGTTCGCGACCGCGCCATTTCGTCCCGTTCCGTTCCGTTCGGTTCGGTTTGGTTCTTTTCCGTTTTGGGCCAGAGATGTCTGCCGTTGAAAAGGGTAAAAAAGAAGAAGCTTAATGTTTATTATTATTATTGCATACTTTTTGGAGCGGCTGGCCCCGCCTGGCCCCACTGATAAGCCGTAATGTGTTGCGGTGTTTCAATAAAACTTTATCATAATTGACATTTTAATGGTGCAAGCAGAATGTAAGGAACAAAAAATAAAAACACTTTGCTTACTCGCCTGGTGCTTAAAGCGGTAATTTTATATTTATGAAGCTGTAGATACACGGACTTAAAAACTGCCGAGGGTCTCATAAATATGACAAAAAAGGTGTATAATGTGTGATAATATGTGTGGGGGAAAAAATGATTACAGCGAATAGGGTTATTTAGGTGGGAGCTCAGAAAGTGTCGAGAGCAGCAATCAACATTTTAGAGGGAAACATAAAACGACTTTGTCGTAATTTTTAAAATTGTTAATAACCTGCTAGAGCTGATTATATTCGCAGTACTGGGAAATTAAATATCTGTTAATAGTTGCCGATATAAAAAAATATACATTAAATAAAAAATGTTTGTTTTTTTTTAAATGCCACAGCGAATTGTGTTTAAATATGATCAAAGTAAAATGTGTTTTTTGTCATGGATCCGGCAAAAAACATATTGTAATTATAAAAAGGATGTCACCAAACAATAAATAATGACCAACGTGTTAAAAGCTTGGATAATATCAATAAAAAGAAATCAAAGAAAAAATTCCTATATTTTCTATATAATGCAACATCAAATGTGCTAAAAAAATCGAACTACAGTTACAAACTATTACAAAGAAAATAAGTGCCAGGATGCTGGGACGCTGTGTCAGTTACCAGGGCTCCTGCGATAACATCAATGGCATATTGACGCGCGACTACGCAAAGGTTTGTAAAGCAGGGCAAGAAGAAGAAGAAGCGTTCCAATTGACTATGAAGTTGATTAGTCAATGAAAATTGCTTAACACTATTACACACTCTGCACTTTATACAGCACTAACTGAATTTTACTTACACATTTTGTCATTTGAAGTGCTCATGGGGTTGTCAAGCTGATTGCAGCCACAGCAAGCGAAACAGGGGAGGAATGTACAGAGAGAAATGGAGATGGAGGGTGGATGAGAAGTGCTGGCATATTTGCCACAAACACATGCCAGGGCAGCTGCCTCTTTATAAAGCAAGACAACTCCACAGTTTATGGCTATTTGGTTAGAGGGCGAGGCTCGGGCAAAGGCAAAGGCAAAGGCAAAGACAAAACAAAGCTGGACTCGCAGCAGGACAGGACCAAAACACGAAACAAAGTCGATTCCTTTGCCGTTTACTGTTTGTTGTTTGTGGATGCCACATTCGGTTAGACCCCAGGCAGCATATTTGCGGCATTGGCTTAGCCAGTTTTTGCTACTCGTTATGGCCATGGCCATATCCATTGCCATTGCCATTGCCATTGCCAATGCCACTGACACTGACAGTGACAGTTGCAGTTACAGATACAGTTACAGTTGCTGTTTGCTATTGCATTTGCTTAGCTATTTTGCCAGTGGCAAGTTTCACTTTATTTTTGTACAAGTCAAAGCCAAAGCCAAAGCCAAATCCAAAGTCCAAGCATGAGCCTAATACCCCGGCAGAGGGAGAGCTACAAAAAAAAATTGCATGAGCTAACTAAGTCTAGGCCAAACCATTGTTAGGAACTCTTCCCCCCCTGCCATTTCCCAACTGCTGCAAAGCTCAGTCGTAACTTGGCAAAAAGATAGACAAACAGACGGGCTAAAAGCACAATGCCAGCTATTTTTATTGCCAGGCAAGGCGAACATAAAATCTGTCGCTTGCATATGGGAGAGAAAATAGAAAATGGGAATTAGCCGGATGAGCTATAATAAAAACTACGCAAGGATGTGGCTAACGATGTGCACAAAAGACAAAGCAGCTCTCAGCAGCAGCAGCAGTAGCAGCAGCAGCAGAAGCCAGTCTTGAAAACATTGCAAAAGTTTTCTACTCACTCGGTAATAGACCAAGAAAATGCGACAATAATAATTTCATAAAAGTAGGTTCTATATTAAATCTAGTAAAATGAATATACCCAAAGATAATATGTTTACTGTGAATTTTATGTAGATAAATGGAATCAACTTAAATATTTGTTTAGCCAAGCAAAATTCGACTTGGATTCTTCTCATAACAACATTTTTATTATAAATTGTGATAATACAAAAATTCAACTGAAAGTTTTAAGGAAAATATTTTTCAACAAATTTAAAATTGAATTAAAGTCGTAAATTGAAGTTTCAGCAAAAGAAATATTTAATATTTTTGTTATGCGTTCACAAAAAATATCTTATATAAATAATTCATTTTGTGTGCTGCATATTTTGGACAGCATGCAACATATGCTCTCAGGATTTCCTATGTTAAGATAAGACCACAAAAGTCCTATCCTGCAATAATTATATTTACTAACATTGAATGGCAAATATGCATGCACTAACTTACACACAGACAAAACTCGTCGTTGCGTCGATGGCAACAAACTGTCGCACAGATTTTCTTAACGACTCTCAAGAGGACTTTTGGCCACCAAATGGCTGGAGCATAATTTGCGTCGAGGAGAAACTGCAGGCTGGCAAATATTTTGTGCATATGCTGTCTGGCGCAAGAGATTTTTGTTGCTAATGATTTCCTGATAATCCGGCCAGTGGCTGCTGCAACTTGTGCAACATGAGCAGCTGTCGGAAAGTGTCCAAAAATGCCTAATTACTCCATCTAATGGCCATTTTTTTTTTGCAGAACAAACTGTATTTTTTTGTTGAACCCCAACCACTTTTTTTGTGCTTGCAGATATACACGGACTGGGCCAACTACTATCTGGAACGTTCCAAATCGAAGCGAAAGGTCACAGATCTTTCGGCCGACTGTCGCGATGGTCTGCTGCTGGCCGAGGTCATTGAGGCCGTTACCAATTTCAAGGTGCCCGATCTAGTCAAGAAGCCAAAGAATCAACAGCAAATGGTGAGTGTGAAATCAAGCTTTCATATTTAAATGCAGAAATTTTGCAACTTAATTTTAAAAATATTGAGGGATAGAAATAAATACAAAATTCTGAAAGTTTTATTTTTGTCTGAATATTTGTATTTATTATGTTTGTTTTTTTTATGAAAAAATAATAAATATAGAAAACAAATTTATGAAATTTTTCTAGCGTTTATTTTATTTACCAAAAATAAGCAAATAAACTTAAGAAACTTAAATAAATAGTGTATTATATTCAATTAGACTATTTAAATTTGTTGTTTGTCTTCGTTATAAATCAATAAGGAAAACAAAATTAAGAAATGTAAATATTATATTTAAAAATAGAACATTAAATATTTTTGTATTTCCTTAGACATATGTATATATATATATATATATATGTATATATATAAATATATGACGCATATTATTTGGTCTTGACTCATTCGCTGTCTGTTTGTCAATTGCCCCAACCTTTGCCTATGACCGGAAGAGCCCACAACTCAGCCCCTGCACATTGCAACGAGCACACCTTAAACACCACTGCTTTTTGTTGACTTCACCGCAGAACCGGCAAACATTTTCCACCAGACTCGCACGTGGAAAAATCTAACGCTTGAATTTTCAGCTACTGCCGCATGAGTCACTCCTTTTTGGCTGGAAATGCGTTAATTGTTTTTTACACACACACACACACACACATGGCAAGGGGGTCTTCATGTAAATGCGAAAAGCGAAACGTGAAAATATTTTACCATCTAAGTGTGTGTGTGTGTGTGTGTGTGTTAGTGTGTGTATTTGGGGTCTTTTTGTCATTACGTGGTTTTCCGTACATTCGTCAACTCGTGCTGACTAACGGTCTAGCTGACTAACTGACTGACTGATTGACTGACTGGCAAGCACACACCCACTTTTTTTACATTTGATTTGGGGGTCCGTTTGTCTCTTGCCTGGGCGTACAACGGGGCGTATGAAAAACTTGGTGCAGTGCTCCTGGGAAATTCAGTTAGGCGCGTTGCGTCTGTAAATGATTTCCGCCACGCTAAGCATTTGCCACCTGCGTCTGTGATTCGATTTGGATTCGGATTCGGATTTGAATTTGAATTTGCTGGGCTGGGTTGGGCACAGCATGCACTTCATTGCATTTATGAAATTAAAATTAAAAACTTTGGCAGCTGCCTGTGCATCGTTTTTAAATTAACGCTCAGCCCGGCTTGTCGAGATCCTCACTTCTTTTGGTTTGGTTTTGGGTACGTCTGCAATTTCACTGCTTTTTCGCTTTTCTTTTTGGTTTCTTGCTCGTCTGCTACGTGAGCGGCGTTTAAACGACGCACAGAAGTAGACTTTACTTATTTTTTCCGCCTCGAGCCTAGTTAGGGGCACAAACAAAGCCGGCTGCTGTTGCTGCTGCCTTGGCATATTTTTCACGAGTTGTTTTGGTTTGAGCTTTTCGTTTTCTCTCTGCGGCAAGTTCATTGCCGATTTAGGAGTGCAAACAGAGTCAGTCAGTCCATGAAATAAAAATTTATTTCAACTTTGTCAGTTTTTCGGCAGCTGACGTTTTGCATATTAAACAGAGAGACAACGAGTGAGAGAGAGTCTTTGAGAAAATGATAAGCTCAGCTAAACGTGCGATGTGGCACGTGCTGCTGCAGAACCTAGCAAATTGGCAATGCGCCTCGAATATGGGCGTGGTTGCTGCGCGTTGACGTATGTGACATGGGCGCCAAATTGAGTTAGTTGCACTGCGCTGCATTTTAGCCAGTAGCAGAGGGCGGGGCTGAATGGGGATGGGGAACGAAAACCACTCCAAGCGCAAACTCAATTTGGCAATGGCTCCTAAAGGAATTTCGCAGCCAAAATTAGTCGATAGCATGTGAAATGTTTTTGTTCAAATTTCATCGCGATATCCCAGCGAGTTCTGCTATGCGTGTGTGTGTGTGTGTGTGCGTTTGTGTGTATATGTGGCAAATATAATTCCCAAGGCTCAATGAATATTTACAAAATGTTGGCGGGAGTTGTGTGCAAACGGAAGAATAGCTAAAAATTTGGTGTGAAAAAATACAAAAGATTTTTTAAGGAAATTTAAATGCTTTGCGATTATATATTTTTTAGGATTTACTGATTATAAGAGTTCTGCTATATTTCTATATTATTATATTTAAAGCTAGAAAATGGGCTGCTGGTATCAAGTTTTCCTATAATTGGCTTTCAAACACATTCGAAGTGTCACAAGACACGGTAAAACTGTAGCAATATATTTGTTTCTAGAGATGATTAGTTTTGAAAGTTTTGTTTGTTGCAAATCGTTTATTTTTCAATTATCTACTTTTACATAACCTGTTATTCATCTTTGCCTAGAACATCTCCATGTAGAGTGAACATTTATGGCTTTGGCTTTTTGTATGCAATTTCTTTTGCACTTGCAGTCTTCATCTTCAAATTAGTATGCTCTTTGCCATAGCTTTTAGCTTGGCTCACAACAATGCCGAGCTCTCCTGCTGCTGGCCGCGTTTCCATTTCAGTGCAAACAAACAAAGGCATTTGGAAAATTTTTCCATTTTCATTGTGTAGTTTTCCACTTCTTTTTTTTTTTGCATTGCGTTGCATTCATCTCTGCTGCTGCTGCTGCTGCTGCTGCTGGACTATTGTTGCGTTTCGTTTGCAGTTTGTTTTTCATATTTGCACAGCGAAATGAAAAATCAACGCGCTAGCTGAGACACAAACCAAGTGGAGAGCACAGTTCCCCACCACCTCTTAGGGCATAAACTCAGTGCAAGAAACATTCAAATAGATTCAATAAAAACAAATAACTCGCCGCGTCAAGTTGAGTGTGGACTAAAGTAAATTTTACCAACTTTTAAATCAAATATTAAACTTTACTTAGTTTTTCCTTTTCGGTTTCTTTGGAGCGTGTTTTACTCCAAAGTTTGTAATCAACTTTTCCCCGGTTTGCCTTTTTATTTTCTTCCTTTACTTCTCTTTGCTGCTCCATCGGCGAGCGTGCAAACTTTACATGCGCTTTTCTTTTTTCTTATTTTTTTTTTTTTGCATATACACCCTGCAACACACGTAGTGTAATATTTTTTTTTTACCACTTTGCTAACGTTTTTCTAATGAGTGAGCGCCGAGCTGGCGATGTTGTATCCAAATGTGGCCAGAATCATGCACAGAGCATTCGAGATGCGAGTTGCCCGAATGCTGAATGGAAAAAGAGTGCAGCTCTTGAAAAATCAGCGAATCGTTAAAGTGTTCAAAGTCAACTTTTACAGACCGACTTTTAAAAGTGCCCGACAAAAAGTTAAGGGCTCAAGCGACACGGACTTTAAACGAGTTTTTTAAAGTACTGAAAGGAGTTAAAAACGTATTTTCAACTTTCCTAAAGTAAATAATATTATTAAAGGCAATTCTATTTTTTAAATGCATTACAACATAAAGTATTTTTTTTAAGAAGTCTTAAATAAATTGCTAAAGAAAAGCCAATAATACTATTAAAATAAATACTTAAATTGCAGTGTTTTTCACAATTTTGTTTTCTTTCAAAAACGCATTGCAATTGCAATTTCAATGCAAATGTGTAAAAAGTGTAGAAGTTTAACAAAAGGCAATTTCAAAATGAATTTTATTACGGCACTAATTTGATTTCGCCTGTGCAAGTTCCCCTGTCCCCCTCCTCTACTTATATCTGCCTCTTGCTCTGACTATCTCTAGATTTTACTCCTTTGTTTTGGCTGGCACAGACACACAGGATTCTTAGATTTTTCCAATCAAATATGTAAATAGCACACAAGCAAAGAAGGTATAATCTTAAAAGAGAAATGAAATCAAAATAATCTCCAGCTACATCTTATGTAATTGGCCAACTTGGGTTCTCTTGACGGGTTCTCCTGCCTCTTGTTGCTGCCTCGGTTGTTTCATTTGGTTGGTTGCGTCGATTGCAGGCAATGCCTTTTGCTGTACACAATTTTCTATTGTTTGTTGTTTGTTGTTTGTCGTTTGTTGTTGTTGTTGTTGCTGCTTTGCGTTGCCTTTTCCATAAGCTGTTTTGCAGTTATTAGCAATGCAATGCAGAAACAACAACAAGTCAATTATTATGTAATTAAAGTAAAACAATATCTCGATTAAATGCGCTCAAGTGCTTTGCACACGAGAGCAAACCCAACTTTGTTTTGTTGTTTCATCATGGCTGAATAAGCCGCTGTCCGTAGATAGGATATGAGCCATTCAAATTCTATTCAACATTTCCTCCAACTTGAATGACTGATTAGCAATTTAAATGTTTGCAGCTGTGAATGCTTTAATAGTTCCTGCTTAACATGTACTTGTGAATTACCTAAAAATACATATCTTGGGAGTCAAATATATATATATTAAATAATGCTTAACAAACATTGATTTGAATGCGGAATTTAATTTTATATATTACAGCATCTAAATTCTTAGTTAAAACTATGCTCAACTTGTTTGTCGACGTCTGTTTGACTTTTCCTTACATTTGAATAGTTTTTTTCTTCTGTTATCAATGATGGAAGCTTTGTGTTTATTTTTCTGTTCTTTAATCAGTCAATTCCAGTGTAGCTTTAGTTGATTTCGATTGGTGGGAGTCGTAGCCTTTGGGGCATGCAGAACATATCGCACAACAGCTCCCACACCGACTATACCCCCACTTGGCAACTCAAAGCGGTAGATTTGTGCTGCAGAAGCTGACGTTGGATTTATCTAGAATGAAATCTGCTTAGGTGGCAAAGACTGCAGCCAGTCAGCAAATGCGTTACCTGATAGAACCCTATAACACCCCTCCCACCCTTCATCACTCCCACAACTACCTACCCCTTTGCGAAGCTGGTGTACAACAGGTCCAGCTGGGCAGCTCAGCATGTGGCCCACATTGAAGTTCATTAATGCAACCGTTTCCTCGGCTATTTTTACTCAACTTTTTATCTCTTGCCTTTTTTAATTGTGCAAACAATGCATCGAGGTTTTTTTTATGGCAACATTAAAGAGTTTACAGGGCAGGCAGCCAGGCAGCCAGGCAGGCACTGGTACAAGTGGAAGTTGAAGCTTTTGGCCTGTTTACATTTCAATTTTTTTCTTCTAAATTTAGTCGATTTCAGCTACCGACTGCGACTTGCACAAGCGGCCACAAATAAAAAACATCAAAAACAAAAACAAAAAAAAAAAATTCGGTATTTTGCAATTGTGTGAGGGACGCAAAAGTTTTGTAACCAGAAATCAGGCGGTATAAAGTTCTGTAGCGGCCTTTTGCACGTGCTGCGCCCATAAATTGCGCACACAAATTAAGTTTGCTGTAGGTGTGGGGAGGAGGGGCACAGGGGCACAGGGGCAGCCAATCAATGGCCGCGCCACAAGTTGCATAAATTAACAGTTGCACGTGAGTAGCAGTGGCAGCAGCAGCAGCAGTAGCAGCAGCAGGCTGGGAAAATCGCTAAAAACTTTCAAGTACAGTTGCCACATTAAAGTTTAGTTTCCGTTTCCGTTTGATTGTAATTTATCAATTAAACAATTTGCAGCTGTAAACCCTTAAGCGAGTGTGTCAAAAAGTTGCCAACATATTTATTGTTGTTCCTCTTGTTGTTGTTGTTATTGTTGTTGTTGTTTGTGGCAGCTCGAAGTGCAATCGCAAAAGTTTGTTAATCATACGCAATGTTCGCCTGAAGTGCAAAGCAAAACAAGCCACAAACTAATGTTCCACCAAATTACTTTTATTTCTGTTGCAAATGCGCTACGCTCAAGCGAGCATTCGTGCAAAGTGGGGCATTTCAAATAGGTATACAAATAGTTTAAGTGGAATCAATAATAAAGTTTTGCAAAAAGTATGTAAAATGTCTATTTTTAATCAGCGGCACTAGAAGAGTCGCATTAGTCTGTGTGTCAGCAACTATGAAAGAAACCATCTTCATTTATACTATACGCAGAACAGGTTTACTGAAGTTTGTCAATATCTCATTCAGTTTCGACTATCAAGATCTGAGAAATCAACAACTCTATAGATATCTTCTATCTAATCATTTGGAGATCATTTTAGGCTAAGTTTATTTTTGCATTTATCGATAATTTCTTCCGCTTCGCTATGATCGATGCATATCAATTACCAATTACCAACAATTTTAAAGACACATATTTCTAAGCTATCGTACTGAATATCTGAACACATTTGCTTATATAGTTAAAGACTTGGCTTTAGTGTATTTCGTAGTCGAGCTCTCTCGACTAGAGCCTTCTTATTTACTATTCGATGCTTTTAAATGATCTTATCGCTTATAAAACATTTTTACAAATACAAATTTTAATAAATGTTAATCGTTAAACATTTATTTAATACTAGTGTTGATTGTCTAAACTTTAGCTAGTTGTGAAACTGAGATCAATATTATTTATTGACAGCAGTGTATTTTGTGCTTAAGACAAAATAATAAATTTTTCGCTTATTTTCGCAGTTGCTGTTATTGTTGTTTCTGATGTTGTTTTGCTGGTGCACATTGGTCAAAGTTTCGCAAAGCTTTCTAATTACAAATGTAAATCCACAAACTATGAAAATGTGTGTGTATGAGTGTATGTGTGTTTGTGTGTATGTGCTTGTATTGGTCAGTTGAGAGAACTGAAAGATTGTTTTTAGCTTTTGGCTCAACTCTGGTCAGCGCTGCGATAGTTATCAATGTTGGCATTGCCAAAACCGGAGCATTAGTTGCAGATAACTGGCAAGAATTGAGGCTTGTTGAACTTGTCGTTTGTGTGTGTGTTTTGTTGTTGGTTGTGTGTTGTTTGTTGTTGTTAGCGGAAGTGAAACATAGCACAAAACTCAGTTGAATGTGTTGAAATTGAATTCTATTTCGGTTGGCAAAACTCATGCCAAGATTCACGCACTTAATTAGACACGGGGCAGCATCTTTCATACAAAGATCGCTTGCCGCTTCACCTCCAATTGCAGCTGCCTGGCGAACTGACTGACTGACTGACTGAGTGACTGTCTCGACTAGTTGGAGCTGGTGTAGACTTCAAACGCTCCACGTTGTGCATTCGACCTCATTTTGGTTCGCGGCAAAGATGTGCCGCTAATTTTAGACAGGAGCCAAGTCTTTTACAACATACACATCATGCATATGTATGTGTGTGTGTGTGTTTTTATGTTTGTACCCGTAGTGTATATATATATATATATATATATATGTATATTTATAATTTCACTTGCCAGATCGCTGGCACAGGTTGACCCGGCCGACATTTTGTTTTCAGATTTATGAGGCGTAGATGATGATCATCATTCCTCAACGGCCACAACGGCTGAAGGCCAAACCGTAACAGAGTTCATTCCAATTTATCACTTGCCAAGGATTACTGCCAGCCTTTGTCATCCACCCTGCACAATTTGCAGATCTTTCCAGTTCACAGTAGCTCATATCAAACTTATACATGCAGATCTTGTGCACAGTGTATTACGAGTTATTAAACAGATGTGCTATAAAATATTGAACGTACTTTTGACACTTTTGTGCTATATTTAGTTGTTATTTTATTTTCATAAATTACAGATATATGCATATTAAAATGAGCTCTGCAGCGGCCTAGCGCAAGGCGTATATTTATTTGTCAGACTATAAATCAATAAGCAGAGCTCAATTATTCACCGTTGTTTTACATTTGTCGTTCGTTGTGCTTCGTGATCATCATGTCAACGATATTTATTCAAAATACGAAATGAGCTCAATAATGATCGTAAACATGATTATCATTTATTGCTGCTTTGCTTGTGTTTAATGGTTTGGTTTTACTGTTTGTTGTTCTGTTGATCTGCCAACTCGACTTGTGCTCGCCGTAAATCATCATGTGCAGAACAACAACAACACTTGCAACACTTGGCCTACTTTCTGTGACTCTCGAGGGTTCTTCTTCTTCTGCTTCTGCCTTTGTCTCAGGCACAGTTTGTAATTGCCGCACGTTTTTGCAATTAAAATTTATACGCAACTATTGAACTCGCCAATTTTTAATGAATGAATATTTATACTCATATTGATTGCTAGCTAGTTGTCATGCCGTCGTCAATCTCACTCACTCTCTCACGACCATCAAGAAAAAAAGAAAATAAACGAGCCATGTTGTTGTTGTTGTTGCTGTTGCTGCTGCGGAGGCTGCATGCCTGATGACTTATTGAAAATTCCATTTAAAAATTGTTTACTCATTGCTCCCAGAACGAACGAGCAGCACAAAGCACACACACAGACACACACACTCACACACACACCCACAATTGTGCGATCAACTGTCAAGAAAATAAAAATCAAAATTAAACAGTCGAAATTGTGTTTATGTCTGGGACAGCAGCAAAAGCAGCAGTAGCAGCAGAAACATCAAGCAAAACAAAAAAAGAAATAAGGCGAATAATGGAAGAGGGCAGAACCAGATCAGCCGCGCACAAAACATGAGTTTGACAATATATTTTTGGCAACATGTATCTGGGCAACATCTAGTGCTGATCATGAACATGTCTTGGCTTTTAAAATTAGAAAAAAAGCCAAAATGATGCTATAAATTATTTAATTATTGTAAATACATGAAAGAACTTATGCATAAATCGCAAGTAAGCAGTGGCAAGGGAATAAGCTATATTTTCTATGAAATTTATGCTTACAATTATAGCATTAACTTTTATCAGTCAAGTTACTTTTTTGATGACACATTTGCTTAGCTGCAACTACGCCAAGTGTTTAGCAACAAGCCAAATGTTGCTAAGCACTTGAGACGCATCAGCAACAAACACAACAACAACAACACAAACCTGTTTGACGGCAACACACCCCCGCCAACAGCTGGTCGAACAATAAGAAGAGAAAAACATTTGTGACACGATCGAACATGATCGTGGGCCATCGACAATCAGCGTTGTGACTGCTACGATCATTCACGATCTGTTCAGTCGGCAACCAACTGTTGCTGGTTTCGGTTGTCTGTTGAACGTTTGCATTGTGTGTTGTGTGTTCGTGCTCGTGTTCGATTCGCGTGCGTTTTCTGTTAACGCGTCTGCGCAACGCTGCGAGCGTTAGTATTTGTGTATGTATTTGTGTGAGCAGCCAGCTGAAAACATTTGGCCATAAATTGATGGCTAATTAAAAGCAGCTGATGGCGCATAAATGCGGCGAGTGTGTTATAAAAAATAACTAAAATAAAAAATTGCGCGAATTATTCGCGTAAATTGCTCAATTAAAGGCAACAAACTGTAGAAAATTGTCTCTGGCTGATTTCATGCTAATTTCTAGCGGAGCAAACAAACAAAAGTATAAAAAATAGTATGTTTAATTGTGCGAGTTGATTGCCTTAAATGTTGCTGATTTCATCGGGCATTATATCAATTAAAGAAATTGTACAAAAAGTGCTCGCGTTTTAAGTCGCCTTGCTCCAATTATTGTTGGAGTTCAGTTTTTATTTTTTGTTCGGGGTTTTTGGTAGCCAGCCGTCAGCCGCCAGCCGCCAGCCACTTCAGTGGCTCCGCATGCAGGTCAAGTAGCCCCCAACTGGCCATCAAAACAAACAAACAGCAACAGCAACAACAACAACAACAACAACAACAACAATATACATAGAGGTAAATGAAAATGTTGGTGGCCAACTGCTGGTCACAAACTTCACTGGATTCGAGATGTTTATCAGTTTTCCGTAAAATAAAATGCCCGAAATTAACATCAAATCAACATAAACAATGCGAGAGTCGTAAAATAGCAGTCAACACGCATGCCACAGAAATATGCAAGAGCCGCGAGCTGCGGCTAATTATCGTGACACCAACTGTCAAAATCGGTAGGGCGTGAGCCATGCCACGCCCTCTCATCTCTTCATTTACCTACCTACCCACCTACCTACCTACGCGCACAATGAGCTGTGTGTCTTTGACATATCTTCTCTTTTTATTTGTCTCGTGTTTGTGTCCGTCCTGTTGCCGTAGCATGCAATGACTTTCACTGCGGCCCTTCCCGGACTCCCAGATACGTAATCGGGATTCGAGACTACTCGGGATACCCCCGAGTGCCCTGCTGCCCCTTGTTGTGTCGCGCCTTGTGCCTTTTGCCTTTTGCCTTCAACTCCGCCTCGCCTTTTGTTGTGCGCAACACAATTCACCTACATGCACAGCCCGGCCTTTTGTGGCAGGCGTGTGCTGCCAAAAAATAAAAAGAAGAAGAGGAAAAGTACGTGTCCATATTCCAGTTAAAGCGACTCACAGCTGTGCTGCAACAGTGGCTTACTTCAAGGGGTTGCACGTAATTCACAAACTGAAATTTTAAAACTTAAAATTAAAATGATTGTGTTAAGTGGTGATTTCCCAAGTCTTGACTGGGGTACTTATAAAAATAGATATATATTTAAATATAGATAGGTAGATAGATATAGATATGTGTGAATTGAGTTTTCTTAGTGATTACCTGTTAACGTTAAATAAACGTCTATTTTTAATGGGGATTATCCAAGCTTAATTTTGTTTGCCTCATTTCGCTCTTTAATTGTTTGATATTATTAGAGCCAAATTTCCCTTTTCTAGTTATTAGCTTAGGCCACAAGTTGACTTAGCTGCGACTATTTGGGATTTAATATGGGAAAGAGTGACACAAGACAAAGTTGAATTTTCATCGCTCCTAAATGCCCCCCTTTTCAACTCCACTCTTAACCCACGCCACTGTGTTTCTTTCATAAAATCCTCGTCTTTGTAACTTTCGTTCCATATCATTTCATTTGTGTACAGCATTTTGCCTAGTTTATTGTCGCTTTTATTATTGTTGGCCCCAATGAATGGACCAACATGTGATGTTGGCCATAAAATGGCTCACTCTAAATACAAAATTATATAATTATTATTGTGATTATTATTGGTGTTGTCGTTATTGTTGTTATGCTGATGGCCTTATTATGGAGCCCCTGTTGAGGCATTGTTATCAGCGCCTTCTCAAATTTTAACAAACTGCCCGAGGGCCAGAAACCACTTGTGTGGTTGGTTTAAGCCACAGCGCAGCATTCGCAACTGGCCAAGTAGCCAGCAGCGGAGAGTTTCTAGGGTCCCCACCCGCTGAGCATTGAACCCAAAAGCCAATGCCGGCTAACAGCTGACTAGCTGTTGTTTGGGCCAACTGCAAAATAAGTGGCTAATGAGCTTTTATTTGTCAATGACAGCGAGTTGGGAGATGGAGGCGACGATGCCGATTGCGATGGGTTAGCGATTCATCAAGCCTGGCTAAGCCCAGCTCGGCCAAATTGACCGTCAAATAGAGCCTGACTCTGCTGATTGTCAACGAGCTTAGCTGTTTATTAATTTAGCAAGATTTGCGGCAGCAGTCAGCCAAAGCCACATTAAATTTCATTTCGGGCTAATTCAAACAAAAGCTCAGCCAGCATTTGGTGGGGACAGTGTTGGGAGGGGGGAGTGGCAGGATGGCTGACTGTCTCGAGGGGCAGCACCAGCAGCTGTCAGCTGCGGGGCCAGACAGAATTAGGCTTTTTGTCTAGCCAGATAAACGTTGATACGGCTGCAACAGCAAACGGCTGTTGCAACGGTTTTTGGACTTTGGCCCCAAGCCGTTTGTGGCTGCTGCTGTCGCTGCTGCTGCACATTGATCTGCCACTGTTGATGATGAGTCACGATTTCGAGTGCGTTCGTGTGTGAGTGTGTGTTTGTGTCCAAGTGTGGCATGAGCGCAAAGTGGAAGGTTAATGCCTCAAATGAAATTGAAAACAAACGTGAAGAAGTCTTTTTTTTTTTTCTTAATTTAACTGAACGTAATTTATGGACTGATATTACAGTGATTTCAATAACGTATTTCTGTATTATTTACACAACTAAATAGGCAATGAAATGCCGTAAAATTTGCATTCATTTGTTAGTTAGTTATTGTTAATAAAATTGAATCTTTTATATGACTACAGCTGTATTTATTACAATTACAATCATTCACAAAGTATATAAAATTGAAGCTATTGAAATTGGCAAAGAATCAAAGCTAAAATATATGCAAATAATTAAGAAAATACATTTATATTAACCACATAGACTATCTCAGTTCTGAAGCTGAACTATAGTTATAGATTGTAGTATTCTTGAAGTTCTTAATATAATATATATAAAGTAGAAACACCCCTTTACAATTTGTCTCCATCTCCAATCAAATCGAAAAGAATAAAATAAAAATATATATGCAAGTATGAGAATGCCACAAATGCAGTCAAAGTCCAGCTGCATGTTGGCTGCAGTAGGTGGCAGCTAATCAGACAGGCGCATTTGTTGGCTAAGTCGGCACATTAATGCCAAAGGCAAAAGTGGGTCAAGTTTTCTGCATGGCTTTCGATTCGCAGTGTTTCGAATCGATTTGCGAGCGACAAATGGCAACGGTATTTGTCTCTTGGCTCTTTGTGTGCATTTGTGTGTGTGTCTCTAACAACTTCCGCAACACATTTGTTCAATTTGCAAAGCACACATTTTCAATGCTCAATTGTGCCCAATTATTTTTGGCATGTGCGCAAAAGGTGTGGAAAGTGTTGCCAAAGCCATAAATTGTTTAGCCAATTAGTATTAGCACGACTCAATTAGCAGGTCGCCGTAGAGCTTGTGAAAGCCCAAGCAGAACAATGCGCTCAAAAGCAAATACAGATTAATTAGAACTTAATTTCCGCTTAGGTGATATCCATTGACAAAATGCTGTAGCACAAAATATAAACATATTTGAATCGTGAATCGTCTTGGATACTAAACAGAGATACTCAACTGAGAAGCGAGGAAAATCATCTCGGGCAGCTATAATCAGAATTGATTTAAGCAATTCATTTTCATGGAGTAGAACAGACTTCGAATACTCGCAGGTCTCTTGTAGACTAAGAAGTCTCATAGATAAACTAGGCTTAATCAGTGGCGGAATTTGCACATTTTGTGATAATGAGCAGGAATGCTCAAAGTACATCCTAGGAAAAGACAACGACAACGACAAAGTAGGGGATAATGATCGAGCCATAGGCTCCGATGGGGCCCAGTAGATCTAATTAAATCGCAGTATTTATAAGAATTTATTCTTAGCACTTTTTTCTCCTTTTATTTTATTATATTGCCTAACGAACTTAGCTACTGGCAACCCGTAAAATAAATATTGACAGATGCATATACGATATATGATATTCAAGATTAAGTTGACTGCAAAAGTCGCTGAATAATTTTTATTCTAGCTGGGAATTCAGTTGCCTGGAAATTGAGCTGCCTCAGCAATCGCTGTTGACCTACACACTTGAAGGTAGTTTTCACCGGAACTGTCTAGAAAATATCTCATAATTAAGTGGCCGTAAACTGCGGCAACTCTTTGTCCTCACTGGGTGTCATAAATCCCACTGTCCTGCTCACCGACTCGACTGTAAATAATCCAAACATTGTAATCGCCAACGGCACGCGCTCAAAAGATCTGCGATCTGTCTGTCTGTCTGTCCGTCTGTCTGTCTGTCTGTCCGCCTGGCGACCGCATTAAATACAAATAAATTCATCATAAAATTCAGGAAAAAAGGTTTTTGAACTCGCCGGCCAAAATGTTGAACCGGTTTCTACACCCGGTTGTCCATCCGAGTCGTGAGTCAGTTGGTCTCAGTGCAATTTGAACGCCCATTGCCAACTTGAGGCTCAGGCCCCAATGTGAGTTGCATTCAAGGTCAGCACGGGCGCAGTTTATTTGCGGTTTTGCGAAATTTGTTTGCCCAGTGCCCAGTGCCCAGTGGAGGGGACGCCTCTGTCCCTGGCCAGCGGTTCAGGTTTAAGCTTTGTTTACGGCATTGTGGTGCTAATTGTGGCGCATCAATAAAGCGCGCCAAGGAACTGCCGACGCCTGGCCTGGACTCGAATGGACCGCACGCAGCACAAAGCCGCAAAGGGCACCAAAAAAAAAAAAAAAACACAAACATAAACAAGAGAAACCACATAAAGAACGGAAATGGGCGCTGCAAATTAGCGCGACGCCTCGCAAAGCGAGCTCCGTTAATGGTCGAGTGTGTGAACAATTTTTACTCTCACTGTAAATGTGTCTGTGTGTGGCCGGCATTTCTTGTCAAAGTAAACAAATTATTTGATTTCAGTTGTTTGACCGCCTGCGGTTTTTGCGGCTTGTTAGGGCCACGAATTTGGCGGCAAACTTCACTCGTAAAGCTCTTTGCAGAATTTACGCTAGATTTGTGGGCGAAGTTTTCATATTAATTATGGGGCAACTTATTGTTATCGGTGTTGTTGTTGTTGTTTTTGTTGTTGTTGTTGTTGCACAAGGGTTGCACAACTAACCGGCAATCAAAATACGTTTAATAATACTCTGAGCGGACATAAATCGATGCGGTAGCTGTGCGATCTATAACATTTTAAAGGCGGTTCCTGGCAGGGGTTCTTTGGAATGAGAATAGTAGCCTTTAGGTAGCTTTTATCGTAGGAAAAGTGTGATTATTGGAAATATGGGCTGCTCTTAATATTGGGGATAACAATCAGTTAATATACAACAAAAATTGCCAAGGATAAGCAAAACGATACAGATACAAAACGAGTTATATCCAATGATATATTGGCGAGATAGTTCGACTAGCTGATACCCTGAACACAGCTTATAAATACGAAAGACTTGAAATAAACTCGGTCTGCTTTTGATGTATAAGAACTTATATTCCAAATATATAGTCTCTGAGATCGGCTACTTATGCTGATTAACAATATATACAAACATAAATTATCAGCTCAGAGTTGCTTCCATCTTCCCTTTTCAGGGTGTAAAAACGCATTGAATAAATTGACCTAGTTTTCGCAAAATTTAATGCAAAAATGAAGAGCGCTCGCCTTTGCTGAAATGAAATAATTTCATGAATTGTTAACAATTTTTCTGATTTACACTCAAGTTTTTATTTGCTTTGCATTCAATTCACAGCTCATTCTTGCCAATTTCTCTACAATCGCAATAAACTGCCCAACCCAAATTCTTCTTTTAATAAAACTTACACATAATTGCCGCTGTTTTTATCTTTTTATCTGAGGCGTCTCTAGATCACTCATATGTGGGGCAGGAAAATGCATTTGAGGCAGGCACAACTTGATAACTATTCAGCTGCCTTCCTATTCAGAGAATGGCAAATGCCTCGGAAAAACCCACGTGCTGGATCTTTGTCTATAAATCTACATTTTCGCATTGGTGGGCGTTGCATTTTGTCAAATGTGCTGCTGCAGCAACAAGCAAACTGTTTTTCTGCTTGACAAGCGAAAACTGAGACGCACAGCTGCCGCATGTGGGTGGTGGTTGTGCCGGTGGCTGCGTCATCGCCGTCATTATCATAAAAAAAAATACAAAAAAAAAAAACAAAACAAAACAAAATAGCAGAAACTCATCATCATGATCATTGAGATTTATGTTGTATGTGTTTATGCTGCTGGTTGACATTTCCGCTGCGCGCGCCTCTTCAATCAAAAGACAAGCGCGAAAAATGTGCATCACGTACCAAAAAAAATTAAAATAAAAATAAAATAATAAAAAAGAGCTGCTAAAAAGCTTGCAGAAAGTGAGCTGACAGACAATGCGACCCAAAGTGGCAGACAATAAAAATGCAAGCCAAAGCGATAAAAGATAAGGCACGTTGCACAGATTGCAGACAGCACAGCACACCCCCCTCTCTCTCTATCACCCTGCCACACAGATATTGAGGAGACTCCTCGTCTCCCTTTGCCCTGTCAATGCCATTTAATGAATGAGAGTCGCTCTGAATGACCATTGAGTAATCAGCAGTGCAACAAATGGCATTAACATTAACTTTGACTCTCAAGTGCACGTCAGAGAACCAAAGACAGAGAAAGAGACTCAGAAAGAGAAAGACACTGAGAGAGAGAGAGAGAGAGAGAGAGAGAGGGGGAAAAAGCTAGCACATCACTCGAGAGCCTGATTGAGTGGACTGCCAACTGAGCAGTGTTGTTGAGAATTAAGTTAGAGTTGTTTGCAATCGTTTAGAAGAGAACTCGACACAACAAGAAATCCCCAACATTCAGCTTAATACTTAATATTCTCATGTGAACTAAAGTTGAATAGCAAAAGTTGCCCAGTTAACTGCTCATAAATTGCTATTAATATGAGTTGCACAAGAGTGCTTAAGAGAGGTGCAAGTAGCAAAGCACGAAAACATAATTGTACTAATAAACTTATTACTAAGTGCCTGCTTAAGCATTTTAGCAATTTATTTTCAACTTTTAATAATGAAGTCGTTCAAGCTTTGATAAAATCGTTCAGGTCTAAGCCGTAGCACAATTTGTATAGCTTCTCGGTTTATAGTTTAAGAATTAACTTCTATATTTTGTACTTGCTTGCTTTTTAATGATAGCAAGTCGCTCAGAGCTGAGGTGTGCCGCTTGTCCATAAAAAAAAAACAACTATTTCAAAGGACAAATCAAAAACTCATTTAAATTGATAGTAACTGGCAATTTTAACATTCTGCCTTTCCTTGACAATAAATGGAAACCTATAATTTTTTACTTCAAGCACTACTTTTTGGCTTTAATCGGAGCACAGTAAATAATAGGGTATTCTGTAGTGCTCCTGCCGGCATATAAAATTATAAATATCTTGTTATTCAATTGAGATATTAAGGATTGAAAGTGAAGAGAGACACTATTACTTTACACCATCAAACAATTCACAATTTAACTCAAGATCTTTATCTTATAGCATTTATTTGATGCCAGCAATATTCTTACAAAATACAATTCACAACTCACAACTCAACTTAACAAAAGGAATCATTTACAAACGGTCTCATTCCCCTTAAACACCTTGATTAATGCGGCCCATTTGGTGTTGCAACACGTAAGATTGCATTAAAATGAATGGCGCGTAATCAAATTGCCGATTGAACACATTTAACATGGGAATTGCAACATATTTGCCATATTCCCATAAAATCAACAAGGAAGAAAGTCGTTGTGCGCATGCGTGCGAGTGCCAAGAAAAACGTCTCTACAAACCCAAACCCAAACCCAAACCCATTACCAATCCCATTCACAGTACCCAGTCGCATACCCAATGCTCTGTGGGCAGTCACGCACTTGGCGTTCATAAATCTTGTTGGCGAGGCGTTGAAAAATTGGCTGAGAAATGGCAACTGTTGCGACTGCGCCTTTTTGTGGCAACTGCGACGACGACTTGTTGCCGCGTCTTGTGGGTTGGGTCTGAAAGCCAAACAGGCGCCCTTCTTGGCCATTGTTATGTCAGCGCTTTAGTTTCTCCTCAGCCTTCTTCTTGTTCACTTTTTTTTCGCATGGTTTCTCGGGCTGCGCTTATGACTTCATTAGCAGCCAGTCAACAAGTTTAAAGCCCGCTCGAGTGTACGCAATTAGCCACGCTTCATTGCCGACAAATCAGTTGTTCCCAGTCGTATATACACACATATATATATTCATATATGTACACACACATTTATGTAGTGCAGTTAGAGACTTTCATTAAGATTGACAGGAAATCATAAAATATAATTTGAGGCCTTGCACCCCGATTGCCTCGCAATGCTTAGCTAATTGAGACACGCTTCTGAGTAACTACTGTACTTGGTGTGTGCGGGCACAGAATCTGACATTTGAGAGTCTGAAGACACATTAAACCATTGCATCATATCTGAAACAATATTTAGCTTGTTTCTATATAATATACCTAAGCTTTTGTAGGTATCTAAAACAGTATTCATCTCCTACCAAGTTTGAAATTGAACGATTGTCAATATTTTCATATATTCAATGGAACTATAAAATACCTTAAGCTTTTATATATATCAGCATCAACTTTTTATTTGCTATTATAGAATTAAATCTGCTGCCAAGTATTATCATGATGATAGTATATACATACATTTAACAAAGGATATATTTTCCATCTATCAAATGCTTGATTTTTACTTTAAACTAAACAAAACCAAAGTTGTTGTATGGAAATTTGCTGATAGTCTGTTCGGCAAAATAAACAGGTTTGTTTGCTCTGCAACTGTGGCATAATTTGGAAAATGTTGCTTTCATTAAAGCATATTTATTTTATTGGAAATTAGTTGACTGCATTAGATCGAGTTCAGTGCATGGAAGTGCAAAATAAATTCTAATTAAATTTACATGGTAATTGCAATGCAATTTTCACCACTGCCAGTTTCCACTCTTATGTTTAACAAATATTTGCCAGTTGGTAAGCTGACAGTACCGAAAACCACAAAACATTCTGATAGGGATTGGGCGTGGAATAGGTTGGAGGGAGGTGAAAGGAAGTCAAGTCTGGTTTGTCGGTTGCAGGGAGCTGCAGTTTCGAGCGATACTTGGCTGTCGATGTCTGCTGAGGAGCTGAAAAGCTGAAAAGCCGAGGACCTGAGGACTACTCGCTTCTGACTATACGTTGTTAATATTGACATGACAAATAAATTGGCCTACTCGTTGCGGGCACTCGATGGGAGAGGGTTCGGTTGAGGGAAGGGGAGGGGAGGGGAGGGGAGGGGACTGACAGTTGGTTAGGAAGCTATTGCGGTTGCCTGCAAGGCAAACAAACCTCAAAATAGTTTGGCAAAATTATGCATTAATGGCGTGGAGCGTAGATGGCACAAAGGGGGGAGACACCGAGTGCGGCTTGTAGCCGATACAGTAGTCACTCGAATATTGAAATCCATATGGATATCAGAGTCGATTTCAATTTGCTGTTAGTTTAAAGATCTGAAATTCTTCGTTTCTGTATGATTTTTATAAAAACATCAATAGTCAAAAATATTTATGCAATTTAATAATTTCAATATAATGATTTTATTAGATTTTTCATTAACTGACAAACAAATGAATAATGATACATTAGAAGCATGCTCCACTAGAAGTTACAATTTGCAATTTAGAGAGATAACTGTACGTGCAAATAATGCAGCTAAATTGTTGTTGACCCGGCCAACAACGGCAACAAAGGCTAATTTTGTACTGACAAACTGACAAACTGACAAACTATGCAACATTTGCACATGAACGTTGGCGATTACAACGACGACAGGTGCCAAAGGGCATCATCCATTGCAGAGCGCATCTAACGGCACATTCGATATATATATATATATATATATATATAAATATACATATATATGTAAGTGTGTGTGTTTCTGTTAGCTGAGTCGACAACAACCTGGGACAATTGTTAATTGCATTTGCTGGTTGTCAACATGGCCAGAGAAACGTGTAGAACGTTTTTTATGACCTCCGAGGCCATCCCGGGAGTTCTAGAGAGATAGAGAGAGAGAGAGAGGAAGAGAGATAGAGAGAGAGGAAGAGAGAGAGAGAGAGGAAGAGAGAGAGGAAGAGACAGAGAGAGAGAGCTTGAGGGCTGGCCAATTAGCCATGTGCAAGCATTTTAACAGACACAAACATGCATTTGTATTTGCAAAGATTGCACGAATACTTTAAATCAGAGCTGGGCACAGTTTTTGTTTAAATTCTTTTTCGATATTTGCACTTGACTGACAGAAACTTCTCAATTTGTGCAAACTTGTTTGTGACAGCTGCTGCTGCTGCTGCTGTTTCTGCTGCTGCTGCTGCTGTTATTCCCAATTCGTCCTTCATTCAGTACATCAGATTGTCAGGCACTTCATCCCGACAGCAACACCAACAACAGGCTGCATCACTCAATTTGTAGGCTTGTCTCTCCAATCTGGTAGCAAAAAAAATGTCAAATCGTTGCCTTAACAAGCTGCAACTGACGTTAACAAACTCAAATGACGTTTAAATGCTCTTCTCACTTTTAGTGGCTTCATTTCTGTTGTTTCTTGATTTATTTTTATTGTTGTCATGTTAGACTATACATTTATGGCTATTTACTTAAGCTTTAGTCTTGATACACTCTCACCCATTTCTTATATATAATAAAATTAAAAATTAAAACTTAAATAAAAAGCTGTTGCCGCCCACTTGCCAGTTGCATTTTCTCTGGCAGGGCCAGCTAATTGTAATTTTAGCCAAGTTTATTAATATTAATTTGTATATGATTTGAATATTTAATATTTATTGCCTCTGCTTTTGTTCTCTACGCAAGCGTTGCAAGCTTCAACACAAAGTGTGGCTGCTTGTCAGCAGTTCTACTAAATTGTAACGCCTACACTGCAGCTTTAAAAAACAAGCCGAAAATAAAAAAAATAAAAAAAAACAGCTGTATATATTTAAACATATACACACGCATATATATTCGTGTTGCAGTTGCCGCACGCTTGATACTGACACTTGCACATTGCGTTTTGCTGCTGCTGCTGCTGCTGCCGTTGGTGCTGCTGCGTTGCGCCTTGCGTGTTCAAGAGGAAAGCCCAACACATTGTCCAGGGTCCGGGTTCGGAGTGAGACAGATGACAGACGATGTACGACAGACGACAGTTGGACATGTTAACAGCAGTGACAACAAAACTGCAACGAACAACGAACAAGAAAAAGACACCAGCAACAACAACAGCAACAACAACAATAACAACAATAACAACGAACAACAGTCGACTGCCAAGTGTCAAAGTCAATATGCAAAAAGGTAGAGAGCCAAGTTAAATGTTGACAGTTGAGAAATGTAAGCTTCAAGGATGCATTCAGCTTCATGCGTGCGTGCGTCCATGCGTCCGTCCGTCCGTCCGTGCGTGCGTGCGTGCGTGACATATGGCTTGAGAGTATTCTGGGCTAGCAGACGAAGCCTCGCTGAATGCATCGAGTTAATGCAAATTATAGTGGGTGTGAAAAACAATCGATAGTCATTTTGAAAAATTTGCTCAATTTTCTGGTTTGCTCTGATATTAACGAATTTAACATTGAAACTGGACAGAAATTGTTGGATTGTAACAAATAACAAGCCAGTTATTTTATGGTTGATGCCCAACCATGATTCTCTCTGGAATAGATTTCTGCTGGAAATTCAAAAAGTTTTCCCTTTTTATCTTTGATGTGACTAGAACAGATAATTTTGAAATTTGTAATTTCGATGCGCAGCTTTAATTCATTTATAAATGATCCAATTTACACATCCCTTGATGCGAGGTTAAATGAGTTTTGGCTCTTTGCCGCAAACACTGTGTTTAATCAAAACTTAATCAAGTTTATTCGCTGACGTAATTGCAACATTAAATAAATATCATGTCACTTCACTATATATATATACATACATATATATATTATGTGAGTACACATAATTGGTATCAACATTTTTAAATTATGTAAATTGCATTTATGGCAATTTTTCAAATTCTATCAAGCAAATGGAATTTGTGTGCGCGATGCGTGGTAAATGTTATTAATTTCGCATGCGTTACTTTATTATGCATAGCAAACAATAATAACAACAAAGTCAATGCTTAATGTAGCTTATAATTAAATGTTTGCCGCGTGGGGCGTTTTGGGGGTGGGCGTGGCATTTTGGGCTTGAGTTTTGAGGCCCAATAGCAACGCCTAACGAATTCTGACAGCGCAATTATTTTGAACGCCGACGAATTGCTCAAATGTCATAGCCCATTATACATTTGCCTCCTTGGCAGTATCTGTATCTGATATAAAATGGCTAAGGCCGGGTCTTGGGACTTGACACACCTTCTCTAACAGCTGAAACTCTCTCGCTCAGCTGCAATGTTGGCGTGTCAAAATTAAAGCAAACGCTTGCGGCGCTCCAAAATGCAAATGCAACGCCTTTTGCAAAACTACCTAGCCTAAACAAAATAATAAAAATGGCAATTGCGATTGCTCAACCCAGCAGCAATCGATAGAAACCTTTGATTAGCCAATAATACCAGTTGACCCAGTTAAAACCCAACTCGTAAGACCTGGCTCAAAAGTCAGCAGCAGCATGCAGTTGACATCATTTTAAATTTTTGAATCTTCGATGCACAATCAAAAATGAAATACACTACGTCAAGAAAATGCTTTATTTATTTAACGACTCAAAAAATACAAAAATATATTACATTAAATTAAAAATAAAATAATAAAATAAAAAAAAAAAAAAGATAAGAAGTATTTATAAGATATCTGGGACAAAGGAAAAAATGAATATATTTCCCTTTCTTTTACGAAAAAAAAGTCTTCATAATTACTGTCTTATATTTTGTCTTTTTCTTTTTCTAAAATTCTATGGAGTTTTTACAACCAGATCAAAAATAATAAGATTCATTATTTTTTAAAATTTTTAAATTTTGAAAACCAAAATTATGCATTCCTTGGACTGCCAAGGAGATGTTTTGGCATTTATTTCTAAGACTAATTATAATAAAGAATAAGAAAAGTAGTTTTCTGCTATACTAAAAAATGCAGAACCCAAGTATTTTCAATTTAATATTTCACATGAAGCAAATTCTAATTTTGAAAGTACTTAACTATGATCTGCCTGCTTAACTGGGGCAGCTACCTAATTGGGTTGCTAAGCAGGCATTAATTAATCTGTGTGCCTATCTACTTATCAAATATTAGCTTCCTCAATTTGTAGCTTTCATTTCTTTAACCATATAACGACTTCCGTTGTCGCCACATCGAACCATTAGCAGCTCATTAGCTTGGCTTAAATGCACATCAGTGAGAAACGAGCGCAGCTGATCAAAGCAAACGTTTCGCTTATAGCCACACACAAATTTGGTAACACGAAAGAGTTGGAGATGGAGAGGGGGAGTTGGGAAGTGAAAGGGCTGCACCGAGTGTCAAGTTCAAGCGTCAAACCGCTGAAAACAATTGAAAATAGTTGCGCATTTCGATTCGTTGATTGATTTCGAATTTTAATTGATGGTCAGCAGCAACCGACCGAAAAACCCCATCCCCAGCTATCTTCTACTCTACCAAACCGACACCAAAAAACATCAGAGAAAAAATCAAAAGCAAACACAAACACAAACAAAAACAAAAACCAAAACAACAACAGGACAGACCAGAGCAGAGCTAAATGAAATGCAAATAGAATGTGGCACGACGCTTTAGCTTGTCACCTGAAACCCCAGCATCGCTTGACACTTGTTCCAGCTTGTTTAGTTTCAATATTTCATTTGCTTGCACAGACCATTTGATTATTTACCTTTGTGGTTGTTGTTGTTTTTGCTGTTGTTTGCTTTATTTCCAGCAAACGCGAAAATCAACAAATCCCGATTCACGCACCGCTGCATTTTCAGAACGGCACCTTGAAAAATGTCTGGGAAACCGGATGTGCATTTGAAATTCGCAGTCAGCAGACCAAATATAAATTAATAGAAATATCATATTCATAAATGCAGCTTGTCAAATATTATTTTTTCATCCAATTTTTACCCGTCTACCAACGCTACGTGAGCGAAATGCCAGCAGCATTTATTTATTTCTCTTCTTTTTTTTTTTTTGGGGGGGGGGTTTCAAATTTTGATGCCTCACACGTTTCGGTGTCTACCACTCGGAGGCATTTTTGTGGGCTCCGTTTGCCATTTTATTTATGAGCATCATAAATATATTTCTTTCTTTAGTACATTTTAAGTACGGCATGGTTGTTCGGCTTGGATCTGCTTATGATTATCTTATACGCATTTGACAAAGCCCCATCAAACACAGGGACAATAAGCGCGAAATGAGCTGAATGCCAACTGCTGACAAATGGCACGTGTTTCTCGTCTTGACTTCTCGACAGACAAATGAGGCACATCAACCTTTGTCCATAGGCGAAAATCAGTTAATCTCTGAATAGCAGGTATTCATTTATAAAGTCAAATCTTGGGAGGCAAAAGTTCATCTCAAACTTTAACTTGTAATTACTTTTGCGAAAATTCAAAGCTTGTAAATACCAGACTTTGATGATCTTGAATCATACATGTTTGGCAACATCTCAAGAATAGCCAATAAGATCCAATAAAGATAAACTGGAATAGCTAGAAGTAATTGTATAGCTTGGCCCTTTTTTTTTTCAAATTATTTGAGTTCGTTTTGCAGTGCATGTCTCAAATATTCTTTCATATTCGATTATTTTGATATTCAAATTATTTTTAGTCAATATTCCAAACAAATTAAGCAAATTAGAAAGAAATATTGAAAATGTAGCTAGAAATAAAAATCAATTCAGTATAAAAAACTCACTGTAAATAATCAGTTAATTAAATCAAGTTTGGTTCGTTTTCAATGAAATGAAAATGGAATATTCAATTATTGCATTGTAATCACATTCACAATTCAATCTGAGTGCATAAAATGTAACAAGCAACTAACCAAATAACAATTCATGATTTTTTTTATGCCTCCATCAGACTCCATATATATATATATATATATACATGTATGCTTACATAAATACATGCATTTATACTTTCGAATATGTATTTATTATATGTATGTATTAGTAATAAAAAAAGCGCAGTTTGTATACCCTTTTGCAGGGTATTCTCATTTTGTACGCGTGTTAATATGCTCCTCATATTTAAAAAAAAATACTATCTGGATCGGACTACTATATCACATAGCTTTCATGGGGTCAGTCGGTCGGTGTTTTTACATTTTTAGTGAAATATAAATGACGGCCATTTGTCTCGGTTCTACAAGGGTATTTCATCCTCAGTGCGACGTTGTTTCTTGCACACTTTATCTTTTTTTGCCGCTATTGCTGTTTTTTTACAGCTATTTAAAATAGAGCAACAAAATAGAAGTGGTCAAACACACACACATACCCCAACAAATACATATATATATACATATATATATATATATATATATATATATATATATATATATATATACTGTAGAATCAATACAAATGAACGATAACAATGTGTGTGTAGGTCCAATTGTGTAAGTGTAGCTTAAACAATGGCCAATGCATAAATAACTACAAACCGGCGAATGCTGAAAAAATAAATTGGCATGTATATAAAAGCTTATCTAACAGATATACGGGCCATAAACTATGAGAAGCGTATGCTCATAGCTGAATATTTCCCTGCATCACCTCCAGCTCCCTCACGCCCCTGGGGGCTGCTGGGGCTGCTGGGGGCTGCTGGCGCTGCTGCAGATGAGCAGAGTCATAAAATATCAATTTCGTGTTACAGCTTACGCCAAAAACGAACGTAAACTTATGAGACTCAGTGTGTAGCCGGAGGTGCAGCAATGCAATTGGAAAAATGGGAGAGCTTGATAAATATATATGTATATATATGTATCGATACATAAAATGAACTGAAAAGAACGCGAAACGAAATAATTGAAAAATGCATTGCAGTAAAAATGAAGCAAAATACGATAGATTGATAAATTCGTACAATTTGTATATGGGGAAAGTGCGGAATATGAATTTAAGAGCAATTCAATCCACAAAAAAGTGTGTGGATAGAAATATAAAAGAAGAAAATGATTAATGTGAGAGTAGTTGTAGCAAAATATTCAATTTGATTCTGATACGTATTTTTAGCATTGATAACTGGTGTATCTTTGACAGATTCCCAGCTTTTTTCTGTATCTACATCTACCTATATTTGAGCAAAATGCTTCTATGCATATTTCGCGGAGTGTAGCTCATTGATAGTCACAATTGTCATCGATATGAGTGCTGTGCTCGTTTCCATATTTCATTTCATTGTCAGCTGGTTACATTTATGTATTTTGTTAAAGCACTGTTCTTTCGGCCATCAGCTTGCAATTATTTGGCAGTAAAGTTGAAAAAAGCATTGTGTTGCGTAATTGACTATAAATATTTTTAAAAATAAATTTACATATTTATGACATGAAACAAATACCCATATTCACCATATTTCTCTCTCTCTCTCTCTTTCATTGCAGGTGAGTTCTTAATGAGTTGCACATGGGTATGAAGTCAGATATGAAATAATATATTGAATCAATTTCAATTTTGATTTATAAATCCAATATTTGTTTTAAACTTAAAGTACACAATACTGCCCAACTCCTAATGCGATGCAAATTTTATTTGCAACTGATTTTCCGAACCGGCTATTCATGAAAATTAATGAGCGTAGCGCTGGCAACAACAATGCCTGCAAAATAAATGATGCACTTATTAATTATATGAAATTTGCAATATATTCATGCACAGCGGCGATTACAGTGAACAATTAGTGAGCTAAACGGCTGCATTCGACCTGGCCAAAATAGATGGCAAAGGCCAATAGTCCAAAAGGTCAATCAGCCCACGCGTATATTTATAATTAATTTCTGTTTGCTTTCGTATGCAATTCATTTGGCTAATGGCTAACGAAGTTTGCCATCAGCTCCCCCACTGCAATAAATTCGGCCATTTTATATGGCCTCTCTCTCTCTCTCTCTCTCTCTCTCTCTTCCTCTCTCTCTTCCTCTCCCTCTCTCTCTCTCTCTCTCTGTGTGTGTGCATTCAGACTCCTCATAATATTAGCTAGCTCGCAAATATTTTGATGCAACATGCAATTTCTCCCAATCTAAACACGCGCATCGCGGCGCAAAGGATAAAAATGAAAACAGCTTAGGGCAAATCCCCCCACCCCCACATCAGGGAGAGGGGAGTGCGAGGGGTGGTGGTAAAAGAAAGTGGGCGATACTTGCGCTGCATAACTTAAGGCGTAACTAAGGCGACGACTTCGACGACTTCGACGACAACGACGACAACGGCGACAACGATGCTGGCAACCCAGAAAACCCAATTGTGTGCCAATGGCAGCAAAATGCAGCTCATACACTGCAAGAAATCGCTGTGCACAGCTTAAGCTCATTAATTTGCGCTTGAGTACAAGCTTTAAGTTGATTTGCAGTCGGACTAATGATGTTGAGTGGCTGAAGTGGGTTCTAAGAGCAACCATTTGAGGCTCGTTAGGATTGAGCAGGCCAATAAAGATTTGAAATATGGAATTAGGCTCATTGGAGAATTTCGTTTTATTACAGCTATCGAATAGTAAAGAAAGCAAGAAGTAACGGTTGTCAAGGTGCGTCAAGGATTACACTTTCTTGCAAACTCCGGTCGGACTCCGGTTAATCTGCTGATATATAAGTTTCTCTTCGGATCTTGATACAGTAAAAAGTCGAATGCATTAAGCTAAGGGAGTTCTACGCATATAAGTCTATATATATTGCTATTTCAACTCGGCTACTGATGCTATTCAAGTGAATACACATATTTTTTGGGATCGGAGACAGCTCCCGTAATGTGCGGCACATCTGAAAACGATATTAAAATACCCTCTACAGGTAAAAATAAATTTGTTTAAGTTCGCTAAGTTCGTGTAATAAATTCAAGTTGTTGTTGTCGATATGCTTGCTAATTCGAGTGATGAGAAGCAACCACTATAAATTTATTTCCTGATCTCAGCTATTTGATATGTGATAATTACCATATTCTCCACAACACATAATCTAGTATCTTGTTAAAGAATTGAAAAGCTCTTGCTTCAGATGTGGTTTCGTTTGAACTTAACACGTGATACACAATACAATATGTAAAATATAATAATACCTTTCACAAGCCGCTTTGCAATTTCTTTAAGTGTATGTTGTGGCACGCTTGCTTGCATGCTTTCGCCTTGGCACTTTCTTCACATTCGCCACGCCTAGTAGTAATAGGAGTAGGTGCAGGAGGTGCAGCAGCAGCAGACGCCGCCGCCGCTGAAGGGGCAACAATAACAATAGCAACAACAACAAGAATGACAACAACAACAACAACGACAACAACAACAACATCGGCGGCACCATCGCCTATCTCCCAAGCTAATCTAAGTAAGGACGCGACAGGGTGCCGCAAGAAGTGGTGCGGAGTGGTGTTGCAGCATCAACTTGCAGCATGCTTGGCGCTGCGTTCAATTTGCTGGCTTATGAGCCCACCCCACACCTCCTTTCCCTCCCCATCCCGCCCCTCCCACGCTGCTTACCGCGTATTGAATGCCTTTCCCTATGCGCACACATATTGGGTATGTCTTTTACATTTCTCGCTCTTCGACTTCGCAGTAAATAATAATAATAATACCTACATATTTAAATTGCCCCACTGTGAATGTGTGTGTGTGTGTGGGTGGGTGTCTTTGTGTGTGTAGTTGATGTTGCCTGTCCGCTGTTCGCATTTCGCTTGTTTCCGTCCCCTTTCCCGTTTGCCTCTTGGCTCCGTGCTGCATTTCCTGTGCCACTGATAGCCATCTCCTGTTGCTGGCGTCGCCTGCATTTTCTATTAGGACTCCCATGCAACTTCCACTTGCCATTCAACTTGCCAGCGCTCTCCCCTGCTTACTCCCTGGGTGCCTTATCAATATATTTCGCTGTGTATACCACTTCATTGGCTATATTTATATTTATAAGTCCTTCCGTTGCCACAGTTGCCCCCAAATATCCAAGGAGAGACTGTGGGCTGTGGAGACGAGTGGTGGGTGAAGCGGGAAACTTCTCTCAACTTGCAGGGGCTCACCTAAGTCTTCATATTGTACATGGGCTTTGGGCCTGTGTTTTGCTGCGGGAGACGTTCAATAAAATTTCACAGCAATCAATTTAATGCGTCGCGGCACACGCACTTTGCCAAACGGACGTTGCCAGCGCAACAAAGTAGGACGAGGGGTGATGTGCGGCGGGTAGCCGTGGCAAAAATGGTTGCAACAATTACGCAAGTACACAGAAATCTTACTAAATATTTCAACACGGCGAATCAGAAAAATAAATTCGAGCTGACAAACGACAACTGAATTGAAGTGGAGAAGAGCAGAAGGAATGGAAAGTGGGCGTGGATGGTGGTGTGGCTGGGCAGATAGCGAAGCTATAGGAAAGCCAGACAATCTTCATACTGATTGGCATTATAGAAAGAAAATGGTATTAAAGTGGAAAGCATGAGAAAAGTCAGCTGATTTTTTTTGTATGTCTTGCAATATATTAAAAGTCATAATTAAATTGTCGATTTAAGACTCAGAGTTAAGCTGACATTTGAATATTGGAATAAAAAATAAGCTGTTTAGTTTTAAGTAATTTATTTCAATAGATTTCGTTGTTAAATTTAATTCCCATTCTAGATTTCCCCTTTTAAATTAATATGCGTTTAATGTGCTTCTTTTCAATACTTGTGTCTATCTTTGATTATTTAAATGAATAGTTTTCGCTTTGAGCGAGACTCATAGTTTAAATGTTATTTTCCACAAGAGTAAACACTTCGACACATATGTGCAGAGTTTTCAATTACATTTGCTCACTTCAATCAAATCGCAAAACGTCTTGTTGGTTTGCTTTGGGCCAACTTTATTCACTCGCCTGGCCAAATTGAATGTTGAACGCGCGTGTTGCACTTGCAACCATTCGTAAATTGAATTTACTGGCCAACTCGAAACCCCCAACACCAACCACCCACCACCCCCACCCCAACGCTCCAATCTAATAATGATTGCCTTGGAGTTGGACTTGCACCAGGAATCGGACTTTGGCAATTGTATTTTCAATTTCTTATCGCATTTTTGGAGATGTCGTGACTCGACGACGACAATTGTCTAGCGCTTGACTGACTTGCTCCTGCCGGCCACCAAAGAACACTTGAAATTATTGAAATTGTTTTGCCATTTCGTTGGCAGTTGCTCCAATCCCACCACCCCCCCTTCCAGCCGCTCCGCCCTGCCCATGTCGACTGCGTCCTTTGTGTGCGTTTGCTGCACTCGTCTGTGATTATCGCCCTGGAATTTTCTCATTTTGAGTGATTTGAAGAATTTGTGGATTTTGGTTATTGATTTTGAAAATGGCACGTCAAGTGCCAATAGCCACAAAGATAAAGAGCCCGACTAACGCGATGCCATCGCACTTTCCCTTCCCCCATTCCCCCTCCGTCTATATCTCTCCAAGTGTGAGTGCGGTTTTTGAGCTTTTCATTAGTTGCTAATTTGATGGAGAATGCAGCAGACGAGTGCCTTTAATTAAGCACACACTGCAGAGCAAAAGGTACCCATGGCTACAGCTCAAAATGAACAATTAAGATAATGGGCATTTAGCCAAGACTGGCAATATCTTTAAGATCTGAAATTGGAGTTTTTGGCTTAAAAGTCAATCGTCAAGGTACTCAAGCATACAACTTTTGTCGTGTTTGAGCGTTTAAAAAAAACTTATTGTATAAAGTCTTAAAAGTATTGAATTACAATTAAAAATTGAAGACTTTAAATTTTAATAATAATAAGAAGAACAACAATAATAATAAATAAATAAAAAAAGATGCACTTAAAACCAGGCAGCTCAAATTAAAATTAAATGCATAAATTACTTAATTTGTTCCCACATTGCTGATGGAAAGAGCGAAAGAAAGAGACAGATAAATAATACCTGATTTTTGCCACTGATTGAAGCAGCGAATTTTTTCATAACGAAAAATATTTAATTCTTATCATTTTTTTTTTTTTTTTGCCAGCGGTTAATTAAAGATAGGCTTGGCCCAGCCCCAGACTCAGACAGACAGGCAGAAAAACAAATGCGCATAAATAAATATATATATATAGATATAGACACATATGCACCTATATACATATATATATATATATTATATATATATTTGGAGGCGCCGCCTACGTTGATTAATGGTCTGCGCTTTAAAGTGCATATAAATCAAATAAAAGTTGGTACATATATACAAATATATATCAAATATATATATATATATATATAGAGAGATATTCTATAAGGATGTACAAATAAAATGTCATACGCGTCGCGTTGAGATCGCACGGTCAACTCTTTAGCACCATTAACAAAAGCTTTGCCCGTCTGCCTTCAGTGTCCTTCGTTGCCTTCTTTGTTCGACCGCACTTAATCCTACGACGCGAGCGAAGGGAGTGGGCAGGGGGGGGGGGGGGGGGGGGGGGGGGATGGTCACTGCACAAAAGCCAAAGAACGAAACGTATTGCATTTTGCGATAAATTCACAGCGCATTAAACGGAATCGTCGGAGACCGTGTAAGGGAATCAGTAAGTGGAATGACGAGGAGCAGAGGGATGTGAATGCGGATGGTAGTGGGGATGGGGAGAGGGGAAGGGGGCCATGCTGACTGACCACCAACAATGCGCGCCGAGCATTCGGAAATTCTGTGCGCTTGGCACACAAACACAAAGATAGAAAATCGAAATCGAAACGCTGCAAAAATCGCTTGCTCAAGAATGCCAATAAAGGCAGCGCCGATGGCTGCGACGTCAGCAGCGACGTTAACTGTGCAGCCAAAGGCGCTGCTCTGCTCTCCTCTGCTCTCCTCTGCTCTTCTCTGCTCTCCGTTTGTCTTTAATGACGTTGTGTGTCCCGACAATGAAACGGCACTTGCTGTTCTGTTGTCTTCATTTTGGCCGAGAGCATGGCTATCGCCTGTGGACGCTTTCATAACGCTGCAGCCGCTGCACAGTGAAACTGAAACGTCGTCACAAACTTAAATGTGCTCTGTATCAGAAATGCTTGACAAATTAATCAATACATTTAAAAAGTTGCTAATTTTGACATTTATTAATTCTTTTTTTGGAGGGGTAATGCTAATTGTTATTTTTTTAATTGTAATTTTGGGATGCGATTTTTGGAAACAATTGTGAAGCTAATATTATTAGTAATATTTATATGAATATTAAAATAATATTGACCTGGAGCTAGCAAAAAACAAAATATTTAAATTATACAAAAATGTGACTAGACAATAAATAAATTTAAACTATATATAGTATTATATTAAACTTTGAAATGCAAAATTATTCCAAGGGTAAAAACGTAATCAAAGCTCTTTGATTGAAAATCGTTGCAGTTTTGATTCAGTTTCAAAGATTCAGGCAGATAGTGGGTCGAAGGAACTGCGCTGTTTAAACCACTGTGCAAACCATGCTTGGTTCCCACTGATAAGAAGCACTCGTCTTGCAATTGACATCTTTAAAGTGAACAACATTATATATTTGTTTTTATTTACAATTCATATTTATTTTCGGGGCAGAGGCAGAGGAAGAGCCTTCATTTTTCCTTACATAAGATGAGGCAACTTCACAGATGCTCTTTGCAACACACAATTATTTACATGGACTCGCATTTGTGGTAGCTTCTTGTTTTTGTTGTTGTTGTTGTTTTTGTTTTTGTTGCTTGATATCGCCTTACGACTTGCGGTTGCTGCATGCAACAGCTGCGATTGCAGTCGCCACGAGTGCTGGGCAAATGTATGTGGCAGAGCTCGCTTTTGTGTATCTTTTGCATCTTTGGCATATGTGGCAACTCTCGCCTTGCAGCCAGTCAGACCGTCAGACAGCCAGCCAGCCAGCCAGCCAGCCAGCAAAGTCATCTATTGTGGCTCGTTTGACTTTTGTGCATTACGTAAGCGTGACTCTCAACTGCGCCACTGTGCCACACACGCGCTCTTTGAATGATTGCCGAACACAACTACTGTGTGTGTGTGTGTGTGTGCTGGTGTGTGTGCGTGTGTGTGAAATGGGAATCAAGTGCAGCGCTCTGTTTGACACTTGCAGCTGTCAGCGCGGCTCTGATTGATCGATTGAATTTGTGTTTGTGAATGCGTGTGTGGGTGGGAGAGGTAGCCACAATGATTAACTGGGCCAAAACAAACATTTTAGAAACCCATAAAGTAAGGTGTATGATTTCAGCTGTTCACAGTGTGATTAGCCACAAAATGTTGCGCAATAAATCAGCTGGTAAATGAGTTGGAGAAATCTAACTCACAGCAGATAAAATGTAAGCAACTAAAAATAAAAGCTGTTGAGAATTCATTATTGGAGCAAGCGAGAAAGAAATTTTTTATTTAATTTAATTTGTAAATTTAACTTTAATATTTTTATTAAATTGTCGACTACTTTTAGTCCACAGTAAATAAATAAAAAAAATAATAATCATCAATTATTCTGTTTGTTCAACTAAAATTATAAACGTATTTCTTTTGGGAATATTTATTACTTATTTCATACATTTTTATAGAAACTTTGGACTTTATCTTGCGAGTGCAACATGTGCGTCCCACTCTAAAACTATGTTTATAAAATTGATAGATAATAAGCGACACTTGGCTCAAATCTGAGCCGCAGACAGGTCAGCTGGCGGCACTCCCCTTTCGCTTAGGCTGATTGATGATCGGCTCTTTTAAAGCTAACCAGCAAAAGGGCTAAATAGTAACTGTTTTTCCATTATTATCAACATAAAAAGTGTTGTAACATTTTCCTTATCTGCCGCTATTGAAAATTCCAATGTAATTGCAATGCATTCGACGGCATTTATCTAACAATTGTGATAGCAGCAGCCAACAGTTGTGAGCCAACTTTAAAGTCGCTTAACAATCTGCCATTCTGACCCCAATCGCAGCATAGAAAAATTGCCGAGACATGCGCCAGAAGAAGAAATTAATTGAAATTTATTGTCTCAATTTATAATGCTGCAAATTGAGCGTTAGGCCAAAAATACTCATTGAGCAGAGTTCAATGTATCTTTCAGATACTCCCAGTTCCAATCCCAATCCCATTTCCATTTCCACACCCAGTCGGATACTCATTGAACTTGAACTTGAAGTCGTTGCCCAATTGTTTGCCAAAGTCAAAAGTTTTTATATGCCCGGTTTCCAACTAACTTATGCAATAGTTATTGCCAACTTTGCCGTCATATAAGTTTAAACTTTGTTTCTTCCTCTTCTTTTTGCTGTTGCTATTATTGTTTTTGTTTTTGTTTTTGTTGTTCTTCTTGTTGTTGTTTAGTTGTGCCTCTTAACTCGTTAGATTCGGACTCGCAACTCGAACTTTGGGTTTGCAGCCGGCAAATTGAGTGCACACAGTTTGGCCCGGCAGACGTTTGTCATTTGTCTGCTGTCATGTCAGTTGTCAGTTTGATTTTGACTTTTTCTCTTTTTTTTTGTATTTTGTTTTTGGTATTTTTTTTTTTTAAATTGTAACAACTGCTATGACGACAACAATGGCGACGACGCTTGACGCTGGACTGTGACAATATATATTTATATAGTTATATATACTCATATATATATATCTATATAAAACAAAAGACAAATTGTGCGCGTGTTGACAATTTTTTATAGATTTTTCTCTTCACAACATGTGCAATGTTGGAGCGGGGCATATAAACTATGTGCTTAGGTGTGCCACAGCTCTAATAACATAATTATTATTATTCATTATTCACGCACTTCGACCTAGTTAGATTGCCATCATTGAGCCTATAGCTCTTGAATCAATCCCGATTCTTGTAAGCATTCAAGAATTTTTGTCTGACTGAGGGCTTCTATGTTTTCCGAGACATCGGCCGATTCCGCCACTCATTATTATACCTAGTTTCGTGGGACGTCCTGTAATTAAGGTTAATCTAAATCTCACCCAAGTCTCTTCTTTCCAATGGATATTACTTGCTTAAATCGTTTCTAATTATAGCCGCCTACAGCCTCCACACAGTGCGATTGCCGCAGTTGTTTTTGCTAATTCTCAGCAGCTTTAATATTAATTTATATTTTTTCTATCGTGTTTAATATTTTCTTGTATATGTTCTCAGTAACTTATTCATTATATATTATTTAGGTCTTGGTGTTTCTAAAATATAGATAGATCAAGTAAGCAATATTTAACTTTGTAATACCCCCGGCCAGCTTGCCGTATTTATATAAAAAAAAAAACAGAATCTGAATGAATTAGGGCCAGATACTACACTTATTATACATTGTGATAATATTTACATGCATTTCTAAAATTTCATTTACATTCAGAGAGGGTAACTTGAAAGTGAATAGTTTTCTAGCATTATGATTGGTTTCGTATATCTTGTGTTTGACATACGAGCTGTGCTCCATTTTTACAGCAGTTGACGTCGGAGCACTTTATCTTAATGTCAATTCTCTATTTTGTAGCCAATGCCTTCAGTTTGGGAGGGCTCATTCTTTTTTTTTTTTTTTGGATTTCGTTTTGTGTGCGTGAAGCAGTTAAAAACGTTCAAGCAAATGAACAATAAAAAAGCCATTTGTAAGTCGCAGTTTGGGCCACGTTTCTTGCTCATTTGGAGTTGTCAAAATCACGAAGTCGACGTCGTTAATGGCGCCCAGAGTTTAGCCTGCAGATAAACTGGCGCTAGGATTTAGATTAACATTTACATTTACATTTATATTAGGCGGCTTTTAGGCTTTTAGCTGTGACTCATCTAACTGTAATCGTAGCCATAGAACGAGCAACTGCATTGGCTTCTTATTTAATTTTTTTTTTATTTTATACAAGTGATTAATTTCATTTATACTAAAAATTAGACAACAGTCTGTGTATACATATAGAATTGCAAATACCCAAGCCACTTGTGTTTAATGTTTGTTCTTAAAAGTATACTTAATTTAAGTTATTTTTTGTTTAACTTGCAGATAAATTTGAAATAAAAATTATTGTGTGAAACGCATGGAAAAATTGACTATAAATATTATAAATAGCCGATGTCTGTTGTAGAAATGACATAAATAAAGATTGAATTTCTGCACAAATTTATTTATTACTGTATTATGTCAGTCATGTTAAATCGAAAAATACTTTAAAGTATGGGCCAATTACTGCTTTTGATTTTATCGAACATTTTAAAATGGTTGTTGACCAAGTAGTTTCATATCAGCAGTTAATACTGCAAACCTTTTATTTACTCTTGATGCGTCCTTCCTTTGACTTGTTTGATTTCTTGCCGTTTGTTGCAGTACGACAACGTGAATTCCTGTCTGCACGTGCTGCGGAGTCAATCGGTTGGCGGCTTGGACAACATCACAACGAATGACATCTGCGCGGGTCGCCTGAAGGCTGTCCTCGCCCTCTTCTTCGCGCTCAGTCGCTACAAGCAGCAGGCGAAGCAAACCAAGTCCATTGGCGTCGGTTGCGGTGGTGCGGCGAGTACCGTTGGCGCAACTGCTGCTCCTGGTGGTGGCGGTGGTTCTGTTCTGGGCATTGGACTGGGCGGCAGTCTGAGAGCATCTGTTGCAAGCAATTTGCTAGACAAGCATCAACAGGAAAAGCAACAACAGCAACAGCAGCAACAACAACAGCAACAAACGCCACAACAGTTGGCTCAGTCTTTGGAAAACGGCAATGAGATGGTGAATCGGTAAGTCAATATATATTATACGTATTTCAATTACAATTGTTACTTATATACACATTTCAAATACAAATTTATAATTATAAAATGGCTGATATTTAAAAATTAACTGACATATTGCCAGTGCCATAGCAGTGAGCTTTTATCTAGCTTCACTTGGTGTAGGTCTTTGCTACGGTTTGTGTCATTGCTATTCGACTTGACGAAATGAGTGCTGCTAACAAAGTTGTATCTACTAAATATTTGATGGTGCGCGTCTCGGCTTAGACCGGCAACTTAACGAAACGTCCGTTAACAGAGCTGTTGAGTTGGGAATATAAAGGTTCGATTGGCTATTATATGTTCCTTTAGCTTGGTCATGTTAGCTTAACAGATGATAGAATTGGAATATGAATGTTAAATTTTCTGCTTGGATTAATTTTTAATGCTAGAACAATAATTCATAAGTCTGCTTATAGGCGTTAAAATAAGTATATATATTTATTTTAAGTAAAAGCTATATATGTGGAGTGTTTTGATTTAGAATATTTGTTTTATGCTTGTTATATTTATGAATTAAAAATCCTTAATTAAAAGCTTTCAATATATGAAATGCTTAAAAAAAAATATTCTCGAAAATAAAACTTTCCATTATAATTTTTAAATCTGTACGCTTTTAATTCTTAACGAAGCTCACCTGATATGATTGTTTTTATTCAACTAAAATATTGTCAAAAAATCGTGGCAACATAGAACTTTTATCTCACATTGTTCTAACTGCTCTTTCAAAGTTAATTCAGTTGGGTATGCAGCATTATAAGTTCCAAGCAACCCCACTTTGAGCTTTTACCACGCATTCCATCAATATTTCAAAACCTTAGCCCAAAGTTGGAGGCAAGCACTGCTTCCCTCTTCCCACTCCATGCTACATCTGCCCCATAGCAATGTGTGTGTGAGTGTGCCCCAAACAGAGCTCATATCAATGTGTCTGTCTTTGATTTCCTTTGCATTTCGCTTACACCGTCATAAGACTTCCGGTACGCAGCTTTTATTCGCATTTCGGTTTTTTTTTCTGTTTGCGCTACGAAATTCCCAGCAAGTTTAATATGATTTATTGGTTTGTTTGCCGGAAATTACAGGCGATTCACGCGACGGGGTGTGGGGCTTCTATCCTCCTCCCCCAGGACATCTGTTGTTGCTCCCCAAGTCGTAAAAAATGCGACCCAACTACGCCAAGTCCAAAGATGAAGCCAAGACGCTAAGCAAACACAATTGGCATAGTACGCGAGAGCGGAGCGGAGCGGAGACAAAATCTCTCTTTTGCTGGAGAGCTCTTGAAAAGCAGCTGAAAAATTCAAAACATGAAAATGGAAAATTAGAAAACTTTATTTGCCGAAAAGTCGAAAGCCAAAAACGTTTGTCGTCTGCGAGCGAGTTTGGGGGTTTCTTGTGTGTTTGCAACCCTCGGGGAAATCCCAGCAGTAGACAGGAAACGGAAGCTTTTCTGTTGCGCTTACCCAACCAAAAAACGAGGGGACCAGAGACAGAGCGAGAGAGAGAGGGAGAGAGAGAGAGAGAGAGAGAGAGTGGGGGTGGAAGCGAGGGGATGCAGGCCAGCCACCGTTTAACTCTCGTTTCACTCCCCCCGCTCCCGATTGTTGGCAATGTGTTGATGACTTTCACTGACTATGAAATTTAAATGCGTAACGGAAATGTTTGCATATTTTTTGTGTGCCTTGGTGCCGTTTTGGGGCAAGGGGCGTTCTGTGTCGACTAGCAGACAAATAAATTACATTGGATTTTTATGGTCGTCCTTGCGCCTAGTTTGTGGTAGGCAACTGGGGACAGGGGACATGGGACAAAAGACAGAGGACAGAGACAGACGACCAGCAGCACGACGATAACAATGCGGCAAGTTCATTTGAAGTTGCAACACCATAAAACTTTCACTGCAAACAGACTAAAGCGCCCTCTATGTATGTTTTTATACCCTATATTCGATGGAGATTGGCAAGGGAATATCACAAAGGTTGCGATAAGGATTCATTTACTACTCCCCTTTAGAGCACTATGTCTCGAAGATTCTAAGAGTTCATATTTTAAACATAGATGAAGTTTCTTACAACTTTTTAATAACTCTCTCTGATTCCTTAAACATGTTTTCAGTAGATCGTGAGGATTGTAATTGTAATTGTAATTGTTTATTTTTTATATTCACTCCCACAGATTAGGTAAAACATATTAACAAGTAAAGTCTGAGTTTTTACAAGTCCTCACTTGTAGCTCAGTTGCAGAAGCAGGGTATCTGCTAGTCAGGCATCCCACGCGAAAGCATTTTTACTGCTGGGTTATGCTACTATGCGTTGTTTATAATGTCTGCGGTCTGGCGACCTAGACACTGAAACCGAGAGCTGTCCAGCCTGGCTGCCTTGTGGACTTTGGAGGAAGAGCAGCTGTGGTAAAGCAACCCCCAAAAATATTAAATGCGTACTCTTAGCGAAATTCGCGTTTCCCTGGAGCGGGCGGAGCTGCTAGGACAGGATGTGAGGAAAGGGAGTGGGAGTGGGAGTTGGCACTCGTGTATTAGAAATTCAAAAGCATTTTAACGACAGCAGCTGGTGCACATTTCAAGTTAAAGTTGTCTCGTGGCAGACTTTCGGGGACAATTCACAAGTTTTCAGTACCTGACACTGATTTAGCCGCTGTTGCCACTTGCCACTTGCCACTTGCCACTCGCTGCTGCCAACATGTTGCGCTCCCTTATGCATATAATTAAAAACTGTAAGGAGGCAGGTCTGGTTTTAAGACTTCAACAGCAGCTGATGACATTTGCAACCCCAACAGGCACGATACTTCAGGCTGGAGCCATTTATAACTGCAAATTGCTCGGCAGACATAGCCACAATGTGTGCACCCGAATATACACTGTACAAATGTACAGCTATACAAATGTATAGCGAGGGGGGGGCGGGTGAGGGGAGTGGCAGTTTAATGGCAACTGCTGAGTAACCCCCAAGATGTTCACATAATTGACAGCTGCTGCTGAGGGTCACAAATTCCAATGCATGCGTGCCGAACTGAAGCTGAGCCAAATCCAAGTGTCCTCTTCTCGAGGGGAGCTGCTGGGAGTGGGGGGTAGGTAAGCCATCCACGTGTGTCCTCACTTAATTCAAATGCATTTATGCGTGACCAGGCACAGGACGATGTCTAGCTAAAGAGGGAGAAAGAGATAGAGAGAGAGAGAGAGATAGAGAGAGAGAGAGAGACAATGCTGTCGCCCTGGCGACCAGGATTTCTGTAGAGAACCGGGACCACAATTGACAACTTGTCCGCCCTGCTTGTGTTGTCTGGCTTAACTTTTGTTGTCCTCCGGGCAAATTTCTGTTTGTTTTTTTCCAGCAGACTGAGAGAGTTTTCCTATGAGTTGAATTTATAATTCCATTTGTGGTTTTAATTTTGTAAATGTGAAATTAATTTTATTCAATTTGTGCTCAATCGAGGGTTGCGAGTCCTGCAACTCGTTGCTTGCTAACTGGATTGGGTGCGTTTAACGCTTCATTGACGCTCAATTGTGAGGACTAAGCGCAAATTGGCTTAGATCAAAGTGCTAAAGGGGTAATTGGGCGCCAAAGCGATTAACTCAACTGACAGCAGATACAAAGGTCTTTTAGTATGCGTTCCTCAAGCGATTACTTTCCCTATGCGCCGCCAAAGAATTTCGTCTTGACTCATCCATCATCGTCTCGACCAGCAACTCATCTCGGGAACTCAATGCCGATACGAATATATCCCGAGTGGCACGATAATTGCCACAATTGTACAAATGCTCGTTCTCCAATCGCAGGAAATTCCAGATGAATCTCCGTGCAATCTCACAGATGCTGGACAGCGTCTTGCAATTGTAGGGCAATAGTATATTATAGTAGATTAAGTATAGCTCAAAAACCCAAATGAAACGAACTGAGAGATCCGCAATAATTGCAAAATAATAAAACATCTAAGGAATTTAAATAGAATCAGCGAGAGATATTTGTAGGCGTTTTAGTTACTCGGACCTTGGGATAAATTAAACGCTTGCGCAGAAATATATTCGAACAATCGAACACTTTGAACAGTCCATAGTCCTGAAGCAAATCCCACGCAGTGCAATATATGGTTGATACCAAGGAGCTTGCAAGGTAGCACCAAGTCCAAGGATTTGCAAACAAATTCCCATAATTAGCTGCCGATGAAGAGTATACTTTAAATCAAACTGAAAACGCGGCTAAATTCGGTTCATTGACTAAATATATGAATACCCTCTATTATTTGCTTAGTTCAATTTAATACTCACAATTTGTCTCAATTTGAATGCTTGAAATGGCGACAACAATAAGCGTAGAGCCATATGCAAAAGCATTCACCAGATAGGAAGTCGGCTTGAATTTGCTATCCCAATATCGTTTCAGGCATTGAGCCAAGCGGAACCAAGCAGGCAAACAACGGAGAAAATAAACCACATAGTCTGGCTGAAAATCAAAGGTATTAACGCTATTCAGATGGTAACGAACATGGAAACGAATTAGCTGATAGAAGTCCACAATGCACTGAACCAATGAAATCATTTGATCTGCCACAAAAAAGTCCGCAAAAGACACATAGCAGAAAGGAGCAACCAGAATCCGGCCAAAACAGCGCAGCAACCACATCCTGGCCGAGTAGTTTAAAATCTTGATGGGATTGATTAGCAGTGCCAGTGGCACCAGCAGTCCCACGAGTGGAAAGTACAGAGGATCTTTGATGCCAAACTCATCGTGATGGATAAAAAACAGCATAGATAAAGTGCAAATGTATCCATAGAAACTAGCTGTGCTCAGCAGTTTGACGGGCACTGTCGGATTACGCGGATTCAGCTCGAAGATCAGCACGTGATTAATGCCCATCGTCTGCCAGACATGAAGATTGATCACAATGCTGAAGCCATACAGCATCAGAGAAAACGAGGCTCGATAGAGTCGTACGAACGTTGAAAGCAACTCCGGATTACTAAACAGGCTGAAGTCTGCGAAGCAAATTAATTAATAATATAAAATATATATAGAAAAAATCGCCACTGCACTCACATGAAAAGAGGCAGACGACAGCTGAGACTATAAAAAGACCCAGCAAAACTCCTGCAGAAAAAAGGTGGGTTGACGATGTGGGTTGCCCCAAAGGGGGCACTCGCAGCTTTTCCATGGCCTTGCCACGATCACCTTTCGTTATATATAGTGTGTATATGTCCTCCACCTCGACCATCATTTTACCTAGTTCTATGTCGTTCTGACTTATGCCTGCCGGCTCGAGATACTCATTAATCCAGTTACGCCCAGTCGAGCTCTTCAAGTGTTTATCAAATTTTTTGCACAGCTTGTAGAATCCCATGTAGTTCAACTGCTGATAGTTGTTCAAGAGCACCAGGCTGAAGTAGAACTCGCTGTAGGCTCTTTCCAGTTTGCTCACATTTCGCGGCTGATCATCCAATGGGGGCAGACTGGGAATATTGCCCAGTTCATTGCTCACACGGTGCGCATAAATGAGTTTAACCTTAAATGTGGCATGTTTACGATATGCCTCGGCCATCTTGTGGTCAAAGAAATTATTTATTCGTCCCAACTCGGTAGTTAGAGTTGTGAAGAACTCGTCTCCAAACTCCAGACGGTACACATCGTACAGGGATTTGTTTCGCGGATCTGGCGCATTATCCGCAGCGTGCAGAATTTTAGCTTTGAGTTCCTAATTAATATTAATTAGTACTCGTTTTTAGTTGAAATTTATATACTAACCGCATAGCTGATATATTGCATTTGCCATTCGCTAGTTAAATGGCTCTCAAAAGTTTTGTCAAATTTCATTTTGATAGTTTTTACCATGCTCGTTTTTTATATTATTTTTTTCTATGTGTATTATTAAAATGAGTGTAAAGTCAATAGCATAGATTCCACAATTTTAAAAATAATTTATATATAGTTGAAAATAAATTATTAAACGAATAACAAATCGCAATCTATGTAAAGAAAATCAGTATAGTGAAATCAATTGAGTGAGCTCGACTACGATTTACCCTGAACCCACTTGTTAAATACATATATTCTAAAACTATTTCGAAAATTTCCCCATACTAAGTTTTGCACCCAAATGTGAGCAGGCCTGCAATTGCACTCATTTCTTATGGCAAGCTCAGGCACTGAAGAGTAAAGCAACTATGAGTGTTGTAGTCGAGTGAGCTCGACTACGATTTACCCTGAACCTACTTGTTAAATATATTCTAAGACTATTGGAAAATTTCCCTACAATAAGTTTTGCACCCAAACGTGAGCAGGTCTGTCTGCAATTACACTCATTTCATATGGCAAGCTCAGGCACTGAAGAGTAAAGCAAGTATGAGTGTTGTAGTCGAGTGAGCTCGACTACGATTTATCCTGAACCCAGCTCTTAAATACATATATTCTAAAACTATTGGAAAATTTTCCCATAATAAGTTTTGCACCCAAATGTGAGCAGGTCTGTCTGCAATTACACTCATTTCATATGGCAAGCGCAGGCACTGAAGAGTAAAGAAAACGAGCAGCAATTGTTTTTATTCAGAAGCCCGAACTGATCCCAGCTGACTGGCAACAAACACGTGCATATGCACAAATACACACATACATATTTACAGGCAATCGTGGGTAACGGGGCTCTGCAGAATATCGCGTCGATTATCATGCCATCTCTTTCTCACACATGCGCTCGCATATTGATGCATACAGAAAATGCTTGCGGCTGCTGATGGATAAAATATCAATGTGAGAATATATTTCTGACTACAACTTGGGTCTTTCTTATCCGATATTGATGAGATTTGGGCAGTTGATCAATAATATGCATATGCATTTTATATATTAATTAGAAGATTCTGACTTAAAAAATGTAGTGTTTATTGCTATCGGAAGTTTAAATGTATCGATTATCGAAACACGGAGGCAGTTATCGACCAAATAAAGCAAACTTGATCTGCGCCTGGTATACGACAACCTATATTCAAAATTTCAAGTCTCTAGTTCTTATAGTCTCTGAGATCTGCGTGTTCATACAGACGGACGGACTGTTGACCCTGATCAAGAATATATATACAAAGAATATATATACATACAAAACCATTATACCATTTTTACCCATTTCTAATTGGTTTAGGCTATAAACAAATAATAAACAAAGATAAACATTTAATGTTCATTTTATCATTTTATTATATGGATGCATATACAGAAAATTCAATAGAAATCCAGTTACGCTTTTGTAAGCTATAAACGTAGAGCCCAAATGAATTTCGGTTAATTTTCTCCGAATTCTAGAATTCCTTCTTAGGCACATCTTCTTTTAAGTTGAGTGGTGTCAGGAATATATCACGAGTAGCCCTAAAGCTGCCGCAGTTGAATAAGTGCTCGTTTTCCAGGCGCAGGAAGTTCCAGAGGAACCTACGCGTAATTTCACACAAAGTGGCAATCGTCTTGCAATTGTAGGGTAACAAGATCTCATTGTATATCAAATACACCTCCAACATCCAAAAGCAACGAATTAAAATGTTCGCAACCATGACGAAATAATAAAAGCCCTAAGAAAACATTATAAAATTAAAGAACGAAAGTTCAGAGTTTCCTTGAAGTGTCAGTGAAAACCTTGCGATATATTAGATTCTCGCGCAGTAAAAAATGTTCGCCGTTCCACACTTGTAATAAACCAAAATCCCATACCAAGTCCCAAGTTGTGGAATAAACGGTTGATATCAGTGAAAGGATAAGATAACTCCACATCCAGGGATTGTCAAACATGCTGGCATAATTATCTGCAAATTAAAATAACAACTATATAGTTTAGCAGAGCTGTAGATGAACTTGAACCCACCACTCGGTTCCATAACAATCGTGGAGCAAATGACGACAGCAATATTAGTTGCATACTTGAGTGCATTCAGGGGATAAGAAATGGGTCTGTCGCTGCTATCCCAATAGCGTCTCATGCATTGGGCCAAACGCAACCCAGCCGGCAGGCAACGGATCACTGGAGTCGCAAAGTCCGGCTCGAATTCAAATGAACTATCGCTGTTCAAATAGTAACGGAAATAGAATCGAATCAGATGATAACTGTCCACCAGGCAAAGTGACAGCGAGTTCATTTGATCGGCCAGCCAAAAGTCAGCAAAGCGCACATGAAAAAAGGGTGCACTCAGAACTCTTCCCAGGCATCGCAGCATCCACACTCTTGCCGAATAGTTAATAATCCTAACGGGATTGATGAGAACCGCCAGAGGCAGCAGGAGACAGACCAGTGGAAATGGATATGGATCATCTACGCCAAACTCATTGTGATGTAGAAACAATAGCATGGTCAAAGTACAAAGGTAGCCCATTCCGCCGGCTACCTCTAGAAAGGAGGTGGCTGGCATATGCTTGCGCAGGTCGACGTTGAAGATCAGGACGTGATTGATGCCCACATTCTGCCAGACATAGACATTGATGGCCAAATAGAAGCAGCAGAGCACCCAGCAAAAGGGTCCGCGATAAAGTCGCACAAATGGCAAAATCGTCTCCACTTCCTTGAACACAATCAAATAATAAACTACCAACGGGAAGAAATGCACAACAAGAAAAGAGAGAAGATGATGATGATGATACAGATGGATAGATCACAAGATTATATACTCTTTAAAATTATAAAAAGTATTTGTCCCAGTCAAAGTCAAGCGTTCCTTGGGCGACTTACATGAGATGATAACCATAATGGCACTGACAACAAACAGACCCAGCAGGACACCGGCCAGAAAGACCTGAGCTGGCGGGGAGGACCGACGCAGGGGTGGCACTCTCAACTTGGCCATCGCCTTGGCTCGATCTCCGTCTGTCAGATGAGTCGTGTAAAGTCTCTCCACCTCGACAATCATCGCCAGGAGCTCAGCTTTGGAGAATTCAGCCTCAACGATATTGTAGCGAAACCAGGAAGCACCTCTTTCGGATCGCAAGTACTTGTCGTACTTCTTGCAAATCTTGCGAAAGGCCGTATAGTTGAGAGACCTGAAGTTCTGTAGCATTATCAGACTCAGATAGAACTCGCTGCAGGCCAGGCCCAAATGACGAGCAGTCCTCCCTCTGGCTGGGCCCACTTCCAAGATCAACTGAGCTCTTATGACCTCCAGTTTGCGATGGGCCTCGGCCAGTTTCTGGACGTAAAAGTCCATGACGCGGCTCAATTCCTGGTGACAGACCTCAAAGAAACGGCTCTCGAAATTCTGATAATACGCAATTACATCGCTATTCGCCGTGTAAATCCTCTCTGGAATATATCGTAAATGTGTAGAAAGTCTGGCGTCGGGCGCATTGACAACGGCTCGTCGTATCATTTCATTAAGTTCCTGAATATTATATTATACGGTGATCAGATCATATTGGTCATGATAGATATATGTGTATATAGTCAATTACCGAATACTTCATGTATTGTTGACGCCACTCGGTTGTCAAATGACTCTCAAAGGTCTTCCCAAACTTCATTTTTGCTCAACTCAACGGCCTCAACTAAATATTTGCATTAAATCTTTCAGTTTTAATTAAAACTGACTTGCCTTTTTTTGTTGTATGATGACAAAGCCTACTTTGATTAAATGTTAATGTGTTTTATTAAAGAACTTGTCATCAAAAATCAGTTTTAGTAGATTTATATTTGTGTTATTTATCAAAGATAAATGAAAGAAGCGAAAGAAGCATATTCTGAACTCCGAAAGTGTCTTAAATACCTCAAGTTCGAAGTTATTTTATAACTTAAATAAGTTAAATATTTTTATATTGTAGTTAAAATATGTTTTTCGGCTGGCTCCAGGTCAATATCTATTTTCAGTTAGCTGGGGAGTTTGAGAGTCCCTTTCATTTGTAAAAGTTGATCACCGAACAATAAACTATTATCTTTTAATGTTTATTAATTTTTCTTTACAAACACGTCTGCTGCTGACTCAATGGGAAAACACAGTGAATACACTCCGCCACCTTTATTCCTCTCTCTGCTCTCTGCTCGGAGTTGCCCATCCCCGTTCAAGTGTCTCATCGTTATTGTCCAACAGCCCACGCAATGTTGCAACGTTTTTAACATTCCGCCCTCCATTAAATCATTCTTTTTTTGTTTTGTTTTTTGGTTATTTGACATTTTCGCTTTTGATTTGGTTTTTTTTTTTTGGGGACAGTTGCTCGTTTCCGTGGCGTTTCTCCTGCTGAAGCCTCAAGCCTCGAAGCGGGCTTTAATTTTAGTCTGTTTCTCTGCATATTTTTGTTTTCTTTTTTTTGCTGCTGCCCGTTTTCAAGTGCGGTGCGTGCCGCATTTTGAAGTGATGCCGTTTTTTGTCTATTATTATGAAATTTACAAGGGCTGGCTTAAGGGTTGATTTCGCAACTCTTTAAGTATGCAGAAAAGTGTACAAGAAGGTACAATCGGCGCTCACAGCTTCAGCATTCGATTTCAGATTCAGGCAGTTGAATTCAGTTCAGTTCAGTTAGTCATATTTCTAGTGACAAAGAAAGAAAATGGAGTTTTAGTTGAGGTGGATGCTGGGTGAGGGGAAGGTAGCGGGAGGGGGAGCAAAGGATCTACAAGAAAATGTCGTCTACAGGCATTCCAGGGGGTAGCTCTGCTAAACGCACACACACACACACACACACACACACACACACACACACACGCACACACATACACACATACACACACTCCCCACACACCTCACCATCAGCATCATCAAAGCGACCATTCATCTCGGGCAACGTGAAAAATGTGAAACAATTGCAACGATGATTACTTTTTCCCCAGTTTGTTGTTGTTTTTCTCCGTGGAAAATGGTCGTAAAGGAAAATTGAATTGCCAGTGGGTGGTTAGCAGAAGTTTCTGTTTTTTTTTTTTTTTTTGCCCATTGGGAGCATTTGGCTTAGGCCGAGAGTGGGAATGAGAAATAAAGAAACTCACCAAAACAGGTGAACCGAATTCATAATTATATGCTAAATACTCTAGTAATTAGCTCCCATGGGAGCTGGAAGTTGATTATGCTTAGATGACTGGATCTTATCTTATGTTAAGCTCCTTAATCATTTTAGAGGGTGGCAACTAAACTTGCTATGTGACAAAATTCGCAACATGTGCAAAATATACACAAACTCTCAGACTGCATTTTATTTCCGCTCGGATAAAAACGAGCTGCTGTCAGCATTTTAGATTCAATTTTTGATACCCTATGATCAGAGAATGTTGAGAAAGGGTATGTTAAAAATTACCAACAAAATTTTGTTCTTGAGATTGATATAAAGAATTGCCTTTGTAATTATCATTTTGTTAAATTATAGTTTAGCCTATTTTTAACGCTACCAAAAATTTCTTTACAATCGACTCAGAATTTCTAAAGTTATTCAAAAATAAGGAAGGCAACATATGCTAAAATATGAAATAGAGCATCTTCCAGTCGTAAGTGCTCAACGAAAGCATTGCTTTCAGTTTTACTGCCATAACGACAGAAGCGAATAAAAATATTTGCATAGACAAACCGTTGGACAATTGGACGAGACTAGCGGCCAAGTGAACAGCCGGGTGTGGATTGGACGTGTTTAGGGGAGGGGTGTAGGAGAGGAGTGTATAAAATGAAAAGTAAACATTGCAACATTCGCTGCCATTGAAATGATAAAGTGAGCCGCCTCTCCCAGTACGACAAAAGGCAATAAAATGCATGCTTAGTGCTTGAGAGGGGGTGCTGAAATAAGGTGCCAGGGGGGGGGGGGGGGGGGACTTAATGGCATTAGTAGTATATAGTAGTGTGGTAGGTGGCAGTTGAATCGATGTGGTCCAGTCACTCTCCAAGCTGGAATTACACATGTGTCCGCCTCGCATTTGTTTTCTTTCTTGTCTTTGTTTTGTTTTTGTTTTTGCGTCTGTGGCATGTGAATTGCTGGAGCTGGAGCTGGAGCTGGAGCTGGAAAACCTTTCATGCTTTTTGGATTTGTATAAACAATGATTTATTGGCTCTAGCTCAGTTAGTGGGGTTGCACAGTTTTCAGCCTCAACGTAGTTGTTTCCAAAAGTGAGGGAAAGTTTTTGGCTTAGCATACAAATAATTGAATATAACATAAATCTTAAGTTCCCTTAGCAACTGTCAAAATATTTTTAATGTTTATTTGCATTTTACTGGCTATTAGGGATTGGTATGTATATATGTAAAAACATATATAATTTTCCAAGTGTTTTTTAAGCTCAATCGAATGAATATTGAATGTGATCGACTTGCTATTTCTGCAGCATTTGAAGTTTTACAGGCTCAGTGTGCTTTTGAAATATTACACTATTTTCTTATGAGTTATGCGAAACTTCGATTGCCACCCACTCTCAATTAAAACTCTCGCACTCCCAAGTTAATAACTCAGCAGCAACTGCGAGTAGTTTCGTCCAATTTCGATTGCCATATCACGCAAATTGCACTCGAATTTCGACAGGCGGGCAATAAACCTCCAAAAAAAACTACGCCATAAACTTGAAAATCGGGCAAAAACACAAATTGCGCGCTCGCCCCGAGCCTCAAAAGCGGCTTAAAAATGCTCAATTTAAACGAGTTTTTTTTTAAAGCAATCGAAGTGAGGCGAAATTGTCCCATTCGAAACTAAAGCTGCAATGATTAAACAATTTTCTCGCCGATATTGTTGTCGTTGTTGTTGTTCTTGTTGTTGTCGTCATAATCTGAGCGACATTTTATGTGAGAAAAGCAACAAAAAATTCAAAAGAAGCAAGTAATGAAAATAATTTGCGATAATTGCTTAGTTTGTTAAATTGCAGCGATTTGTTCGCCAATAACTTTGGCCAAGTTAATTGCACTTGTTGTTTGACCCCTTCTGAGCATTGAACTTCAGTTGTTTCACCGAGCAGAGGCGGGGCAACTACAACTGTTTATAGCCGGCACACAGACAAAATGACAGACACTTGCAACCTGCAAGTTGCAACCACCCCCATATGCTCCATCCATTCATATGACGGCCAGCTGTGCGCATCGAACATGTTCGAACGAAGCCAAGCGAACAGTTCGGTTGTGTTCGTTCAGCAACGTTCAGTGTTCGTTTAGTTTGCAATCGCATCGCGTCGAGTGCTGAACGCGGAACGGGAGTGTGCGTCAATTGCCGGCAAATTTTGATTTGATTTTGTTTATGTTTTTATGCACGGAGAAAAGGCGGCAAAATACGCAAATGTGCGAATCAAATCTACATTTATGATGCTTCATTGTGAATCACTTACAAATGTGCCAAATCGTCAATAAATGTGTGAAGTGAATGTATAACAAATAAATCCATATCTAATGTGCTATATTTAATCAAGTTTTTGTACAATAACTGTTGCATATTAAATGGCGTTGCAGCTCCCAGTTCACCCCCCTTTCAGCTGTCTTCTTTTTGGCCGGCAGCATAATTATCGCCTTATCGCAGTGCATACAAATTAAAAGGCTTAAGCCCAGACAAAAAGTGTTTGGCAGCAGACGTTCTCCATGGACCACAAGCCAACCAGCAGACAAATTCCATTTTAGATAAGCGCGTATTTTATTTATTTATATGTTGAAATGCAGCAGAATTTAACAGGATTCGCCGTCCTGTGGGATTTGAACTTTAGACGAAAACAATGCTTAATTGGAATGCTTTTAAATTTGTAGAATTTCGCAGAGCTTGAAATAGTCGCGAATTGTGAAAGGTTTCTGCTTTTTAAATACTTGAATATGTTGGACTTCCAACGTTAATGACCAAATACATTTAATATAGAATTTCGTAATTTTAACTTTTAATAGCAGATGCTTCCTTCATTTCCCATTTACACTTTCCATTTGGCTAGTTGCTAACTTTTGCCATTGTTAATTGTAGTTCACAGTTTCCAAAGAACTTAATTAAGAGGAGTCTGAAACTGAGTCTGAGTCTGAGTCAGAGTCAGAGAATAATGGACACAGACCGGCAATTAGATATGTCCGCACATCAGGCGCAAGCCATTTGATCAGTGTCATCGGCTCATCATCATCATCGCCATCATGAACATCATCAGCTGGCAGTGTTGCCACCTCTCTCGATTGGACTGTCAGATAGCTAACCGGTTTCTGTGGAGCATTCAACTGGCGCGTGTGCCTTCAATTAATCTTGTGTGATTGTGACCCGTGCCAAAAATTTGCAGCTGGCTTTGGAAACCTAATTTGATTCAAGTGGCAGCTGTGCCCCCAAAAAGGATTGAGAGTTGAGGAAGTCATCCTTGAGAGTTCGGGGCTAATTACCAGGACATCAGTAGAGTTGAACTGCATACTCTGCTCAATTTTCAATTTAAAGCCTGCCAGTGACAACTGACAAGCTGTCAGAATCATCCGATTCCAGTTGAACTCCAACTTAAGCTTCTTCCTCTTCAACTAAGGGTGCATTGAACTACGTGACAGCAACAACAACAACAACCCCACAATCACCGGCAGCAAATCAAAGTCTGCCGTCTGAAATTTGAGATATCAAAAAGCGAACTGTCAAAATACCAAAATGAAAATTCAATTGTGGCTTCTGTTCACAGAAAGAGGGAACCAGGCAAGGGGGGAAACATTATTGAGTACTTACTGTAGGTAGCAGCCGAGACGAACTTTGACTAATGATACGACATACATATGTATAGGGGCCTACTCTCCTCGCCTCTCCCAGCGTGTGAATGAGACAGAAGTGGATTATGATTACAGTAGCGACACCCTAATGATTTAATTATGATAATGATAATAGCCATAGGGCCATGCAACTACATATCTGAAGTTGAAGTTGGAGTTGGAGTTGAAGTTGAAGTTTGCCTAATGTGTCTCGTGCTAATGATTAGTTTCGGCTATGCTTATGAGTTTCTCATGTAAATATATTCACTTTGATGGAGCGGACTTGAGGGTTATGTGCATATCAATTGGAACTAGTTTGGGGGTTGTTTTGTCATTGAAGTCACAGAAGAGCGAACCAGTTCGCTCTGCTAAAAAAATCCAGTTTGCTAAGCTGGAAATTTATGAGCAAGTTCAATGGCATTTTCACTTTACTTGTTGACACAAATCTAATGCACAGAAAGAGCAAAGAGTTCATTTCAGCTAATTCTAAAGAGCTTCATAGCTCTTATTTCATTTTCTTATTAGATTAGTGCATATAATCTATGTGCCCATAAAATATCAGCTTCCGCTTTTGAGAGTATTTTTAACAGTTGCCACAATTCCACTTAACTTACGCCCAGCTGCAGCCCCTCTTCAGGCCACAACTAATTGTTCAATTCAGAGAATATCACGTACGTCGATTGAATAGAACTTTTTGACACAGTTAACAGCCGCTGGCTCTTTAGCCCAGAGTTCAGTTCGGTTCAGTTAAGAGTTGGCTGCTTATCAGAACGTTGCACTTTTTGCCAATGCAAAGAAAGAATAAAATTTTGCCGCCTCTTATCTATGCCTTTGCACGAGCCCAAAGGCACTTTGAAAAATTATTAAAATTGCTTCGAGAATGCATTTTGCATAGACGGGACACACAGAGTGAGCTAGAGAGAGAGAGACAGATATAGATTGAGATATGGAGAGGGAGCGGGAGAGGCAGCGAGTGGAGACTGGAGAGTGGTATCCAGAAATTGACGTTTAGTCACGTACGATGGCCAAAAGGAAAATTATTTAATATGCAGCCGCTGAGGCGCAAAAGTGGCAAAAAGTTGTTTAAAACCCAAAGACGAGAGTAGAATGTGCTGATAAAGGCTGAAGGAAGTAGCTGAGCACACAACATACAAAAAGTGAGAGGGGGGCTTTGTGTAACGACAGAAACCGCAAAGTGGTGCGTGGTGCGTGGTGGTGGTAAATCTGTGTATATAACGGTGGTGGCTGGTAACTTATCCAGACGGGCAGCGGACAGAAGAAGGCTCTCCTTTCGTTGAGGATGTGGAAATGCAATTTTTGACAGGAAATTCACACAAAATTAATGGGCCTATTGCCCAACAAATTCTTTGGATATTGTTGGCTCAAGCGGGATCAGCTTGTAGTATGTACTCAATTGGTAGTAACGTTGCCATTGTCTTGCCAGCAGTCGAGGCGAGTGGTGCATAAATCTAACAATGCAGCCGTTCAATCACAACGCCAGCTCCACTTGCAACACACGCCCCAAAAACCATCAGACCCTCCTGCTGCTGCCCTCACATTTGGCGCCGGGGCGCATGCATTGCATATCAAATGCTTGGCAAATCCAAACAGACAACAACAATCGCTTTTAACTTCGACTTGCAGTTTAACAAATAAATTTTGACGAGATTTATGATCCAGGTCGGTTCCACTCACTGTCTAACAGAGACTCGCCCCACAACCCTTTTGTTTTTGCCCTGCTTTCCAGCCCGGCTTCAAGTTGGCTTTTAATGTGCCGTAAAACTGACATAAAGCAAATACTTCCATCTAAATATAAATAAACGAGAGGCAGACATAAAAACAATGCATCTAGAGGCGAGAGACACAGAAAACTAACAAACAAAAGTTAGCTCTTGCAATTGACGAAGATGAAATACCCTTGCAGACTTTGGCAGGACTCAGGATATAAAATGATCATCTGTGCAATTTATAAATCTTTCAAAGAGTTATCTTTGAAGATAAACTGTTTGTTGGTGATTTTTTCTTTGTTAGATATACTTTTATTGAACAATTCCAATGCATACAAAGTGATATAGTCTGCCGATCAAGAGTACTTCAACATATAAGCTACATGCAGCAAAAGAAAAAAGCTGAGCAGGCAGATTTAGTCGAATTTAAATGCTAATTGAGAATAAATATATATTCTATTATACCTGATGTTATCAATGATAGCTTTCTCAATGCTTTACACATTTCGACAGAAATTTAAAATACCCTCTCCAGAAAAACAATGTTGAAACGTGCAAATGCACGTGCTGCTCCAAATTCTGAGCAGTTGAGAGCGGAGCCAAAGGGAAGGGGAGCAGTTAAAAGAGGTGGAGTGGAGAGCTGGGATCTCTAGCGGGTCCGGACATCGTTGCACTCCAGTGAGCACAGCAGCAGCAGCCGGAGTAGCAGCGGGGCACACAATACAAAAATAGACAAGTTTATGGAGCAGAAATCAACTTGAAAGACTCTTTTAGCTTCCGCTTAAAGGCAGGGGAAGCACAGAAAACACAAAACACAAAACACAAAACAGAAAACAAAATACAGAAATAAGCAGCGCGACAAACTTTAGACAAAAGTCTTTTATTTATATGTCAAAGCAAATCAGCAATTTGTCACGCCGTTTTAGCGCTGAGCAGGGAGCCAGTAAAAGATACAATATCTCAAACCGAATAAAAGCTGACATTTTGTTGTGCCCTTTCAAGTTTTACATTTGATTTTTTTCTTTTTCTTTTGACTTTTCCGAGGCGGCCAATTAACTGCGCTAAGTCTTTGCATAATGAAAAATTCAATTTGTTATTATGATAGGTGCGCCCGACTTGGGTATAGCAAACATATATCATAAATAGTGTTTCATAATCGGTTGACAGCTCTCAAGTGTCGACTGCCAGTTTTTCTGTCCAATCAAAGTGGCAAACGCGTCGTGATTATCAATATTTGTGATTAATCCGAGCTTTACTTTTTGCCACTTGTGTGGTCTGCAAATATGTGTTTATACATATATATACCACATATATATATATATATATATTGCATCTATGTTTTTTCACACACACATGCAACGACAATTTACTGTAATTTCTGCCAGCAATTTGCATTCAATTTGCATACATTTTCTAAAGACACTTAAAAACTTGATTGTGCAATGCCATTTTGGGACTGATCTTTAGCTGAATCACAATTTGCTGAGCTTTAAGGGGGCAGTCGAAAAGATTTTTGAGCTTGACAAAAGCCGCTGTAGGTCAGCAAATTTACTCTTATAAATTATTGAAAGAAAACGTACTAAATAAATTTGTTGACGCTGCTTTGTGCAGCTCTGGAATCAATGAACTATTAAGAGCTATTTCTGTTGAGCTCGCCGTGCATGTATTATTTTCACTTGCTTCCTGATTCATTAAGCACAATTATTCAATGCATTTGTGCGATTTAGTCACGCTTCCTTCGTGGCTTGGAAAAGTGTTTTCCTTGCGCTTCTTGATTGCTTGCAGCTCCACAAGCTGTCAGGCAATTCAACTTGAGTGCTTTTCTAGTCAACTTGGCAGGCCTTTAAGTCGCGTTTATTATGCCAAGCTTGAGTTGCAGATCTGTGACAGCCGACTCAACAACAATTTGCAACAATTTATGAAAATGATGCAGACAGGCGAGTAAGAATCAGAATCAGAATCAGAGTCAGAGTCAGGAACGAGTCAGAAACGAGTCAGAATCGAGTCAAAACTAGAATTGGAGCTCGGCTGATTGTGGTAATTGCTGCTGTGACACTTTTGATTAAGCATTCGACTCGGAGAGAGGCGCAGCACAAATATTCAATAAATCAGACAAACTCACGCATAAGTCAAACTTCATATCAGCTGCCAACTCTTCGTTTTTTTTTAGCCCACCCGTGTCGTGACACGTGTCAAATTTGGTGAAAAATCCTTGTCCAATTGCAACATTTATCGCAATTGCAACAGCAGGCGTAGACTCTAGAACAACCCTTACAGTGTGTACTGCCAAAAACGCACAAAATCCAAGGCATTAATTTTTACGACAAATTGATTAAGCATAAATTTCGCACCCTTAACTCCAAAATGCGAAGTTTGTTGGGTGTTCTAAAATATGACCACTTTGAGAGCATTTAGCAGGCACTTCAAATATGTACTACAACACTCCTCTCACCCACTCTTCCTCCTCCTCCTCCTCCTCCTTTTCGGCGTCTTTCTGTTCTCCTTTCCAAGTCCCAGTCCCACTCACGTGTCACACGCACGTGCGTATTATTTACACGCCATTTTTTTCTCTCTGTGCATTTCCGATTTGGCTTGCTTGTTTTCGAGGGCTTTGCATCTTTGTAATTGAAGTTATTGATTTTCAACTCAAAAACATTCTTCAACATTCTGGCAAAGGAGGGCCCCCTTCTTGTTTCTCATTGCCTGAGTCGCCCTGTTCTGCCTTTTTTTCATTATGGATTAGCCGCATCAGCAGTCATACATCAAAAATGTCTGTTTCCACTGGTCTCTGGTTCTGTATTATTTCGGCACGGAAGTTGCAAATATGTTCAGTTAATTGCATTAAGTTTTCTGTAACGAACCCCCAATCTTTGATCAAAGTGCTGTGCAAACATTTTGGTCATCCCCATCAGACAAATTTCTAGCTTTTCTATAGATTTTCCGTATTTGCTGTGTTTTTGGGCGTTTTCAGGCGGGGAACCAGACATTTTGTTTGATTAGCAGCTATTTTTACTTGTGTCACGGCAATGTCCCCGCAGGTCCAGCACATTTAATTACGAAATAATGACACAGAGCAAAGAGCACTTTTTGGGGGGTTCTGTTTGTTGGCAATTGTATGCCACTGGATATGCCTTTGAGCGTGTATTGAGTGTCGAGCATGGCTTCTGTAATTATATCAGGGATAATTGAGACAAATTTGCAAATTGAGGCATTGAATTCTTTTAAAATTCTCAAGATGTGCTGGAATAAAGAGCGCTTATAAAGAATATGAATTGGCAGCAATATTAAATTAAAACTCAATCTACAATGCCAAAAAAATGCAACAGTTTTGTAATAATTATAATTAAATAAGAAGAAATTTCGTAAATAAAGCAAAATATAAAGAGAAAATCACATTTCATAATAATATTTTAATTATAGTTAGAAAATTTATTTCATTATTGAAATTTAATAAAACAATGGCAGAAAAATGATAAAAGTCCCAAAATTGTGTGCTAAATAAATAAAATGTTTTTGAGCTTAAATTTGAATTAAATAACGCCAACAAAGATCACAGCTATAAAGCGCCAAAGTAGCATCTAAATGCCAAATCAAGCTTAGTTTTATAATCATTATCGTCATCGTCATCGTCATCACATCAGTCACTAATTACAAAAATGGGCAACGTTTCCTCATCCTCATCACATGGAAATGGTGGTGGCAAGAGCGCTCGGAAATGCCGCAGTCTGCCCAACTCACCGGATGTCAGAAGGTAAAACCCATGGATACTTATACAAACAATTGAGTGGTTTTCCTCGGGAAAATGTCAAAGTATCTAATGAAACTCATTATACATATTTTATACAAAGTTAATGCTTGTATCAAACCAAATGTCAACACAATAAATCACTGCTCCTAAAATGTTGCCTATCCAAAATTGCTTAAAATGTACGATATATATTTTCCCAAGAACTCTCAGATCTATTTATAGCAGAGCAGAGTTGGAGAGATCTTGGCAGTATGGGCTCACTCCAGTGGGCCTTTGGCTATTTTTATGCACGCCAACAAGTTGGAGGCTAATGGAAATGACATTTGTGGTTGCGTTTCTTGAGTCTCTTATGTTTCTTAAGATGTATGCCAGTAAGTGCGAATTTCCTCATTTTCTCACTGGATTAACAGTGGGAAGCAATTCATAATTAAAGCGACTTTAGTCCATGTTCTCGGACGGATCGGAGGTGCCGAAAGCGACACCATCCAAAGACACGCAACTGGCGTCTGTTGATCAACTTCCGTCTAAGGTGCATGGGGTCCAGAGTCGAAAGTGCTCCCTCCTTAGATCAACAATTGGCTGCCAGCCAGACTGTGGGCCAAGTTTAATTTACTGGAGCCGTCGGTAGTCGGCTGTTGGCTGCCAGTTGAAAGTTTGTTGCCCCCTCTTTCATTGCATAATCGCTGCGATCAACTTACAGCTGCCTTCAACTCTGGGGCAAAGTATTCAAAGTGCATATTTGATATGTTTGTATGTTTATATGTACGCATATATATGTGGCAGCAACCCCTGGAAAAATCAACCACCGTAGATAAAAACCTTTCAGTTATGATGGAAGAACGCACAGAGTCAATAAATAAAACATTTGCCAAAGTTGCATAATTGAAATCCATTCGCTGGGAATCTAGAAAAAGGCAGGCCTGCCAACCGCCAGCTACTTATCAGACATCCCTCGCCTCTGTTTACTCAATGGAAGGCTACCGAAATATGCAGCCTGGTTTACTTATTTACGGCCATTTGTCCAACCCCCGCAGGGTCCCACACACACACACACACAAACACAAAATGTTGTCAGCTGCATTTGCTGGGTGTGAAAAAAGGAATAAGTGCTTAGATGTGTGTGTGTTTAGATGTGTTTGCTTGTGATATAAGCTAAGCTGTACTGTCATATCTAGGGTAAATTAGAGATGACCTCGTGAGAATTATTATAATTTTTTTGAGATAATGGTTTGTAGCAGACTCAATCTTTGATTTAACGACTTTGCCTTTAATATATTTGCGATATGCTAGTTTATTCTGTAAGATTGCAATAAACTCTAGTTTAAAAAATGGAATAATTCTGGAAATTCCATAAACAGATCTTAGAAAGGCTAAGATTTCATATCTCTGATTGTTTTCATCCTCACGATGAATTAAAGAAATTGATTTATGTTATTTATGTAAATAAACACTAATAAATATGTCATTTTAAAAAGAATCTCATTATCAACGATTATTTGAACATTTCTAATCAATGCCACGCGTTCATCTCAAATGTTGCGCATGCAGTTTAAGCGAAAAGTGGAAGTTGCACTCGAGAAGCCAGCTGCTGCTACAAAGTATATGTTGTTTGTTGTTGCCTTTGTTTTGTTGTTGTTTGGTTTTGCTACTTTGTTTGTTTTGGGCAACTCTCCATTTGCGGCTGCAGAGTTATTTACAACTCCGGCCAACCATAGAACAACCTGCTGCATATTTAAAGATGTCGTCGACTTGTTTCCTCCCCTCTCCCCCTCTCTTCCCTCCGTCAGTCCCACTCATACACCCGGTTCCAGTTCAAGTCTCGGTTTCAGTCAACAAAGGTGGCAATGTGAGGAAAGGCGACGATGATGGCGTCGACCATTAGCAGAGAGCGCCAAGAAATATCTTTGAGCTTGCCGTTTACCCACCGCACGTGTGTGTTCCATATGTGTTTGCAAGGGGTCTGTGGGGCGGGGTAGGGGGGATTGTGTGTTAGCAGACGCTATTAATTGTTTCTTGCAGCAGCTGAGAAAATGCGTCCCTAAGTTCAGACAAACAACTGTTTCGGAGCCTGCAGTTAAGGCGCAAGTTTTGCCATCTAATAAGTGAAAATCGTGACTTTATGTCGCACTTGAAAGCCAGCCAGGAGTAAGTAATACTCGTACGAGACGAATACAATACCCAAAGCTAGTAAAGTATCTCAACTCATATTGTGTATCTTTACTTTGCTGGCTTGAGTTCGCTGCCGGAGTTGGAGGTTGGGAGGGGGCTAGGGTTAGAGATGTACACGACTTTTAAGACGAACACGTTTATCAACGTGTCGCATTACAATTTCTAATGTAAGCCATTTGACATGGCTGGTTGTTAGAAACAAAGCTGTCAAACTTGCAGCTAAAAGATTACTTTGTATCTGCAAATCGTGCTTAACTATCAAACTCTGTGAGAATTGCTTTTACGAAATCTACATTGTTAAAAGACTCTACTAAAAAATATGAGCTAAAAGCAGCTACTCTGAATAAAGCGATCAGAGCGACAACGAGACATTTTCCAGATGCACACTTCAATTATGAAAGTTAAAACGAATATTTTTCTCATTTTGCTTAGGCTTGCAAACTGTGTCAAATCGGCGTCTATGAGCTAATTCAGCTTCCGTTTAACTTCATCCTGATTTCTCTTTTTTTAGTATCCAGTTCTACGAACTCAACAGGTTTCGAGCCGCTATTCTTCCTGCCCGTTTGACACAAATGTCTCATTTGTGGCACTCATGCTTTTCTCTCTCTTCTCTCCCCCTTGACTAAGAGTGATCTTCATCTGTCTGCTGCTGAGAGTCGAAAGAAGACCTCTGAAGAAGACCTGGCACCGAGTTATCTCTAACAGTTTGGCCACTCCTGCGGGCATATCAATGGCACATAATTACGTTTATTATCAGCCATTCAACACCTACTCGAAAAGCTTGCAGCCAGCACTAACCAGACTCCGACCCCAAACCGATGAAAGAACCTCTAACTAGGAGCGTCCAGCGAAACTTATTTTATTTTTTTTTTTTGTTTGCGTCTTTGGAGTGGCCTCTTAGCCAGACATCAGCACATAAATTGTGTGCCTCTTCAGTGCTTGCTGTTGTTGTTGTTGGTTGTGGCAGGCAGTCGAACGGGCTATTCGCGGTAGCCTACCAAATTGCTGTGGCAAATTTATGAAAATTTCCTGCACTTAACGGCATAAACTTGCAACTCAAGAGCAAGAAAAACAACGGCAACAACCACGAAAAAACAACTAGTACATCAACGACTGTGACCAGGTTCAAAAGGTTTTTGGGTTAAAGATAAAGTGGAAATTGCTTTGGCCAGTAGCTGGAGGTGCCAGCCAGTTGAGAATCTAATGCACTCAGCGATAGCTTATTTCAGCAATGTGAGCATCTATGAATTTGCCTCGGGGTGAAAGTCGGCTGTCTCAATAACGATCAACTTTCCCAAAGAAAATAGAAGATATGTAATAAGCCAATAATCAAGGAGAATTTTATAGTCAAAGATTGATCGTAAAGCGGAAATGATTCCCGGCGTGATTACTATTTTTGAATCATTATATGTATTTAAGTACTGAAAGCGCTACTGACCCATTAGGAAAACACAGAAAGTTATGATTTTAAAATGTAAAATTTAACGACAAACCTTTTTGAAAATGCTAAATGTGAAAGTAATAAAAATTGTAATCATTTTGAAATTTACCGTTGTAGTTTAGTATTTTTCTCCACGGTATTTTCTGTGGCAATGCCAATCGCCTGTCAATCTTAGCAAAGTAAGGAAACAAACTCAAAGATATCTCAGGCATCCCAAAGGCAACACAAGGGCGAGGAACAAGCCGACAAAAAAAAAAGAAGAATAATAAAAGACACATCTAACCATAAACGGCGACGGCAACAAATCGTGTATATGTGTAAGCCATAATAAAAGCGAAAGAGTTGTTGCAACTTGCAACGCCACAAGATCGTATAAGGCAACTGGCCATATCCCAAAATGGTCAGGCCAGAGCTGGAGTCGTCGTGTGTTCCTCCAGATCTACCCTACCTTGCCACGCACACTCGAGTCTGGCTCTTTGGAGGAGCTGCTGCTGCTTTGCCATGACAAATGCAACTCAAGTGACACATTGTGCGGTAACAAAAGCAGCAACAAACATGCAACGCAAATGCAACTAATGGGCAGCGGGGCAAAAAGAACTTTTCATATTTATACAAGCACAAATACCTTCAACGTCGGGCTTTATAGTTGGCTACCAGCCCGGCCCTCCTCTTCCATTCCTCCCCCGGAAATGTTCAGGGACTGGTCGGGGACTGAAACTGCAATTTGAAGTGTAAATGCAACTGCGTGGGCTGTGCGGCACAGGTGAATGCCACTAGGAACAGCAGCCAGGAATGGCATTCAGTTATTATGAGTCTACACACACATACACACACTCACACACACACACACACACACACACACACACACACACACACACACACACACACACACACACACACACACACACACACACACACACACACACACACACACACACACACACACACACACACACACACACACACACACAGACAGCAAAGGTCAAAGACACTGTGCGCGCCATGCTAACAAATCAAAAATGCGTAATAAAGACGCAAAATTCAATTTGCGCGAAATGCAAACAGAAGTTGGTGCCCCTCCTCCCCCCGCGCCCTTTTTGCAACTGGTATGCGACACCTGAAGCTGAGAGATGCAAAGTTGCTGATACTCGGAATACATATCTCAGTTAACAAGCTGTCCATGCACCATGGGTTGCCATTAAAGTAATCAGCTTGTCCTGCAAAATAAAAGCCTCGTTTTGTGTACTTAAAATTCTGTTTTAAGTTCTAAATTAATTGAGTCAAACTTTTGCTTTTAGAATAATTTATGAGAGCCCGTTATGCTTTTCTAGAAGATGAAAATGCAGGCTAACAACTTTTTTTTATCGTATTTCTAAATTTAGATAACTAAACAAAAACAATTTGTAAACATTTTAAAAGTGTATCTACTCTATAATTGTAAATTAAATTTGCAAGAAATTTATATTTGTATATTTAAACACAAATATTTAACAAAATAAATAACAACTATTTACGAACGAATGCTGTGTGCAGCCCTCGCACATGTGCTGACTGCTGTCATAGATACATTGTTGGGGCTTGTATCTTTGTATCTAGCATATGCAGACAATCGACATCCTTGCTGAAGCAAATACAACTCGGCAGACAGCTCTGGGTTTTCACTTGAAGACTGGGCAAACCGAGCGGAGCAGAGCACCTAACATGGCCAAAGATGTTGGCGGAAAACTCGCAACTCGCAACTCGCGAACAATAAAATGCAAATAAAATTATATCAAAAGTAATTTGGATTTTTTTTTGGAGCGTTTGGTTTTTTGTAATTTGCTGTTGTTTTCGACTGTGCACTGGCAAAGAAAAATGGCGTGACAGACGCTTGATGACAGCCGCTAAAAGGAGCTGGGGACTCTGCCATCAAAGTTAGGGGTATGCCAGGCGCATTTAATTTTGCAGTAGCCGAACCAAAGGACCAAAAAGGAGCAAAGTCAAAGCCAACGCCAACGCAGCTGCCAAGTTCATTTGTCTGTCTTGTCTGCGTTGGATGCCTTCTGTTTTTTATGAGCTATTTTTTCTTCATTTAATACAATTGTTGCGTACTTCCTTTATTTTTCTGTTGCCTGCCTTATTAATGGGCCAACAACTATGCAAAGATACAAATGTATCTCTTGGCTTTGTCTGCTCGCTAGTGGCAAGCCCCCCGCTAAGGTTTACGAGCGCGACTTATTAAAAGTTTGCGCCAGTCTCTCTTTTATTACTTTATTTGCGTTTTTAATCAGCGTTTTGAGTAATTGCAAAACGAGAAAAAAAATACCAACTTGCCAAAGTTGCCGGAAAATGGGAAAGCCATTTTCCTTTTAGCGGTTGGTAAGCAGCTTATTTGGATTTCAATTATTTGCATATTTAAATGAAAGACTTAATTGCATAATAATTTTTAATTGCAATTAAGAGAGATTTGCTTTGCCAATATATATTAAATATTTAATTAGCTTATCCTAAAAATTTAAAATTTGAAAAATTGCATATAATGCAATTATAAACATTTTTTTTTTTTCATAGCATTTATATTTAAACCATTAATCAACCGAAAAGGTTATAAAACATTAATTTGTCAAGCAACCAATAATGACAGTGGCTTAAAGTCTATAAAATAACATTAAATGTTGCACATCAATTTTAACGTCCAAGAGTCCAGAGATCGCTGGTGTGGAGACGCTTTAATCTGCGGCGTGTGGTATTAGAGCCAAGTGTGCAAGCCAAAGGATTGACATGGTTATGCAACCGGTCATTGGAACGACTCGTTTGTCGAGTTATTTCTTTCATAATTGTTGAATGGCCGAAGTCATTGTGCAACGTCCTATTGCTGACATAAGGTGGAGCACCAGAGATGTCTCTGGCCACCTTGTTTTGCAAAACTTGAATTTGGTTTACCCAAGGTTTTGCAGCTGTGCCCCCAGATGGAATCCCATATGTCCATGTGGGCACGATGATGCTCCTGTACACAAGCAGCTTGTTGCTCATGCTGAGTTTTGCTGGATGGCTTCAGCAACCAGTTGAGGTTTGCTCTTTTGGATCTACACGCTGCCGCCGTGGTCTGGATGTGTTTGCGCCAGGTAAGTTTCCTGTCCATGACCATGCTGTTGAGTCTGACGGCTGGACACTTACCATTCTTGAGCGCAAACGTGCAATGCTGAGACTTGCTCCCATTGACGCAGATGTTCCACCAGTTGGCCCACGAACTAAAACCATCCAAGAACCTCTGTGTAGCCGCAGCTGCTCTCCAAGCAGTGGTGGAGTTAGCAGTGTCATCCGTGTATGTGGCAAGCAGCGTGTTTATGGCTACTGGAATTTTCAAGACCGCGGTGTACAATGTGTACAAGGCAGGTCCGAGGACACTGGCCTGCCCTCTACACCCGCTCCCGCTCCTAAGCAGTAAATACTGCGCCGATGATAGTAGGGACTTAAGCTTAAAGAGCAGAACATCATGCCATACGCGATCAAATGCTTGCTGGATATCCAGGAAGACGGCAGAGCTGTACTGCTTATTTTCCAAGGCCTCAAGGACATGCAGTACTACTCGATGAACTTGCTCTTGTGTACCATGGTGATGCCGAAAGCCAAAGTGATGATCATGAATGGCACTCTGGAAGCCACTTCCTGTCGACAATATTCCAAGAAATATTTTTTCCAATACTTTGGAGAAAGTGGACAGCAAGCTTATCGGTTGATATGACGAGACAAGATTATCCGGCTTGCCAGGTTTCGGAATCATCGTAATCACAGCGCACTTCCATGGCGTGAGGAAGTGGTGGATATGAACCAAGGAGTTGAAAATCAGCACCAAGAACATCGCTCCCTTCTCTGGGAGGGGTCGAGCAACTTTGCCGTCAACGCCATTATAGCCAGGGGCATTAGTGAACTTCAGCCTGCGAATCTGCAAGCGGACCTCATTAGGTGTGATTGGTTGTACGGGATCGAGATTTACAAATGCCTCAGCATCGGTCGCATGATGGCGATCCGTCTTCCGTCTCAGATCCGTCTGAGTGGCTGCTGCTTGAGACAACCCGCCTCGCGTAGCAAGTACTTGGAGGTTGGAGTTTCTCACACAAGCCGCAAGTGCAATCCCACGACGAGTGTCCAACGCTGCGCACTCATTGGCGTTATTTGCAAGGCCAGTGGCTGTTGTACTACCTGATATTGCTGCTGTAGGGGCTGTTGATGTTGCTGGCGCTGTGGCTGCTGGTGTTGTTGTTGATGAAGTAGTTGCTGTTGACATTGTTGTTGCTGTATGTGCTCTTGCTGTTGGCGTTGCTGCTACTGGCGTTGCTGCGAGTGTTTCTGTTGTGGCTGTGCGTGCTCTGGATGCCTAAGAATCTGGCGAGCTTTGTGTTGGCACGTTGTTCTTGTCCGCTGTTGCTCAGCAACCTGTGGTGTAACTTGCTGAAGCAGCAAAAGTTGTTGTTGTTGCTGCGGATGTTGTGGCTGTTGTTCATGATGAAGCTGCTGCCGTTGATGACGCTGCTGCTGTTGCTATTGCCCAAGTTGCTGCAGGAGCTGAGGAGCCGTTTGAAGTTTGGCAGCATCAGCATATGAAAAATGTTCACTGTGTATGGGTACCGGGATCATTGGGCGCGACTTCCGTAAGTTTTGAGACGGCCTTCTTGGCTGGGCCACAAGCTTCCGTTCCTCGGCAACGCGCTGATAAGCTGGGCATCCATTCCAGCTTGCTGGATGAGTCACACTTTACGCAGCAATGCTGCTATTGCGAATATTTCATTTTATGGCCAAATTCCTGGCAACGGTGGCACTGGGGGATGTCCATATGGCGGTCAGGGCATTCGACTGAAATACGCACCTGAGAGATGGAGCGTAGATTGTAGATTTCTTTATTGTTGTCAGCCGGCTCCAACTCTAAATAACAGGGATTCAGCTCCTTCTTGCTGATGCGGCTTACAATGGTTTGGACACCACGCACTGCGTGCCCAAGACTGGCCAACTCATCTCCGAGGCAATCAGTTCTCTTCAGCGATGGATGCAGTCCACTGATCACCAAGCGGAAACCTCTATCCGCCTTTAATTGATACGAATGAAACGGGATTCGCTTATTCGTAAACAACCTTTGGATTACCCTGTGTAGCTGTATTATGTATAATACTATTTGGCATCACTCTGACAGAACCACCACCATTGCATTTGAGCCTAAAGCTGTCAGGCGGCGTGACACCATTTAATGCTTTCAGCAGTTGGTTATATCCTCCGCAGTAAGGGCGGGAGGCTTAGCAGGCCTTGTTGGCCGAATTTCAGCAGTGTGAAAAGACGGTGCATTTGATGGAGAACAATCGCGTATCTCAGCGGCAGCGCTTAGATTGGGTTCCTCATCGTGGGTAACTTCGTTACGAGTCGACACACTCGGCAGATACGTTGGCGAACTAGGCACCGCTGTGACCATCTCTTCCATGTCAACTGACTCGATATCTGCGTCAGAATCTGACAGCAGATCCGCGAGCCCTTGTGGTGCTGCATGAGCACCAGCAGAAGTGCATCCAAGTCGATTTCATCTTCAATTATCGCAATTTTCCTCTTTTTGTTGGCGCTGTTGTAGTTAAAATCGTTGACGTTGATATTGGTGTTATTATTGGTGTTTTTGTTAGTGGCGATGTTGTTGTTTAAAATGTTTTTGTTTGTATTGATTTGGGATTGTTAGCATTTGCCTTTACTACTGCGAGCACCGAGGAACTCTGGCGCAGTGGCGTCATGGATAGTGTCGCTCATATTGGTTAAATAGACGGGCAGCAAGCACTCGCACTCCAGCAGACTGATGGCGGCACACACACAAATCACACTGATTGAAGGGATGCGACGAGGGGACTAAATTGATTAAAATTAGTAACAAAAATAATGGCCAGTGACTTGATTAAACATAAGTTCAAAAAAAGCTATAAGCATTTAATATAAATTTTGCATTATTTGAGCAGCTTCGACGTCATGAAAATGTAATTCAATTAGGGTTTGAAGACCAATTAAAATGACTTATCAAATTTAACTGATTCAATCAAAATAAAATGTTCATTAAAATGAACAATTTTGCAATTTAGTTACGACCAGAGCTAATCAAGAGATGTAGCTGAAGCTACTTAGGTACGCTGTTTATGGCTTACGACTTGCGAGATACAAAAGTATCTTTCGCAATGACATGCATATTTATGAGCCCGCTTGTTGTCTTCCATTTCATTTGGCGCAATCACATCGTTAAAAATGCTGTAAAATTATTTACTGCAGTTGCCATGTTTTAAGTTGCTGGGTGCGCAGACAAAAATGAAGAAAAATAAAAGGGTTTGTCGGCAACTTCATTAATTTATCAACGTTGCAATGTAAAATTATTTTAATGTCGCAGTTTGTATAAATCGTCAAGATAAGTAAATGCCAAGAGCAGCATAAAAAATGTATCTGACAGATACGGTTACAGCAACTCATGCAAATCACGCCTCAGACAAGCTGTAAATGCGCTTGGCCTGCCGCGTGGGCGGTTTTGCCATAAAAAGGCCATAAAGAAATGTAAAAATATACATTTATTAGTCTCTCTGGCTGCATAGCATATTGTTTTTTATATACGAATTTTAGTTAAAGACAAACTTATTTTCTTGCTTATTACAGGCAAATACCGCCAGCTTATGGAAAGGTCAATGGCGGAACTGCCATTCCGCTGCCCGCAACTGTTATGGTCCAGCGTCGCTGCCCCCCGGACAAGGTGCGGCCCCTGCCACCAACGCCGAATCATACGCCATGTAAGTGAATATTGTTATCGGAGGGTTTGGGAAAAGTGTTATTAAAAATATGCTTTAAAGCCACCCGTTTTAGTGGTGGCTTTTTTTTTGGGGCACGGCTGCAGACCCGTTTTTGTTTACTGTACTCGGAACAAACAAATTTCAGTCCATCGTCAAACAAACAACCCCCAGCGGGGGATGCCAATGCACTTAGCCAGGTCCGAGATTTGTCGTTAAAAGGGGTAACAATCTAGCCGTGGCTCGTGTGCTGCCACATCATCAAAGCACTCCTGGGAATCCCTTTGTGGCGCTCTCGAGTTCGTCGTATGGGGCGCGTGCTATTCAAATAGGGCCTCATTGCTCATATATTTCGTTGCACTTGATTTGCTGAAGCTGGAACATTTTGTAATTAATGCCTGTGGCGGTGATTTGAGGTCTTAAATGGGCCCCTTGTTGAACGCCAGTTGGGAATAGCTGTTGCAGCAAATGGAACTGGAACATAATTCTAAAGTAGATAAATATGACATTAGTAAAGGGTAAATGAGTGGGCTCTTGGATAATCGAACCGTAAAAGTAAAACAAAACCATTCAAATCTAAAGAGACATCATGAAACAAACAATAATAAAGTCGTATTCATTATTTAAAAAACTAAGCTCCAACTGGCGCTCCTTGGGATAGATTTGACTTCATGGAGTAATTAACAATGTATACACTTTCAATAAAGATTTAATTGGTTTTCGGTTTTAATAAATCCGCAAAAGACTCGGCTGCTTGTCGCTTCAAGTCGCCAAAGTAATAAAATTAGTGAAGTAACAACAAATAATGACAATGATGTGTTATTTGAGTGCTAACAAATTACAGCATTTTGAATTTTATCGCATGTAAACTCGAAATAGACGCTCAATAATACTTCAACTGAATTTTTGTGAAGATTTATGTGACAGTGCGTGAGACCCTCATATATACAACTCCCAGTCTGCCCCCTACTATATACTCCCTCTGGACAGGCGCACAGCAATTAATTAAGTTTAATGTCCGCTTGGCCTGAAGCATTGATTTATTGGCAGCGCCTCCCTTCCCCCATTCGACATATGCGTCTCAGCATCAGCTGACAGCCAGCGGACATCTTCAAGTGGGCACCAAATCATTGAACTCCTCTCTCTCTCTCTCTCTCTTTTCTTTTTCCACGCTCTCCACAGCCATACCTGGTCTGGGCAAGAGCGGCAGTGATTTCAATACGAGCCGTCCAAACAGTCCGCCCACCAGTAATCACACCATACAGAGTCTGAAGAGCGGCAACAACAACAGGTAATCATGAGAATATCCACAACTGGTTGCAAACTAGGGCTTATTCTTGTTTGGTTGTTTTTTTTTTTTTTTGCAGCCTGCGTCCGCCTTGTGTGAAGAGTAATCATCAGAGCGGCATTCCCTCGCCGAGCAGTTTGAATGCGCCCACGATTTCGGCACCGCAGAAGCACTCAATGCTGGACAAGCTGAAGCTCTTCAACAAGGAGAAGCAACAGAATGCGGCAAATGCAGCCGCTGTTGCCTCGAATAAAACGCAAATCCAGTCGAAGCGCACTTCATCCTCCTCGGGCTTCAGTTCGGCGCGCTCCGAGCGCTCCGACTCCAGCCTGAGTCTGAATGATGGCCACAACTCGCAGCTGAAGCCGCCCAGCATTAGTGTCAGTGCTCAACAGAAGAGTCAACAGAAGCACAATACCAAGCAGTCCAAGCTGATCGCTGCACAGCAAAAGAAGGATCAATCCAAAGCAGTTGCGGCGGCTGCTGCTGCTGCCAAGAAGGAGAAGAGTCCTGCCCGCTCGCTGCACAAGGAGGAACTGCAGCAGCAGTCGGGCAACGAATCACGCAGCTCCACCATGGGAAGAGCTGTCAAGAGTTCCTTAACACGCGGCTCCGCTGAGAAGACGTCATCCAAATCTTCGCTGCACTCCAAAACCGACTCGCTCAAGAGTCAAAGTCAGCAGCAGCAGCAGCAGCAGCAACTGCTCCATAGTCCCAGCGGCACAGCTCTGCCCAAACCAATTGCAGCCATCAAGGGCACCAGCAAGTTGCCCCAATTGGGATCCAGCTGCAGCTCCAACTCTGAGCTGTTCAAGCGTGAAACTAGCGACATATCCACTAATTCAAGCAACCAGGCAAACATATCCCAACAACAACAGCAGCAACAATCAACTGCCAACACACATATCCTCAAGGCCTTGCCTTCAACACCACCACCTCCATACTACGCCAATGCATCGCCAACTCCTCCTCCTCCCACAGCTTCACATATATCAGCCACTTACTCTAATGGCGCCTCTGGCTACCTCAGCGAACCCAGCACGCCACAACATGGCCAGAGCCTCTACAGCAGCAGCAGCGGCAGCCGTTTGCCCCCACCGAAATCCGCTTTGGGTGGCTCTGCACCACGCAAACTGGAGTATAATGCGGGTCCACATATTTTAGGTGCGCCACCTCGTTCCCCGTTGCAGCGTGCACCCATGCAACACAATTCGGCACCGAATACGCCCACCGCCTCGCCCAACAAGTTTCATACGATACCCTCGAAGATTGTGGGCACCATTTACGAGTCCAAGGAGGAGCAGTTGCCATCTGCTGCTGCTGCCTCCTCCTCCTCATCCTGTTCCTCTTCGGTGCTGCCCATGCGTCCGCTGCTGCGCGGCTACAATTCACATGTGACATTGCCCACGCGTGGTGCACGAGGTGGACAGCCGCATCATCATCCGCATCCGCATCCGCATCCACATGCTCATCCACATCAATCCTATCTGGAGTTCTGCGAATCGGACATCGGACAAGGCTACTGCAGCGATGGCGACGCCCTGCGTGTGGGCAACTCCAGTTCGGGCAGTCGCTACCATCACGACATCGACAATGGATATCTATCGGAGGGCAGCAGTGGCCTAAGCACCACGGCTGGATCAGCGATTGGCGTTGCGCATGGCAAACATTTTCTCAGCATGATGCGAGCCAGAACCCAGCTGCCAACAACCATTGAAGAGCGGTAAGTCTTCAACTTCTTATGAGGGTAAACTTCCAGATTGTAGAAGTAATGTTTATAAAAATGAGGATTGCAATTTTTACTTTATGAAAATATAATTTCTAAAAATATATGCAATGGTAAGCTCGATTTAGGGCAGCGTTTCTAATATTTCGAAATTTATACGTGAATTTAAAATTGTATATTTTCAGGCCAGCTTTCATAATTTTAGGTTGAATTTTTTTGACTTCAATATTTGAAGCTTGCTCTTGGTCACAGCTAAAGAAAAAAGATGGACAGCTGCACGACCAAATTACAATAACATCTGGCTATACATATCTTGAACCAAAAAGTACTTCACATAAAATTCGGTAAAGCCTTAGCAAAGTTGAGCAAGTATAGATACAAAAATATGCAGAAGTTTCGCATTTATTATGGATGTAATAGCCATTATTAATTGTCCACATTTTTGTGCGTATATCTGGGTGCTCTCGTTTCCCGTTATCCATGTTATGTGCCATGAATCATTTCCGTCCAGCTCCTACGCAGCTGACATCAATGAGTCATCGGACAATTACCATTTGTATCGTTTCGATTGACTTCCGAGAAGTTGTTGTCGCCTGCTGTGTGTGCTGGTGTCGTCAAATGTTGCATGTTGGCGGCTTTAGGCTTCTCTTTTAAGTTGGACTTTGTGTTTAGGCCTGAGTGCAGCGCAGTTGTCACGCACAATTTGGCCACGCTTTTGGTGTCAGGCGCAGCTGGCAGGGTCCTAAAGCAAGGGCCACTCGTCATTTGAAGAGCAGTTAATTGTTATGGCAACCACTTGAGGCACCTCAACAACTGCCGCAGTCTGTGGCGATGACAGACTGACTGCTCTTCAAAGCCAAAACCAGCGCTCAAATTGCCAATTTGCATAAAATCCACTTGATGTTGACTCCAGAGTCAGAGATCAGGTTTTCCCCGGTCCCAGGTTTTCTATCCGGTGCAGAGATGCTTGTCATACATCATTTGCAAATTGTCAACAGCAGCAAAACAGACGACGACAACTTGACAATTGACAATTGACAATGCTCACCTGTCACAATCTAAACTTCCCCCTTCGCTCGCCTCCTGCTCCAATAGATTGTTTGGGATTGCTTGTGGATATTGAGATACATTCAGGCGGTGGCATATAGCAACGGGGATACAACACAGGACAAACGGACGAACACACTTTGCCACTTTGGCACTTCAGTTAACAAAGGTATCCACGGAAGATTACTGTTAACAAGCGATTTGGTGTGTGCACCGAAATGTCTAAGCCTCAGAGTCTTTGACTGACTTTACTTCCTGAAATATGTGTTGCTAAAGGTGCTTTAAGAGAGAGTTTAGAACTGTATTTTGCTATAACCATAGCGATCTGTTGAGTTTCGAGCAGCTTAAGGGAAGTGGCACCCAATGTAGCACAAGTATTCATATAGATATGATTACGATTAGCTACGACTTCAGGCATTTCAATGCTAAGCATTCTCGATTAGACTACGCTTATTTGTTATGAATAATATTATGATGCACTTTTCTCGCCCCCAAACTGGGCTGCTTTTAATGGCTAATTAAGTTCTCCACTTGCCGCTCTATTTGTTTGGCATTAAGAGTCGAAATCGCTTTTGGTAATGTGCTATAACATAATTTTTCTGTTTTTATTAAACACTTGTCAGACATCCGAACACACCCAAGACTCCATTGCTCCCCCTCCCGCCGCACATTTCAACACGCATTTCATTAAAAAGCGCTTATGGCAGTGTAAGCTGTGGTGGGAGGAGGGGCAGGCGGGAGAGTGTGAGAGGGCTTTCCACATTTTCATTAGCTTCGGTCCATCAACGCGTTTGATCTGTGAAATTAATGCAATGCCATGAGGCGCAAAAGTGGGAGCTACCCTTTCCCTCTTTGTCTCTGTCTCGAGTTCTCTGTAAATAGCAACAGCTGTCGCCACTGCGGGGTTAGAGGCGGAGGAAGTGCAACTTCAACAAGTTCAGGCTCATGGTTCAAGTTGCTGACCCTGTCGACTTTTGAGCCCGTTGGTCACGTAATGCAGCTGCAAAAAATGCTCAATAATTGAATTTTAATGCACCCTGCCTCTCCCTCCCAACCACTCATCCAGTGCATTGTCGCATTAGTGTCAAGCCGAAGCTAATCAGCTGCGGCGTCGACACCTGCAGGACATAATTTTGAAGCCCAACAAGTGCCACGATGTCCTGGCATGCCAGCCGACAATGTATGTTGGGAGCCCTACCAGTTGTCTGGCCATAAAAGTAAATCAAAATGCAGCAGGGCGTATATTTCAACAAGCAGGCAAACCGGGGCAGACAGTTAAGAGCGAGTTGCGGTTGTTGTTGTTGCTGCTACTTGTAGGGGTTTGTGCCAAGTGGACTTGGAGCACACATATGGCTAGCTGCCTAGCTGTCTAGCTGCCTGGCTGTCTGCCCAGCAGTCTGTCCTTGTGTCTGTTTTGTGTGTATGGCCGGCTGCCGGCTGCATCCTTGCTGCTTTTATTTAATAACGCATTTTTCAATCCATTTGATTTATGGCTCAGGCGTGAGACTCTACCATTTTCCAGATTGCCACTGCGAATGCAACATTCCTTTTTAAAGCTCGTTTTAAACTAGCCGTATTATTATCTGCCCCATCTACAATTTGGAGTTTTCCACATTATCGTAAAATTCGCTGACCACATTGGCGGCGAGCAAATTGAAAATAAATTTCGCACCCAGCAGCCCCGACGTAATAAATACAAATTGTTTTTATTAATTTCATCAGACTCACTGAACCCGTAGGCCCTACTAAATATATGTCCGGCCTGTCCACCTGCCTGTGCCACCTTTTCTAAAAAGGGGCTGCCCACTCGAGTGTTCAATGACGTGACCCTTGTGCCAATCGCATTTGGATATCCTTGCTGGCAGTGTTTTCCTCTCTTCTTGTTATTTTTTGGCTACTCTTTTTAGTGAAGCGTCGCGTGGTGTTTAATGAAGCGTCAATTTTGGGAACTGGCTTCTGGGAGTATTGATTCATCCACTTCGATATGTTTAAAAACATATTCTTTATTTGAGTTGACAGCCGTTTCAGTATTGTTGCCTTTCACCGACAGCTCAGTATTAAGTGGATTACTTATTGTGTAGATTGAATAAAGAATTTGTGAATAGTAAATAAAAAAATAAAGTTAAAGCTACAGTGAAAACCTTCGGAGTTGGGTATGAAGAGCCTTAAGTAATATAAGAAATTTAAGTCTTTAAACTCAAAGCTTAACCTTTTTCCCTTTCGGCTCAAAAGCTTTTCTGCAATGCACACAATGTGGAGCTTTTGTTAGACATAGAAAGCTCATCATACGCACTTTATAGCATAGTCGAGACACATGTAGCCAAGACACACCACCACAATGCCTTCAGCTTTTTAAAGTCCATTTGCACTCGAACCATTCAAGATTGATTTCGATTCGAAAACAAAAGCAAAATATATTTACAAACATTTAAATAAATATATATTTAAATATTCGGCATTTATGCACAGCTGATGCCTAATCTTAAATGAATTTGCGCAATAATGCATTAGTCAGTCAATAAAATACCAGAAAATTGCAACAGTTGTTCAGTTGCAGCTCAATTATAAAAACAATCAGTTGCCGTTTTGTCATTCTCAATGGACACGAGTGAACTGTAACTGCAATTGATAAGTGCAACAAAACCTTGCAATTCGCTTGTCCTACCTCTATCGTTTCTATTGTTTCCTGGTGTGCACCCACGTTGCGGGCCGATTAAAAGCGGCTCAAAGCATGTGACGGGCATACGTAAGCCTTTAAGCCAGAAGTGACCTTTCCACATGCTGCCACACGTTCAACTAACTGGCATTCCTCAACGCCCACACTTACACACAGACACACACATACACAATTTCAGCAATAGTGTGACATGAACATGACAAGAGTCTTTGGCTGGACTTATGCTTAATCGTTTTCCAATAACTTTGCCATAGCCGGCAGTTATTTTTTATGTAATTAATGTGCACTAAAGCTTTTAATTTCTATACCCTAACTGATACTTGGTATATCAGCTGAGAAGTATAAGTTGAAAACTGTGATGAATATGATAGATAATTGTTCATTATTTTAAAAACATTTTCTTATATCAAATATAGTTACTTCGGAATAGATACCCAGATTGAAAAGTCTTCATGTTTTTAGTTAATCTGATATTCGTGATTCGAAAATAAAGATTAATACTTGGTCTTCATTCGACTTGACTTAATATTGCAATATTAATATTGCCACGTGGGGTTCAGCATCGGCGGCTCTCTTTTATAATGTGTTGGTGCAGTTCGATGGCTCGCTGATTGAGTGCCGCTGCCTTGAAGATTAATGAGTAATTGGGTAACCAGGCGCTGGGCGCACTTCAGTGTGGGGCTGGCACTGGCAAGTGGCTCCAATTAGTTGAGTTGCCGAACAAAGGCTTGTGCCACAGCCAATCAACAACAACTAACAAATGCAACTACAAAACTGAGAGGAACTTGTTATCGGCTAGTTTCGCTTTTCATTGCGGCGGCCTCGTTGAATTTTCTTGCGTGCAGTTAGTTGATTTTATTTTTTTGAAAATTGCAGCACAGACAACAAGAACTCGCCCGCCCTTGGCTCAATTTTATATTTGGCTTTTTCTGAAACCGGGCAGCTGTCGAACATGCAGCAAGCTTGAGCAACTGATTGCATGACAAACAACTGATGCCAAAGAGAGTTGCAACACATTTCGAAATTGCTCGACTCTCTTAAATGCACAGCTGTCGCCTGTGCGCTCTCTCTCTCTCTCTCTCTCTTTCCTTTCGAAATAGCCATTTGTTGCTTTTGGCCAAGAGCAACCGACACCACCGAACAAGAAAATAAAGAGAGTGAGTTGAGCGGCAAGTCTGTTGTGCCCCGTGTGGGTGGAGTAGGTTTGACAATTTCTGGAATAATATTACCTTATCGGCCAGCGGAGGAATACGGTAGATGGCAGAAATCAGAATAAAAGTAAACATGAACTGAAATAAAATGCACAGTTTTATGCGCTCACCAAATGAGCAAATAAAATACGCCAACATTTTTAAGAGATTTTTCGCCAGGTTTTATAAATGAAAAACTGAGCTTGTATCTGCTATGTATGAGGAAATACAATTTGTATGATTTAGAAAATATATAGTATTTAAAAAGTATTATTTATGCGCAGTGTTATAAATTATAAGTCTTAAAAGAAATTTGTCAATGAACAAAGAGCTACATAAAACGGCTATAATTTTTGCCTGTTGATAGTTCAGCATTCGAAAAAATATTTTACTTAGAAGTAACTTTAGTCTTTAATTTTTTTATACACCATTTTCATTTGGATGAACTTTTAAATAATAAGAAATAGTGAAGTCTGTGTCTGTATGTGGCTAAAATGGTAAAATCGTATCCAAAAGTTGCGATACTGAAAAAGACATAATTCTTTTTCTATTTCTGGCAACCATAAAGTAAATTATTTGTTTGCATTTCAATTTATCTGGGGGATATATCTTCATCTCCACAGCCAACCCCTTTTGAAGTTCTCTGTATCATCATAAAACCAGACAGCCTTAAGTGCACTTTTCTGTTTTGAACTGTATAATTTTGGCATGCTCTGGGCAACTCGTAGGTAGACAACTACTGGGTAGGCAACTACTGTCTGCCCACCCAATTGCGTGGCTATTCAAACAAGCCAAAAACGCCCAAAGTCTTGCGAAAAACACCGAGCCTATCAACTAGTTAGATTTGCACACACAGGTGGGCAGGTGTCGCTGTGCTGCTGCTTCCGCTGCTCAATGCCCCCTCCCCACCTTAACTACCCATTCCCCTGTCGACAAGTTGGCCTTTTACTTTCAGCACACAACGCAGCCATGTGCTTCACACAGACTCTCTGGCGCTCTCTCTCTCTCTCTCCCTCTCTTGTTGTCTCTGGCAACTTGCGTTCTCTTTTAACGCGTTTGGAGCTCTTTTTCGAAGTGGCCCGTTCTCTTTGACATTTTCGAAGTTGGCATTTTCCTATAGTCAAACCGTTAACTGAGCAACCCCAGAAACGCATTTGGACGCTCGGGCGTTGCGGTTGCCATAAGAAAATGTTGTCGCTCGCCGCTGAAATAAATATTTTAAGCATATATTTCGTATAAAAAATTCAATAAATTACTTAAAGTAAATGCGATAAATATATAAGTAAATCTTAAGTGAAGTGAAGTGCAGATTAAATGAAATTATTTTTGTGATAAGCCATTATTGTGTGTTGCATATTTTGGGGAGTACCGCGGAGGAGTTCATCGACGACAACATGTTCTAGCATAGCAAAGGTAATCAATTGAATTGAATTGAATTTGACGATACTATGGCAATAATCAACTCTTGGCCTCTACAAATGGCCATCAAATGGAGCCGTGTCAATGACTGCTACAGGCCATTAAACTTCCTGCCGGTTTTTGTTTACATCGCAAACTGTTTGTCCTGCCGACGAGTTCTATTTACAAAGGCTCGAGCGCAAAGGGTTTTGTTGGCACTGTAAACACTAACATTCGTGGACACATGGGAGATATATGTCAGTGATCTGATATCCACAGACACACACACACACACCCACACACACTCTTCGACATATATGTCTGATAATAAGTCGTATTCTGAATAGCAGAGCAATTCAATTTTTGCTAGCCACTCGCCTCGTCTCTGCGGTTTGTCTCTCAATTTCGTCAATTACTTCCAACTGTCAGGTATTTGATCATAAATCTTCGTACCTGTTCTGTATACACAAACACACACACACACACACACACCCTCACATGGGTGCCAGACTGTCAAGTCCTGTGGCCAAAAGGCAACAGCGCAAAAAAAAAAAAAAAACGGAAAGAAACAACAATTCGAGAAAAGGGCAACATTTGGCCATAAAACAGCAACAGGCAACATGCGACAGGTTTGGGGCAACATTGTGTGCATATTTTAGAGCAGTTTATAGACCAAGCTGACTCAACGCCACATAAACATCCCCCCACCCCCTCACCCACCCTTCTTCTTCGGGGGTTTTAACTAAATTGTTTCTCTGTTGAGCTTTAGTTAAATTCGCAATGAGCTAAGCGGCTTTAAGCGCACGCCTAACGGCTAAAGCGAGAGAGAGAGAGAGAGAGAGAGAGAGAAAGAGACAGAGACAGAGGAGGAGAGCGTTGTCCGCGGGGGGAGGGAAGATTATGCATGTATTGAGTTAAGCCCTTGTGGCATGACAGACCCACCCACCATAAGCAACATGTGTTGCAGGTGCTTCACAGACAATCGGAGGTTTATAAATCGAAGTCAGGTAATTACTGTTATGATTATGATTTATGCTTTTGAGTAGATCAAAATGATAATAAATAAATTAGATAATTAATAATAATAATAAAATAATTATAATAATAATACTAATGGCCATAAAAATAATATAATAAAGAGGGGGCAGTGATACTCAAAAGTTATATTCTCAAATGCATAATAAAAACTATACCAATTTTACTTGAAGAGAGGCATTTTATATTTATGCTTAAGCTTCGAACCCTCCATAGTTGCTACTAAACTAATTTTAACGTTTCTTATCCACTTATTGTGTTGCACAATACACAAAACACATCTCTATGGAGTTTTCACAACGATTTACGAAAAGATTTTCAAGCCAGTTTATTTAAGACACATACGTTCCTCCATTTGCCAGTAATGTATCGACGGATTGGTTTAAAGTCGCTTAATGTTCACTTACGTAGTAAATGGTAAATAAACATGGTTAATTAACATGTCCTTAGCGAATGCAGCCGAGCAGACTATTAACATTAGCCTTTCATTTGACAAAAATGAGCACCGCCTACTTGCCCATTAATTTTAGCTAGCAGCAAGCTGGAGCTTGACTCCAGGAGGCAAAACTGTTTACTCTGCTCATTAATAAACTCATTTGTTAAGTTGCTTAGGTTGTCGGTACGACAGTCGAATCGCTTTTGAAGGTGGCACGCAACAGACTGTGTTGCTGCCACAATGTCTCTCTGCCTCTCGGTCGGTCTGCCAGTTTTGGGCAACAGTTTTGCCAACTAATCACATTCACATTCGCCATCGATTTTCCCATGTCTTGAGTGTTGGGTGTTCTATGTCTATGTCTGTCTCCGTCTCTGCCTCTGCCTGTGCCACTGCCACTGCCACACCTCTTGACGCATGCATGATGGTGCTTATAAATATGTGAGTCACCAAAAGGTATGCCCATAGTCGTCTCGAGACTCGTATAGACTCTGCTTAAGTTCGTGTATTGCAATTCTCCTATGGCTCTAAATCATGCAAAGTGTTTGCGTTGCGGTTTCTCTGCGGCAAACTGTAACGTTTTTAGGCCAACTTGGTTAACCCATTTCCACACACACACACACACACATAGGCATAGGCTTTTGCCCGTGCTTTCCTGTCCTATCTGGTGTCTTACTCTGTATAGTGTGAATCTTTTTGCCATTTCGATATAAAAGTGTTTATGTGTGGGGTGTTTTTATTAGCTTCGGACTGTCTGACATAAATTTAACATTAAATTAAGTGCCATTTACCTAGCACCACAAGGGTTGCTGCAAACTGCCGACTGACCCCAAAATACTACCCCCCACTTCCCTGGCCAGTGTCGGTTATATTTGTGCGCCTTTGGCACGTAACAAGTTCATTGCACTTTAATGAACTCCAAATCGAAACACAATATGCTATCGTCTTGCAATTTATGACTTGATCGAGCTACACTTTACACTCACTGCGAATGCGACTGAAATGAGGAATTGAATCGGGTTGATATATTGAAAAGTATTCTATTATTTTGTCGACAGAATCATTTTATTAAATATGTAGAGAAAAAGTAAACCTTAAAACATGATAGAAGCTTACAACTGAACAGTAGATAAAGTGCTTTAAGTTATTAATATGAAATTAAATCCCAAAGTAATAGCAAGGAGAACTCCTTTGATTTGTGTTCTTGCCGGACAAGAATACTTTAACAAGAGGCTTAAAAAGTAGAGGAGAATGTTCGTCAAGTTGTAGTTGAAAACTTCACTTTCATGTTGTAATTTGTACCTTCTTTAATTAAATGTGCTAACGGAAACTCAAGTCGTTAGGTTTTCGAGGGCTATACTGGTACTTTTTTGTGTTTTTGTATGGGTTGCTTAAAAGTTTAGCCTTAGCATATTAGCAAAGTTTGGTGTTTAATTTAATTTGCATTTGTTTTTCGCTTAACGCTCGAAGAGTGGCAGCCACGACGTTTGCGTCTCGGAATTTTCATTGAAAAAACTTGTGCTGGAAGTTTGACAAGTAGAGAGAGAGAGAGAAGGGGAGAGAGAGAGAGAAGGAGAGAGAGAGAGAGAGAGAGGGGGATAAAGGGTCTTTGGAGGAGTTATCCACTTGGCTTAAGGCTTTAAGTCAACGCATAGTTGCTTTTGGGCTTTTGAGTTGCTTAATGTGCTGAGGAGCATTCCATGGCCATCTGCTTTATGGCCACTTTACTCATATGACTACCAAAAAAAAAAAAAAAAAAACAAAATAAAATAATATAGAAGTGGAGGAGAAGATGAAGGAAGACTGTAATTTCTGTTTCATTGTTGTGAGTAAACCATAATTTATGACGACTTGGGGGAAGTCGTAAAAGCCAAACAATTGTGCGACAAGGATGAGCACCCTGTTTGACTATCTGTCTGTCAGTCTGTCACTTCCATAATTGATGTGCGCCTACCAGCTACTCTTCTTTTATTTCTTTTTGTATATTTTTTTTTTTGCCAGCAATTAGGAGGCTGGCATATCTGCTTTGACTGCTGTTGCTTTGACAAAGTCCTTGACACAGTCAGCTGGCAAATGTGGCAAATGTGGCAAATGTATGTTGGCCAAAAGTGCTACATGCTGTTGTTTGGTGTTTGCTGTTGAGTTTTGCATGCTTTTGGGCGACGTTGCAAGGCCAAAGCCAAAGGCCCATTTGAAGGTTGCGTGCGTGGGCAAACCGCCTGCCATTTCTCATGTTCGACACTTTTATTAATGTCTGTGCTTGTACTACTTGCAACGCCTAGCAGCGTGTGGCTGTCGGAATTCCATTCATAACATTTTATCACGCAGGAGGTGAGGAGACCAGAGGAGTGTGTGTGTGTGTGTGTGTGTGTGTGTGCTTCCTGTCGCTGATAAGCCAACCTACTTTTACGCCCGTTGACAGTTTTAATAAATGAAATATGCGAGCATTCTGCAACACAAAGGCAACATCCTCGTTGGTTTGCGTGGCAGGTGAATGTACAGTATCCTACAATAACCTTTTGTATAAGCGCGAAATTAGATCTACTAGGTTACTAGCAAGTTACTTAACGTAATTCTCTACAAATGAATGCATTATTAATTGCGCTAGTGAAAGCCCAATCTGATCCACCTAACCAGCCTTATGCTAACTCGGCAATTAACTAACTAGTTCGCACTACTTTTTTTAATTTACCTATTTAGGAACTTTTATTTCACTTTTCCTTTTTACCTAAGCCTCAGTACTTGTTTTCACTCGTGTTATGCCTGCATGAATTAGGGTCACTTATTTTCAAAGGATCCTCAAATTACACGCCTAATTGTCTAGCTAAAAGCTGACCTCAGTCCAAGCCGTATTTCAAATGGCTGAAAGCCCCGGAGTCGGCTGTCAATTAAAAGCGGCTAATACACGAACACGTCCGACAAACAGTGCCTGCTGTAAGTACTACAACTCCCCATCTCCGATGTAAATAGAACACGTGCTGAGAGGCGCTGCATAAATTAGTGACTAAATTAAAAATTACACAATAAGAATTTAAAATAGCTCGACACGAAACGGCCAAAAACAGCCGAAACACTAAAGCGCACCTCGGCCAATTTGCTTATGGCCTTTAGCAGCTGCTGCTGTTGTTGTTTGTTGTTGTTGCTTTGTTTCTGCCAATGAAATTACATTTGGTGCATAAAATTAGTTTGCCACTGGTCCGTCGTCCTGTGCCCCAAAGGATGGCAGCCTACAAATTGTAATGGCTAAAGCGGAAAAACCGGTTCGAGGCAGACATGCATGGAATTTGTTTTCCACAGTCCACTAAATATATTTCAAATGCGTTTGTGGTCCAATGTGTGCCCAGGATAATACACAAAAAGCTAAATGGACAAATGCACAAGCCAGTGGTAGGGCGGGTGGTAGGGGCACCAAATGCGCACTGCCTTTGTACGAGAGTTGGTCACAGGGGTGGCGAGCTAAACCTATTAAGGGGACAACTGAAAGCTGAGCGAAAAAAAATAGAAATGCAAATCAATAAATGTATAAATATTACACAGAAAAACGAGTTGTTAGTGGATGACGAAGATTTGCTTAAAATATATATATAAATATATGTATATGCTACTGAAGATGTACTGAATATAAGAAAGACGCCATCAATTTTTCCCCTACTGGGAAGTAACATATTTGAAGCTGAGACAAAAAATTAAGCTTAGTTTAATAAGAGAACTACATGAAAGTTTAATAAAATATTTGTTTATTTTTTGGTGATCGCTCTTTAATATAATACAATTATATAAATAAAAAACATATTTAAGTTGAACAAAACATGAAATTAAATGTAAATAATATTAAAATATAAAGTATTTTAAAATAACAGTATGATTGTTTTTGTGATTGCCTTCAGTAATATAGGAAAGATGAGTTTCCAATTCACAATAAACGACTAAATTCCATTTGATGACGTCTGTTCTGCATTGAATGTCCTTTGAAATATTAATCAATGCGGTTCGTCTGAACTTGCCCTTTTTCTTAAAGGATATTAATAGCATTCCCTCAATTCTTCCGCTTTATTTACTACGCTTCTGCTCACGACGTCTGCTGCTGCGTCTGCTTTTTTCGACAGCTTTTCGAAATTTGTGCGCCAATTTTTTTTACTCGCTTCATCTGCCACTGTGCAGCAGCGAGTGAAAAGGGTCAGTTGCTGGGTTTTCAGTGCATTTCCAATGAATCGCAGTTTAAGAGCACATGCAAATGCATTTACAATACTTATAGACATATATAGTATATGTTGTTGGTATATATGCTTTGCCTGTCATCGATTTGAGCTACTAGGTTTGGCGTCAATCGTTATTGATTTTACCGACTTAAACCACCCACCGCCCCCCACGTTCGTCTTTCATTCATGCATATTGAGTATGCGACAATTTATGAGCTTTATGTGTCACTTCTGACGCTCACTTTCACTCTGGCACCCACACACACACACACACACATAGACAACTACCCACGTACATTAAGACAGACAGTCACGCATATTTCTAAGGGCTGCTCTCACCCTAAAGGCCAACTGGACGTCTCAGTTACAGTTGAGCTCAGTTTTTTTTTGTTGCAGCTTGTTGTTGTTATTGCTGTTCTTGTGGTCCCCTCACTTGTATGTCTGTATGTGTGTTGTAGCCTGGGCATATCTGAACGGTAATTGCTTGCTAGGGCGTAGTTGAGTTTTATGACCCAGACAGCTGTTTTTTCTGTTATTTTCTCCTCTCTTAAATCATAGCAGACTTTTCAGCGGCAAATGCATGTCGCTTAAAGCTGCCAACGAATCAAAATTAGTTAATTTATTTTCTTGCCTCTGTGAGATTGAATCCAATGCGCATATATCTAATCTAAAGCACACAGGCTGCTTTAAATTGCTACTATTACATTTTATGCGCAAAAAAAAAAAACAAAAAAACAAAAAACGAAAAAAACATTCGACTTACAAGCAATTTGCAGTTGGCGTTTTCATTTTCGGCATTTGGAGTGTTTTGGTAAATTACATTTTATCTGTCAATTGAGAATATAAAAGCAATTTTTATCGCAGCGCATAGAAATGATTTGAAAATATTGAAAGCAGCTAGATAAAATGAAATAGACAACAAAACAGTTTAATAATAGACCGACTCACAATGGTCTTTAAACAGCAGCATAAAATTAAAAATGAGGCAATTGTTTTTGAAGAATATGAACTTATTTTTGGAAAAGATAAATGTATAAAACAAGTATATAAGAAGAAATTGATTGCAAAATGGGATTGCTTAAGGAAAAATTATGTTATTGCAAAATAAATGTGTAGTAAAGACGGAAACTTGCTTTAACTCTTAATTTCACCGATTCTTAAAATGAAGTAAAGACATCCACAGATCAGAATTTCTATGCACATATATTATTTTGCTGTTTTAAACAGCCTTAAGCAATATATAAAGTATAAACCATTAATCCTTAAGATATGGTCTATACAATACCTCAAATCACCTTAGACTAATCCGAAAAATGCTCAGACTGCCCGATAAGATCGTAAATTTAAGCGAATCGATAGTTATGTTGCATGTCAACGAGATATTTATGCGTTAGATAATTTGACGCGCCTGTTTTTTTTCCATAAATTTTGTCTTAATTTATAGAGCATTTTGGGGGAAAGGTATTTACCGCTCGATGGATATAGGATATTCAAATAAATGGCAATATTTATTATACCCCTAAGTAGCAGGGGCGACACGCCCAATTAGTTTTGATATATGGTCAAAACGTTCGCGTTAGCGTCTTCAGTATGAAATTTTATTGTTGTCTTTTGTAACTGGTCGTTGTACAATTGTCGAAGACATCGTCGAATCCTTTTCGCCAATAGCTCAAGGCACTGGAGTGTCCTACAAGTTTTGTACTCGTCCATTGTCATTTTAATTGAAAATGTTGGCCAGCACTCTCTCAGTGCGCTTTGTCGCCTCCTTTGTGTGTGGCAAGATGCAATTGTTGTCGCACTTTGACATCGTTATTTGCCCAACGTCTAAGCGCGCATCAGTTGGTTCGCCATTGTGCACCACTGTCGATTCTCTGCCTGTCTGTCAGTCTGTCAGTCTGTCAGCCTGTCTAACTGTCTGTCGCGTTTCTTCATTCATTTCTCAATTGCATGCCTGTTTGCTCGCTGATTTTCCAATTGTTTGGCAGTTGCATTAAGCTGAGCCTTGAGTCTTATGCTTTACTTTACACTTGACTGCCTTTCGGTGTGGTACTTTCGATATACATTGTATGTGTAACTTATATAAACCGACAATGCATACGTCATCAGCAGCAGCAAATTTGCGAGACTTGCACAAATTACCCAAGCAATTAATAAAAAATTAAAAATAAAAATAAGCACTGCCACACTTGGCGTATGCGCAATATGATTTGCATCTTGCTGCTGTGGGGCAATTACCGACCAGCTGACCAAGGCAAAGTCATTGAGCAATGCTTCATTATTATTTTGGTACTTCTGTTCTGGCCATCATCATTAAATGCTCTTGACCTTTTCATTTTTAAACGGTCCATAAAAATGTATTTAAATTTGTGGTTTCCACAGAAACTATCTGTTAATATTGTTGTATGTTTAAGGAGTAAAATAAAAAGTGTTATAAGTTTATGCGTGATTATATTTGTTTTTAGCATTTATATTGGAAACATTGAACAGACTCTGGAAATTATATAAAACAAGCAATATTTATAACTGCATATGATTTTGGGACCCACATTAATATTTCTTTCTATATCCGTCTATTGCAGAATTCGCAGCAGTCGCGGATCGCTTGATAGCATTGGCACCGCTGCCAACGGCAGCTCGGCGGCCAGCCAGGCCAGCTCCAGTGGCGGCTCCACCAGCAACAGTAACAGCAACAGCAACAGCCACAACAATAACAATAATAATAACAACAATAACGTCAACAAAATGGATGGCAGTCCACACCATCGGCCAGGCTCACGAAATGGACGCGATAATTGGGGCAAAATGCCGGAACCACTGAATGGCCACAAGGCGGACAAGTCGGAGAAGTCTTCGCCATCGCGTCGGAACATTGGCGGTGGTGGCAGTGGCGGCTCCTCCAAACAGGGTTCGCCATCATCCTCGTCGCGCACTAAAGGCGTCCCACCCAGCTTTGGCTATGTGAAGCGAGCCAATGGCAGCATCGCCTCTACTGCGGAGCAGCAGAACATTGCCATGCTAATGGCAACCGGTGGTGCAACAGGCCTCGTCAATGGTTTACCTTGCGGTCGTACCGCTCACGTCTCCGCAGTGCCCCGCACTGCCAGCGGCCGCAAAGTCACAGGCGGCACCCAAACGCTGCCCAATGATATGAACAGTGAGTGGAAAACATTTCAAGGATATTTTCATCATCTCATATATGTTATATGCAGGCAGCTTAAATATGTAAATATATGTAGAAGGGTGTACGCGGGGTGGGGCAGCTTAACCCTTTTGCTTTTAAACTTTGTAATACACAAATTGGTTTAGATTAAAGCTCGTGAGAATATTATAATTCCCAATAACAAATTCTGGCCCACCCCTTCACGAATAGTTGGATACGCCCTTGTTTATTTATATATGTGTCGGGATTGGGTAGATCAGAAAAATTAGAACTATATTTATAGTTCTATTAGTGATTTTTGTAACTTTAACTTCAACTTTTGTGTTTTTAAAGAGAGTTTACCTAACTCAAACTATATGGCCCTCGATATGCTTCTTAGATTTGAGCAATAACTTACCAATTTCGAGCAACTAACCTATCTATCGAGAAAATACCTATTTATATATATATATATACTTAATATATATATATATATAATAAACATACTAATCCATAATCTTTGCTCCTTTTCAGAGTTGCCACCGAATACACAGCATCGGAGTTTCTCGCTGACTGGTCCGACGGCGACTCAGCTGAGTCAATCGATTAGGGAGCGCTTGGCCACAGGTTCGCACAGTTTGCCGAAGCCGGGCAGCGATATGCATGTGTTCCAGCACAGGTGAAATGAGCTCCATCTTAGCATTTTTTAATATTTACTTACATACCTCGCTATGTCTACCACAGAGTCTCGACACGCGGAGGCGGCACTCGGCACGACGGATCGCTGTCGGATACGCAGACCTATGCAGAGGTGAAGCCCGAATACAGCTCGTATGCCATGTGGCTGAAGCATAGCAATACGGCAGGCAGTCGTCTGTCCGACGGGGATGGCATTGATCAGATGCAGATTGGCTCGCCAGCGATGACCCGTCATGGCCACAAGATGCTGCACAATCGATCGTCGGGCGCGGCGGGGCAAGGGCAGATGTCTGTGCAGGGCAATGAGTCGCCCTATGTGCAGAGTCCGCGCATGAATCGCAGCAATAGCATCAGGTATGCATATGAATAGTATTCATTCGATAAGCATGCACTCGAACCCTCTCTCTCTCTCTTTCTCTCTCTATTTCTCTCTTTGTCTTTCTATTTCCCATTTTTTCGCTCTAACTTTCTTTGAACTTCCTCACTTTTGACCTCGTAAAGCTATCTGAAAGAAAGGACATACCCAAGGTGACTTTGCCACACAAATCCGCTCACTTTTGATATGCACTTTAAGTTTTGCATTCTTCTGCATGCCACGCCCATCGCACTCCAAAAAAAATCAGCTTCAGTCGCGCTCTCTAAAAGTGTTTGCCGCCTGCAATTCACATTTACATGTTGCGCAAATTGCCGCGTCACCAAAAATTCCAATTCCACACAAGTGTCAAAGGTTGTGTGTGTAAAAATGTGTGTGTTGTTGTGTGTGTGTGTTGCTGTAGACGTCTGCCATTAGACGTTGCGTACATTTTGTTCTCATATGCCCTGACAAAATAATGGGCATACGTCATTTGGTTGAATCACTTTGAAAAGTTTTTGAAACTAAATTGGAGAAAAAATATGAGAAATAAATATATATCATCTTGAAAAGCATTCTATCTTTAGAAACTTTCAATAGTTAATATACATTTTGTTTACTATATAGCTTATATGTATAGCTGATTAATTATAATTACCAGAAGTATTTCCATAATAATCTCATTATTTAATTTAAAAAAGCTAAAACAAAATTTTTTTTATTTTAATTCGAGTCTCTGGAAAAGTAGATCTAATAGCAAACAAAGGTTGCCATCCTAAAAAAATTTTAAGTGTTGGGGCTTATAAATTTAATATTCTTCAGTTCTTGCTTTCTGCAAGCGTAATGAAATATCATCAGCCTTTGTCAAATTACCACATTATTCTTTGCCTGTCAGCTCACACACTCACATGTACACACACACACACACCTACACACACACCCACACACAAATGTATGTAATGAGCTTGTTTTTACATGCACGCCTGCAAGTATGCAAGCAATTTGTAATAGTTTCGTTTTGGTGGCAGGGGCAAGTCACCATGTGTCTGCCGTAGTCTCCACATCTCGTGCATATATTAAAGTCACTGTGGAAGCAGGCTTTAAGAGGAAGACTGTGTGTTTTGCTGGCGCGCCCCAAATAGTTAAAGGGCAACTTGTCACAGGGGAAAGGATGGGTGTTGGGACTTGCGTTATGGCCAACAGACAATGTGAAAGTTGTGTGAAACAGCAAAGTGTGCAAAATAACAGCAAAACGAAGAGTGCAACAAAAATGAACACAAAATGGAAATTCAAAAAAAAAAGTAGTGTGGGTTGTTGAAGGGGCAACGCTTTCGGCTCGACGTATAAGTGTAAATAGCAGCAAAGGGGGCAAACAGTTGCTGACTATGGGCGGGGAAGCGGGACGGTGGGGGTGGCCAGATTATTGTTTGACATGTCAATAGGTTTCGTGAACCTTTGACTTGGCCATGGCACAGCACAGCATACCACAGCTGAAATGAAGTTTGCCTCTGGATTGCCATTTTGGTGCTGTTTTTGTGGTTGTTGTTGTTGTTATTTTTATTTTTACTTCATTCTGGCCACGTCAGCAGCTCGCAGTTGCAGGCGAGTGTTGACTCTCAAGTGCTTCATTAAAATTTTTTCCAGCAATGCTTATAACAAGCAGAACGAAACCCACAAATATTGGGTTCAGTGCAGAGCAGAGAGTTCTATATGAGACTGGTGAATATTGCCAAAGGGAATTTTGAGAACGAAACTAGGTAAAATCAATGAAGGTCTCGCAAAAGTATTTATAATAGATCGGAAACAGAAAGAAATATGCAAGTAATGAATTAAATTGATGTATGGTCAGCAAATCCTTTCAACAAAACAACTTAAATCCAATTTTATGTAGTTCAAATGCGTTTAAGTCCGTAATCAAGTCAGATCGTATGAGTAAAGAAAGCTCTGTTTAATATATTCCATCCATAACTTTCACTCCAAGCCGCACTTCAATTCAGTGCCTTTTAGTAGAATCTGCCTCAACTCACTCACATGAATCGGACCTGTTTGCCAGACAACTAATATGATTACAAGCACTTGCTCCCAATGCATCCATTATGCAGTAGGAAATGGCATGCGGCAAACGGAAGGGGTTGAAGTAGTGGAATAACAGCAAATGGGAAAGCACTCGAAACCAGTTTCGGTGGCTTGTTATCTAATCTTACAGCACAGCAGACGAGAGTGGGGCGGGACGAGTCAGTCACATACAGAATGGTTGTTGGAGAAATGTTCCACAGCGTTAAGTAAACGCCCTAAAGCGTACCAAAAATCCAAACGAACACACACAAGGCGTCACACACACCCACCTACACCCACATACCCCCACCACATACCCCCACACACACCACAAATGCAAACAGGCAAAGCATGTGCAGACGAAACGGAACGGAAGACCGGAAAGAGAAGTGTTGGGCACACATGACGTATGCGTAATATTAGATTTGCATGTGAAATGACTTTAATGCCAGTTATCAGCAGTGCGGTGGCCAGCACCAGTCAGGCAACAAAAGCAAGTTGGCCAGCACAGATTTGTTCAGGCGCACTTTACACTTTCCCCCATTCTATGTGGTCAGTTTCTGAGCCGTATAAGCATCGTAATTTATGACAATTTGTCGAGGGATTTGCATGGACATCGTTCACCCCTCATCATTTACACACATACACACACACACATGCACATGCACACACGACAATCACCCACATGTCAAATTGTCGCTGACGAACATTAAACGGAAGTTTGCGCATTGGCTAGAAATATGCAAAGCCCATTTTCAGATTGGCCTAATAAACAGCACAGCCACAAGCGGAAATTTGCAGGCGTCTGGCAAACACATCACACACACCTAATACACACTCAGCAACACCACAACAACTGCTGCACCACTACTAACAGCCTTGTGGCTGTGAACTGTGTTGGCCAAAATTGTCAAGTGTGCTAATTGGGGCAGCTTGTGGTCAGTTTCATCAGTGTTGCATGGCTGATTTGACGCCCAAGAGGATCTACAATAACTAAAATCATTGTTTCCACACACGAATTCAATTATTTTAACGGCTTTTACTTTAATATAATTGCCCATATTGAATGCTTTTAATAGCTTATTTTTTTGCCATTGTTTGCCATTTGCCATTTGCCATTGTTGCCAAAAGTTTTTCATGAATTCAAAAGCTATACCAGAGTGTTGAAATTATTTATTAATTACAAATTTTAAAAAATGCATTAAGAAATTATTTCAGAACAATAACAGTTTGCAAGAGGCAATCAGCTATTTTCCACTCCATTGCCTAATTTTTAATTTTATAAATCATTTGCATCAATTAAATGTTTTTCATATCTCAATGCAATTAATATTTATTAGATAATAGCAAATTTAAGATGGCATTTTTAATGTACTCTGTGCATTTATTATCATTTATCACTTATTCAACACATATTAAGGAATCCACAATTCACACCACACACACACAAGTAGGTAAAACTAATCACTTGCTATTTTGGTTTTGCCATCACAGATCCACAAAATCGGAGAAAATGTATCGCCCGATGCTGAGCCGTGGGGTGGATTTGGAAATCGAGCCCTATTATTGCCTCCCCGTCGGCACCAGTCGGATGCTCAGCGCCCAAATGGCTGCTGCTGTGGTCCACTCGCAGACAGACAATGTGGCAGCTGTGGCCTGGAGTCAGCCCACCTCACCCACACCGCTCAATCGGGGCCCCTTTGCGGGCGGCGCTGCGTCGGCATTGTCACCCACCCATGGCACGGCGGCAGCGGCGCTTGCAGCTGTTGCAGCTGCGGCGGGTGGGGAGCGGAGCAGTGTGAATGCCTCACATCGTCTAACATATCCCAAGAAGAACGATGAAGGTGAGTGCAGATGACAGTTGAAATACTCAGCTAGTTGGATAAATATTAAATACCCCCTCCATCATTCATTCGCCACCATTCTTATTGTAGTTCATGGCAGCGCAGCCTCACTGTTGTCGGGCGGCAGCTCGTTGTACGGCTCAGCGGAGGAGCGACAGGCGAATGAGATCAGACGACTCAAGCGCGAACTGCAGGATGCACGGGAGCAGGTGCTCAGCCTGAGCAGCCAACTGTCAACCAATGTGAGTAACCCGATTGCCCCAAATCTCCGAAATCACAGCTGACTGCTTTCAAAATGCAGTTGCCTCTAGTTTGTTTAGTAAAAAGAGTTTTCCAATTTGAAGTTGCCGGAGTTACTTGAACTGCCAACAGACTAAAGATTTCTTCTATTGGAAATAATTATTCAGTGAATGGGCATATAGAATATAAATTTGTTTTATTTAGAAATTGATATGGATTCCTCCCATTATATATAATATAAATGAAATCTACTTATATTTCCAGGACTTAAGTTATTTAAACATAAATTTAAAATTCGGTTTTTAATACAACAAAATAGTCATCGTAAGTTTAAGAATTTTGTATTAGAAGCCTTAATACAATAATTATAAATGCCGTAATCATTTTGATATGAGCTTCAGTATTTGTCTGTCTCATTTTGATTTGAGCTTCAGTACTGTTCTGCCTCAAAGCCAAAATTCATTTAATTAATGTGTCTATCTCAAATATCTGAAATCCTTAGTTCCGCAGTCTCAGTTCAAATTGAGCGCAATTAAAGAGCTGGTTAGCTGAACATCTTTTGCAACACTGTCGCTAAATTGGCCAACTGCCATGGGACTCATTCATTGGCTTTGGCTGCCTGCTTGTGGCAGCCGTAAAAAGGCTGCAACATTCAGCGGCAGTTGCCGCAGTATTGCGCATTTCCATTGCCTACTTTCAGGCGCTCTTCTAGAATGCAATTGTAGAAAATAACGTAACAATGTTGCGGCTGCTGCTGCTGTTGCCGCTCCTCAATGTGCTTTAAATTCTTGCAAAACAGCTGAGGGATACCTACTCTCGTTCCCCCGAACTCCCGAACCACCGAACCCCTGTAACTCCCATTACTTTATCTGGCTGCTGTAACTGTCAGCGCACTTCAGAATTCATTCGGTTCGCTTATCGGTGCCGCAAGTCGAGTCGAGTCACATTTTTGTCAGCCCAACTTTTACGCCAAGTTGCCTTGCATCAAATTCCCAGAGAAGATGTCGCCTCAACTTCTTCCTTCTCCCCCCATTCCAATCCCCTGCCCGATGTTTCTCTCTGTGTGTAACTCAAGTTGTCAACAAAAGTCACGCAAAAGTCTGATAAACTTCCGAGGCAGTCAGACAAATGTACTCGAAGATTAAGTACGGAGAGGGGGACAGGGGGGCAGGCAACGCAAAACTCTTGCCTATTTTCTAGTAAGGGGGAACGGAAGAAAAAGAAAAATTGTCTGCATATGAGCACAACTTGATTTCATTGTCATTTTTTGTTGTCGGATGCGCTTGTACATATCTCAAAATAACTCGTCAACAATTTTCAGTTGCGAGTCACAAATGAAATAAACTTTGAAATTGCATTTCATCAAATATGAGTAGGAGGAATGTGGATGGGGGTAGGGGGATTTGTTTTGGTGTGAAAACCATTTCTTTTACTTGACATCTTGTAAATCTATAAAGTATTTTATGGCCACACCTTTTAAATACGCTGAGCCATCAAATTTATCGAGGCCAGCCAGACAGCCAGACAGCCAGATAACCAGACAGCCAGCCAGACATACTATTAGACATTTCTCCAGACAACATAAATCTGCCCAAACTTCGCCCTAGCTGAGGGAGTGAACTGGGAGGTCTCGACTCAAGGTCAAGGCGTACGTGTAAATTGCTTTATGTTGTGGCATTTGATGGATTCACTGTGCCATTGCTTATTTAGTGGGTATAAAGCTCTTTCAAAGAGATTGCAGATACTGACAGACGTTTTTAAATTCGGTTATTGATATCGGCTTGCTCAAAAGGTCAGACAGGGATTATTGATATGATGAGGTCAATTGCGGTCGGCTCTAGCAAAACCTGCTCAGACGTTGACATAATCTGGAATCGCCGAAATAATCAATACTCGGTTATCTTAAAAGAGTAATCTAAAGGAGTCTGAGAATACTTCTAGTTATAACAGATAGTAACTAAATTGTAACATCTACATGTTAAACTAGGAAAGCAGTCGAGACCAAGCTGAATAATACGTCGAACTAAGAATGGGAATAAAATGCAGTTTGCCGTTTGCAGTTTGCCGATTGCTTGAGACTTGAACAAAAGTCAGGAATATGAGAATAATTGCTCTGGAGTTATGTCTGACAGCATTTGAGCTTGTTATGGCATTTGAAGCGGAGACTGAGTGGCAGCTGCTTCTTGCTCTGCCTGCCACTGAAATGTAGCTGGGGTTTTATGTGGGTCGATTGTGGTGGCATGCCACACAGCTGAGTAAATATCTCTCAAAGAGTGCACTTAAGAAGCTTAAGGCAAGCTGCCACAAACTGCGAATTGCAGTTTATAGAAATGCATTCATATCTATCAGAGTTTTTGGCTACTTAAGTTCTTAGAATCTTGGCAGTTAGTTAGGAACTTTAACTTGAATTCATCTCGCACAACTAGTTAATCTTTAAAGCTTTGTCATAATCATTATTATCAAAGCCAAGTTAAATTGAAAAATAAAATTGACGTACAATTTTTACAATTTGCTCTTCTTCTTATATAACTAGAACTATAATCAACAACTTTTTGTGCCAATTTAATTAAGCCGTCAAATGGAAGTCTTTGGGGCGTGGCAGCTGTTAACTTTTTGCCAACTTTACCAACTTGGCCAATTCAAGAAGTCGACGGTTGCAGCATTAAAAACTTCAAATATTACACAATTTCAACTTTTTTAAATGGTATTCTTGCTGGCAGATAGCACAGACATAACTAAAAGTTGATTGTTTTAATGCAATTGCCAAGTGCCACGCCCCTCTTCACTGACACTTCAATCACGCCCAGCGATTTTTGTTTTTGAAAAACTTTTTTAATTGCCCATTCGATGTTTTCCCTCGCCTAACGCCTTCGGGCCTTTGGCTCCTTCCGTGCTTTCGATTGTGCGGCGCTTAATTAATTTTTGCCATGATTAATAACCTCATAAATGCCAATCCGTCTCTCTCACTTAGTTTCCCCTCTCCCACACCACTCTGCCCCGCTTCCCCTATTCATCCAGTCAGTCAGCAGTCAGCAATTTTGCGGCATATTATTTGCTATTGGCCTTTTTTATTGACAGACTTCATCGTCGTCGTGCAATTTCACTTTGCGGTCGCACAAAGCAGCATCGGCAGCAAAAGTGAAGCACATCCCAGCCCCTTTGCCACTACCCAACTACCCAACTTCCCCCTTCTACTCAAGCTTCTTTAGTTGCCTAACTACCGGCTGCATTAGTTGAATTGAGTTGAGCTCGCTTTGTCAATCTTTTTTTCCTTGTATTATTTAATGGTCCTCTCAGAATGACGATGCTGTTATCTCCTTAGATAAAAGCATGATACAAGCTATTGGAAGTCAAGAAATAAATTAAATAAAAATATAATAGGCAGATAAGCTGCCTCTTTATTAAATGAATCCCCGATGATGCTATTCAAGTATGCACTGAAGATATTTTCTCTATACATATACCAATGCAAATATTTGCTTATATTTTTTACAATAACAATTTATTGACTGCAAAATAAAGCAGACGACCCTCTTAATACACTCAGAAAATCGCACTGAATTTTAGAATTTGTTACTCAGAATGTATATTTCCAAAAACCAGGGATTTCTTCTTAACAACATTCTATATTTATATAACACTTTATAATAAATATGCCTATTCTGCAGGGTATTCATTATACTTGTAAACGTGGTTTTCTTATTAGTTTTTAAACTTACTGTCATGTCTGGAATAAATATTCGTTGAAATTCTCAAACTTTTAAAGTCTGTAATAAATATTCGTTGAAATTCTCAAACTTTTAAAGTCATTTTGCAAATATTAAAAAATCTGTACCATATTATACTTATGGTCTTATCTTGGCCCTAATCAGCAGTTTTTTCTTTGCTTTTAACACCCCCAAAACTTGAAAGTGAACCACGATAAATTTAGGCAACCCACTTGCTGAAAACTCTTGCTTTCTATCACGGTTCCTCTTTTATCGGGCTAAGCTTATGGCAGCTCATGTTGCACTCTGGGCAAAAGCCACAACACAAAAAAAAAGATAGCAGTAAATCTCAAGCAAGAAGCTTATGAAACTTCCAACCTACATCAACTTTAAACAGCTTTTGGCCACAACGACAACGACAACAACAACAGCAACAACAAGAGCAGCAACCATACAGAAACCCCAATTGAGCAATCTTATCACTGACCATAAATATTAAAGCACAGCTAAAACAACAACAACAATAAACACACATTCAGCACAGACCACAACCACAATCGAAGGCACTCTTCACTCAATCCAAACTGAATCGAGTCTTGAGCCACGCAACGCGCCCATTTATCACGCACTCCAAATTGACCTAAGCGACCGCTGCTCACAAACACAAACACAAACACACACACACTCCAACACAAACACACACACAGCGCCAGCTCCTACCGTGCCCCCTTTGCCCCAAAATCTCTGCACGACTAGCGCGATAAGAAAGAAGAATTATAACTAAAAAAGACTACGAAAGATCGCCTCAAGCACTCAAAAAAAGCCAGCAGATGATTCGCCCAGCAAGGGGATGGGAGGGGGATTTGTTGTGTGAGGAGGGGTTTTTTTTTAAATTTATGTTAGTTGATTTTAATTGATTTGGGATTAAACACAATTCACCGGTCAATATTTGCAGGCACTCAAAGCTAGCCCAACAAAGCAATTCGGCAACCAAATAAGAACTTGAAGTACTTCAGCTCTTTGTGGCATGTGCCACATTTTATTTGTGCGCGAAGCAGCTGTGCCCATAAAAAAACAATTTAATGAACATTGAGCAATTGCTGCTGTCGAGCGGATTGAAATATAAATCATAAATTAGCTTAACTCTTGCTTATTGCTTAACTAATGAACACTATTTTTTTTTGCTCTTTTCTTTTTAGGTAAGTGTTTTTCACGTCTTTTGTCTATTATTAAACACACTTAAGGATTGGTATGTACAATTTTCTGTAACTTATCTAAATTGTGATACTGAATTCATTCGAGTTTACGCTTGCAACTTTTTAAGTAAATTCTATACCAGAAATATAATAGTAAACAGATCATTGAAGTGAGAACTCGATTAGCCCTCTAGTGCCCAAGATCGCCCTTAAACAACTTAACTTTTATTTCGTGCTTATCTTGAAAGGTAAACAGAAAAGTGGCCATTACCTTCTTATGGTCATTACGACAATTGTATTTATGTCAAACTGCAACCAATTTCGCTATTTCTTTTAATTATTTTGTAGTTTTCACTTTTTATAAAATAATTATTTTCTGCGAATTTCACCACTTGTCAACAATAAATGTGTCTGAAAGCTAAAATAATCAGCAAACACCATAAAATCTATTTTTGTTGTTTTCCAAGCTAATAAGCTCCCTCTAAATGCGGTCTTGGGCAATAGTGGGTTAAGATAAACTTTCCTGTTCCTATGTTAAATAATTTGCTGGGATTGTTATTGTGTCTACGTATGTATATATTTTTTCTAGTTATATTGAAGATTGTACTGTATAAATAGGCAAAGCTTGCCTCTTGAATATGGAGATTTATACATTACATAGATTTGGCCATACTTAAGCAAGTGGTTAGGCACATCTCCCTTTAGTAAATATTGATATGCACATACGCATAATCAAAGCTCATCATTCAGCTCATTTAACTTCCCAACCCAAAGGCCTAATCCCTGCCATCTTTGTGGTATCAGAGAACCAATTGATATGCCAGTTGCCAGTTGCCAGTTGCCAGTTGTTGCTAATAACCCATTTCGCTTATGTGTATTTGGCAATAAGTCGACTTAAACGCTCAACTTATGTCAGTCAATGACTTCCCAAAGCCAGCTCCTGGGCTCCCACACTCCCATATGAAACTCTCCACGCATTTTGCATGAGTTGGCAAAAACAGTTTCATAAGTCAAAGTCAAAGGCACAAAATAAAAAAAAATAAAAAGGAAAATTCCTCTTCCAAAATATTGCCTTGGCAAATGTCGAGGCCAAATTGCTTGCCCGCCCTCCCACCTTCCGCCTCTCCTCTTGCTCTGAGGCTATTGGCCAACTGCGTCTCAATTTGAGATAATCAATCATTTTTTAGTTGCAACTCCCCACTCTCCCTGTCGCTCTCGCTCTGTTCGCAGACTCGTTAAGCAAACCCCAAAGTTTTAACAACTTTATTATGGTGATGCTCACAATCTCCCATATACCATGTACCCCTCAACCCCCCTCGTCGTCACACTCAGATGGCATTTGTCGCTGGCGTTGGCGCCGCAGCGTCTCGCGCTAAAAATAAATGACGCCAGGACATAAAGTTGCCTGGTTGCCTCCTTGTCTCGTTGCCTGTTTGTATGTTTGCCTGTTCGACTCCCCTTTGGCCTGTTCGACTAACTACAAAACACAAATTTGCAATTTTTTGTTCCTTTACTGCGCAGAACTTCATTCCTGATTTCGCCTCTCCTTTCGTCCTTCTTCCTTCTCACACACACCTACACACACACACGCACACATACACACTCACATACACAGGAAGCTGCGTCTGTAATTTTTTCTCCGCTGCTGAATAGTTTTTGCCAACGCCTAAATAAAAACGAGACGACGGCGACGCCGCTTTGGCGCCAGCTGCCCCGCCCCGCCCGTCCCCGTCCCCGTCCAGACCCACTTTGGTCTGTGACACAGCTCAGATTCTTTGGCAATACCCGGCTATGTATCCTTTGTGATGCCCTGTAGGGCAAACATTTTGGACAGTTTCATAATTTCTATAAAGCAGATTTTGACTTCGAGAGAATTCTGCCTTGTTTGCAACTGATTTTTTTTATTTTTAATTTTATTCTATGAAAAATGAATGCAATAAAAGCATAAAATTGCTTGAAATTATACATTCCAAGCTAGTGATTCCATTATTTCCGATTATATAACGTTATTTTAGGCTGCACTCCAAAGAAAATATCCGTTCAAATAATAATTCACACTCTGCTCTTGGAACTCATACACATATTCACTCGCATATATTTAGCGCATCCTTGCTGCCATTTGACCCTGCACACTTTGTCTCAATGTTATTCCCCTCCCCACCCCCTGCTCTGATGTGTTTCTGTTTGCCAGTTTTGATGCTGTTATTTGTTTTGTCGCCGCCGCCGCCAAGCCGCCGACGCCGAAGTTGAAGCTGACGTCGCGTCGTCGCCACCGCAGCTGCTGCTGCGTCGCAGCAGGCCGCCTGGCTCCTGCCTGCTGCTGGCTGCTGCTCCTGGTTGCCTGCCAAAGGATTTGGCTTCTCGTGTGTCATATTCAGTTCCGCATTTGATGCGGCAGCAGTCGCAACGCACGCACCGAGCATAGCAGCATTTAAGTTTGCTAGTTGTTATCAACATGTTGCCAACGCACTTAACATGTTGCCGATCGCTATAAGCAACTTGTGAGCGCAACTCACATTGACGCTCTCTCGCCGCTCTCCCACTCTGTCGGCGTCTCGCTCCGTTGATCGCTCTCAGCGCAGTGCTCGCGCTCTCTCACAACTGATCTTGCTCAACATACGTTTGTTGTTAGTACTGCGTCAACTTCTTACCGGAGTGGATGTGCGCGTCGCTTTGCATTCAGAGTATCTGAGTATCTGAGAATCTTTGAGTTCGTCGCGTTAAACGTGAGAATCTATTCGTCGACTGCATGATCATGTTTAGTGTTTATTTATTTTACTGATTACTGAAGTGTGTGTGTGTGTGTATTGGTGTTTATATGTGCTTAAGTGTTGCGTCAATTGTGATTTAAAGTAAGATTCATTGAGCATATTTTTTCAAAGCTTAAATCTATAAATAAATCGTAAGCCTTAAGGGTTAAACGTCAAACGTGTTTTGTGTTGTTTTGCTATGCGAAAACAAAGCGAAAACAAAAAAAAATAAATAAGAGCGAAATAAATATTTAATGCCAAACCGGTCGCTCAGAGTTCTGTGTAAAGTTCAGCTGGTCAGTTAATAAAGCAAGGAGCCCCCAAAAATTATAAATTGTCTGACATATGTATATATATGTGACAAAAAATACGCTGACACAAAAAGATAACAACAAAGTGGCCCACAACTGTTTAAATTACCAAAACAAAAAAGAGGAGAAGAGATAAAATTATAAAGAAAATAAACAAACAAGTTGCCGCAACATTTGCGACGCGGAAGCTGTAGAGAACAATAAAAGAAAAGTGTGCCATCCAAAAAGTGGAGTGAAATTAGTGATCAAATAAAAGGCTTCAACACTGTGCACACAGTGTTTGACAACGACGAAAGTCCCTTGTGTCCATTGCTGGAACTGGAGTATTCGATATCCAGTGCCTACAGCTATAGTTGCAAGGTATCGGGTGTGACTCGACTAAAGTTACAAGAGACAACTCAACTCAAATGTTGCACAATCAGCAACACTACTACGGTCGGGAAAAAAGGGTGCGGGAAAATCTGCAACAGCAGCTCGAACAATGGCAGAGGGAAAACCGAGGTGGACTGTGACGATGCGCATGTCGCGGCCGTCATAATGAAACGCAGTTATTGTTTTCCATCAAATAGCAACAAATTAAAGAGACACACGCAGAGGAATGGGGGCAAGAGGCACAGACAGCGAACAGACTGCGAATGGTAGAAGAAACAAAACACAAAAGTGCAACAATGGCAAATTATTTAATGGAGCATGTCGAAATGAGCTGGGCAAATTGTTCATAAGTTCATATGTTGCCAAAAGGGTGCATCCAAAAAAATGCGAAAAGCAAGCATTCAGTGGCGCCGACCAAAAGGGGGATCTGCAAATAGACGAAATATTAAACATAGAAATAATGTGTGTTGTGACAGTTGCGTCAGTTTTAGGTTAACCTCGTGAGTTTCGAAATTTCATGTGGTCAAGTAATTAAGATTGTATCTTAGCAGCATTTTATAGCAGCTACCCATAACCCATAACAGTTTTCTCTAACATTCGGTTTTATGTGTCATTTTATCTTTTGATCTAACAAACCCTAGAATGTTGCATTTTTATTATCGCATCACCCAGCTCTCTAAAAAAACTAAACGACTACGTCCCTGGAAGAGTAGCGCACTCGACACACAAATTGCCATTCGTATGGCACTGGAAGAAAGGAAATTGTTTGGTCGCGTTCCTCACTCATTGTGTTCAGCTTGTAAAGTTTTGTGTGCTCAATGGAAAGTTGCTTCCCGTTGTTGAGTTCTGCAGTTGAGTTTGTTTGCCTTTGGATGATACCTGCTGCCAAATCTAGCCAAATACTCCCCACCCCCCATCTTTTCGATTAAGTGCATTTTTTTTTAACTTGGCATTTATTTGCTGTGTATGTATATATATATATTTTATTTTTTTTGCTAATGGCAAGTGAACGCCTGTGACAGGCCAATATATCACAGGAAGAGCAGAACAGAGCAGAGAACAAATGCCCAACAACAATAAAATGAAATAAGAGGAAATAATCAAATTGGGTCTGACTGTACCCGATGGGAAGAACAGCATTCAATCCAATCTGGCTAAAAATTCACAGCACCCTCGCATGTGTGCCCAAAACAGACAGCTGTGTGTGTGTGTGTGTGTGTGTTTGAGAGTCAGTTCCAGTGCCTAACGGAGGTGTTTGGCTCAGCTCTGACGCTGTGTCACCCTCCCCGGAACCATTTCCTCACGCTCACCCTCCTTGCAACCTCGCCTTCGCCCTCACCCTGCCTGTATCGACGGTGCGATCAATTAAGTAAAAATTGGTTGTTCTCAGTGTCAATTTTTATGTGCGCTAACCCACCCCTACATCGCGCATCCTGGGGCTCTCCGCTGGTCTTGAAAATATTTTTGTAATAAATTCTTATTAGAGTTTGGCGCTTCAGCGGCTGCATGGAATTTTCAATGGAACATGGGGCGGGGGAGAGATTTATGAGCCTGTGAACTTCATTTTTGTGCTGCCTTTGGGTTTATTAAAGAATGCTTAAGCTGCTCAAGAAAATATAGCTCGAGTCGGTATTAATTGAACAAATATTGCAATTAATTTAATGCAGCGCAGTTCATTTTCCAATTTAGTGTAATACGCCTTGATGAAGATTGATTTTTGACGGCTTTTCACTTGTGGCAAATGGAAAATTGCGTGCAGGCGAAGCTAATCGAAATGGAAATTGAAATTGTCGTTGTCCGTGTGGAAATTTAGACTATGCATAAACATATCTGCATATATTGGCTTTAACTTTGAAGTTGCCAATTTCGACAGATATTCGCTTTGAAGATTGGACGTGCAATTTGCCTACATGCATCGCTGACAAAAATAGTCGTTTAAAGAGGCAGAGACAACTTCCTTATGGCCCAAAAATATACCGTTTAAATATGCGAACAAAAATACAGGCATTTAAATCAATTGCTCTTGAGTTGCTGGCAACAATTTTCATTGATTGACTTTCCTCAACTGTCAATTTCTTCTGGCTATCAGCTCCAACTGAGAAAGACTGAGACAGAGAGAGGGAGAGAGAGAGAGAGATGACAACAACAAAAAAAATGCATGTCAAATGCTTGTTCCCCATTCCCTTCTATGGAGCCAAGCTGTCTGCCCTGGCAGCTGTGTGAAGTGTGTTTTGTGTTTTTCGTTTTGAATTTCTATGTGCTTTGCCCACCATGTAAATGTTATGTAAATATTTGCCAAATACCAACAACCAACCACCAGTCAACAACCAGCTAAGCGAAGACTCTTATTTATAAAGAACAACTCGGGACTTAAAGAAACCCAAGATGTTCAGCCTCGGCTCGTCGCACTTAATTAAAAGGCCAAATTTTGATGGGCCTCAATTGCTGTCCCAAAATCGAAGAACCCAAAAACCCAAAAACCCACACCCCCATCCCTCCGTCCCCCCAGTTATTATGTCTGCTACTGTTCAAACGTTCCCAGAGGCTAATGACCCGTAAGCAGCGACAAACCCCAGGCGCATGTCTGACATGCTTGACTTTAGCTCCGGGATTGGGATTGGCTTTGGTCTTCTTTTCTTGTATAGGGTTTTACCTGATGTGCAAAGGGTTTTCTCACTGTGTGTGTGGCGGCGGCGCCTTGGACTGTGTTTAATTGACGGAAAAGCGGCGACAGAAGGGCCAAAATAATATTTCAATATTCTAAAGGAAATGAAATGTTAATTAACAAGGGGAAATACTCAAAGAAAAGACGGATAAAAAAAGAAATCTCAACAGAGCAGCAATTGATGTGAGAAAATGGCACTTAGAAAAGGTTAAATTTGTAAAGCCTGAAAATGTCAAAAGTTGAGTTTCAGAAAATGCTGGAAATGATTGCATGAGCAATGAGCAACAAAAGAGCGGATATTATTAATGATATAATTATGAGAAAATTAAAATTACATAATAATAAAGAGGAAAGTTTTCTAGACATTCAACCGTAGATTAAAGGGATATATCTGTATTCGTATATATCTGTATCTCTGTCTGTTTATGTCCGCATTGTGTCTTATAAGAAAGAGGTGGAAATAAATCAAACGTTTTTATTCGAAAATCTGGAAGAAGATACAAATTAGTCAATTAATTATTAAACAATCTATAGGGAATATTTCAATCCATCATCAAATAACAGCTGACACAATAATATCTCTAGCAAAATGCTAATGTGTATAATCCCCATAGAAAGACATAGACACAGAGAGAAATAATTGGTTGGCATTGCAAACTAAGCACAAATGTTACGCTATCATAATTACATTAAACTTGCAACCCGTTTGAGTGTCCTCCCTTGTTGCATTACACTAATTACCCTGACAGACATCCTAAGGTTGCCATTTTACCTGCATTGCAGCTTGAGAGGTTAACTAATTGCCCTTACCGTCTCTCTGTCTCTCTCTCTCTCTCTGTTATTGCCACTGCAGCTGCCGCACTGCCTAAACGCATGTTGCAGCCGCCATTGTCGCCGCACTTTGGCACTCAATAAACAGCGTTTATCTCCGGCTTTGTACTCACATTGTAGAATGCACGCTGTTGCACCTTTAAAAAAGGGCCAGGCTCGAAATTCAACAACATGACGCAGCTGATTGCGGACGTGCCTCAAAAGACGTTGCTTTTGCCCCTGCAACAAATCATCAATCAGCTGCAACTAACACATTGTGACTTCTGTTGTTGCTGTTACAATTACGCCAACTGGTTGCACTTGAACGTGCAGCTGCAGCCCCTTCCCCTCTCCCCTCTCCCCCTCTCCCCCTCTCCACCTCTCCCATCATTGCCCCATTCTAATGAGTATGCCTGCGATTGCGAGGGATTCATCTGAATGCTCCATTTCATTAACTCAAGCAGTTCTGGGAAATGTCAGCAGCAGACGCAGGCAGTTGCTCTTATCTATGTGTCTTCCATTTAGTGTCTCAGTTTCTTGAGAAGAAGAGAACGCTTGCTTTTGGTTGCTGCCTCGAAATGTAATTATCATAATGCCACATTTATCTGCTTGAGGTTCTGCGTCTACTTCTTGGCGTTGATTAATTTACGACATTATATGCCTAGGCTATGGGCGTGTGTGCTTCCACAGATGAAATATGCTCTGTTGATTTGGTACTTTATTTCAAAAATAATATCAGACTGTATCGGTTGCAGTCCGAGAGCATCAAATTGGTGGCCTTGGGGCATTATCTTGGAGTGAAGAAGCACTCTTAAATGTAGACTAAGAGACTAACAATTACTGATTCAACTTAAGAGCATTTTTTAACTCTGCTTACAGTCTTGAGTTAATATTTATATAGAAAACCCAAGTATGTCTAAGATTCAAAGAAACTTTTTTCTTAAAGAAACTTTACCCCTAGAAAGAACTTCCCCTGCAGAATTGTGCACACACTCAGTAAACAAAACGTACTGATTTTTAGAAAATCGCCGTACTTTTATTATTATCATATATAAGAAATATTCGTTGCTTAAAAACATTTTACATGAGAGTATTTAGTGAAATGGATTACCTTAATATTTATTCAATTCGATTTTTTAACTTCAACTTCAAGTCTTTTTTGACAGCAAGTCCTTCAGGCAAGCCTTATCCTGTTAACAAAGTCTTATCCAACTCTTATTTTCGTTTCAACTCTAAACCTAGTCAGTTGCTGCTTAACTAAACACAATGTTATTTCAAACACTCTAAGCCCAAACAGCAGCTGTTTAAATGGTTTTGCTGTCATTGTTTCTGTTATTGTTATTGCTCATTTAGTGGCCAGTGTCCAATGCGAGGCGCATGTTGAAGCAACATAAACACAGAGTACGACCTCTTAAACCCATGCTTGTCTCGAGCACTTACCCAAAATGCATGGCCAAAAATAAAATTGGTACAACGAGAAATATATAAAAAAAAGAAGAAATACTTTTTCATTATTATTATTGCCCGCGTTGCAAGATGGGGCTGCTGATATGACGGAGCTCGACGACCCACAAAAAAAAGAAGAAAAACTCATCAGCATAATCAACAAAAACGTGGAACGTCTAGAGGTTGAAGGGAACATGGGGGAAGTCATCGAGGCAATGTTGCATGCAACATGCACAAGATTCGAGTGATTGTTGCCTGACAGCCCGCTGAGAGTTGCAGCGTCTCGCTGCCATTTCTATAGAATATATATAGAAATAATAATAATAGTAATAATAATAATTGTTGTTGTTGTAGTTGTCCGTCAAGTGGCATATGCGACTGCAGCAGGGTGTAGCTTGGCGATCGGGTGTAGCACCAGTTGTAATTAGTGCAACGCGAGTGTGCATTCCCCTCACCCCTCACTCTCAAATTCTGATTCTATTTCTGTGCTTTGGCCCCCTGCTTGATTTATCATATGTGACTGTATCAAAGGGCTTATCAGCATTCAGAGAGCCATCCACTTCGTGTTGCATGCATTATCTTAGGCATTCAGCAGACGCAAGCAGCGATCGAATTGATAAATTGCTTGCTGACGTGATTTGTGTACAGACAGACACCAAAATGTGATTCGATGCGATTAAATGCGATTCGATAAGATTTCTACAGTTTGTCGATTGCTGTTTTCTAGTCTGTGTTTCTCGGCCAGTATGCTAATTTATGTGACTACCGCAAATGAAAGCAAAGTTGTTGCTTTTAGTTGCTTGCTTTTATATTTTCACATGCTCGAATTTGGCACTAGACAGATGCTTTCTACGCGATTAACACTGACCGACAGTTTGATTTACTATATATGTGCTGATATCTCGCCTCTCGTACAATTTCATCGCTGCTGCCGCTGACCACTAAATCAAAATTTGTTGACGCCTTGCACAAAGCTAATAAGTTGAACCCCTGCATACAAGTTTTCCATGTGTGGGCTTCGTTTGGCTTTAATAGAAAAACTTGAACTACTGCATGCGTTGTGTAACATTGTTATAAAAAAAGTCTCTCTCAGCAAATTGCATCTAATATTTCAGCATCTTTTTTATTACCCACTTGGCCGACTGCAATCTTTAAGATAAATTTCCAGCGCAATTCAATTGCAACTGCCACAATGGGCTGGCCTTAAATTAAATGCATTAAAGCGACTTTATATATAGTATAAACAGCATACATGTGTAATACGTAATGCTCGCCTCTCTTTGACGTACTAGGAACAATAAAAATATGTACTTCCATTCACTTCGCAGCCTGCTCTCCAGTTACACACATGTGGCTAATGCTGTTACAGATAGCTCTAAACTTAAATTAGACTCAATTGTTTATAATTCTCAGTTGTAGTCAGTAGCAACGAGACGACTGTCAGGTCTCTTTAAGACTGTCAAGTGCGTCAACTCGTCGTCGACCACTTGAGGAAGTGCCCAGCCTTCAGCTCTCGATCTCGATTCGGATCTCGATGACAGCCCCTTTCTGGGTTTATTAAGAAACTGGTTAAAGCTGCCGCTGCTGCTGCTGTTGCTGCTGTTGCTGTTGCTGCCACCCGCATAAATTCACAGAAAACTGTGCGGTTTCAAGGGAGTTCAGAGCAGCAGCTCACAGCAGGTTTCGTGCCTAATTAATGCAACTTGATAAACATTATAAAATTTACAGTTTTTATTCATAACTTTTTTCGATCGCTAAAAGTGTATATTGTGGTCGCGCCCTTTTAGTTCATTTTAGCATAAGCATCTAAAAATTCCTGCATTAATTTATGATGCATGCGCTTTGACGCCAGGCTGATAAACAACAACTGATAAACTCGAACAGTCTATGAAAAAAAGTCTGTGTTGTTTTCTTTAAAACTTAAATAAATTCGTCTGTATAAATATGTATAATAAAAATGTTTTTATGACGTACATGAAATGTTAATAGTGTTTATTGTTCGCCAGTGATGTCACGTTTTTGTATTTCCTTAAGAAATATATATTATATGTTGCCTTTCAGATCTCGACACACCTCAAAATAATTATATTAACATTAGCTTTAAGAGTACGCCTGTTTTTTGCCACTTCTTCAGCAGCAAACAAAAAATGTGCGCTTCTAAATTGAAATAACAACTCGACCCAATTAAATGCCTACAAGTGCCTTGTCTCTAATAACTAAAAGCCAGACACACACACCATATACACAAGTTGCGTGTTGTTGTGGCATTTACAAGTGCTTTTTTGTACATTAATTTTTAGCTGTCGAATGTTTGGTACCAATGACTTCATAAGAGCTAAGTATGACTATGCTAGGGCGAGATGTTTATTGTATCTCACACAATATATAGAAAAGCTAATGTTATATACAAGAATCTCCAAGAATATGAAATATATTTTGAGCTGATTTTAAATTATTAGAAAAGCAAAAAGAAAATGTAAGCTATTTTTGCATGAGTTTCTAAGTTTCTGAAATAAATTTTGAGCTGGTTTTAAATATCTCAAGTATTTAATCCCCTACCAAATGCCCGCTTTCTGGCAAACACGAACATAAACAATGCACAACTAAATAATAAATTGAATTTTCATGTTATTTGGCTCATGTTTTCTAAACAAAACTCAAAGCTGAACGTCACTAATAGCAGTTGAAGGTAGCTATCATGGTCCCCGTCCCGCAAAAACCCCTGCCAGCTCCCGCTGCTTGCCACACATTCTTGACACGAAGCTACTTAGCAATGCAGTTGACAGCCTCACTTTGATTATTTTTGCGTATTTCTGCCTTACTACTCAACCAGTTTTAACATTGAATATTTAGAATTTCATTATTGCTTTTTGAGGCTTTTCTGTTGATTTCAACGCCAGCAATAAATTTGGATTTTGTTTGTTGTTTGTCAACAGTTTATACATATATATATATATATATAAATATGTATTTGTATGTACGAATTGAGCTGATCAGCGCAAAAGCGTATAAATAGTTTCGCAGCTTAACTCAGAACATATGTTGTCTCTCTTGATGGTCTTAAGTCGCAAGACTTAAGTCTTATCTTTTAAGTGTTTACGCTTTAATCTGCTAGCACGTTTTGTGCTGATCCATAATTCATTTCATTTCCTGAAAAATGTTCATCAAATGAAGGCAATTTATGCATTGGCTGATTTTATTTGCTTCTTTTATTTCTATTATTATTATTATTTTTCTGTTTCTCATTCGTTTTATTTATTTTTTGTTTTTGCTCAAAATTATGGCAATTTCCTAGTGAGATTTGGTTCGACTGATAAGCAGCCATGTCGTCTAGACTGGAGACCCTCTGCAGCAGCAGCAGCAGCAGCCCACAGGAAAAAGCACAAAACCTCGACAGACGTCTGCGATAAGTTTGCTGGCTCTGCCCCATGCCCCATGCCCCATGCCCCCTGCACGGCGCGTACCCATAGGCCAGTGGCTGTAAAACTGCAGCCAGTTAGCGAAAGTTTCGCCACAGGAAATTGAAATGAGTCCAAATGCGAGTGCACAAGACTGGCTTGACATTTGCCACACATACAAGACAATAGATGCAATTCCAATTGCAACAGCTATTAAATGCCATTGCTCAATCAGCCATAAACAATGAGCAAAATGCTAAATTCATAACAATTAGACGCCTACGTGCCTCCAACTCAAAACAACAACCAAATACTTGCTTTGAACTGTCGAATTGAACAATTTATTTTGGCAGACCTTGAGTTGAGTTTTTGTTGTATTTTTTGTTATCGAATTATTGACAGGCAGGCGTTGCACTCAAGAAGTAATTTGATTTATATGCGCTTTATTCAATCAGCGCACAGTTTTACAAGCATCGCAACTTCAATTCTAAATTCAGTTCAAACTGTTGCCCTGGGCATTTCTGCCCCGTTTTTTGTGACTCACATTGCAGTAAAATTTTTAGTTGCACTTCTCTTTGCTTTGTGTAAATTTAGCATAGGCCATAAATTCTCTAAGCTATCGCAGGGCCATAGCTCAACTTTTGTGTCGCAGCTGCTACATAATGCGGCATACTTCCTGCCAAACTGTAACTGCTACTAAAAGTGCCATTTTCCAATCGCAGTTTTGCCTTTGCTTTTGACACACGCAATTACAATTTGATTGATAGGTCTTAAGGGTTCGAGCTGAGCTCGGCATACAACAATTATTTAAGAACTTAAAAAGCATACAAGAATCCCTGCAGCAAGCTGTTAAATGCAATATTCTCTAATATTATTGCAAAATTTCTTTTTAAAATGCTATGCACACTCAAATGTAGGCAAATGTCAGGCAGCGTCTGTTTTCATTCACAAGCTGGAACCGATCTTAAAAACATTTTTAGAGTTGATCAATAATATGTCAGAGAATATTAGGTATTAAGTTGAATGAATATTTCCTGTGATTATAACAAGTTGCCAAGGCTTTTTGTTGATTATTGTTTTGATTTTATAATATTACCTGTTTAATGAGATTTCTAGATTTCTCTAAGAAGTACTTTTTGTTTTTTTTTTTTTTGGTTTTGCTGACCCACTTCAAGGCCGCTCTGTAAACTGGGCAGCTTTCCCTGCTTTAAGCTCGGCCCGTAGCAGTAAATCGCTTCCTGGTTCTCCAACTCCGTTTCCAACGTAGGCCCGCATATTCATTTTCTCTATTGGGGCCGTGCTGCCTGTTAACTTTATGAGTTTTTAGTTTTATCAACTGTTTGACACTTGGACAGACACAACAGACACTTAAAGCATGTAGTATCTACATACACGTTGTTGCTGATGCCATGTGGCGGCTGGCGACTGAGACTGCACCAGTTTCATGCCACATGCCTGCCAATTGTTGTTGTTGTTCTTGTTGTTGTTGCTAGTCATGCTGATGTCAATTGGTTTGTTAGTTTGACTGCAGTCGTTGACACTTGAAAGGGTGCTTGGGTTGTGGCTCTGGTTCGGGTTCGAGTTCTGGTTCTGGTTCTGGTTCTTGATTCTTGATTCTTGCGTCGCAGCATTTCGCAACTTGCTAAATTTGCTGACGAACGGCTTGACTCATGTTGTTGCCATTGTGCAACAGCAACAATAATAAAACTGGGAATTGCAATAAATAACAATCTTCTAATGTCATCAGCGCAGTAGTCTCTTGCCCCTCTCTCTCCCTCTCTCTCTCTCTCCCTCTCCCTCTCTCTCTCTCTCTCTCTCTCTTCTCTAACACTATCTGTCTCTATTTTTGTCGTTATTACTAGTCATTTCAGCTTCAATTTCCCCATTTTCCCCTGCTCTTGCCACGTTCTTGTATTTGTTTTATAACGCTGCGTGAATTGGCTGTAATTGTTTTGATTGCAGTTCATGGCGTCGACTTCACACATCTCTTCTTCTCTCTCTTTCTCTCTGTATCTCTCTCACTGTCTGCCTCTATAGCTCTCTCGCTCTCTCGCTCTCTGCGGCTGCAACTCTCTTGTGAGTTCTAATAAACCGTCATTTTAATTGTTGAGTGTGTAGAAATTTCAACTTGCCAATGCTGAAATTGTTAATTTATTGATGGAGTTATTAAAAAAATGTCTCTAACAAGTCCAACTGCATTGGCTCATAAAATATCACGAGTAGAGCTGATTAGGCATACGTTTTAAGTCAGATATCGCAATTTGAATACTTTGGTAACACAAAAAGTGTGTTTTTCACAAATTAAAGTACATCTCAATGCCAGGTAATTGGTCATGCAGCCCTCGATTTTAAACTTATAGCTGAATCCGCCTGATGCCCAACATGTTTGGCAATAGCTCACTTTTGGCAGATCGTAAAACAGTTAACAGTCTGCCACAACCTTGAAAGTCTCTTAGCCCTTTTACAGCGCTGGCATACAGAAATATAGCATATCGTCAAATTCATTAGACACGCTCTGTTATTAAACTGCTCGATTGAAACCACGTTTGATATTTTTTGGGGGCCCTCAAGCAAATCAACACAAATCGACAGTCATGTGAAATGGACGCTAATTGGGCGTTAATAAAACGCTTAGGCTTAAGATATTAGCCAAGAAATAGAAATAGAAATAGAAATAGAAAACGTATAGTTATTCAGTAAATGCTTGAGTGGGATCTTAGCAAGTGGGCGTTTCCAGTGTGGCAAGTTCAACGTACGCCGCAATGCCAAGGCTGCAAGAGCTACAATTAAGCATGATTGATAATATTCTAGGGTCCCCCAGCAATGAGTGCAGCAGACCCCCAGCGTTGATTATAAATGATAGACCTCGATGCAAATGCAGCAGCAACAATTAATCAGTGCACCAAGTGAACCAAACGACAACCAATATGAAAATCCAATGAGAAACATTAAGTTAACAATTCGAGTGAAGCTAAGCTACACAGGGGAAAACTCCCGAGAACTCTCTTAAGATCGCCCTCCGCCCACAACGATGTCCGCTGCGAGCCCTACAAATCGACCCCCTCCACAATCGCCCCTCTCGGCGCCACTTTACGATGGATATGCAACGATACGGGCTCGTGGTTTGACCCGCTCCCAGTCCATACGCGCTGCCGAGGCAACCGAGGCGGCAGCTGCGGCAAAGCCGCACGAACTCCAAGCAGCTGCAGTAGCAGAGGCAGGATTGCGTTCCACGCAGCGCAAGCGCACCGTTTCGCTGAGGAGCAACTACAGTCAGAACTCGGAGGAGATCTATGCCAGAGCGAAGCCGGTGCGAACGCCCATCATTGGCGATTTGGAGCCGATGTATGCGAGTGCCTCAGTGGCAACAGCAACGGGCACCGGTGCCTCAAGTGTTGGTTTTCGTCCCTTGTCAGATGCATCGAGCTCCTCGGGTGGCGGTTCCATGCCCTGTGATTATCAAAGTGTGAAGAAGAACTCGCGCTTCTCGCTGGACTCGCTGCAGAGCAGCGCGACTCCAAAGACGCCCGACTACGAGGAGGAGCACATCTTTCTCTACACGGCGCCAGATAGTCCAAAGCGGAGATTGGACAGCGGATTGCGCAGCTCGTACGATAGCTCGGAGAGGGTCTGCTACTCGCCGGTGGTGCCCAGGCTTAGCTTTGTGGACATGCAGGATCGCGACTGTCGACGGGCTGGTGTAACACCGGCGACGACGACGACTGCGTTGCGTCACAACTCGGTCAGCTCCAATGGCTCGTCGAGACGACCCATGACACTGCCGCTGAGCCTCTCGCTGACGGAGCATTCGCCGCACTCGCCCACCAATGGGCTGCCGCCGCCGGCGCCTGTGCGCCGCGAGAGTCTCTATGCGAAGCCAAAGATCTATGCGACGCCGACGCGACCGCCGACCACGAGACGCCTCAATCTCTACGAGCTGCCCATTGTGACGCAGCGCAGCAATAGCACTGAGCTAATGGAGCGCTCCTACACCAGCCAGAGCCTGGCGACCATCGATCAGGATGAGATGCTTGTCGTGCCAAGGGCCATGCCAATGCTGCCCAACGCTGTAGATCGACGCTATCACACGTTGGGCCACATGCGGGTGAAGAGCATGGGCGCTGGTCTGCATCGCAGTCTGGATGTGCCAGTGGGCTCCATGCTGGACATGAGCGCCACCCACAATTGGTCACACCAGCACCAGCACCAGCATCCGCATCACGGCAATCACAAGTCAGCTGGGAATATCTATGCGTCTGCCGAGGCGGCAGTCAGCGATCTGAATCGCATGGCACCGGAATACATGGATCCGCTGGATTTTAAGATCGGTTGCCAGACCACGCTGCGGAGTAAGCCGCTGATTCCCTGGTACGAGTTAGCCATACGCAGGGACTTTAAGCGGCAATCCTGTCCGCCCATAAGCAGCGGTGCTTTGACACTGCCAGCAACGCCGCAGCCAAATGAACAGGTGAAACAGATATTTACTTTAAGCATTTATCGATTATTACATTTATCGTTCACAATAGCTTAGACATTTTTAAATGGAACTGTTGTAGGTTGGAAAACATGCAGCACTTTATTAGTAATTATGATACATGTACTCGATGGGGGAGAGTGGTAACAAAGCAAAACAAGTCGGAAAATAGACTACCATAATTAACATACCCTTTTACTCTACATTTGTTATCGATTTGACCGATCGACAGTTTAGGTTACGCTTATAACTATAACTTCAAAACCTGATCTGTCGTCTTGAGAGTTGCTTTCTTAATTCCAAATGCGATCTGATCATGTTCAACTATGTCTCTGACTATCGATACTGCTGCTTGGGCACCAAGCCAAGCCAATATATGTGGCAATAAAAGAAATGCTGTAGTTAAGCTTACAGCTATGCCATGTGGCATGTTCCTGGTTCCTTTCCTTGTATGCTGGTGCAGGTTGCATGCAGCCAGCAGTTAGTAGTCAGTCGGGCTGGCATTCCTCATCCGGCTTTGGCCATTACAAATGCAAGCCAGCGCAAAAGGTAAGCTATGCGAGTGGCCATCGTCCACACTTGTTCACTTCTTCATTCCTTCAGCTGTTCAGTTCTTCAGTTATTCAGTTGTTCAGTTGTTCAGTTGTCAGTTGCCGTTAGGCGCGTTGCCCACTGATTGATTTAATAAAACTTGCATTTCTGTGTGCCTTTGGGCGAGAGAGCACTTCAGCATATTAAATAAATGAGCCAACGTCTTGGCCATTACACTGAGCTCTTGGCCTATGGCGTATGTATCACGTATGTTTATGCCTGATTACCGTTTGGGGAGCGCTGTTGTTTCTGAAGTTGCTGGTGCTGTTGATTTTAATCCTGCATCCGCCTTAGTCTGCCTCTTTTTTCAGTGCACAGCCGGCGGACAACAACATCTGTTGACCATGTTGACCAAAACTGATGACCTGATTCGCAGCACATGTAATTGATATGTTTGTCCACGAAGAAATCCGCTTTGATTCGAACACCAACTGCAGCTGGCAAATGCCCTACAAACGGGTGCAGTTGCTCTGCCTGTGTGCCCATAAGTTTCCACTTGAAATTCCTTGCTTAGATCGTCTCAGCGATATATCCATATGAGTCACTTGCTTTGACTTGACTACAATTACAGCGGGCACATGCTCTACAAACTGAAATTCATATTGCGATTTGGTAATATATACTTATCGATAAATAATTATATATATAATTATATATAATCAAATACTAACATTTTTTGATTTTTAGGCCAAATCACAATATTAAATAGAACTCAAATTCTCAAGTTACTTTTCTGGATGCATTCGCTTACAATTAATTTTAATAGCTTAATAGCTCTTACTCTTAGTATATACGATATTATTATCGATAAATATTTATTTTCAAATGAAATAATCTGAAAGCTTTTATGCTAGCTCATAAAAATAGAACTCTAAATAGAAACGAACCATACTTTTTTGGCGGACTTCGCTCTTCCCTGGTGATACGCGTTCGCTTATTTTAACCTTATGTCAACTTCCCCGCATGTCCAACGCAGGCAACTCACACTATATGTAATACCCTCTAGTAAACACAAGTAGCAGTAATTGCACGACATCGGCAACGACAACCACAACAACACATGTAGCAAAGGCTATCGCCAATTGCGGGTCCAATCAATGTCAACTTTCAAAACAAATAAAGTTGCCATTAATGCGACTTGTCGCTTGTCGAGTACATTTAATCATTTTTTATTTTTTATTTTTTTTACGATTAAGTTTTTGCTGCTTTTAATTTGGCGCGTTTTTAAAGCCTTCTTTTGGCTCAACAAGTTTTAAAACGTTTCTCATGTTTATGTATGAGGCGCTGAGGAGCTCAACAGCTGCCAATTTAGCTGGTGTAACTCGAGACGAGGCGACGCTCTGAAAGGAAAGTGAAATTGGTGGCTTGAGACGCAGGCGTGTGAAGCAAGCGAATGTCGATCAAGATTACAGTTTTAGCAGCATCGAGCTACACTTTGATGACTTCACAGCAAAGGTTCACCACATCAAGGTGAATGTCAAATGTTGATTGCGTTTAATTGATTCCATTTCATACGAAATTTACATATTTGGCAATTAGCAGCACATGCCATCAATAAGCATAAAGAAATTTTTCAGCTGATTGATGTGATTTTGATTGCCCAATGCGACCCATTCATTTTATAAAGGTAGCAATTAGGCAATGAATTTAATTGAATGCCTCTATTGAACGTCAAATGTTGCGTAATTAAATGCTTCTCACAGTTGGCCCAATGAATCAGAAATATGCCTGCTATAAATTGTAAAATGTTGAGAGTGCTTTTAGTGGTTAAAATATGTAATTTTAGTACAAATAACTAACACGTTAACCTTGCCGCTGACACTTTTACTTCCAAATAGTGATACTTATAGCAATACTTCAATGCAGCCCAACAAAACTGACAGCTTAAGATTGTGACTCAGTCTATTTCAGGCAGAGTTCATCTTTGCTTCCAATTGCAAGGACAGTTTCTCAAGTTGTTGCTCTAGTTTTCAGCAGATACCCGTTTATGTGTTCGTTTCTCGTATCTCATAAGTAGCGTCATGCATAATTAACAAACATATATGTATATATGTGTGTGTTGTTGGTACGACTATAAAAAATATTTAAAAAAAAAAAGCAGCTACAGTAAACAGCGTTGAGAGCCGACAAAATGCCAACAAATTGGCAAGTTGCAAGCTGCAAGCTGCAAAGCTGAACTGGGCTTAAGTAACTCGTTAGTTTTCTTTATCTGTTGGCATCGCTTATTAAAAACAATTTCTGTGCGATAAACGAGATGTGGCGATTGTCGACAGGCGACAAGCGGCTTTCAGCTGCTGACTGACGGACTGACTGACTGACTGACTGACTGACTGCACATGCAATATATTTTATTTGTATCTCATAGATACCTCGTTATAATTGCAGCCCACTGAGAGGTAAATGACTGAATGAATGAATGACTAACTGGCTGAGTGACTGAGTGACCCCATCCCTCTCTCCCCCTCTCCCTCCCTCTCTCACCCCTTCCTGCTCGCTTTTGGCGGCTTGTTTTTTGTCAAAGGCAAACATGACAGCAACACCAGATCTATGTGCTGTTGTTTGGTATTCAGTATTTAGTATTCAGTATTCGTTAATATTAGTTTGTGTCTTTGAACATGCTTTCTGAATTCTTGGTCGCTGTGGGGAGCACAGTTTTTCATATTAATTTATGACAAATGCAATTTGTATCTGCTTAATTCATAAATATTAATGCGACTGCAGGCAAACGGGGGCACGTGAGCCCAGTTCACAAAGTCACAGGTGTCTCGGCCAAAAAAAAAAAAAAAATAATGAAAAAGAAACCCGTTTGCAGTGCTGACTACTCAGTTAGAGCCACAGTGCGCCTCAAACTCGTTCCGGGCCACTCTTAATAGAGACAAAAACTCGAGTTCAGCATTGGACAATGATGAAGCTGTTCGGGGGCTCAACAGTCCACAGGACGACCCGTCTGTTTGACAGTCTCCCCAAGGAAATCAGCGCAAACGAAAACAAAACTCAAGCAAACAAAAAAACCAGAATCAAAACAAACAACAAACAACAATCGACGGCAAACAAAACGAGTAAGAAACTGAAAACCCTACGACTCATCTTCTTCTTCTTCTTCTTCTTCTTCTTCTGTCTCTCACTGCTACCAAAAATAAAAAAGAACAGAGAAATACATTTTTTATTCCGCTTTGTCGATTTCAAATTTAAAGTTAAAATCATTGCATTGAAAACTGGTTGCTGGTCGAAGGTCTGGCATTAATTCTGGAGCCTCTGCAACCTCATTGTGCATCAACATCTTCATGAGTTTTATTTTAAAGCACACACAGACCACATTTTGTTGTTGTTATCCTGAACGTGTGTCTTTTTTGTGGCTTCCGGTCTTGAAATCGAATAATCGTTAAAAAAAAGAGAAAAAAAACTGAACACTGCGCACTTCAATGGACATTGATCGTGTCACTGGTTGGGGGGGAAAAAACAAATGGAAGAAAAGAGGAGTCATTGTGTAGAGTTGGGGGAAAACTTGGGGCATCTTGACTCAAGTGAGAATTTTGTAAGTGGAAATGTTAATGTTGTTGTTGTTTAGGGGAAAACTGAAATGGGATCTTTAGCGATGGTAAATTAATGAGTGGAGGGTCTTCAAAATGTGCCTTATTCAAGTGGAGTCTTGGGAATAAATTAAGAAAATAGAAATGTTTATGTTTTCAGAAGAAACCTGAATTGGAAATAAATTAGATCTTAAAGATAAGAGCGCTTTAAGTTCTTAAATGCTTAATAAAACAATTTGAATATATGTGTATAAAATAAAATGTTAATATTTGAAAAATTGCGTAAATTATACACGCTTAGGTATTACCTATATTTGTTATAATGCCTGTAAAACTTACTCTCAGACTTGAATCAATTATCTTACTCACTCTCTTATCAACTGTTAATTAGCTTATAGTGTAAGACCAATCCTTAAAATCGTCTATTGCAATTTGTATTTTATGTCTATATAATTTGAACCGCAGCTAAAATTAACAATCTATTTTTCTTCCTCTCTGCTTCTTTACAGGTAAGTTCCAGAGCTCACATCAATTTAATCCACACTTGGGGGTATCGTAAGTTTGTTGTTGTTGTTGTTGTTGTTGCTGTTATTTTGGCCATTAGCCGAATGCCAAATTTATCTAAGCCACAAATTTGTAAAATGGCAAACGACCCACAAATTTTCAGCCTCATGAAAATTGCATTGAGTTCGAGAGAGAGAGAGAGTGAGAAAGAGAGAGAGAGACAGACATAGACGAGAGATGCATAGCTAGAGAATTGTTGAGTAAATAATGGCAATTGCAATCTTTTGTCTTTCGCCAGCCACTGTCCAGAGTCGATAGATGAGAATCGCTGTCTCTGTTCGGTTTGTGGAGCGGCTTAAGATCAAAGACACTGGCTGCCTCCGACTGTGACTGTGGCTGTAGTTCCCGTGTGGGTCCAGTATTTGTCTGTCTGTCTGTCTGTCTGTGCTGTGGTGGTGCCGTTTCTCTCACTTCGAGCATAATCCGATTCCCCCCGCAAGCTTCAGCTCTCTGATCAGTGCTCACACAAGATCCTAATGATGATTTGCTATTTTTGCGTCTGCCCGCGGCTTTGGTCCCAGTCCGAACTCGTCCAAGTGGAAACGATGCGCATGTCGCTTCATCTGATCTCAGTCTCTGCCTCAGTCTCAGTATCAGCCTCGGATACAGTCATCTCAGTCGTAAGCAATCGCAATGGATTAGTTTGTTAATCATTTTATTATGTGGCAGGCAGCTGTGCGCTGTTGTGATCGGTTTTGGCAACAGAGTTGCTCAGGATAACTGGGGGGCGTTGCCAAATGAAATACGAAAATTTCGATGAGCGGCAAACGCAAAGGAAATCAATGCGCACAGTAAAAAAAACTTAATCAAGATATGTGAATGAGATGTGGGCAAAATTTCAAATTAAACTGTCTAACATTCCACGCATTCATAACAAACTTAAATAAATATAAATGGATTTCTGATTCTCGTTATTTATATATCTATTTCTTTTATTCTGATCTGATATATATCAGAAACTAAGCGTATGATTATGTAGTAGGAGAAAAAGTATCAACAAATTGAAAAATACTACAGAGTTTTATTAAAACTTTTTGATAAGAGTGCATGCGATAAGATCACAGCACAAATTCTCGCAAAAAGTATCTTATCTTATCTATTGCGGTGGCTTCTTGCGATTATACAATATATTCTTAGATAAACTGCTTGCAGTTATCTACGTCAATTTTGCAAACTTAATCGTAGCCATTTTCATATGGAAAATTCATTTTAAGTTTTTACCATAAACTAAAGTCGAAGTGAATTTCTATCCATATTTGCTTTGCTAATCATTTTTCGCCAGATGCCATAGAGTTAATTATATAACGGTCATGGTGTAACGGCAAGCATCAATCATATTAAATAGGAAGATGTCTTCATCTATGGCATAAGGTCAAAGCCATCAGACCTCTGCACATTTTCCGACTCTACGCAGTCAAAAGCCAAAAAGAGAGAGAGAAAAAAATGTTAGCTTGCAACTAGCTTGAACCGGGCGACCTGCTTTAATCATTAATAATACAAACGCCCCCGTTTGCCGCCAGTCAGTTGCTTTCAAACTTTCACTGGCCTGGGACAAATAGTGAGCAAACATCGGATGTCATGCTACGAACGCCCCCATCCCTCCAGCATAATAAATCGCAGAGAAACAGTGACAATTGTTACAGTTCTTTCCGCTGCATCTGCAGCAAACAAATGTCAAGTGTTGTTGCAGTTATAGTTGCAGCTGTTGCTGCTGCATAAATCATTTGAAAAGGTCAAAGTGCACACGCCTACGTACCATGTTGTAGCCAGCCACAAGCAGTGGCACACACATGGCAGCCCGATGTCTGCTGCAATTGTCAAGTCACTGTTTCTGCTGCTGTTGCGACATGATTTATTCATGCCAGTAACTCGAAGTTGTCGCTTTTGCTTTTGCAGTTGCTGTTGCTGTTCCTGTTGCTGGCGACCCACTTTAGCGCTGGCTGAAACTAACTGCAGAGCTAATCGAAGGCCGCTGGCTTATCACTAGCTGGCTCTTATCACAAGCTGATACGATGGCTATCTACAGCTGTGACTTGTTACACATATTTTCTGCAAAGTGGCTGACCAAAATACGACACGGAATCAAATTGACACTTTGACAGTCATTGTTGCCGTTGCTGTTGCTTTGAGTGTGGCTGCTGCCATTGAACTTGAACTTTGGATTGTTACGGTCTGCAAGCAATAAATTCAGAGAAACAGCAAACAAAAACTCTGACAGTCAAATTAAAGTTGGCAATTTTTATTTTGTTGTTGCTGTGGCAGTTGGCTGCCGTTGCTTGTGGAGTTATTTAGTATATGCAACCCAGCAAAAGCTGACTTTCCATGTGCCACTCACTCTCTTTTTTCTCTTCCTCTCTCACTCGGACTCTCACTCTCACTCTCTCTCTCTCTCTTTCTCTCACCCTCTCCCTTGAATTTTTTTCTTGCTGCTAATATTGCCCGTCGATGCGTAGCGCATCGCTTAACGCTTCGTTGCCATCGCAGTGTGTTAATGAAGTGCAGCAGCAGCAGCAGCAGCAACAGCAACAGCAGCAACAGCAGCAAAAGCAACAACAAAAGCAACAGGAACAACAACTGCAACATTAGCCACAATTGTAGTCAGTTAACCCAAGGCAAACTCACGCAGCTCGAGAGCAGCTTCAAATTGCTGTGCTGCAGGCAAAAGTTGCAAGCAAATATGGGTTGCTGCCATTGTTGCTTTTCAACATTATGTTATTATTGTGCCAGACTGTTGATTTTGTTGCTTGTTGCATATTTTGCTTGCCATTTGTATTATTTTTCTTTTATTGTAAATGTAGTTCGCTTTCCGTGTTGATCCCGAAACTGAAGCTAAAAACTTGTTCTTGGTTAGTACGTTTTTTTAGCTGAAGAGTCTGGAGTCTGGTCTAAAAGGACGTCTTTAAAACGTCTCTTCCCTCTAATTCTGCTCACATTTACTTTATCTTTAAATTAGGCAGCAGACGTTGACTAATTAAATTATATTTTGTACGCTGCAATACGTGCTTGAAGCATGCGTCAAAGACACCTTCGCACTATATGCCCCATTTCTGTGGCATTTCTGCCACTTTCTGAAACACTGTTTTTTAGCCACACACATTACAATCAGCAGATTTAAATTAAAAGCCACGTACGATTCGCAGTTCTCAGTGTCAGGATCCTAGGTAACCCTTTTGGTGGCCACAAAAAACTCTTGCCAACTTTTCACATTATTTCGTGGTAATATTGTGCAGCCGCCTCACGTAGTGGTTACAAACATAAAAATTGATTACGGTAAGTATGAGTAACGTGACGGGCTTGCCACAATGCCACACACAACGAGGTGCTTCATTGAAACAGGATATACATGCATATACATATGTATATACATATGTATGAATACATATATATAGAACTAAAGCCCACTCTTTCAACATTTCAATAGAGTTCTATCGAAATTTTGACTGGCAATGCTCCAAAGTTGGGCAGCGCAATTAAAGTGAATTATCAAGCAATTTATAAAAAAATTGGCCTTTGTGGCACTAAGTGGGCGGTGTGGGGATTGAGGGTGGCCTAACACAAACAGTAAAAAGTCGCATTTCAAAAATGAGCTCGGCCTCAGTTCAGCGGCCAATTTAAGTGCCGTCCTTGAACTCTGCGTAAACCAGTTAACTTATAGAAGCGGGCAGCAGTTTTTGCTTTTGCTTTTATATTCGCTTCTGTTAACTTATTTTTGCATTTAAAGTTGCTGTTGTTGCTGCTTTTGTTGTTGTTGTTGCTCTTGTTGTTGTTGTTGTTGTTGTTGAGCGTGTCGACTTGACTTAATTTGCATAAGCGCAACGCAAATTAAAATGTGAAACGTGTTAGATGCCTATCAATAAACGAAGCATAGGCACGTAAGACGGTAGACGGTAGACGGCAGACTGCAGACTGTAGACAGCAGACTGTCGACTGTAGATACGAGTAGTTTAATAAGTAACTACGATAGCATTTAGTCAGCTTTAGTTGGCTCTCGATAAATGCATAGTCTTCCTAATTGAAAGAGACAAAAACGGGGCGTAACTCTGTATCGATAGCCAAGTAACTGCGATGATATCATGCATTAAAATTTCTATGAAATAACTACATGCCAATGCAAATGCTATTTCATTAACAATCGGATTAATTTGTGAAGAACGTCGAATGAGTTCTAAGAAAATTACATTGGCCTTAAATAAAGGTGATTCAGATAACAAAGTCATTTAAAGCAGTTGAAAACTATCGAGAACTATTGGAAACTTTACTTAAATTATTAAATTATGGCCAGACTGAAAGATAAACTATATTGTAAAAGCTTCTACTCGAATGTTTTCTAATAGTTTTGTAGAGTTACATATAAAAATTAAAATGGGTTAACGAATGTTCGGCGGTCCAAAATATATTTTAAAGCTGAAAATATATAAGTAGTTTTTCAATTATTACATATTTCTTTCTACAATCTTCAGACACAGAGCTTAATCAAGTGTTAAAACTTATTCAAGGGATAATCTCTCTTTATGTACATACATATGTACTGCATTTGATAAATGATAGTTCCGGCAATTCTTCATATCCAAGTTCAAACAGCAATTGAAGCTAATGAATGAAAGCACTCAACATGTTCGCCAAGTCAATTACTCGAATAAGTTCAGCTGCAAGTGCAGCCCACAGGGATAAGTTGAGTTCATTATGCATTTCTTTGCCCCATCTCGAGACGTATGCAACTCGCTCATTCACTCGGTTTCTATTGATGCCACTTTTACAGCTTCTGCTTCCGCTTGCTACCCGTCGAATGCCATCCAGTCTGGCCAACAAATTGCAATTACAACTTCCGCACTGACTCATTTCGCTTACACATCTAAGATATCTATATATATATATTTGTATATATATATTTTTCCAACTCTAATGGCGCTCATTAGCTTGATGTGTAGTTAGTCGAATGCTGCTCTTCTCTCCAACGAGTTCAAGCGCTTAAAAATGCTGACAAAACGAACCCCTCAAAAGAAACCAATCGCTGTGCTTCAGTCACGTCGCTTCATAAAAATATTTCCTGGCAACAGTTGAGCAGTTGAGCAGTTGAGCAGCTAGTTGCCTAGCTGCAGGCTGTGTTGTGGCACTGGTTCTAATGCTTGTTTATGACACAGGTGTCTGGTCACAGTTGAGACTAACGAAAAGACAGCCGAGCCCAGCCGAATCGAGCATTGTGGGGGCGATATTTGAGGCACGTTCTGCAGCAAAATGTTTTAAAGCTGCGCCTAAAGGCTCCGACCAGAGGAGTCATGAGTCACCTGCGTGAGTCCAGGCCAGACAGTTATTGCAGCGTCAGTTCTTGCCTTTTGTTATACCCTGTCAATGCAGTTTTAATCGAGTCAATCAGCCCCACAAAGCTAAAGCTGCAAAACTATAGGTTGTTTTTTAAATTTAATTCTATTAATGGATCTAACAGGTCGCGTTGCATAAAGAACCTGAAACATTAATAATGTATTTTTCCATGAACATGTGAAAATCAGAAAGTCACTTATCTGTTCAGTAAAATTATTCCCCGCGAAGAACTTAGAAAACTATAATACTTGAAGGGAGCAGCGTTGTAAATTTTAAATTTTAAATTAATATTATTATTCATATTTTACACCAATATCTTTGTACAACATTTCTTTGCGCATAATTAGATAGACAAGTTTTATAGATATAATATGACAGCTCGAAGCGGCTTACACAGTATCTGTTGGTCGGTCAAGCTCGGCTAGGGTAGGCTTATTTGCTGTTACTTTTGTGGTTCGCCGAGAAGCAACTTGCATATCAAACAGAACTTGAAATGCGTTGCACGCGCTGCGACGAGCAGGCAGTGGTGTGGCGGTGCAGTGGTGCGGGGGTTAGGTCGTAGAAAGAAGCCACTCAATTGTGATGATAAATTATCGATGGAGCAACTTAGTAACCAAGCACCTACTCTCTCTCATCCTCAGGCCCATGTGGTTTCGGCTTTTGAGCAGTCGCTGTCAAATATGACGAATCGCCTGCAGCAGCTGACGGCGACGGCGGAGCGCAAGGATGGCGAACTGACGGACATGCGGCAGACGATTGAGCTGCTGCGCAAGCAGTCCATCCAGGCGGGCCTGACCACCGCCCATATGCAGAGCATGGGTGTCCAGACGCAGGGCCAGTCCCAAAATGAGCTAATGCTCATGCAACAGAAGCCGCCAACGGGCAACACGCGCAGCAATCACAGTCTCAATTCCCATCCGAATCCCAATTCAAATCCAAATGGAAATGGCATGGGTTTGGGTGTGGGCGTGAGTGCGGGCGTGGGCGTGGGCGTTGGCATGCAGCGACAGCATAGCACGGATTCAATGTGCTCACTGAACTCGATCAGTTCGGGCTGCTCGGCGGCGCAGGACAAGAACAAGGCGAACCAGAAGAAGAAGGGCTGGCTCCGCAGCAGCTTCACCAAGGCCTTCTCGCGCAATGCCAAGATCTCGAAGACTAGTCGCCATGCGGGACAGCATCATCAGCATGCGCTTCAGGCGGAGCATGGCTCCAACAAGCATTCCTCGCTAACAAACGGACATGGTGAGGCATTGGGTTTGGCTGCTCTGGCCACACAGCCGGCACCTCCGCTGCCCGTGGCGCATACGAGCAGCAAGCAGAGTAGTCCGGCAAAAACGGTCACACTGATCGACAATGCAAAACCGATCGATGCCATCGATCATGAGGAACACCAAGTGGTCGATGATCTGAAGAAGCAACTGCGCGAAAAGGATTTGGTTCTGACTGACATACGCCTGGAGGCGCTCAGTTCCGCATCGCAGCTGGAGAGCCTGAAGGATATGATGAACAGGATGCGCGCCGAGATGATGTCACTCAAACAGAACAACGAACGACTCCAGAAACTGGTCACCACACGCTCCCTTGCCGGCTCCGAGGCGAGCCTGGGTCAGGCCATCAGTCCAAATGGTTCGCTGGGCGGTGGTGGTGGTGGCGGTGGTTCGGATGCCTCAAGACGTTATTCGCTGGCGGATGGCAATGCCCGGCCACCCATGGAACTGCCGCCACGTCTCACCGAGGAGCTGGAGGAGGAGGTGCCTGCCACGGAGCCACCACCACCACCAGCGCCATCCAGTGCAGCGCCCGTTGCACCACTCAGTCCCAATACGCACATTGATTTGACGCCACCGCCACCGGCACTGGAGGCGTCACAGCTGAGCAGTCCGGTGCACATGAGCAGCGCCGTTGTCGTCGAGGAGCTGCCGGATATGTGTGATGGGAAGAAGATTGCGATTGCCTGCTATCTGGGCCAGCCCGAATCCTTTGTCAAGTACTGTGAGGAGCTGCTCGAACTGGACGACTTCTATGCGAATGGCGCCATCATAGCCAGCCACGAGGCGGAACAGGATCATGCACAGGCACAGGCGCAGGCGCAGGCACAGGCCCAATCTCAAGCGACTTCCTTTAATAATGCAACCAACTGCAATGAGTTCATCATTGCCTGCACTTATATATCGGGCAAGACGACCTGGCAGAATCTGGATTATATTGTGCGCAAGACCTTCAAGGATTATGTGGCACGCATTGATCCCGGCACCAATCTGGGCCTCAACACAGACTCCATCACATCGTATCATCTGGGCGAGGCGAAACGCGGACCCGAAATGGGATTCCCCGAGCTGCTGCCCTGCGGCTACATTGTGGGCAGCGTGAAGACGCTGTACATATGCCTGCAGGGCGTGGGCAGTTTGGCCTTCGACAGCCTTATTCCGCGCAGCATTGTGCATCGCTACATCAGTCTGCTCACCGAGCATCGACGTCTCATCCTGTGCGGCCCCAGCGGCACAGGCAAATCCTATTTAGCACGACGGCTCGCCGAGTTTCTGGTTGCACGCGCCGGTCGCGGCAATCCCTCCGAGGCTATAGCCACGTTCAAGTGAGTTACACATATCGGCTTTGTGTGTGTGTCCATTTTGCAAGTGTTCCTTTGTTTTTAGTGTGGACCACAAGACGTCAAAGGATCTGCGACAATATCTAGGCCACATTGCCGAGCAGGCGGCCATTGCCAATGGCGTCTCTGAGCTGCCATCTGTGATCATATTGGACAACTTGCACCATGCCTCCGCTCTGGGCGATGTCTTTTCCTGTCTGCTCAGTGCCGGCCCAGCCACCAAACTGCCCTGCATCATTGGCACCATGTCTCAAGCCACCTGCAACACGACCAATCTTCAGCTGCATCACAATTTCCGATGGGTAAGTGAAACTTTCTTTAACTTTTAATATAAGTAATTGATTCTGGATTTAGGCAGAAAGCACTTAAAAAAACTATTGGTTTTTAACATTTAACATTTAACTTGGTTATAGTTTAAGTTCTAAGGATCGAACATAAATATAGACAATTGAGCTGGGTTAATTAACTTAAATAAATAAATATTAAATTTGCATATTCCAGATCCTTAAAATCGAAGTATTAAAATAGTATTACAAATCAAAAAATTTTATGTTTAACATCATGTACTTATTTTCTCCTTTTTTTTTTAATATTAGAACTTATTAACAATAATCTAATAAGATACCTTAAAAATTCTATAGATAAGAAAATTTTATTTTAAAACTGAAGCAGCTCTTTTAAAAATCATTCCAAGACTTTCAGAAATGTAAATTGTTTGCAAAGTAAAATAAACAACTTTTATTTAAGAAGAAAATCCACATTTTTTATTTGTTATTTTAATAAAAAAAAATTATTTTTTTTGACAGGTGCTCACAGCGAATCACATGGAGCCGGTGAAGGGATTTCTAGGTCGCTTCCTGCGCCGTCGCCAATTCCAGTTAGAGCTGCAGACGCAGCATTCGCAGCCGGAGCTGGCCGCTGTGCTGGCCTGGTTGCCATCTGTGTGGCAGCACATCAATAGCTTTCTGGAGGTGCACAGCTCCAGTGACGTAACGATTGGGCCGCGACTGTTTCTCTCCTGCCCGTTGGATCTGAAGGACTCGCAGGTGTGGTTCACGGACATTTGGAACTATCATCTGTCGCCCTATCTAATCGAGGCGGTGCGCGAGGGCGTTCAGCTCTATGGGCGACGTGGCGGAGCCTGGAAAGATCCTTCGGCCTTCATACGCAATTCATATCCGTGGCCCTATGGCCCCGACTCGGTGCCCCCGCTACGTCAGATCAATGCCGAGGATGTAGGCCTCGAGGGCGTGGCCCTCAGCAATGGTGATCAACAGGATCCACTGGTGAGTGTTTCGAGTGCGGACATGCCACTTAAGATGCAAAAGCTAATCAAATTTTGAATCCATGCAGCTAAACATGCTGATGCGATTGCAGGAGGCGGCCAACTACTCGGAGACACAGGATCAGGAATCGGATTGCGCCAGCCTCGACTCCAATGTGACGCCAGATAGCTCGGCGGGTGCCGAGTGAAGCGTTCATTCCTAGTTCTTGTTAACTTCTTACATGCCAAATTTGTATTTTTTTGTTATCTATTTTCTTTTATTCCTCTTTGCTGTTGCGTTGTAAACGAGAGCATCTTTGGGAAATGCCAAACACAGGAAATCAAAATAAAATCACACACAACGTTCACAAATGAAATTTCTTGCACTACTTTCGCGTAATGGTTCAAAAGCAGTTTCAAGAAGTTGCCATTTGCAGCACATCTATCCGAGTATCATTGGTTTCCTAGCCACCTACTCTTTCCCGCTTTCCCTTCCTCAAAAAATCTGTAAAATTGCACTTTTTAGCGCACTTGTTAAAAATGCAAATTGCCCAAGATCAGTAAGAAAACCACGCACTTAATCACTAAAATCCACAACTAAATCCTGGCGTCCCTTTGCTTGAATTCAGCGCAACTTGAGATGGAGAGAAATAAACATAAAATGTTTTTAAAATAATGAAAAAAAAAAACACTTTTTTGTATATAAAAACCAAAAATCCCCCAAATTATATTTATAAGTAACCTAACTATACACGGCGGTATCAGCATTTTATACCATGGCAAAAAAAAAAAAGAAAAAGAAAAATAGAAAAGAAACAAAATGAGAAAAACTCTATTGTAAATGTAGCCGTAAGTTTTTGCTACTACCAATTTACAAGATGTACATTTAAAGGAAAAAGCTTTCACTTTAGTTTAATTATTTGCATAATTATCATTAAATATTGTTACAAACATATTGCATATTTATAAATATTTATGTATATTTAAATAATATGTATATTAATATGCCATACAGCGCTAAGCACAGCAGCAAACAGTAAAAGCATCATAAATAAACAATTGCGACAAATTATATACGTAAATCCCAAATCAAGATAACAAATAGTAAAATTAATAATTAACAACACAATAATTCCTAAACTACAAGCGAAAGAAACAAAGTAAAACAAAGCAAAACAAAACAAAACCGTAAAAGCAGCAACATCAACATTTAAACTAACAGCTTAATATATATTAAATACAATATTGAAATTATATGTCATGTCTCTGTCTAATTTAAATGTTCATTTAAGAGATCATTTTGAAATCGAAACAAATCAAAATAAAAACATAATATAACATTATTTAAATCTAACGTTTTTTCCTCTTTTTTGGTTTACTTATAAAAATCCCCATTGTGTGACCAAATTCGAATAAAGTCAGCACGCGTCATAAATCAAATAAGTCGCCGATATATATCGATAGTTTCAGAAGTGCACTTAAGCCATATATCGATATGTGCTGAAAACATATGTTCACAGATGAACGACACTCGTTCAGTTCAGTGGTTCGCTCAATTGAACTTCTTTCCAACGAATCGATAACCACCCCATCCAGAACAAACCGTGGCCAACATCAGATTTGGTAATTGTGATATAGTTTATGCATTAAAGGTTAATATAATTTGCATTTTCTGTGAAAACACGGCTTCAAACTCTTTTAAAAACTTGATCTGAGCTCGGTTCAAGCTATTTGTTAGACGCTGTGACCTTCGGCAAATCGTGTGTAAAAAGTTTACGATTACACAACAGTTGCCATAACGGGCGCATTTTAACAAGCAAAATTGACAAAATTATGCAAATCTAAAAAATAAAATAACTAGCCAAGTAGCTGTAACTACAAATGTGGCTATTGTTCCATTATTAACTACTCATTGAGCAATTCACGTACACCGCTCAAAATGTTACATAACCTTTATGTGTGCGTCACCCGCACTCCCCTCCCGCCAATCGAAAAATGAATGGTAAGAAAAATGAATTGAATTTTATTTGCGTTTCTTGCAGCTCTGAAACTATGGCACTGCGACTAATCAACAACGCTCTGCGCCGTCAGCTGGCCGCTCAGCTGCCCCATAATGCGCAAGTGGGCAGCGTTGCCTCCATTCACACGCTGGACAAGATTGGCAAGCGCGAAATTGTTGGCTTTGGCTGGAACGGCACCGCTTGCTACGCGGATCGTGCCGATTATCCAATGCCCGCCGTCCGCTTCCGTGAGCCGAACAACGAGATCAACGCACTGCGCGCCAAGGAGCAGGGCGACTGGAAGAAGCTCAGCCCCCAGGAGATTAAGGCCTTGTACAGGGCCAGCTTCTGCCAGACAATTGCTGAGGTGCAGGCGCCCACCGGCGAGTGGAAGATGCACTTGGGCATTAGCCTCATCTTCACAGCTGCCGCCATTTGGGTTGCCGTGCTGATGAATCTGTTCGGTGAGTGCATCTTTATCATATATATTTTATCCAACTGTACAATTCATGCAACAAATTGAAATTTACAGTCTATGATGAGCTGCCCGTCACCTTCGATGAGGAGCACCAGAAGGCGCAGCTGAAGCGCATCATCGATCTGGAGATGAATCCGGTCACAGGTCTGACCTCCAACTGGGACTATGAGAACAAGAAGTGGAAAAACTAAGCTACTAACACACACACACACTGAGCAGTAATTAAGTGAAAAGTGAGGCGACATCTATGTTTAAGTGGCGATGTATATCCAGCAACAGTAGTTGAAATTAAAGTTACGGCCACAGCCAAAGACATTTTTATTTCTTTCAATGTCCCCCCCAAGGGTTGGAATTGAAATCCACTCACTCAATCAATGACCTTGACTTGGTGACATGCAAATAATCTTGGTACCTTTCTAGTTAAGGATTTTGCGTTTTCAGTTCGCTCAGCTACTGAATTTTATGTTCGTTTAAATCTGTAAGCATTTGACAGAGCTATAGCCTCTTTTTTAAGCATATCCGTTTTTTTAGACCACAGACAACCGACAGTCCTTATTCAATAGCAATAATAAGTATGAATGCTGAAGTAAAATAATGTTTTAAAATAGAAAATTGCTTATATCTCCAGCGTATCCTTGCATCCTTTTAGTGGTTTCCGAGAAAACGAGGTTTTTTTGATTTCACCTCAGTTTTCTTGGCTCAATTTTCACAAGTGATTGAGTTCTCAGATGACCCAATATCCTTGAAAGCAGTTCGTTAGAGTTTGCTTTGTCCTTGGAAAATCGGCAAGGATTTGGCAGATCAAGAGGAGTTTTTGTGATTGGTCGTCTGCTGTGTACCCCTAAAAGTATGCCGCGTTTTTTTGCGTCAGAACAATTTAGTCAATGCAGCAACCTAATTGGTGTATTTAAATCGTTGCTTAAGCAAAGCCGCACAGCTGCATACGACATTAAGCGCCACCTGTAGGAAAGAAGCTAGTCGCTGGAGTAAGCAAAATGAAACGAACAAATTAATGGAAACAAATGATTAATTCATATGAGAAGTCATTGTATTTAATATAAAATCTATTGATTAATTTTCATTATTTTCTTTCTTTTTTTAAAATTTATAATGGAGCTAGAAAATGCATGCCATGCATTCTAGCCTCCGTTGACCTTGTTAATTAATCAGATTTTATTCATTTTGCTTGCTTTTATGATGCTTAACCTTATCAAGCTGACATTCCTACACTATGAAATTGTTGGCGTTCTCTCAGAACTTCCCTTTGCCAGTGTCGGTAGGGACAATGCCATTATTTTTACTCGCTCCCTCAACGCTGGCTGCTGCTTTTATGATTATGAATAAGAAGCGGCCACTAATTGCATTTGTTGTGGCCCGGAGCGCCTAATCAATTGCACATATACAGGGTGTAGTTGTGTTTTTTTTTCTTATTAAATGGAACTATAATCGATTATGGTCAAAGCAAGAAGAGTATTACAAGTGCCACAAGTAACCCGAGCAAGGTAAGCTAAAATGAACGAGACCATTTAAATACTTTTGAATGCGATTTATTGTTTTCAGTAAAATTTAGAAACTATACCAAACTTGATTCTGGCCATATCAATGCCTTGAAAAATAAAAACAACAAATGTGGGCGGGTTTTTCCATTTTTATAGCGTGGCGCGAGTTGCACTTGAAATTTATTGGCAACTAGTTGGCAAATGTGACAAAGCCGTCTTCGCATTTGACATAATTCTGAACGCAGCTGGGGAAATTCTCAGCTCTCGGCCGCCCAAACTGACACATAATCTTTGGTCGGGTTTTACGCTTTTTATAGCAGCATCGAAACTTCATGATTAATTGCTAATAATCTCTAATTGTAGGTTGAGTACTTGTTGGGGAACTATAAAAGCGACCGCTTCCCTATTTCTAGACAACAGTTTGCACAGGTCACTTGTAGGTTTCAGTTGCAGTCGCAATTGCATTTAAGATCATTATGTACAATATAAAGTTATTGCTAATCAGCCAGGTAAATAATGATTTTATTTACATATGTAAATGCTGCTGATCGCAGCGTTTAACCACATAAATTCCCTTTTAGCTTGTGGCGGTTAGCTGTATTCAGGTCTGGGCCCATTCGCACGATTACATTGATGACGAGTCACTCGAGGATGTGCATCAGCCACCCGCAACAACAATGCTGCCTCAGATTGAGCCAGAGAATGCAGCAACCGCACAGCCCGACGGTGGACTTGAACAACTGGATGATGGATTGGCGGTGCTGAACAAGGGAACTTCTTTGCCGGAAACTACAGTTCAACCGACAACGCCACCACCAACAGTTCCAACACCCCCGCCACCACCACCAACAACAACAACAACAACAACAAAAAAGCCGACTGAAGAAAAGCCACACAAACCTAAAGCGCATCAACCACTTGATTATCCGCATCACCATCCATATCCACACACGGGCCCGCATCCCGGTCCATATCCGTATCCTTATCCTCAAGCTGTCCCCGTCACAAAAGGCAAACCAGAGAGTGCAAACGAAGCTGGCTATCCCGGCTATCCGGGCCACCCTTATGCATCGTATCCGATCCCGCGACGAGTCTACTCTTCCTACGGCCCACCCCTGGCTTTCCCTCCCCATGCGTATCCACCCCGATTCCCGGGCTATGCACCCGGCCCTGTCGACAGTTCGGAGAAACCCAAGCCGGATGTAGATGATGATGCGACGACTGACAAGAGCACCACTGAGGAGAGCCCCAAACTGCCTGAACAACCATACTTTGGCTATCCACCCGTCTATGTGATCCAGCGTCGTCCTCAGCTGTTGCCCAGTTATCCATATGCCAGTCCTGCTCGTGGCTATGGCTCTCCCTATGGTTATGGCCGCTACTGAGTACAGCAGTCGCTAGCTAATAATTATATAAATGATTCACAAATAAATTAATGTAAATCAGCTTTCATAAATTATAAAAAATTATTGATAAGCAAATGTAAAATTGCAAATACGAAAAATATGACAGCTGTGAATTCTAAGCATTTTTAGCCAGCCTATGTACAACTTATGACTACAAGTTTGATTAACATCAATCGTGTATATAAAAATAAAGATGTAAATAAAAATTAAATCAAGAAACAACGACTGTTTTAGTAACGTTGAAGATTAAATACCCTTGCAGGCCGGAGTACACAGGCCGACATCTAAATTGTACTATATATTTTTGAAAAGAAACAGATTATTCACATATAGGCTATATACTGATGATACTGATACTGATGATTTTTTATTAAAATGTGAGAAGCATATTTAAATTTCTTATAGAAAAACTAATCTGTCATCTGATCATTTCTGTGGCAGCTTTATTGATTCGATCCGATCGACTGCGAGCGGTAGATACAGTTTAAGTTTGATCAAGATAGCTTCAAAACTAAGGGGCTAACAGAGAAACGGTCTATCGAAGAAGGCTGTACTCAGCTAGTGATGCTGTTCAAACATATGTATACTTTATAAGGTTGGGGTTGTCTCCCTCAGTGCTCGACGTCAAAATGATGGTACCCTCTGCAAGTGTGCGGGAATAATAATAATTCATTGATTGCTAAGTCGTGGACGTACTGGTGCTTTCCCGCCAGCTTTGCTGATAGCCCCGAGCACTGATCGTTTATTTACTTGTTTCCAGTTTGACGGGTTACTCGTCATTTCATAGTAAATGCCAATAGTCTAGGTTTCGCGGTTGTCATTCTGCTGGGAGCTGCGAAACAGAGCGAAACTGTGTCGGAAATGTCGTCCCACTCGTGTCATGTACAAATTGTGGCAAGTCTGAGCGTACTGCTCATGGGACTGGGGGTAAATAGAAGCAAAGACTTTGACTTTATATATTTATGAATATATATATTCTACTAACCAAACTTAAATGAAATCTATACAGGTCTGCCACAGTGCCACATTGCAGCGGGTAAGCGGAGTTTATATATTTATAATAATATATTGAATAATATATATGTTTTACAATATGCTAATTTTGTTAATTCTTTTTTTGTTAGTTACGCATTCAGCGGGACACACGCAACATTCCCTCGAATATGTTTAAGCCTATAGAAACTGCAACACAAACCTCTGCTCAGAATTATCCAGAAACACAGAGCGATTTTGCAATCTCTCAGGTGTGTTCTATATATATAATACAAGTATATATATATATGTATACTTTAAACTATATGTGGTTTTTACAGCACTCGACCGCCAACTATTCACGCTATTCGGATGAGGACTATGACTCTGATAGATACGGCAGTTCGTTTCCAGTCAATTCGAGAATACCCGATCGGTTTAGAGCTCCTACACGTCTTTCATTCAACGCTGGCTTCCGTCCGGTATTCAATCTTCATTCAAATACAAGGTGAATTATTACAATGTTGTTGTTGTTTTACAGACGAACTACAATGATATATATAATGGTGATCCGTCGGACTTTAATCGTGGTAATATCAGACCGCCTACATTCTCTCGTTCTTCCGGCTTCACTGCCAGAGGATTCAATGGACCAGACTATTCCTCAATTCCCTTGAGCGTTCAGACGGTATGTATTGGAAATGCATCCTCTCAAATGTACGTAGGCATTGATGTGGTGCACTCTTTTACTTCTGTAGAGACCTCCCAACAGCGATTTTCCGGAACATTTTCACAGCTTTAGTGGACCCAGTGGCTCCTCCAGTAATAACTTCTATCGTTCTGAATCGTATAGCTACAGTTCAGATGGCATAGGAGCACCACAAATTCATCAAAGTGTGTTCGACTCTCGCTTGGGACATGGCATAAATAGTCCGGTCTTTTAGAATTTACAACTTCCTAGAACATTGCTGAGCATAGCAGAAATTAACCCTGAATATGTTCAATTCTACTTCGTAAATAGATTAGTTGATAGACTTAGCTGTTATTGTTAGCTTGCATTTTTCCCACTTCCGCAGTTTTTGACGCCGTAGTTCAAAGTCTAGAAAAAATAAGCAATACGTCTGACCAGGAAATAGTTCATATATATGTATGTTTACAAATTCAATTTAAAATGTTTTTTAATATATTTCTATGTTAATAAACTGTAATTATTGAACATACTGATAGCATTATACAATCTAACAATCAAAGTTATCGAAGAGGTCGTCCAACATATATAATTTCTTTTCAATATCGGTTTCATTTTGGAATTTAATAAACCACGTTGTCATTTTCGAGTCTCGGAATCCCTTCTCCCTCATCAGATAGGACTCGATGTGGGATTCAGTTCTCTTCATAAAGATGGCCAACTTCTTCTCCAAATTTTGCTCAAACATATCGAAGCCGAGCTGACGCAACAACTTTGTGATCAGATCCTCATCCATTTCATCTGCCTCCTCAGCGCTAAAGTCGCCCAGGACCAGCAGATCCTCTAGCTCATATAACAAGTCCTCCAATTCTTCGGAATCATCGGCGTGCTTTGAGTTTTCAATGAATTTGGCCAACTTATCCATTGCAGCTCGATCTGCAGTGTTTGGTCCGAGGAGTTCGGCTTCTTTCAAAAGGCGCTGCAACAGTTGAACGCCTTCCTGAATTGCTTGCCGTGAAAATGTTTTGATCTCTTGAGCCAGAACTGCTTCAAGCTTATCACAGGACGCGATAGGATTGGCAAACTGGATAAAATATCATAGATTTGTTATTAAAGATATTACATGGATATGCCCCGTAATTTTCAAGAATTAATGAACAAGATTTATCAAGAGTTTCTCTCCCCATTGATAGCCCTTATTCGGTGATTTTGATATCTTAATCTTTAAAAATAAAAATGAATCCGATTAGACAAAAACCACAGCCATACACCTCTAACATTTCTTTGAATACCGCCAGTCAGTTAATCTAGTAACTATCCAGTTGGCTTACCGTTGAGGGCAGCAGTGCAGCAAGAAGAATCACAAAGCGAAACATGGTTGCAACCAGTTGAAAGATCTTTATGAGACTGTATTACTCAATCCCAGCTGCGCCTGCCTCTTATAAGCTACTCGCGTTGGCAGAAACAATAAGAGATCGCTGAGAACTGGTAGTTGGCAGTCTATAATCAGTGCATTGAGTTCCCTTGGCGTGATAAGAACGTTCAATTTAAATGTTAAGAGCTCAACCAATCATTTTACTGCTGATGCTGCTGCTGCTGCTGCTGCTGCTGTTGGGCGTAGGTTACATGAAACGATTACAAGATAATTTAACAATATCCAAGCTTTATAATAGATGGCAGGTGCGCCTCCCGCTGGGGAGAGCTTGCGAGAGTTGCGTAAGCTGCTGAGACAACAGCAACAACAGGATGATCAGCAGCTGCAAGTGCGGCAATTCAACGAGGATATCAATTTGTGGGCGCAGTCATTGGAGCAAATGGGTCTCAGTTTTGCATCATTCGTGGAGCAGTGTCGCCCACTCGGCACTCGGTGCACCCAGCGAAAAGTGCAGCGTCATCTGCGAACACTCAGACGCAGCTACAGCGATCTACACGCTCAGCTTGAAATATTGGAGATCAGCTACGTGGGCAAGATCAGCGAGGAGGAGATATTGACGCCCACATTGCGAGCCGTGCGGGGAGTACTGCAGCAATACGATCGCATGCTGAGGCTGATAAATGTTGAAGCATATAAATTAGTCGAACAATAGCAATGTTATCTCATAAAATACTACAGATTAATGATTTTAGCCCATCCAAACACTAAGGAGCTAGAGCGCTATATCTCTAGAGTATTTGGTATATCATCAATTTTCAGAAATCATTTTTTGTCTGGTAGAATAAATATCTCAATTTTATTTATTTATATCTAATTCTTAGAAATTCTTGCTGTTAATAAAAACTGCAAGGAAGTTCCTTTCCGAAAATCAGAAAAAATATAATATATTATATGGGCACTTACGAATTCAATTTCTGCAGTTTTGAGATTATTTATATACTTTAGAAAAAAACCTGCAAATTAAAATTTGAAAAACTAAGGCCAACTCAAAATGCCTAGTTGATAACTTCAGGCATATTGAAACACGAAAACAATTGAATGACTCACTTAATGTTAAAAGCATTCATATATTTGTGAGTGCCTGAACAATGCCATCGACTAAACCTTTTGCCTGCTTCATGTAGTCCATTAACTGTAGTTCGGGCACCTGATCTTGAAGTCTTTGGGGAAACTCCAAATAGGAAATCACAAGAGTGTCGTCAGTTTCAGTTTGCCACCGCGTCATATTAGTCATTAGCTCCAATTTGTTTTGATGAGTGAATGCCAAGTAATTTAACAATTCTATTTTAACTTTTGAGAAAAAATTGCGTATGGAGATCTTCTCGTATGGCAGCACTTCCAGTAGCAGTTTGTCGGATTCACGCTGATTGAACAAGGAACGGTTGATTAGGGCAAATATAAAGTAGGCGGTGCTGTAGTAGTTCTCAGTGCCCGCGAGTGTATCCAGCTCATGAAAGTATTGCTTATCGATGGCATTGCTGTCATTCAAATGATTTAATCGCTCTCGAGCGTTTTGAAGACTGGATTGCAGCACCTCGTTGTAGAGCTGTTCAACGTCCTTTGTGGTCTGTCTCGCATCTCCTTGACTCTGTGAATAATGTATTTCAGTTAGTTAAGGTTCACCTTGGCGGCCTTGCAACTTTACTCAGCCCACCAGAGAGATAAGACCACTGCTGATAAGCAGAGCAAACCACAGAGAAAATGACATGCTGCCGTTCGCGATCAATGTTGATTAGTGACTGTTTAGCATCGAGAGTTCGGCTTGAATGAATAATGAATAATGAGCAGTCACAGTTCTCGCTGATAACTGAAAATCTGTGTTTGTGTTAGATAAGTTTAGCTTTTATTAAGCACTTCAGCAAAGCCAGAAATCAAAAGTATATAGTTTACATATTGATTCAAATTTTTGTAAAATGAGCACAAATTTCAAAAGTATTTTTCATTTAAGTTACTTATCATAAATAGATAATTAGTTATTTAAGCTAACTAGGTAAAGAATTGAGAGCAGCTAATTGCCATATGGTGTATAATATATATTACAATTAGTACGAATGCATATATTTACATATATATATTATAAATAAAATGAATAAATGGATTATTATAATTGTTACTTACTTAAGTTATATTCTACTTTACATTTGTTAGCACAGAATTGGAGAGTATTTGTTGTACTAGTATATCATGTTCAATATAACAATCCCTCTTGGGACCTTACTTTTCAGCAATATTTAAAATTTAATTTGAAAAATAAATAAATAACAAATTGAACAACCTTACATTCAAAACTTTGAATGATATAAAAGGTGTTTTACATTGTTTTTCAGAAGTCAAATGCAAAATGAAACTTATTCAATATGCCTCACATAATGAAATTTTACTGAGGTCTGAGTTCTTTGGCATGTAAATAGGTGAAGTCATTTTAAATACGAAACTTATGCTGATCCTATGACTAAGCGTTTAACTAGATACACGCGTATTTTATCTAACATTTACAATGTATATGTAATCATTTAGTTTATATTCAGAATAACACGCTTTGTAACTGAGTACTTTAATTACATTCGAAATGCTTTTTGTACTCGTATTGACAAACTTATTTGAACGCGAGTGATAAATTGACAAGGGAATTGATTTGATTGCTTAATTCAACTTATAACTGACATTGAAATTACGTATTTGAAATGTTCAATATTGTACGATATTCTATTTAGGTGAAAATGAAACGTTATTTGCTGTGGGACCATCTTAGGTACAACAACAGTGTTTAGGTACTTGGATACTTTTTGAAACTTGAGTGATATTTTTCAGATAAGCATACACACATATCTATGTATATCTTTCATCTTTGTATATAGAACTATTTCAATATTGACATCGGTTGAGCATTGTACTTTGAGTTGATTTAGTTACGGATTGAAGCAGCCATTGTTGTAGATACATACATTTAAGGCTGTTACATATATGCAATACTTAACTTACATTTACCATATAATACATACACATACATAGATATATATTTATATATTGTTATGCATATGTATATATACTTAAATATTCTTAATATCTGCAAGGTACACATGACGTTTCAACTTGTGGGAGCGCAGGGCTCCAAAGTTAATAACAATTTCAAAAATAGTTTAAAAAATTCAAAGAAAATAAACTCTCAGTTACTTGGTTAGTTCGGCTTACGCTAATCAACATTAATTATTTAGATGAGTTTATTTTTATTTTTTAATTATAATATAATCGATTTTGTTTTTTATTTTGTAAAAATATTTAGCTGCAAATTTAAGTAAGAAAATATATGTTATATATATTTTACTCGATTAGTTACACGTACAGCTTTCTTGCACTTAAATTCTGTTATCTAGAAGACAGTCCATGGAGTAGAGCTTATAACTAAGTACATTTTAGTTCAAGAGAAAAAATTGCTGTAGCCATGCCAAATTATGAAATTAGATCGGTTAGAAAATTATATTGGAACTACAAGCCCTTATTATATATGTACATATGTTAGAAACACTTATAAGCAACTTTGGATTTTTACCTATTATAAATATTAATTTAAAATAAGTAGTAAGTAATATAAGTCGGTAATTTCGATTTAGAAAAACATATGACTAAAATATATACAAAGCTAAACAATTTGTGGTTGTACATTTTCTAACCTACTTAATTACTTAGTTTTCACCCAGATACTTTATCTTGTGTATATTTTAATACCCACCTCTTTGAACATGTCGTCTTCTCATATTGTCCCATTTCGATTTGTAGTTGTCGTATATGAAATTTTTCATACGCTTCTCGTGGAGTTAATTTGTAAGAAAATCATATGCAGTGTATTTTTGTAATGTGTATTTATTCATGTGAAATAATATTATAGTAAAAGTCAATTTGAAATGCAGTTCCTTTCATAAAAGTAATGTAACTCTAATTGTCAACATAAAACTAAATTAAATTAAATGCCAGGTCAAAGGACTTGGCTTAGGAAAATCGGTAGAGGAAACAAATGTTACAAAAGAGCGAAGAGAGAGAGAGAGAGAGAGAGAGAGAGTGAGAGAGATGGAGAACTTGTGAGCGAGAGAACAATTTTACTTTTTATCACAATTGCGTATGAAAAATTTCTTTAATTGCTAGAAGCCACCACGCCCAGTGGCAACGCCGCCGCCCCCGCTGCCACTGGAACTGCCCGCCCCGCCAGCACCCAGCACCGATTGCGGCACCAGTATTCGTGGCAGCGTCAGCGAACGCTTGGGTGCACTGTGCCGTGGCGGCGACTGCATTTGTTCCGCCGTCGAACTCGAACTGGAGCCGGACGGAGCCGGAGCAGCCTCGGCAGCTGCCTGCTGATCCATGTGTCACGCATACGATTGTGCCGTCTGGGGCATCATGCCGGCTGTGTAACCGGGATCGAGTCCGGGACGCTCCACCAGATTCTTGAGGCGGCCGCGCAATTCCTCGAGACTCTTCGACTTGGCCTTGTTGATGCGTTTGTATTTGACATCCTTGGGCTTCGTCACCGAGCGATGATTGGACATGACCCGATTGTAGGTGGTCACCTGCGACTTCCCATTGAGCTGGTCCAGTTGCGGCACCTTAACGCTCAGCGTCGTGCACGGCGAATCGTGGCTGGGCGATCGCTTCAGTGCACCCAGCTGGCGACGTGGCACCGGCATCGCCATCACTGGCGATATGGATGATGAGTCTTTGGCTTCCGGCGCTGATGGCGCATCGATCTGACCCTCAGTGGAACTCGAGCTGAGCGCCTTCTCCGAACGATTCTTAAACTTGTCTCGCTTCTCCGCCACATCCGGAGTGGGTTCCGGATCCTCCTCAACAGAATAGACCGTCTCCAGTATGTCGGGGCGTCGCAGAAAGCAATTGTTGCGCCTCGCGGCACCGTATTTATTCAGATTCGTCTCAATGGCATCCGATATGGAGCGCACAATGGTGATGCCGTCGCTACCCAGAACACCACCCAAGCCACCTGCACCACCGCCGCTGCTCTTGCGACGCGTACCCAGCGTCATCATGTTGCTGTCCGAATCAATGTCCTCCAGCACCACAGCCGAGTCGGAATCATTAAGCGAGTCCAGCTCATTGGCATAGCTCGCCTCAATGCTCTCCAGCCCATGATCCACCAGGCGGGTGGACAGCGTATCGATGATCTTCTGCTGCCGCTGTATGGTCATCTCGCGGTGGCTCAGCAGGCTCGCAATCTGTTTCTGCTTGCGCTTCAAGCGCGACTCCAACAGCAGCAGCTGCGAGGTCAGCGAGTTCATCTGATCCGATTTCTCCTTCTGATAGCGATAGTGTTGCTGCACCTATTAAAAGAGCAAGTGAGTGAGAGAGTGAGAGAGTGAGAGAGGGAGGATTATACAGTTGTCACTCGCGAAGAGAAACCAATCTAATTTCTAATAGATCTCTTTAATATCTGTTTTTTAAACAATAAAACAAATATAAATAGAAATATTTCTGTTTTCGAACTTTAATGCTTTTCAAAGTGTTCTCATCTGCGAGGAAGCACTGTACAGTCGTCATACGTAATTACGCAACCCACCTGCATAGCGTAGGCCTTGCGCCACTTCATAATGTGCTCGGTTTGGAAGCGAACCTTGGAGCGCAACTCCTCGATGATGGCGCGTGCTGTGTGCAAATCCTTGGGGTCCTGGTTCATCATGTTCAGGCGCAAGTTGCTGGTGTGACTGGAAACGGGCAATGGCGGCGGCCATTGGAATTCCAGTGGTGGCTGATGCACGTCCGTTGGCAGCGAGCCCCTTGGTTGGGCTGACTTGTTCACCTTGGGCGTGGAAGGCACAGTGCCGGCACCGCTGGCACCACTTCCAACACCACCACCACCACCGCCAACATCACTTCTGACTCTGGCTCCGATACCAGTGGCCGTTGTCATTGTCATGGTTGCCGCTGGTGTTGCCTGTGAGGTTTGCTTCTGTATGCTGCACGCCATGCTGCCGATGCCTTTGGCAAATTGCGAGGAGCGACTCGCATACATTTGGCTCCGAGTGGCCGGGAGAGTTGGGAGATTTGGGGCTCGGCTGGGGATGAGTGGGGGCGTTCTGCTATCCGCTAGACGGCCAGCATTCGCGCCACCCGCTGCACCTTGATGAATGTCCCCCTGCTGCTGCTTTGTGCTGTGTGCTGCGCAAGTTGCTGAAATGCATAAAGAACATCACGAGTTTTTTATTAATGCCAAATATTTGTTGGGGGGAATATTCGATTGTGGCTGGCACTGTAAACACCATGCGACTTCCAGTGCTGCGCTGTGCTGGATTTGGTGTTGGACAAGTTAAGGGGTTGACAGTTTTGATTGATGTGCAATAAAGCTTTGTGAAAACAAGTCGAAAACTGCTGGCTTTAACAGAACAGTGTAAAAAGATATTGTGAAATCTGGATTATGGTTGTGGAAGTGTACAATATGTGGCAGCAATATTTTGTGGTTACTTTTCAACAAAATTCATCAATTATCCACCAAACTCACTTCAATGACTTTTTGAACTATGACTAAAACATAAAGGGAAAACATATGTTTCATGGGACTAGCTTTAAAAAGTGGATAAATTAGATTTAGAAAAGAGCAAACATTGCTGCAACTTTCAGTTAGTAAAACAGAATATTACAATTTCTAGCCCCCAAACACAGTTGCACCATAATTTTTGCGCTTTTGTCACTGTCATAGTTTTAAAATCACAGTCTGTGATCTCATGAGTGCTGCCTCTAGGTAGCAAGTGGCAAGTGGCAAGTGGATTGCCTGCTCGCATGTCTGCATATGGGCTGCGCAGATGGGCCTGCACATTTGTCAAATAGCCGCAAAAATGAACTGGGGGCACGCCCACAAGTTGCGCCCCAGGCCAGAGCCACACCTTAGCCCCTGGTCAGGACGGCAAATGAATGAGGTGGTAAAAGGAAATGTCGGCCATGTTGGCTGTAATTATATGTGTGAGCCGCATTAAATTTTTGGCAGAACAGAACAGAACAGAAATATTACGCATACGCCACCGTGTTCGCCAGCTGTTATGGAAATTAGCAGCAAAATGAATATTATGCTAAACAGGCGCAACATCAGCAAGAATGATTATTATACAATGCATAAATTAGTTTCGCATTAAAATGTCATTCAGCGCATTTAATGCAGCATTTTCCCATTCAGTGCGCCGCTTTAAACAAGCATAATGATAATTATAATTATTAATTTAATTTATGTGCATTTTGATTTAATTAGTACGGCTGTTCGGTTCACCGCTAAGTTTTTTGCCTTCAACACATTTTGTAATTGTTAACACAAAAATGATTCGGCTTGCAACCTGCTTGAGTGTTGGCCGGGCAACGTCTAGTTTTGGTCCAGGCCCGATAAGAAGCCTCATTATTATTTTACGACACTCTACTGCGCTCAGTTATGAGTTTATTATTGCCTTTCTGTCTGCCTGATTAACAGAGTGGGTGAGTTGTGTGTGTCTCCCCATTAAGAAAATGGGGCTGGCTAAACTGTGCCATGAGCCAGCTAATTAAGAAACTGAGTGAACACTTTGTGAAACAATTTATCGAAAATGAATTAAATTTACTCGAAATCACAATCTGAAAAATGGTAGCTAACTTCCAAATCGATTTTGTAAATTATCGGTTCATGACTTGGTTTTCCTATCACGAATTTTGATAGGCAATAGCAAATGAAAATTAATTCAGATTTCACAAAGTTATTCGAGGTGGCGAGAAGAGAAATTGACTCAATAAAATTTGCTGGCAACTCTATTAAGGCAATTTTGTTGGGTGTTAAGCAACCTGTTGGTCAGGCAATAAATCCAAGTTCCCAATTCGGTTGAGCAGCTGCCATAAAAAGAGGGGACAAGCCCTAAGCACCACCACAGGCCACTAAGGTTATTCGGTTGTGAGCAATGCCATTAACAGCTAATAGGCACGTGAGCATCATTATTTTCTCAGGTAGGCATTTCCCAGGCTAAGCTCTACGAGGAGAAGGCAATTGTCATAATTAAAAATGATGAATGAGTCGCCAATTGTGCAAAAGAATCTGAAGATGCCGATGGATTGGACTATGATCGGTGCAGGCTCACTCAGCAATTTTCATTCGATGAGACAGCCGGACAGTCAAATTGCCAGACAGCCACACAGCCAGACAGGTAGTCAGAGCCAGAGGAACAGCCAATTGCAATTGAAAGCCCAGGCAACCAAGCAACCGGGCAACCAGGCAACCAGGCAACCAGGCAAAGAAATCGTGCGTGTTCTCTGGTCATGGGCAGAACATATTTGTTAATTGTTTGCAATTGCATGTTCCCCACTTTGGCTGCATTCCAGTTGCCTCAGTCTCGCATTTTTTGCTGTCATTATTGTTGCCAGTGGAAACGGAAGTTCTTAAGTCATTCTTCCTCTGCGCTGTCCGTCTCTGTCCCCGTTTCGGCGTTCTGCTTTCTTCTGCTGATGAATTGCACAAATGAAGTCTCAAAGTTATTTTAAATGAAAATGCTAAAAATGTTTCGTGCTCTTCTTTCGTTGTCTCTACTCGCTGTTCTTGACTTTTGTTGCCCGGCTTAAGCTGCTTTGGCCTTTTAGTCTCAGCATATTTTAAATTGTCATTTCAATAGAATTCGTGCTGCCAAACAAATGACGAGTTGCAGCTGAACAATTAAACTTTATAAACAGCATAAGAAAGTAGTCTTTAAATCGAGCACTTTGATGAACGAAGAGTATTTAAGTAATTCTATTTTTTCGGTAATTCAATTTTCGTGCAATTTTATTGTCAAAATATATCCTGAAAGCAATCATGCCTAAAGCTTATAATTTAAGTTTAATTGACAATCTTAAGTTGCATTCAAAATGTACACATTATTTCTCATTATTTTACAATCGTTGTTTACCACTTGAAAATTACTTTAGACTTTTTTTCAGTACGTTTTTGATCGTCTCTTATTCGACTTATTCGATGGTATTTAGTGTTTATTTCTTACTCATCGCTTGGAAGTGCGTATAAGTCTTTATACATATATGCTTAAGCTCCTGTCGGTCGCGTAATTAGAGGCAAGACTAACTTACAGACGCAGGATTAGGAGCGAGACTTGTGGCATGTAAGTACCTGCCCCTTAGTGTTCTAGTTGAAGGCAATCACGAGACTTTCAATCTGTAATTACGGTAAAACAGTGGCCTGAACAGCGCTCAACTGGCATGCTGCAGCAGCAGCTCGTATATGTATATATACTCGACGTAATCACACTTAATACTTGACATTAATTAAACTGTTCCGGAGTTTGGACTTCAGCGCTGTTGCATTTGAAGGATGTGCGTTGTGCGTTTGTGTTTGTGTTTGTGTTTGTGTGTCGGCTTTTGCATTTAATGAAGCCCAAGGATGTCAAAGTTAAATGACTGCGCTATCACGTTGCCAGCCCCAATGAGTGAGTGTCTGGGTGTTTGTGAGCTTATTTGTTTGTTTGTTTGGGTAACTGTGAGTGCGGATGAATGTGAATTAAAGTTGTTGCCAAGTGGCTGGGCAATCAATTTGGCGTTAACAGCTTGCCAGGCTGTGCAGCGGCCGCTAAGCTGTTGCTGTTAATAGCGTTTTAATTCAATTTTAATAACAATGCCAGCACACAGCAACAACAACAACAACAACAATAAAGTATTAGCAAGAAGAGCAACAGGCACAGAATTGGGCCAGTGGCCATTTTAATTAAATTATGCACAACGACCATCCTAATGATATAATCTAATGCATGACAACAAAGACCATGCCTCAAAAGTAACAAGAACGAGAACAAGAACAAGAACAAGAACGAGAACAATAACAACTAAAAACGACAACTTTTGTCGCTCTGCAGTGAAGTTGTCCACTCAATGAGCATAAAATGAGCAGCTCTTTTGCTGTCTTTTGGCCCGCTCCCTGCAGCTGATTGCGGTTCATAATTAGCATTGTTTTCTCTCTTACTGCCCCTTGGGGAATCTCCCCCGAAAGAGCTGAAACTCAAGCTGAGTGTGACAAATTTCCGGATGTGTGCTTAAAATATTTGTCTTTTTTTTTTATTTTAACATGATGATCTGAGGAATCTGAATACCGATTAATATTATTTAGAAAAGTGACAAATTATATGAGGTTAATCAGCAAGTGATAAATCATTTAAGGCTATATCTTCAGGTATTTGAAAAATGTTTAAATTATTTGATTATATATTTAATGTAAAATAGTCGAAAATTAAAAAGAAAAAGTCTTAAAACATGAAAATTTGACAATTAGAGACACAAATTTGTATACATAATAATATTGTGTATAATAAAAAAATCTATAAATTCAAAAGGAAGTACTTACATTAAAAATTTCAAATGGAAAACATCAATTCAAGGATATCAGAAGTCTGCTATCCAAATCCAATAAGACCAAAAATTCTAGGAACGTAAAAAACTAAGAAAGAAGCTAAAAATGCGTGTATCTGTTTACCCGTAATAAAATTTAATAGTAAATAAAACAGCATTTATAAAATTCTAAAAAAAACAATAAAGCAGTATTAATACAGGTTTGTGGGTTTTATTATTAAATGTGCTAATCACAACGAAAGATTCTGCTGTTGCACTATTTTTGACTCCAAATCAAATTCGATATTTAACATTTTTTTTTGCAAGTCCTTAGGAAAATTTCGATTATAAGACTCATTTGCAAGAGGGCAATTTTGTTGTTGAAGCCACAAGCGTATCAAGCAGTGGTATCAAATCAAATTTGGCTACTCACGCACAATTTCAGCAACAGACAAACCCACATATAAATATGCATATACATTTTTATGCACACAAGGGAACAACTACTTTATATCAAGTCATAAATGAGATCAGCAGAATTGATATGCGATTGGAGATGTGAGATGCGAAATATTTGCCAGAAACCTAATAAATTATTCAAAATTCCGGTTGCTTGAGGGGTCCATCTCTGTCTAATATAAAACAAATTCCGACGAACTTCGGATTCAAAAGAATCTGTTGCCGCGTACAAAATATGTAAAATAAACCAAGGGAAAGTTCAGGTTGCAAATAATAATCAGTGGCAGAGAAAAAAAAAAGAGATGTTTTATTCTCGCGCAGGTAATTGAAACATGTCTACACCCCAACAACACCCCCAGCCAATTCCGCAACAAAAAAAATGTGTTATTGATGAAGTAAATATTTAATGCACTTTTTGTATTGCCTCTCGCACATACAAATATATTTATACATATAAATACTTATATTTTGCGTGTGAAGCAGCGTATCTCGGTCACGTTCCGCCAATAAAAGTTAAGAGCAAGAGCCGCGCTTTGCATAAGGCTGCCCCGTATCCCATCAGACGTCAGACACTGTCTGCCTGCCTGCCCCACTGGAGGATTAAAGTGGAACTAAAGCACCTGGCCATCTAATAATAGAAAGAAAATCACTCAGAAGCGGTATTGTATTTCCACCGGACAATAATGCCGGAAAATTTATGTAAACTCCGCTTGAGCGGCAAAGGAATTTCATTTTGTTGAGCCACCCCGTTGACTTTGTATAGAACTTCAAAGTTGAAATATTCCCGTTTGCAGCTTTATTTTGCATCATAATTCAAGTGCTGCAAAGAGACTACTTAGTAAGCTGACTAAACAAGCCAAGATGCTGCCATAAATAAGATTTGGATTCAGATTCATAAGCAAATAAGTCAATCAATAAATTAGATAAACAGAATTTCGATTGCAAGTTATTCATTCTTAATAAGGATTTTGATTTGAACTTGCATTCATAAGCACATAAGTCAGGTTAATAGTGAAATACCCTTATTAAAAAATACCCCTAACTTAAGCTACATTACAGTTAAACATAATGTTGATGGCAAGGTGTTCATTGTTGCTAATAGTGTTTCATGTTGACGTGTTTCAACTTTATGTTTGGATGTTTAGCATGGTAGAGTAGTAATAGCATAGAGCTGAAAATCTAGGGCATCTCATATATGATTCATGGGTCCTTACCAGGCAGTTAAATATGATGTATGACAGCGAGGGCTGCCCTTCGCACAGGAGAACAGAAAAAAGAAACGATGAACAGCGTTTAAACGTGTCCTCTCGTGCTTTTGGTGGTCAAGGTAAACAAATGAAGAGGCCGTGCCACAAATGTCCCTGGGGCAGCGCCACGCTCGTATTAGTTCAACGTGGCAGCGGCAGGGTGAAGTAAAGTGGTTGCTCAAGCGGTGTGGACCAGCTGTAACTGTAGCTGTAAATGTGATTGTGGTTTTCGCTAGCAGTCGCCTCGTTCGTATTTTACTCGCATACGTCGCCTGTTTGCCAGGGAAATACTGAGTAAAAATCACGTTTAACGCGCCAAAAAGCAGACTACACACACACAGATAGAGAGAGAGAGAGATGGAGAGTGTATGTGTGTGAGAGAGAGAGAGAGAGAGAGGCAGAGAAAAAGAGATAGCGTTGAGCAAACACATGTACATCATTAATTAAGCTGAAGCACAGTTGGCTCAGCAATGTTCATGCAAGTTGTAAATACTCCAAAATAAGCTGAAAACCTCTGCGGAATTGACCACAAAGCTTACACTGGGATGCGTAATATCCAAAAATATCTCTACTTTGAATATAGTTGGACAGCCAAGCCATGCGTCGTTTTATATACCAAAAACATGCATGCAAATTTATTTATGAATGCAAAATTGCGGTGTGTAACACTAAAATTGCCAACGACATGACTGAACAAGTTGAGGGGCAGGTTATGGCTCTTAAAATGAACTTATATTACTTGTATATAAGAGCTATGTTTTGGGCTATGTAGGTCTATGACATACTTCAGTAATACTGGAGTGCTCTTGGCATGGAATTTAAGGCTTTCGTTGAACCACATTGTAATAAATTTATCGGTGATTTATAGCCTAGACCATCGTATATAGGAGACTAATACAAACTCTTGCACTCTTGTGGCACGTGTAGTCACAATAATAAACTGCAATTCTACTTAATCACTCTCATCTCACTCTCTCGAACGGAGCCTTCTTATTGCTCTCGCAAACAGCTTCCCTTAACTCAGAAATACCCTTCCGCTGCTTTCTCAAGCAGATTGCTGAGCTAAGCGCCAAACAATAGCTTATGAGCACACAACAAATGGCAAAGAGGACAAGTGAAGGAAAGGAAGCCCAGCCTTATCCTTGCCACAGCTGGTTGCACGTGCAGCAGCAGCGACAAACAGAAAGTGATTTTCCCCTGCCAAGTTGTTGTCCGATTCACCTGCCAAAGATGTTGTTGCTGCTGCCATGCGAATTGCGCATTACGTGACGAGCAGCTCAATCTGTAGCCTCAATGTTGGCCAAATTGCTCATATCTGTGGCTGTGTTGCCTCAAAGTGGGCTACACAAAATTAGAGGCAAGGAGCGTCAAAGAGCATAAGATGCTACAAGTGCCACTTGACATGAATATGCTGTTCAGCTCCTGTCTGCAGCCTAGAATCGAGCTACACACATTTATTGCTACATTAAACTGGGTCACGGCCAGCATCAAAGTGCTGACCAGAGTCCAGAGAGCTGCCTGGGTGCCTCCTGTGTGCCTCCTGGGTGCCTCCTGTGTGCCTCCTGGGTGCCTCCTGGCTGCCTCCTGGCTGCCTGACTTGCCAGTGTGAGCCCCAATTCAATTGTATAAATTGCCGGTATGTGACTTAAAATGACTGTACTAACCATTTATGATGCAATTAAGCGACAGTTAATGAAATCAGTCGTCAGAACAATGGCATTGGCCATAGCTAAGGGGGCCTGCCAATTAGCCTTGGACATTGCATACTTAATAGACAATCAGAATCACAATCACAAACACAATCACACAAAGCAACCATTCTCACTGTCGACTGTCATTCAGTGCTGCAGAGCTGGAACATCAGTTCGGAGGACATCGGTTGGAAATATACAATGGATATACACTACATAGCATTGAGTAGTATGGGAATGAGCGAAGATATAAATATATATTTCTTTAATTTCTTTTTATTGACTTATTACATTAGATTAAGCTCAATGGCAGACATTTTATGGAAAAAGATCAATAGTTTTTCCAATGTTATGCTTGTGCGTATATATATATATATATATATATATATATATTGAATTTATAAACATCATTTAAATCAATTAAATATTCCCAGGGATAAATTGAGTGTGCTTTGAATGGAGTTGTTGTTGCTTTGTCAGATTGTGTTTATGTTTAGGGTATAATTGAGTATAAATATTTGATTTCTACGCCCATAGCAATGCAAATACAAAACTGATCAAAGTATTTACGTGAGTGTCCTAGAATATGTAGGCCATGAGGCGTATGAGTAATATTTTGTTACTTTTTTGTAGGGTGGAAAACTATTTAGCCAGCAGCAAAATAAACAATAGCGAACAAAGTCCAAAGTCAATCGATGCAATGTCAAATCTACGTGAAATCAATAAACCAAAGGCAGCAACCAACAGAGAAAAACAAATTGAAATGGAAATGGAGTTGGAGTTGGAGTTGTAGTTCGAGTTGGTAAAAGGTAGAAATAATGGGTAACAGTTTGACAGTGGTTTCAATGTGGTATATTGCCCAGCTGGTCACCAGGCTTGGCTTTGGGCCACTCCTTGGACGCGTTGACACACCCACACATGCTCTTAACTTTAAAGCGCTTGCAATTCCAGCTAAATGGCGCCCAAAAGCCAAGTTGGCCGATAAACTGCCAACTCGACCAGTTTAAAGCACTCAGCTCTTTTTGTGTTAACTGCATTTTCATTGTTCCGCAGCGCACAACAATCGCTGGAGAGTAAAAGCAAATATTTAAGCAAAAACAAAAATGCCAAAAAAAAAAGGAAAAGGCAATTGAAAAAATTGTGAAACTGTTTTTGCTGTTGCAGAAAACTTGCATTTAGTTTACGGCTTTCGGCTTTTGGCTTTCGGCGCCTGAACAAGTCATCAAGTAAAATGGTACGCAAAAGCTCTTAAGTCGACACAGTGGTTGTTCTGTGGTGGTGGTTGTAGTGGTTTTTCCACATCTCAATTAAACAAAACTAAAAACTGATCCAAATTTGAAAATGTTTCTACTCTTAGCCACATTTGCTAATACGCAGTAAAATTTATACACATATTTACTTTGTTTGATTAAATATTCTTCAGCTAATTAAAGCATCAAAATTAGCCACATCATTTTATATTTATCATCTTTTCTGAATAAAATGGCTTGCTTCGAGCTGTGATTTTTTATAGCTGCGCAAGATATGCTTAAGGTCTGTCTAGTTGTTTCCAGCAGAGTCAGATGTTGCCCTTAGAGCTCTGTTTTTTGTACAATATCATCTTCAGATGACTTTACGTTTTATCCTGCAGCAAAGTTGTGATTGAAACCATAATACAAAATACAAGCTTGTCTACCTTACCCATTTTTTACAGTCGGTCCCTGAATGCAACTGATTACTCCCAACTGCTTTGGTAATGGCAGACAATATATTACTTATCTAGCATTTTGCTGTTTCTCCACCCCGGGCGCATTGCAAATCAATTCTGTCCGTCATACCGTGCGTATACGTGATCTGGCCATCGTTCTGGGCAAAAGTTGGCTACGCTTTCAGCTGATTAAGCACACACAGCACATATACACAGGCTTGTGGAGTTTAAGCGGAGAAAACAACTTGGCACGAATTTGGCGCTTTTGTTGCGGTCAAGTTATTTTAGAATCTTAGCCAAATAAACAAGAAAGCGAGAGAGAAAGAGAGAAAGAGAAAAATAAAGAACGAAATGTAAACAAGTGCAGTGTAATGAAATAAAAAACGTCTTATTGACATGAAAGCGAATTCTCTGGTGCGTATTTAAGCCGATTTGCTCATGAGGGGGCGAGAGTGAGAAAAGTAACCACAAAATACTATAACAATTTTCAAGTTATTTTCGCCGCATTTAAAATGTGTTTGCAGGGAAGGCAGAAGGGGAACAGGGGAAAACATGTACAGATTCAAGCGCTGCCAATGGCAGTTTGATTGACTATTAGATCAGTGATGAACGTGATGTTGAGTCTAGCAACTAAGATCAGCTGGCTCAGTGCGTATATGTGCTGGCTTAAAATCTGGGCCAAGTTAATGCCAATATTTAACCTAGTCAATAGGCTATTAAGCCCTTAAACACGCATTTAACCACATGAGAGAAGTTCTTTAATGCAGATTACTTCTGCATTATGTATATCTGATTGTTGGGTGTTATTATTGATAGCCATATTTGTATGACTATATAACTTCGTAAGCCAACATATAAATGAATTCCAGTATTTTCACCACCGTTTTGTAGACCAAATAGCTTGAGCCTCGAGGAACTGCCGCTTACACTTCGTTAGTTTCAGCTTAGCCTGCTTGGGTGGCTGTGCGATAACACGAATAAATCAATCAGCTTTTAATGTAGTGTTTCCTTGAGTGACTGAATGCCCTATTGATTGATTGACTGATTGATGAATTGGTTGATCAATTAAGCGTGCCGTGTGGCGGACCAACAACTTCACACACCCTCCACCCCCCACCCCGCCAAGCAACCCTCTCACAGACCAACAGTTCCCACGCTACTGTGGCAACTTGCAAGTGGCTCATCGATTGCTCGAGCTGTGTTTCGACTTGCGGTATTTGGTTTTTAATGAGCCCTCAGTCGAATTGTTGTGCCACTTTCTGATACAGCCAGAGAGAGAGAGAGACAATGAGAGAGAGAGAGAAAGAGATAGTGGGAGGCAGGGGAAAAGGGAGTTTTGATTTATATAGCACAGCTGATTGTGAGTGTTCCGCTCTAGAGCGATACTGGCATTAAAATTGTGTGAACGTTGTCACTTTTATTTATTTTTACATTTATTTATTTACTTTTTGTTCATTCGTACTCGACCTTGAGCAGCCTAGCAGGCATTGCGAGCACGCCGAGCTCTGATGTCATCCCAGAATGAAACTGTGTTTTGTTTTTGTTTATGTTTTTTTTGTTTTTTTTTCTTTTGCTTCATTTTTTCATTCAGATTTTAATTTCGGGTTCACTTGCCATGATTTGCATTTTGCTGTTCTGGCAGTTCAGCTCAAAGAGCAGCCAACATTTGTAATTGGAAATTGAAATGTTGCCAAAAAGCAACGTGACTTACTTAAAAATATGTTGCATTAAATTTAAAATATTTCCGATATGATACACTAAAAGAGGCGAGATCTTATCTTATTACACAGTATTCACCCATCGAGCACGCCTTGAGCTGAGTCATTCTAACTAATTTAATTGGTAATGTAATGCAAATGGAATATTTACATATTCGATAGATCGCTAAGTGCCTGCTAATAGAAGAGCTGACTTCTGTTCAATTGTCTGTCAATTTGGCAAATTATATGAATTTACAATGACCTTAGAACACGTCAGCCAAATGGCCTTCGGCCAAACGCCGACATTGGCCAATGGCGGCAATGCAATGCCTCTGCAAATGTCAGCCTTGTTTCCCTCTCTTCTTCACTCCATCTCTCTATCTACCCTCTCCTGTCTTTTCGCCATGAAAGCAGCTGGAGATGACGTTGCGGAGGCGTGAAAATGCCCCGAATTATTGGCACAGACGACAGGCGGCCAGAAACAAAAGAGATATTCATGCATAAGTAATCAGGCAGACAGCTACCTGAACAACCTTCATAGCTAATGCATATGGTCCGGGGGGAGTGGGGAGGGGTTTGCGTGTTGTGCCAGCAAAGAGCATGCAAAATCATCAGGCACATAAAATGACATAAAAATAGTACAACATGCAGCAGCGGCAGCAACACGGAAACAAATAAAAATCAACAGGATTAAATATGCAGGCGTGACTCTGCCTCTGTCTCTGTTTGGCAATAGCTATCCATCTCTCTCTCTCGCTCTCTCTCACTCGCTCTCTCTCTTGCTTACGCCCACACACCCTCTCTTAATCACACACGCTCATTCTCTCTCCCACTCTTGCAGTGAGCTTTGCCCGGGGCTCGTTTAACAGCCTTGCCCGGCTCTAGCTCGGCTTCGGCCCGGCTAAGGCTCTGGCTCCGGTCCGGCTCTGCGTCTGGCCTTTCTTCTTCTTCGTGTCCTGGCCGCTTTGGCATCGGCCAATCTGTAACATTTTGTCATGGATTTTTATGCAGTGTTGTCGACGCCGTCGACGATGGCGTTGTTGGCATTGTTGTTGTTGTTGTTGTCGCTTCGTGTGTCCGTGTCTGTCTTCGCGTCCCTGTCCTTGGAAAGTTTTACCTTGAGCACAGCACAGTTAAATTCAACAAGTAATAAAATTGCAATCTGCAATGATTGACTCTAAGATACCCCGCACTCAATCTGCTCATTGTATGTAATTAGTGAAAATGAAAGCTTACAGAAAATTGCAATGCTTAGTAAGATGAATTTTCTTTATACAATTTACAAGAGAAAATTAATTAAATCGGGCTATAGTACATATCTTGCTAATTACAAGCATTATTTTTTAGTTTATTGTCTACAAAGATGATGTTTTGTTAAAAATCTTGTGATCCTCGACATAAATATTTTAGTATTCAAATCTCCACAAAATCTCTGACAGAATTCTCGTGGTTCCAAAATAGTCATTCGAGTTTGTAGGTCCTTTGACTGGCACTTCCATAAACTGTGTATACCCGCCAGGTACAGGGTATATAACACGTACTCGCAACACAGTTCCATTTGCCAGGCCTTTGGCTTTGCATTTAAAACATATATTTCTCACGTCTCGCTCGGCTTCGCTTGGCAGAAAGACATTTGCGGAAATGGGCCACGTTTTGCCCGGTCGGGCGTCAAATGAGTTGGCACGGTTGCCATTTCATCAGGCCCTGGCCAGGAGGCATCCGTTGGCAATATTAAGTATTTAAGCCGCCAGCAGCGCTGACAATTAGAGAGAGGTAAACTTCTTGCAGCTGCAACTTATCTCAAACATGAGGCATATAAACTCAAGGTGGATTCGGCTTCCCTTTGCTTTGACACAAAATGGAAACGTTTCCTGTGCATAAATTCAATTGAAGCCACAAACCTCAAAGATGCACATAGAACGACCCAAGTTGCATAATTCATCCTCTTACCAATCAAACACCCACAGTCACACACAGATACATACACACACACACAGTCACACACAGATACATGCACAGCCAGTCCTTTACTTCACACGTGGTGGCAGTTTTGGCTTATTCAAGTATTTGGTGCAGGTGTAGTCGACTCCCTCACCCGCAACGCCGCTGCTCACACAATTTTGCGCACAACATAACTAAATTAGAACTTTGCATGCGTTCAACAGGGCGTATGCATGATATGAGCTCTGCATGCAACCTCTCTGCCACCATTTAAAACGGAATATAATTCAATTATCCGATTACAAAGCTTGAGGGCTTGCAACACGAAATATTACTGGTGGAGAGATAAAATGAAATAATCAAAAACTAGACAACAGTACAAATTTCATCAAGAACGGAAAATAAAGCCTTAATAAATATGCTTCCTCTTCGATGATTTCAACTAGTAAATGGAAATAGGATTGAATGTTTCTCAATTTGTATTTTTTAATGCCTGGTTGAGATGCAATTTCACACACTAGCAGAATTAATTATCATTGTTTGAACAGTTCGCCCAGCACAATCACAAATTGAAACTGAATCCTATCTCAACAACAGTCTACGTCTCTGTCTCTCTTAATTGGCTTGTCAATATCCATAGATGCATAGATAAGCCTGTGAAAAGCCTTTACGCATTGTACGTTTAGTTAAGCTCAAAACTTTTGTTTGGCAATGCATTTGTCCGTAGGCACTGTAATTAAACCCGAAAACAACATGCAGCATGTACTTCATGTTCAGAACGGGACAATGAAGGGGCAGAACAGACTCCGAGTACATAAATTAATTACATTTCAGACAATGCCCAGTAACTCTATTCGTATATGCCACTAAATGTCTATGGGTGTCAGTGTGTGTGTGTGTGTGGGTGTGTATGTGTGTGTGGGTGTGTGTGTGTGTTGGCTCTGAAGAGTTTTCCTGAAAATGTTACATACACCAACCATGTTGCCTGTTGTTGTTCGGTGGTGCACAGTGGGCGGTGGGTGGTGTCTGTTGGTGGGTAGTGTATGTGGGCTTGGTTTGTTACGCGCTATTTAACGCCTTTGCAAAGCATTAAATTTGCTCAAAAACCATAACTTTTAGCACGACTACATTTCGCATATCAATCATACGCACCGTTGGCCCAGTGCAAAAAACTGCTAGCAGTTGTCGCTCTGACTCTGAGTTTGACTTTGAGTTTGACTCTGAGTTTGACTCTGCTGTTGCTGCTGACACCGCTGACAGCACAATTTACGGTAGATTAATCAAAATGCTTCACTTACAATTTCAATTTCCTTGGTTTTTGGCTCCTGTTCACGTTTCTCCTTTTACAATGTATCGCAAAAGTTGTTCTGTAAGCAAACAGAAAATTTGTGGGTATTTTAAAAGCAGCATTTAATTGTTTTAAAGCTTCCGCTGAAATACGAATTTTAATGAAATTAAATACTGCAAACAGTTCAGTTATCATTAATGGGGATTAAATACTGCATAGAGTTCAGTTAGCTTGATATGAGCGTTGCTATATTCACTTGATTATGTAAATTAATTGCATGTTTCGCAAAAAATTAACTTTTACACATATATCGATTTCCAATTATTACCATTTTTCGCTGAGCTCGAATAAAAATCGAGCGATGTAATATTTTCGGATTGTTTAAAGCGAATCTTTTGTAGCTCAATAGAGTCTGCAGCCAGTAATTTGTAATATTTAAGCACAGTTTAAATACGCTACATTTGTCACGCTGAAAGACTGAGCAAATAGTCGGTAACATTTTCCATTTCACTTTCAGCAGCCTTTACAATTTTACATCTTAACTGAACGAACGAGCAGCAAAAAGCAAATGCTGCTTTAAACAAATATAAATAATATAATAAAGCGTCGAGGGTTGCACAATAAACGAAATATGTGCCAGGCCATTGCATTTGGACAAAGGCTCAACATAATTTGCATGACAGGATTTGCGGAGGAGAGCAAACCAAAAACCAAAAAGCAAAAGGCAAAAGCAAAAGCAACAGCAACAAGCAGTTGGCAGCTGGCAGCAAAAAACAACTGTCACAACAATGCCAGTTGCCATAAAATGAAAAACCCAAACATACTGCACACAGCAACTCGCAACAACGACTACAACAACAACAACAGCAACAGCAACAACAATAACAACAACAGAAAGCGAACAAACACAACAGACTGCGACAATTTTCGTGATTTATATCGAGCTGCTCATTGTTGCTGTTGCTGTTGCTGTTGCTGTTGCCGCTGAAGTTTCTGTGTGGAGGCTGCTGGCTTCGAGCTTGGCTCCGGTTTGCAACTTGATTGAAAGGTGTATTTCCTGACCAAAGAACCGAAACCGAAACCAAAACAGCAACAGAAACAGCAACGGCAACAGCAACGGCAACAGAGACCGAAAGTAATTTACGAGCCAAGCCCAAGTATGGTGCTACAACAATGTAGCCAGCAATCTGATTAGGTGTTCTCTCTACTCCTGGCCAGGACCAAGCTGTTTAGAAGCCCTCTGCGCCAATATCAGGAAAATTGAATGGATCTTATATCCACATGGTATCAAAAAAAGAGATATAAGTCTTTTGAGTTACTATATAGCTTCCTCTGTCGATTATTGATGACTGCACATCCAGCAGACTAAAATATTTATCTGCATTGACACTTCCATTGGACTGATTGAATAATGCCGGCTTTGGTAGTGGACAATCAAGTATTATGAGTAGTAGTATCCTTTTTTGTGGCATAAATAGTAGCAGAAATAATAGGAGTAGACGAACTTATCTAAAAAGTAGCAGTGCTGCTAGTAGTAGTGGCATATGTAGTTGTAAAAGTAGTAAAAATAAAGCAAGCAGTATTTTTATGGTAACTCGTAACTATTTACCCAATTCTTTGATGATAAAGATTGTGGAAATAATTAAATAAATAGTGCTATACTTTATTTTATTTTATTATTTTTTTTATTTAATTAATTACTCGTTCTCAATTTGATCTAATTTGTGATGTGACATTAACTAAATAACAGAAAGTAAATATATGTAGTGGTAGTGATTTCAATAGTTAGATATGGATAAATCGGATTAGGACGAAAGAGGCAAAATCATTGCATAATTAATTTGATTTTGCAACGTGGGGATTAAATCCTTAGTTGTGAAACTTAATGGTTTGCGCAACAGTTGGTTCACATGTAACTATTTCGCCGTTTCGCTTTATCCTGATGATGTCAATCAAGTTTCATTTTACGCAACGTGCTTCACACATTACAAATATCCTCATGCATCCCAGAGAGCAGAGTCACGCTGAGCAGGACGCCAAGGAAACAACCACCCGAACACGTAGTACTTACCAAGAACATGGAGCTTGTTGTTATTCAATACTTTAGGCCAGCTTTACGGCGAACAAATTGCACAACATTTGTACGCTTTTAGCGCTTAGCCATTGTCAGTTCGGCTGGGCGGAGGAGGAGGAGGAGGAGGAGGAGGAGGAGGAGGAGGGCAAAAGCAATTTAGTTGGCAACTTGTCAACTTCGAGGGTTTGCCACTTGCTAAAAGTTTTATGCGCTTTCCTTTTGTTGATTTTGTGGGGCGAAAGCTGGTGGCATAGACAAGTTCAAAAGCAATCAGCATGTAAATGCATTTGGGGACAACCGATAAGGCCAACAGCTAAAATATTGAGCACAAAAAGCCAATGAAACCGAGATGGCTGCAACAGGGACTGCAACACTGACAGTGAGTCTAAAAAGTATGCAACATTATGCACAATGCGATTGTTTTCAATAACGTTGCAAGCCGCACTCAATGCCAAAAAAAAATAGAAAAATAGAAAAACAACACAAAAGACTTGCGGGGCCCGGACAACAAGGACACTGTGAGGCTGCACAGAATTCATCAGGGTTTCCAACAAAAATACGATGCATTGAGGCCAGTCAGTTGGCTAAGGTGGCTGTGGTGGTTGTTGGGGATGAGCAGTTGTGGCAAGGTCACAAGGTTGCGGTCACCCAAAAATAATTCCACTGTGGCAAATGACTAAAGCACAAGTTATGAAAATGTGAGCGGCATAACTTGCCCTAATAATAATAATAATAATGGTTGTCATAATAATAATGATGGCACGCACAAAATATGTAATGCGACACACAAGTTTTCAAATTTGTGTACAAATTGAAAGCAAACAAGAATCCGCCCCAAAAGCATATAGATATAGATAGAGGCAGGGTCCCCAGGTAGCAGATACAACTTTACCAAAACTCGACTTCAACGTGCACGTCTCAAATACTTTGGCATCCAATTATGGCCCGGGTGTAACAAGTAGTAGAAAGGTGTCTGATTTGATTCTATTGAGAGCTATGAAGTGAATGCTGCCCATTAGATTGGGCAAACAGAATTGTTGTTTAGTGTGTGTGTTTACCTGTGTCCAAAAGAAAAAAGACTGTTGTTTGCCAAACGGTGTGAACCGTGTGAATGTTGAGCAACTACAAACCAGATTCGTTTATTATTCATTAGGTTCTCAGGCCAAACTACTTCACTGACAGCAAATATTGTCTCAACTTCGTGGGATTGTCAGAGATTGGTGGATTGAAAAGGTGAAGTTTAAAGAATCTGTTAAACTGACCCTCAACCGAATTCAAACAATCTCAGCTAAAGTATTCATTTAACAGGTCTTTAAATGTACAAGGAACAATAACCCAATTTTAATAACAATGTTCTTTAATAACCATACAAAATATTATTATTTATTCTTATAATTATTAAGCTTATTATTATTATTAAATTGTTAAAATTATGCCACTAACATTTTTTTTTTTAGTAGCTCTCATATCCTACAATGGAATTTATTATGCTTTTAACTAAAGTATATCATTAAGATTGCATTTCATAATAGGCCAAAGTTATTTTGGCCATTTTATAGATAAACGGATCTTAGCAGTAGATTGAAAAATCTTCCAACTGATATGCGAAGGTTACCTGGCATTTCCTCGCATTTTTACCAATTACAGATGCCATCCTGCCAACATCATAGCCAACGTCATCATCATCAACATCATCAAGCCGATGACGATGGCGATGACGATGGCGATTTGGACATTTCACGCACTGTGGGCTCCATTAATGGGTCGAGCTAACAAGTTTAGTCAATGGCAATGGCGTCCGAGCCCACCGCTCGGACTAAGGACACTGGCACAGGAATTCCTGGGCAGCAATCAGCCCGAGACTGTGACAGTTTTCTATGTTTTTGGCTGCTTTTCATTTCCTTATTTATTCAACAAGTTCCGCTGCGACAGACCAAACTCTGGCACTTGGAGGCACGCACCAAACGGAACGACTTGGCACGCCAACTGGGTGGGTCAGGGGGGGAGTGCTTGCCACAGTTTCATGGTGAGGTTCGTTCCAGTGGCAGTTTTATGCGCTTATAATCACATATATATATATTTATATACATATATATATCTTTTTTTGTATTTAGTATATGTCGTTGGGCGGCATCGATTTGTTTGGCATTTGTTGCATGCCACAAGGACACGCAAAGGACCTCGTCCTTGTCCCAGCTCTCAACCCGCCTTGTGCCATTGCTTTGACTTGACTTTTGGGCCCCTTTATTTTAGTGGCATTTATTTTGTCACATGTTATTTGTGTCGGAATGCGTTGTCTAGGCAGGGGCTGACATAGCGATGAGAGGTGGCAGGTAGTGGGGCACACAACTAAGGAGTTTGAAAGCCTGTAAGTGCGTGTTTATTTGCTCTGTGGGTTGTGAGTGGTTTTTGGGGAATGGCTTAAAGGTATTTTCGTTGCGGCACCTTATCGAAAATCATGCAGCAGCCGTTGACAGGAGCTCTGGAAACTCTGGCAGGACCTTGGCATCCTGTAATTGGAACAAGGGTTTCACAGCATTCTCGTTCTGTGTTTGTCTGCATGCTTATGACAAGCTCATTTAATATTTATTAAATTTGTGCGCTCTCGGGTTTTATTTTCATTTGGCACGTACCAAAACAAACATTTAGTGATGTTGCTTTATGGGAATGCTCTGCTCATTCAGTGACTCCCATTGGCTTACTCGATCGGTGTGTGCTCTCTGCTAATTTACCTACTTTTGAGCTGCCACCAAATCTCGGATAAATATTGTTAAATATATTTGAAAATCTCAAATATCTTTAACTTATCAAAGCTTATTAAGCTTCTGCAGATATTTGAAATTAAATTCTATGGTTATATACTACTAAATTATGACGTTAGGTTAATAAGTTAGTAAGTAAGTTAGCTGAGTTCCAAAAATCTAAAATATTTACTCCGTATAAAAAAGAGTATCTTTTTCTTCGCTCCGTTCAAATAAATTAAATTTCCCTTTGCCCTTTGGGCAGTGCTGTTATTTACCAACACACATGAATCCTGCAACAATTTCGAATACATCCCCCCACACACACACACACACAATGCCTTGTGTGCCCCTGGCAACTGAACTATGTAATTAAAATGTTTGACCAAAGCGGTTGCCTGAAAAAATAGTTTTAATTTTTCCTATCTATATTTTTTTTTGCTTCATAATTGAAGGGTTCAAAAGCAACAATTAAAAGCATACCAACGCCAACAATAACACAAGCAGTTATCAAGCAAATTTTAGCAAGTGTTTTTCAACGTAAAACTCGTAAAATAAAAGGGCTACAAAAACACGGGCCATAAAATGCGAGGCATGACGCCGTGAATTTGTTTTCATCAATTCGATTAAGGAACGGCGATAAACAAAGAACCGCAATGCAAATGACGAGCGTGCACAACATCCATGAATGAATATGAATATGAATATGAATACGAATACGAATAGCCACAAATGAATGTTGCGTGTGTGCCAATGTTAATAATGAAATAACCAACTGATGAATGTTGGTTGCTATTGCTGCTGAGAAGGTTCCCAGGCAGATCGGATCGCATTTCAAATTTTGTGCTTGATAACTTGAACTTGTTGTTTTCGGCTTTTTTCTCTCTCACATTTTTTGTGTTGTGAACTTTGCGATTACGAGCAGGGCAGCTGTTATTGTTTTTAGTTGCTAAGTTGTACACAGTTCATTCAACTTGCAATTGTTGCTGGACAAGATTTTGATCATGAAACCGACACTTGAGAACAACTCTTAGGCAACGAGTCGGGCACGAGAAGTAGGTAAACATACAATTAAACGAATATTTGAAACGAAAGTTGTGCTTTAATTGCGATGTTTGTTGTTGTTGTTTAAATATCAGATATTATGTCTTTTATTTCTCTCCATTTTTTTTTATCTATTATTTTAAGCTTAATGGTTTCTATTAAAAGTGGTTTCTGAGTTTTCAAAGTGTTTGTTTATTTCTACAGAAAAAAGAATGCAGACTGCAATTTTTGAAATAATTAAGAAAATAATTAAAATGATTCATTTTTGAAATGGTAAATATGACTAGATTTAAATAAAAAGTTTCCTGGACCATTCTAATGACTGACAATTATAAAAGCTTTTGCCTGTTTAATCCATATTCCACATATTCCACACACATTTTTATTGTGTTTGTGTTTGAAGTAACATAATTTGCATTTAAATAAACAATAAGCAGACTTGCAAGCCAGCTAAGCCGAACCAGGCCAAAAACAAACCAAGCCAAAAGCAAACCCATTCAGCGAACCAGAACGAGAAGAGAACAAGTGAAACAGGCAGCCGGGCCATAAAAACGGGCCAACAAAACTGCAGCAGCAAAAATCGTTAACAGCTGCTGCCTAACAGCAAAGACAACAAACGAAAAAAAAAAAATCGAATGTAAAATAAACTCGTTGCACTCGACCAAGTGCCACAGTCTCGATTCGCGACGGTAACTTTGTCTTTTGCCCATTTGATTTAGCTGATGGCTCTTGATCTCCACTCCCTCCCTCTCTCTCTCTCTCGCTCTCTCTCTCACTCTTGGTCTCTATCACTCTGCGTATCTCGGCTGTTGCGCAACAAGTTGGCTCTGTGCTTTTTAAGGCCAAGTCCAAAAGTCAAACAACATGCGAGCAACGGTTTTATCAGCTTCTGCTTCTGCATCTTCTTCTTCTTTAATGTTGCTGCTGTTTATTCACTTGACTTCAAATGCACTCAAAGGAAATGGGGCTACCAGTGGCAACCGGCATTGGCAACAGGTAACAGCTAACAGTCAACAGCAAGCAGCAAGCAGCAAGCTGCAAACAAGCAAAAAGCTAACATACATTGCCAACGGGCATAACGATAACACCGGCAACAAAGTATGACATAACAACAACAAGAACAACAGCAACAGCAACAGCAACAAGAACAAGAACAACAGCAACAACGACAACGGAAGCAATAAGATTCTGTCTCAGTCTCAGCCTCTGTCTCGGCCTCAGTTTCGTATGTGGAGCGGCAGACGAGTCGAGTCAAAAGTGCAATGGGATTAGATTTGTAGGTGAGCAGGGGTAGCTGGAGAGCTGTGCAGAAGTGGAGTGTACTGGCAATGGGCTCGTTATGTCTATAACGGATGTGCGTGCATCTCCCTCACTCTCGCTCTCTCTCCCGCTCAATATGTTGGTCTCGCTCCCACTTCACCATTGACTTCAAGTTGAAGTTAAGCAGCTTTGACGTGCGTAAAAAGGTTTCGAGCACCTCTTTTTGCTCTTAAGTCAGGCACTTATTGGGGGGGGGGCACTTATTGGGGGGAGGTTTGTGTATGAGTTGCCGTTACAAAGCATACCATATTTAAGGGATTGCATCAGAGAAAAACGCTTTTAAATTTAAACGAGTGTTGAATAAAATAAAATCAAATAAAATGTATGCTGCAAGCGCAAAATTATTTTGTCTATGTGAAATGAAAAATTGAAATTATAAATTTACATCAATAATAATTAAATTCAAATATTGTGTGAAATTAATACTTAAAGTGTACACATTTTCATTTAAATTTGCTTAATTTTCTAGCTTATTTGAAGAGCACATATCTATTTTTTATGACTACACTTCAGCTTCTATTAACATGAGAATCTCACTAAATGTCCCTTATAAAAGCTTTCGCCGTTTGTTATGTGCTATCTGTTCTCTTAGCTCACTCCTTCTCCCTCTCCCTGTCCTCCTCTTGATTACTTTCATGGGCACTAAAAGGGTCAAGCGCACAAAGAATTAAACGAGACGCGCTTTGTTTGCTCATCATTTCGTTGAGTTCTCTCTCGTTTCCCTTCCTCTTCGCATCACATCACACACGGATAGACTGTTAAAGCACTAACTACATAAGCACCAACAACAACAACATTTAGATAGTCGCAGCTCAAAGCTCAAAAAGTAAAAAAAAAGCTGCTTAGTATTTTGGCTTGCTTCTCTTTCATTTTCTGTTTCTGTTTTGGTTTAGGTTTGCTTGCCGAATTGTGTGTGTGTGTGTGTTTGCGTTGTTGTTTTTGTTGTTGCTGTTGTGTTGCTGTTTTTCTACTCGTTTGCCCAACATGTCCACAAATTTGTTTGCTGATTAGAGCGACCAGATTTACAATGTATGTGTGTGTAAGTTTTTCATTTGTTTCGAGTGTAAGAGAAGAGGGCTTAGCGGGGCTTGCTTTACAGTTGCATTTGAAAAAGCACAAAGCACAGCAGCCGATTTGTTTTTGTCCCACAACAGTACAAACAATATTTCTTATTTTATTTGTGTTTGTATTTATTTTATTTTTTGGAGCGGCGGCGACACGACGCATTGCATAATCGAGACAGCTCACAAACAACAACAACAGCAGCAACAACAAATAAAAATAAGTCCAACGTTTATACACCCACAAAAACAGTGCCAAGCAGCAACCGGTTTCCTGTCTGTTTTTATTGTGCCTATTGTTTTTGTTGCTCGTGGCTTGTTTTGCTTGCAAATAAAAATAATAATAATCATAGTCAAAACTGAATCCAAAAACTTGAAATGCGCAAAAAAACTTCAATTGCAGCCACAGACGATGATGCTGCTGCCGCTGCCGTTGCCGCCAGGGGGCGCCACGCACATTAACCCACTGCCCTCAGTTTCTTCGCAACGACAGCACTCAATAATTATGCCACTTTTATGCGGCGGACACACTGGGTATATTGACTCCTGGTCTGCTAGCTGTCGCACGCTCTCAAGAAATTATCTGACCACTTTTATTAATTTTGCAAAAACATTTCCAATATATTTAATATTTTTATTAATATATAATATATATATTTCAAGCGACCCACATTTATTATGGTTTTTATTATTCCTATTGGTGATCCACATTTGACCATATCTTTACTCTGACGCACTCTTCTAGTCATCATTTATGAGAGGGTATATAATGGCTGAAACACTATGGGTGTTTCAAATAGCTCTCTTTCTCTCTGCCTATTTCTCTTGCTCGGCCGGCAGCGTATCTAAGAGACTCTGTTGATATGTGGTTTCTTGTGCCGTCATTTGTGCGGCACGTTACGTTAAACTTTGGCTAAAAGCAAGAAACAGAAACGGCAAAGAAGTAAAAAAGGAACTCGTTTGGCACTGCAACTTTTTTTGCGTGCTTGCTACAGCGTGTGGCGAGTGCGTGCGTCCGCAATCAGCGGCGGCATCAGCATCAGCCGGTCTCTCAACTTGTATCTGGGCTTGGAGAACCCTCAGGCCATCTTCTGACTCTTGGCGGTTGCGGTTTTTATCTTTTAATTTGCTCAACTGTGCAATGAAGCTGCGGAAGAATTTTCTAGGGCTGTATCCGCTGTTGCTGTTGTTGTTGCTGTTGCTGTTGCTGTTGCTCTTTCTGCCTTTTTGTGGCATCAACTTTTGCAACTTTCACAATTTGTGCTAAGTGCGTTTTGTGATTTATATGACACAAGCAAAAAATAGGGAGTTGGCTGCCAGAGAGGTGCTCAAGAGAAATGCGATAATGTCAGTACAGCTCTTGCAACATCTGCCAAAAAGTTGATACATTTCGCTGGGTGGTTTGTGTACTCACCAAATGAATACGACTTTTCAAATGGGTGCTTGAAAATGCTTGCAACACAAGCAATTGAAGCAATATGTATATGCAAGTGATAGTAAAAAAGTTTATGAATATTTCGCACATTAAAAGCTACACGTAAACAACGTTTATTGTGCCAAACAAATTGAGGAATAAAAAGTGTAAATTTCTTAGACAATGTAAATTTGAATAGCTCTGCATGGAAAGCAGCAAAGCAGCAAAGCAGAAAATATATTTCCTGTTGCCTGGTGAAAAACGCCGAGCGATTTTAATGCGCCAAACTTTCACTCTTAAAGGCAGCTTCTGAAACCAACGGAAATGTGAAAGAATTCCATCTGCCCAGTCACTGTGAGCAATCATCTGCTCCTAATTGCCTCATTAACGCACACAATGCGAGTGAAAAAATAAAGAACTTATCTTGGCCAGGTAATTAGAACAAAAAAACTCATTTCATGCTGCCAAAGAAATAACTTGAAAAATGCGCTCAGTTATGGCAGAGGTCTGCCAGAATATTTACCCAAGAACTATCTAAAATATTTCACAACTTGTCACATACACAAAATAGAAAAAGACAAAAGACAAAAGACGAAGAAGAAGAAGAAGAAAAGCAATCCTATTAATTGCGTTGACAATGAAAATAAAAGTAACCATAAAGAATAGCTTTGTGAATGCCTGCCACAATGTAGTGCAGACTGTGCAGACTGTGCTGACTTTGAGCCGTGACTGCAATATCAAAGTCATGTGTTTCCGCTTATTAAACAGACAACAAACAGCTCGTAATAAAACAAAATAAACAGCTCGGGGACAATAACTTTCAACACTTTCTTGAACACGCAACAAAGACAATATTTTGTTTTTTTTTTTTTTTTTTTGTTGCGACTCATTACAACCACGCAAGTCTCATTAAAAGGCAAACAATCAAAATATAAAAGTAAAAAGTTTTCTTTAGCCGCCTGCAGGCATGAAAAATAAATATATATTTATATCCCATAAACAATTGCACACATTTTTGGTGGGTTGGCCCTTTGTCAACTGGGTTTTTTGTACCTCTGTTTTTGTTGTTGTTGTTGTTGTTGTTGCTGTAAGCCGCTTACCTGCAATTGGGTAACAGAGGCAAGTGGGCTATCAAAATTGGGCAAACATGAAACATAAGTAATCATTTGGCAATTGCAATTGGCAAATAATTGATAAAAAAAAACCGTTTATATTCGGATTTTATTTCGTTTTTTTTTTTTGCGCCAATGCCAATTCGCAACTGCACAATTGCTATGGCGGTCGTGTGAAGGAGGGCGAAGAGGAAGGGGATGTGTTTGTCTCATGTCTATTTGCTGGTTGGGCGTGCGTGGGTGCTGCTCAAGTGCTTGCCACACTCATTTGCAACGCTTTGATGCTTGCCCCAGAGACGCGCAGTTCCGTTTCGCGGCGTTATCATCATCATCAACAGCAGCAGCAGCAGCAGCAGCAGCGGCAGCGGCAGCGGCAGTCTCATCGTCATCATTACACATCCACGCCTGTCACTTGGCATATGCTTTGGAAAACCAAGATGTGTCCACTCGATAAAACAGCTTGTTGATTATATGGCTTAGCTTAAATCCAACTGCCAGCTTTTATTTATACTTGGCCAACATGGGTGAGTTCTCATGCGAATTCCCAGAAATTTTCCATTACAACGTGGGAAAACTCGCTCATGGCGAATGCATTTATATAGAGTGGCGTATATTGACGACCTGTGAACAAGTCTACAGTTCAACTAATCAACTTTAAACTCAACTTAAAACTTGTCTTGCCATTGCCCTTGCCCTTGGCTATATATGCATCTCGGACTGACTATGTTTCAGCATACTCTGTGGTTGCCTCTGTACGCTTGTCACGTGCTCTTGTGGCGCTACCTGTCAATTTCTATGCAAAATCAAGATAGAACTTTTAACTTTGGAGTGTCGAAGTTGAAATACTCTCACAGTCATTTGGATCTATGATCTATGATCTATGATCAAATGCGCTTATGAGGCTAGCAGCCCTGAGTCTGATCAAGCTTATATTAAAATAAAAATAAAATATTTAAAACCAGAGCTAGATTCTAAGCGATTCGTTACAAGATTTGTTCCAAGAATTTCCGTCCGCAACGAAGGAAAAGAGGACTCAATCCATCACCTCCTCTGTCACTGTCGGGGCAGGCAAAAATATTTGGAGTCCCCCTTTTTTGCAGACATTTCAGAGCGCTCTGATATCTTTGTACATATATACTGTAAATGATACCGCAGAAAAGGGATGCCAGCTCGTGCGGCACCACAAAGAGTGGTCAAGTGGATCAGTGGTGGAGTCTTTTTGTCACTCCTGCTGACAAACACCCTAACCTAACCTAATCCATGTGATTTATGCTTCTAGACAAGTCTATTCTATATGCTTTACAAGCGCATGGGACTCTCTGCAAGGGTATACAAAATGATAGCCAAGTTGGAGCATGCCAGCCCGGCAGTCAGCCATCAACTATCAGTAGCTGTCAAATAGAAAAGAAACCTTGGACCAAGTTGCAGTTGCAAGTGTACACAAGAGTTGTAAGCAACTTTTTATTTTTCGTTGGCATTTTTGGAGGACGGACGTGGTCAATAAATTCTAATTACATATCAGAGCAGTTGTCATTTGCAGGCAGCGGACAGTGGACGTTGCCAGAAGTGTCACTGTTTGTTTGGCAACACTGCGGCGACGTTGATGGGGGCGGGCAGTGGAATTAATTATGTAAATAGGTGCTCGGAAGGCGTCAGGCTGGAAGCTTAAATTTAAAATAATACATTTCATAATGCCCGAAAAAGGTCGCCCGATTTATGAGACGGGTTCGCGTCAAGTTTTATTATTTTTTTTCTTACTTTTTTGTGTTTGTGTGTTTTGTTTCTTTGCTTTTTTGTGCTCGACCAGGCGGCTAATTAAATAAATCTCGACGAGCTGCATTACGCAAGAAAACTTCTTGTCCGACCAGTTTACCTTTTACGGGGCGGCGATTTACATAATTTTTCTATTTTATTTCACATGATGATTATGATTATGATTATTATTATTATGATTATTATTTGCGCCTTGTTTGGCTGTCGGCAATGCGGGCACGTCACATTTTGACATCGCCCCCTCCCCCTTCCCCTTCCCCCTTCCCACCTGTTTGAGACCTCGTCGACGACTCCGCGGCTAACAAAACCGGCTGTGACCATTACGTTTATTGGCATTAGCTTTGGCTCTTGGCCATGGGCCAAAAAACGTTGCCAAGTGCTGAAACTGGCTCAAAGGCGGCCCGGCCCGGCTTTGTTATCTGTTCTTCTTCTTCTGGTTTTGAAATTCTAATTTCATAACGACCAAAATCTACCAGATACTTTATTTGTTGTGTGCTGTGATTCTGACCATGAATACAATGTTAAACAAGAGGCGGCCATTTGTGTTAATTTCTGAGAATGGCCAACACCAATTTGTTCACTAGGCCCAAAAATATCTATTGCTAATTCATTTCTATAAGAAAATAAATTCTTTGTAATTCTGAATGAATGAATGAATTAAGAAATTGTTGCCAAGGCTTATAAGCTATGACTGATATTTAAGAATCAACAAAATTAAAATAATTTCCTGAATTCTTTTGCATGCAGAGGCGGAAAGGTCAGTTTAAGTTCATTTAACTTGTTTGTAAACCAACTAAAATTTAAAGAAATACTTGCCAATTATGAAAGAATGAGCAAATAAAATGCATTTAATGCCTGCCTCAAGCGAATTTTTGGCGGATTTATCCTACTTTAAAATATATTAAATATGTCGATAAACATTGTCAATTAATTTGGTTCCTTCAATTTTTAACGAAATATTGATCAAATAAAGTTTATAATTTAAACCTCGAGAGCTCTTAACTGTGATACTTTTGTTAATTTGGCCCAAACACAAGCCTTGTTCAAAGTGTACACAATTCTTATTATTATTTATTCAGGTTATTTTGCAACATTTTTATGCTTCATGCTGCTTTTTGCTGCTGGTACACGTGCCATTGGAAATAATTTGAATTTATTACACTCGCCAAATAAAGCGGGCAAGCAAAACGGGAGCACGTTATGTATACGCAATGTTTAACGGATAACGAGGGTGGGAAGGGGGCAGCTGCCCCTCTCGCCAGACTGCTGAGTTTGCCAACTCGCATTTCGAGCGCTAATTTGCAGTTGAATGGCGCTTTAATGCAGCAGCAAATGCCAAAGCTGCATTGCCATGGTGACTGCAACCCCAAACCCCAACCCACTGCAACAAGAGCAACATTATGACGCTACGTGACATGACAGTAATTAACATAATAATCCATTTTGCGGCTGCAAGCCGTTGAAGAAAGAAGCTGCAGCCGGCTGAGAAGCAGCGCCTGTTGCCTCTGCTCCGGCTTTATTTGAAAATGAACCCTCTGCTCTATCAGTTGTGGCTCAGTGGCTCAGTGGCTCAGTGGTTCTGAGCTGACTGCATCTGGGTTAACTAGCTGGGCGTTAGCGGGGTTAAGCCGCAACATCACGACCGCGACCACGATTCTTTGGCGCTGGCACGTTCAATTTAATCGCATATTAGATGAGGCTGCTGCGCCAATCCCAATAAATTGGAATCAAATCACGCTACCCTCCTCCTGTCCGCCGCTCTTCATTCGACAATCTCAACGAAGATCCTGACAACATTTGGCAAACCACTTGACTTGAAGCCCTGACATTGGAAATTGGACATTGGACAGTGGTTCCACAATACAGGCCCAATTGAAAGCACTTGTTGGAAAGCATTTTGTTTTCCGTGATATTAACAGAATGCCTTATAGTATTTTGTACAAAAAATAAATAATCAAGTAGTCTTAAATATTTATAATCGCTGGCCGCTTCCAACAGACAACAGCTGTTTTTAGACCGAATTTCCTCTAAATAAAAATACAGCTTTACCGTTTCCTAGTATTTATATGCAAGTGGTATAAAACATTTGTTTAAATAATTAAAAATAATCGCTACCCGCTTTCAGCATCCCATTATTAACGTTTTTAAAGAATAAAAAAAAACAATATAATAAATGATTTAATCAATAATTTAATTGCAAAGCACAATTTTTCGCACATAATTTTCGCGCTGAGCCATCAACTTGATGATGCCAATGAAAAAGTCATAATCAAACATGACCAACAACAAAAACACAAAAAGTCAAGCTTTTTAAAGACCAATTTGCATTTTAGAGTTAGCCGAAAACAAAGACGGCCAAAGCCGAATGAAAAAAATTCCACAAATATAAAACCTAACCAACGACCATAAAAAACAACAACAGCAACTGGCGCACTCTTTGAGGCCCGGTGGTCTCTGATGGCTTCCTGTCTTGGTTTTTGGCTTTGGTCGTAAACAATTTTGCAGCCAAGCTGGCGACACACACAGAAATACACACGCACACACACAACCAGCCACAGCCAGTTGACTACGGCAAAGACCGAAGATGAAGTCTCCCAAATGGACTGTGGGAAACAGTCGCCGCAGCGTCTGCAACTGCGTCAGCATCAGTGTCTGCGGCTGATGCTGATGCTGCTGCTGTTGCTGATGCTGCTGCTGCTGCTGATGCTGATGCTGTGGGTGCGTGTCTGGGAGCTGTGGGAAAGGCCTCCAGTCTATCGCATACGGCAAAAGGCAGACACACTCTCTCTCTCTCTCTCTCTCTCACACACACACGCACACACGCACACACTGGCAGCTGTGTGTGTACTTTGGTATGAAATTAATTTTTGGCATGCCATTTGGTATTTGGTATTTGGTTTTTGGCATTCGCCATTGTTGCTATTACGCTTCCGCCGCACAAATTGGCCAAATTAATAAGAGAGCACGGCCAAGGGCAGTCAACAGGCGCCCAGAGAAGCCAAAACACGTACCTAAAACGCAATGCCGTTAATTGCTGGCAATACCAGCAATGAAAATACTCGACAATGTTTGCGCAAGTCGGCTCTTAATTAAAAAATACAAAAAAATGAAGAAAAAAAAAAAATACCCCAAGAAAAGAATGTTCCAAACGTAAGATTCATAAATTGTGCAAATATGTGTGGATATATGAAATATGTATTTCTTAATTAAAATAATTACTTTCAAGTTGTTAGCCTTAATTTTTTTTTACTAAGCATGTGCAATTAATATAAATTTTTGCTATAAATTATAAAATTAAAATGCTGTTCATATATAGACAATTAAGCCAACCATTTCGAAAATATCGTAAGAAGTACACATAAATATGTTGTATTAGAAAGACTTGTAATTAATGTTTCACACCAGTTTCAGAGAAGTGATCTCAAACTTTTATACTGAACAAATAAAAACTAATCACGTTAATTGGAGCTACAATCAGCTGTTAAATAAAACGCTCGCCTTTTGCTGAATTCGCCGCTGACAAAAGGCAAAAGTCCTTTGTAAAGTTAACTTTTTTTTTTGCTGTCACCGCTTTTATGACTAAAGTTGGGTAAAACAATTGCAAAAGGCGGACAAGCAGCAGAACCAAGAAGGCCTTAAGCAACAAAACTGGCTGAAACTGGCAGCAGTCAACGGAAGACCACAAAGCAAAATAAAGAAGACCCGTTGCAGACTATTACCCGCAGCAATGTATCTATGACCAAGGGCCAAGACGGAGGATAACAACTGGAAGGCAATGCTTGCCTCGAGCAGCTGTCGATCTGCATAATGAAATTGCAGCACATCAAGTACAGTTACTTTTTGGCTTAAAAAAAGGTGGAAAAAAAATTGCAGACAAGTAGAGTTGGCCAACCAGCGAGAGAGTTTCTGCAACTGCTGCTGCGGGGCAATAGGCCGCCATAAAAGTAGAACCTGAGAAAGAGAACCTGAGCCCAAATGTGCATTGCTGCTATTGTTGCTATTAATGCCATTGTTGTTCTTGGAGCTCGACACAGTGACGAGACAAACTCCGGCTGATTGACTTGCTGACTTACTCAAGGAATGAAATGCAAGCGCCCCTCCCAGACTGACAGACTGACAGAGTGCCACACTGCCTGACTGCCTGACTGTCTGACTGTGTGGCTGTCTGACTGGCCGACTAGCTGATTGGCATGTGCGGGGCTAAGGGAGGGTTGGGGGCATAATTGATTCGAATGTGCCTCACTTTCTGCTCGTGTATGCAAATCTGTGGGCCTGTGGCAGTCTCTACGGCAATTTGCCGGCAATTTTCGCACATTTGGCCAACAGCTGCTTTCACATTTGCAACAGCAGCAGCAGCAGCAGCAACTATACAAACCCCCCCTCATCCCTCCCCTCCCATTCTACCCACCTCTCACTTAACCCTCCTACCCGCTCTAGTCTCACGCAATTACGTCAGTTTAGACGGAGAAACACCTAATTAACTGGGCGATTGCCGAGCTATTTGCCCATTTTAAAATGTTTTAACCACTCTAATTAATTTTAATTAAAACTCTCTACGCTCGCTGTCAATGCAGTCCAAATATGTATCCACGAGGTTCACATTCAGTTCTTTTATATAATCATTTATAATCATCAAGAAAAGAAAAATAGAAGGTGCTCAAGACAAAAAGGAATCCAGAATTGTTTCAAATTTTAAATAATATAAATCGTTTGTGGCATTAATTATATTTGTGGAGTCTTTTCAAAGATGCTTAAGTGCTTATAATATTTATAATAATTAGTAAGCTTAGTTTAAGTAGTGGACCAGAGCACAAACAAACTGCGATTACTTTATGTTGAACATATTTTATATATAAGTCTGATACTGAAGATAAGTAAATCCGCTTTGCTAACTGCAGCTATCGAATTAAGCACAATAAGAAATTACATCAAGTAAAAAAAAAGTGGAAAAGAGAATTTCAAAATGTGTGTTGTATTTTCGAATTGTAAATATTAGTGAATTAATTTACAAATCAATGTGCAGAATTTATGACAATTTTGAATAAATTTATTCCTATTTCTATCCGAACTAATATTTGAGCTTGGTCGTAATTTGAGCTCTTTTTAACGTTTTGATGCATGTATAAATCGGCTAAGTCTATCAGTCGAAATATCATAACATCTTTGATCATAGCTCGAATGATGACTTCCAGTCCTATTTGGGGCCATTGTTAATTCAAATCCAACAACAAAGTTTTGTATTGGAGTTGGATATATGTATTCTGAGGACATTGTACATAAGCAGCCCATCACATTTTTATGACCATGTTTTGTTATTTATTTAAATCTTTTTCGTCCAAACTTGACAAACTGGTAAATGAACAGAGGACTTTTATCAAATATATCAAGTCAGCATTCATTGTTAGACCGTAAAACCCTTTTTTTTTTTCCCCGTCCAGCGAGTTAAAAGGTAATACAAGCGAAAAACACCTTTTTCTTTATTGCACTTTTATGGCTGCCTAGATTTATATTTAGTGTGGCCTGTGGCTTTTGTTTCATGGCCCAACAACCAATGAAGTCAGCCAGAGCCAATGACTCACAGTGTTGTTGTTGTTGTTGTTGTTGCTGCTGCTGTTGTTGTTGCTGCTGTTGTTGTGGTTCTTTGCTGTTTCATGTCTGCAATTAATCAAAATACTGTTTGCACCTTGCTCAAATGTATATGGATACACGTGAATGCAAAATAAAAGAGCAAAAAGAACCGCAGCAACAACCGCGACATCGCTTTCGCTACGGACACGTATGGCATTACGCACTTCCGTTTCCGTTCTGTCTGCTCGCCGGGCCAAAGCTGTCACTCTCCTCTCGCCCTCCCAGCACACCTCTCAATCCCCCTAACCCCCTGTCGGCTCACCCGTCTCTCGTTTGGTCGGTCGTCAGCTCGTCTGGCTTTTGTAATTTTGCTTGCTCACCCGCGCGCACACAAATAAAAAGATCCGAAATAAAAAACTTTTTATTGCGCTTTGCTTTCTGCTGGAAATTCTGTTTTAAACCGTTCCGTCTACCCCGCTCTCTCTCTCACCCTCTCTCTCTCTCTCTCTCTCTCTCTCTCTCTCTGTCTCTCTCTCTTTCTGTCCCTCTTTCGGTATGCCTCCTTCCCGGTTTCTTTTTATTAATTTTGCACGCTCAAAATGTTTGTGATTTATGAGTCGCAAAATCAACAGCAGCAGAAACAACAATAAGAACACCAACAACATCAAACAGGGCGACAAACTCGCATTTTGCAGACATGTCGGCGACACACGTTGGTCCCACCACCACCCCCACTTAGTTCAACATGTGGCAAGGGAGGTTAGTGGCATGTTTATAAACTGAGTTAAGCGCTTTCTTCGACTAGTTGCTTGAGCAAACTTTTCCCAAAATGCATATTTCCACAAAAAAAAAAATGGTGTAGACTGGTTTGCTTGGCTTAACACTTTTAATTTGACACTCCGCGAGATTAATTGGCTTGCTTGAGTTAAATAAATTAAGTGATTCGTTCTCAAAGTACCCAAATATTGCTATATTATTTTCAATATAAATAGAAAAAAGCAAGAAAGGTGTGTAGAAAATTACATAGACTTGTAGACCGCAGTTAATATGCTGCCATCTAACTTTGTTCAGGTCTTGGCTCTTCATTGAATATTCCTAATCTAAAACCTAATATCAATACTATGGCAGTTATATAACAGAGCGATCCGATCCGATCCGATCATCTCCGACTTGTGTATTACCTTCAGCAAAAAGACCGATATCTACCAAGACAGATATATACCCAAGAGGGCCATGGCTATATCGATTCAGCTATTGATGTTGATTAAGAATATATTTTTATTACTTTTTGGGTCAGACACGGGAAAAACATAAATAAATTATATGTTGTTGCCTTAACACATTTGAATTCCAAATAAAATAGCAAAAATGTTGTTTATTCTTTGGCTATCGCTTTATATAATCTAGAAGTGTTTTCCGGTAGTTTATTATTCCTTATATATAAGGTATGCCTATTCCCAGTACATTAAAGAACAGTCTTACATTCCTTCGATGTTCTTAAGTTCTTACAATTAAAATGTGCAAAATATACGCCTGCTATTCTTGCCTTTGTCAATATCAATAAGTGTCATTGTCAGCCAATTTTTGGCTTGTCATTTCTCACAGAGCAGCGCAACCTGTCCAAAACCCACTCACACAATTGTTAACCATCGCTTCTGGCCACGTTCGCTGACCAATACGTCGGTTGGCCAACACTGACTGCTTAATTAAACCAATTCGTTGGTAATTGGGTTTCTTTATTGTATTCCGCATAAATTAAGATGCGTTGTCAACTGCAGTTGTGTCAGTGCCGTGCCTCTGCCTTCTTTTCCACCAGCCCCTGTCGGAAGTAGGCGACACGTGTTGACAGTTTTGAACCTACCAGTGCTGGTTAATAATTCAGCATGGTCATGTATTGATTTTATATATTTCATATATTCATGTTCATAATTTAATATGACATAAAAGGAATTTGTGGGTTTTACCCCCATGCCTCATGTGTGGGCACATTTTAATGGGCCACTGGCGTGTCTATTGTTTTTTTGTTTTTTGTTGTTTTGGTTTATGTAGATAGCCGTAATTATTGCGAGTATATTGAGTATATTGTGGTCTGTCATTATGCTAATGTCAAATCAGACAGGTGAGACTTAGAGGCCGATTAGCTGCAGTGTTAAGAGCTATCAACACCTAATAAAAAGCACAGCTCAACTCAACTCAAAGGGAAGAAAGAAATACAAATACAACTATGTATTTGGGGTAAATGTGCGCCGGTTTGGCAGCGAGTGACATACAATTATTTATACATTATTTTCGTAGCGTAAATATTGACAAGCGACTTTGCTGCCAACGTTACAAAAGCCGTCAAAAGCCTAAGTAAACAAACAACAATACGGCAATTCAGGTGGCATGCGTTGCGTATACGTATTGTTGGAAGGCAGCCGTATATAATTGAAAGCCTGCTGTTATGAAGATAATGGGGGCAAGCCATCAGGTTGTGAAATGTCTAATGCCAAATTGAAATAGACATACACTCAAGTTGGATTGTTGAATTTCCATTTTGCTAAATATGTAATTGCATTTAAAGTTACACTCGGAAATACATTCGCTTTGTTTAACTCAAATTATCTTCAACATGAATGTGGTTTATCTGCGAGCCATTCAACTAACAAAATAATTTATTTATCTAAGGCATGGCAATCAGAGTATGCCATACTTCAACCTCAATTGCTTTTTGGCCTACACCACCCAGCCTCCCCACCTGCCCTTAATAGCCGACAGTGGCAGTCAATCAAGCGTTGAATCAACACGATTCCACTTCACTCTCCTCCTCCCCCCATCAATTGGCCGGCCGTCCAAGCAAATCAACAGTTGCTGATAGGCTGCCAGTGCTTCTGCTTCTGACAACGCAGATAAGCCGCAGACAACAATTCACAAAAAAGTAAGCCCGCTTTTATACCTAGTATCGAAATTGACAAAAATACATTGTATTTGTTCCTAGTATACAGTTTCAAGAATTTAGCTAGCATTGAATTCTAATTCTAATTCTAATTGATTGACAGCGATCAAATTTTGATTGACAATCAATAGATTAAAGCAATCACCTACCAGCTATCTAAGAATATGAGGAAATTTTTCAGATGAACATAGAATTCTTCTGTAAGCCTTAATCTTAATCTGGGTTAATATTAATCGTAGTTAGTGAATACTATATTCATCTGAAAGCCTTCATCGTTAGTTAGTTAACGTGTCCAGTGATGAGGTTTCGATTGCTTTCGATGAGTTCTTCATAAATCATAGGGAACCCCAAAGTCGTATAATTGTTTGTGCACCAAAACCCATTTCAACTTCCTGCTGTTTTTTTTTGTCAATTTTTGCCACAAACTGCCTGGTCTGGTCCATCTACTTGTTGCTGTTAAGCGCATTTCAACGCAGACATACCCCACAAACACTCCAATTCACACACACACACACACACACCTCCTCCCATGTACAACACGAGTACAGGTGTGCTGCAAACATTTCAGAGATCCCAAAAAGCTTACATTTAGGTGGCAAAGCGCTGCTGTAAATTTATGGTTAAGTCTCTGGGGAAAGGAAGCAGACACATTTATATGTTTCGCGTTTGGCAGATTTGAAAACCATTCAAACGGCGCCATAAAATCACTTAAGTGTGTTGTGCAGTACACGTTTCTTGTATGTTTTTCTTTCAGTTTTTCCCATAGCATATTTACGAGCCTTTACGCAATGTCGGGCACGCAGAATTGCCGAATTTCACAATTCAGTCGCGGCAAGGTCAGAGAAAGGCAAAGGAAGGCGAGGAAAACTGAAGAGCAGAAAGAGAAAAACACAGAGCAAAGCGTAGCAGTAATCAACCACCAGCCACGCCCATAAACCACACCCACATTGCACATTTGCATGAGGGAACTAAACATATGTTCCGTCGTCATGTGCTGAACGCAAATCCTTGGAGATATTCGGCTTTATTTTCGGGCGAGTCGCGATAAAAACAACCATATTACATTTGTTATAAATTAAGATTGATACGATGTGCCCCGGGGAACGCACATTGTACATAAGTGAATTACTCTCGTTAAAGTATTGGTGTATGTCTGGTGTCACTTACCACTCAATATGAAATATGGATAGCGACAGGGCTGCAAAAGACCAAGCAAAAATTAGTATCATTAGCGATTTGCAGTCAACATTTGTTGTATCTAGAATAATGGGGCACACTTCAGTAAAATTCATATCATTTACGTTTTATATGCAGCTTTAGATTAATATATATTAATATATATATATATATATATCCTATATTTAAGAGACAGTGTGTGTGTGAATCCTTCAAGCTTCAAGCAAGTATTCAGTAGAAATTCGCAAAATGTATCTAAGGGATATTTGCAAACCTTTATTTGTATCCCAAGAACCCATATAAAACGGGTAAAAGGATTATAATGGCATCTTCGATACTATAAAATAAATGTATATTCTCAGAGCTGAATCAGAATCAACAGTCGAATCGATATAGATCGTCTCAAGTACACAACACTTCAGACTAATACAAAATAGCTTAAAGCTTAAAATGTTAAATTTCTTAAAGTAGAATCGAATATTTAAGACCAAAGTCAATTATCAAACGAAACTTTCCGTCTAAAGCTAGTTAAACTTGATCTGCTAAGTTATACCCAAGTCAAGCCAATGTCAAGGTCCTAGTTTCATTTTTCGATATCTATCCTGAAACTATTGCACATTTATTGCTGTAACTTTTTGCTTTACAAATAAATCGCGGCTGCTGGCGATGTTTTGATTGTTATTGTGGGGCTCAAACAAACGGAAAAAACAACATTAAAGCGACTGCTATAAAAAGCAACTCACACAGCTGCCAACCTCGGAAATTAATTCCAAAAACAAAAGGCCAAAAATGAATAAAAAGATTGACTAAATTCGTTCATCAATTGCAGCAACGAACTTGAAACTTGCAATTGGAGCTGTGCAACAACAACAACAATAACAACAACAGCAATACTAACGGGGCCAGTGTTTAATCAAGTGTGAAATCTTTAATCAAGTCAATTTTCCCCTCACCCAAGCACTCCCCTCACAACCCGACAATGGACTGAAAGCGAGACCAGCTGCTGCTGCTGCTGCTGCTGCTGCTGCTGCTGCCAGCGGCTCCACAATTTCCTTCCAGTCAATGCAAGGCAGCTGTCTGAAAGGCCTTACAATGTTGTGTGTTGTGTTGTGTTGTGTTGTGTTGCGTTTCGTTTTTTCCTCTTCTGGTTTTTTCTACCTGGACTGACCTTTTTTGTTCCCATCGCGAATCACGGTTGGAGGCCCTCCCACGATTGAACTGAGGCCGCTCGCCGAGCCTGTCAATTAAAAAGCCGTCGCCTCCATTGGCCCAGGCCCTGAACGGCACGATTTGTTGCCTGATGCCAGTTGTCTTAAAGAAAAAATCAGCAAAAAAGCCAAACAATACAGTTAAAAAGAAAACGCTTTCCTTTGGGCTGCTTTTGAGTGCAAATTAACTGAATTAGCTGGAATGGCTATTGCAATTAACGGTAAACAAAAAACGCTTAAGGAAACTGTCAAAGCCTAACGACAGAAAGAGAGACATGTTCGCTTTGAACCCCAACTAAGGTTAAACTATTGACTAGAAATTGATAGAACGAAAAAGGCGGAAAAAACTTTATAAGATTTTCTTAACAGAAAACTGTCCTGAAAGATTTAGCACTGCATTCTTTTAAAAGTCTTCCACTCTTATTTGATTTTAGTTATTCATGCTCATTAACCATTTTGATAATAATAGATATAAATTATTATTAATACACTCATAGCTAAGTCTTTGATCATTTTGGATAGGATTAAATATAAAATAGTAATAATACATATTTAAATTAAATGCATGTTTCTTCATTCACAATTAAGTCTAAATAAAAATTAATTTAAAAAATGAGTCTAGAAAAATGTAAAAGAGAATTTGTATCAGTTTTAGTTTTATATAAATTTAAATATAATATGATCATAATATATAGCTGAATTATATAAACACTTTCTATTTAAATCATAGTTAAGTCTAGCTGAATATTAATGTTAAAATAACAACAAATTTGCATAAGTAGTACAATCAAAATAAGGAAATTTGTTCCATCCTACATTTAAAACAATTAGCATTTTAAATTTCCAACTCACTTAAAGCTCTGATCCGACCAGTACTAAGTCCTCATTTATGTGCGTAATTCTCAGCACCTAACACTCAACACTCAACTCCCTCCCCTTGTGCACAATAGAGAAGAGTAAATAAGCCTGGGCAGCTGGACAATAGCCACAAAAAAGTTGAGTGAATGACTTTAAATAATTTAACAAGCAAACATAACAATTTAAATAAACTAAGCCTCTGGCTGTTTATCTAGTTGTTTTAAAACCAAACAAAGTACACTGCAAAAGTTGAAGGCAGAAAGCAAATGCAAAGACAATTAAAAAAGACGCAAAACTCAACAAACAAAATATAATAAATGCCAAGAGCTTAAAGCAATGCTAAAAGAACACAGCAAAGTTAAAAAAAAAGCAACAAAAAAATGTTTGGAATCGTGATCTCGGCACTATAACTGGGTCAAATCTATGCATGATGCCAGGGAATGAGAAGGTGGCGAATGGAATTGAAAGCGCACAAAATGTAACCAAAAGATATTATTGTAATGGCCAACAGCAGCCAAGGCAGCCAAGGCAGCAAAAACAGCAAAAGCAGCCGGAACAGCAACAGCGAGAAAATTTAAATGAAAATGTAACGTGGAAAAAAGTTTTGTGGCTAACTTTTCGAATGTATATGCCCTAACCTAACACTCTCTGTCTCCCACACCCCCAACCCAAGCTGCTCATACCCGCACATGATAAAAAACAAAAAAAAAAAAAAAATGGGAATGCAGCTGAGTGCAAAGTTTTAATCATATGCCAGAAAAACTTCATTAATTTGCCGCCAACTTTCAGCACTTGACTTCGACTTTGCCATGCCGCAAATAAATTCCATTAAAAATGACTGCAAAAGGGTTTAAAAAAATCTACAGAAAAGTCCAGGACAGAGTTATGAAAACCAAGCGACATAGAAACGAGTAAGCATGTTTCGACTAACAGATACCCGTAAAACATAAATTAAATGTTATCAATTTTATAAACAATCTAAAACGATTGTAGATGTAAAATTAAACTAACGTTTAATAAACAATTAAAAAGCGATTGTCAATTCAATACAAATATTGTCTGCTTCGTGGTTCTATCTACACATAAACAAAAAAACCTGAATAATGACGTGAGTCATTTTCTAAAATTCAGTCAATTTTTTTTTTTGCGAGTGTATCTTCTTTTCTTTTCCATTTTACGGCTACAGGGTATGCAGAACAGCAACAGAAAATCAACATTTAAAACAACCGCCGCAGTCGATGCACATTTTATGCAAATACCAAGTCCAAGGCGGGGAAAAGCTGGTCGCTCTAAGCGTTAATAAAGACATGTAAAATGGGGGCGTGCCGACCGAAGCACAACCATCCAGTACCCCTTCCCCTACTTCCTCCCCTTGCCATGCATATGCAACGTTTACGTATGTGTGTGTGTAAAGCACAGACCGACAATAAACTGTTATGTGGCGAGGGCTGCAGTGGAATTGCAATCTGCAATCTGCAAGTGCCCTGGTTATGCCAACTGCCATGTGCTGCCTACCATCCCCCATTCCCCCCCTCCCATCAGGCCCTTCTCTATGTATGTGTGTGTGTGTGTGTGTATGTGTGGCGTTGATGCTGCGGTTAGATGTGTTTTTGTAGGGAATCTGAAATTGATTTTTCATATTTAATGCTAAAGCATTGCAGGCTACAACTGTAGAGGGAAGGAGGGGGACGAGGGCTTTCCTGGTAAGGGAAGTGAAAAGTGAATAAAACCTTTTCGATATGCGAGGTTGGTACAAAAAATTGAGACTGGACAAAATGAGAATGAAATCCACAACTCAAGGTTTGTGATTAAATTTCGTATCTGCACCGAATGTTGTATCTGAATCTGTTTTTGTCTCTGTATTTGTATTTTAATTTATATACATATTTGTATTTGTTATATGTATATGAATTTAAAATTTAATTAATATAACTTGATATATATATATATATATTTACTCGTATCTGTACCTCAACTGTATTTACATAAATATATCTGCATAGACATATTTGTATCTATATCTATAATTTATAGCCGTATCCATATCAATTGCTGACAGCGCTTGATAGCTTTGATCAGTGGGGTAAAAGAGGAATATTAACACTCTCAACTGGTGGCAACAACCTTAAGGTACAATGACACAAGCAAATACAGATTCAGATGCAGATGCAGACAGACAAATATTCAGTCAGTCATATGTTGTGTTTTGCTACCGTGCAGACTCATGCATAAATACAGAGGAAAAAAGTATCTTACAGATACAAATGGAGCACTGCTAAATGCATAGCATTTGGATTGTTTGCCTTTGGTTATGCAAATCACTTACAAATATGCGAGTTACTCGTCTCGTTTTATGTATTTATGCGGCAAGTTGGCGAGTTACAACGGCCACGAAGACAGACCGACCGGGGTAGAAGGATGCGGGCGGGACGAGTGGGTAAGCTACATGCTAAGTTAAGTTAGTCGAGCAGTCAATCAAATCATGGCCAACATCAAACGCGGATGTCATCATCAGAATTCACGCTCCCTGAAGCGACTGCCACAGCCACTGCCACTGCCACAGCCACTGCTACTGCCACTGTGGGTTGCTTCAGTTCTTGGAAAGGAGAGTATCAGTTCAGTGGCATCGCATAACCGCACCGTCCGAGGCGAATCAGCGGTCAAGACTAGCAGCAAATCCCAAGCCGTAACGGAAACCTCGAAAACTAATTCAATTGCTTGATTGACGCGCTCCGGGCATTGATATACATATCTGTTTCCAGCGAGAGTTACTCAAATAGTTTACCAGCTTCATAGAAAGTTGTTATACTAAGTTGTAATTCATTATAAATTCTATTTGGAGACAATGTCAGTCGTTAATTCTTTGTGAATTCTCAAGTTGATTAAGATGAAACACAAAATAGGAATATTTGTTAGTTGACTCACAGAAAATGCAAGCTTTTGTTTATTTAAAAATACTTCTAGAGAACCATTTGGTAAAATTTAAACAGCAAACTGTTTTTAGTTCATTTGCAGTAAATGCAAATGTCTGTTTACTTTTCACATATTTCTATGGAACCATTGAGTAAATTTACACAACATCCTTTTTGTTTTTGTAAATTTACAGAAAATGCAAGCTCTTGTTTATTTTCAAATATTTCTATAGAGTTGGGTAAATTTAAACAAAACATTTCGGTACTCTAAAGAGTAACAAAACATTTGAAAACATAAGCATAAAAGCATTTTACTTAACATGTAAATTCAAATATAATTAAAAAAATATTTTACGTACACTTCTGTGAACCTTTTCGTTCCTTGTTTTTTGTTTGTTTCTTAATTAGCTGAAATCTTAGTAAATCAATTTTAATTACTGTTTACTCGCAAGACAACTCTCGCAATGAGCTGCTGCCTCGAGGCATATTCACTAACTGTTTTTGTCGCATTTAGCGAGGACGCGGACCAGATGGAAAACGAGGACGGAAACGGTGACGAGGACGATTGCGAGAACGAGGACCATTCCGGGGACGAGGGCGAGGACGAGGACACAACTGGCTCCGAAGCTCGCAACTCGTTGCTCATATCACAGTGCGCTCAATGCGCGGGGCTCGTAAAAAGCTCATTAAACAAAACGTTGATGCTGTCTGGCTGTCTGGCTATATGGCTATATGGCTATATGGCTGACTGACTGAGTGAATGACAGACAGACAGACAGACAGGCAGAAAGAGGGGCAGACAGACTAAGTTGTTGCAGGATCGGCACATCATTATGCAAAAATATCAGCGCTAATCTCGTGAATATAACTGTAAGTGTAGTGTAGGTGTGCATGTGTGTGTGTGTGAGTGCTGTTGTTGTTGTTGTTGTTGTGTGTGTGTCGCTTATGTTGATTTACAAATGCTGAAACAACAGAAAATGCGCTGTCAAAATAATTACAAAGCTGACATTGCGGCGACATGTAATTAACATAAAATGCGTATCTGTAAGATACACAATACACAATACACAACTTCACACACACACACACACACACACACAGGTACAGATGGGGATACCGTAACAGTAACAGTTACAGTTGTGTGCAGCCGCAGTGGCAGTGGCCAAAAGCAAGCATTGCGTTCTCATAATGAGCATTACGCGCAACACATGTGAAATGTATCCACAAGATACAAGAGACAAGACACACACTCTCCACCACACTCTCCACCACACTCTCCACCACACTCTCCACCAGACTCTCCACCACACACACTCGTTACACGGCCTGAGCACGCAGGTGGCTTAATGCTCTGGGCCTGTCATTGCTTACCCCTCTCCACCCCGCCGCCAAACATGGACATGACATGAGTTTTATGACGCTACAGATAACGACCGCCACCGCGACGCAACGCCAGCAGCAACTAAATTTGATTAACCCAAATAAGCTGGCTTGCCCCGCGCCTACCCAACCCACAAACAAAGAAGAAGAAGAAAAAACCAGCTGATGCGACGTTTTCGCGTTTCCCGTTTGCCTTATGGCGTTTTCATTGATCAATTGAAGTGCGTTTTTATTCTCTCTGTCTCGCTCCCTCTCTCTCTCTCTCTCTCTCCCTCTCTCTCTCTCCCTCTCTCTCTCTCTCCATTTTTTTCAACCCCGCCCACATTTAATGAATTAAACGCCTTAGCGTACATAAAGTTATTGGTTTCTCGAGCTTTCCAGTTAAGCCATCAAAAAACCCCGATATAAGTTTCACGAGCTTTGCGAGAGCTCTTCACTTGGCTAAAGTCAAGGGATATACACACACACATATATATAAATATGTATATATATGTATGTATATATATGTATATATATATATATATATATATATATTATTTAGAAGTAGTTATAAGTGTGTGTTTTGTGTTTGATGCCTTGAACTTGATGGTAGTTAAAGATAAACTATTGTGTGGCTCTTGGGCTGTAATTAATAAATCAAATTTGGGATTGTTGTAATAAGCTTTGATTATGCCTAATTTGGCATTTAATTGCCGAAGGCCAGCACCTTCTTAAAAAAGAATACAATAGGTGGATAATGTGAGTTCTTCTATTGTATATTTTGTGTGTAGTGTGTGCCATAAACATGCAATTATCTTATTAAAACTAACGAACGCTTTTGAGTAGTTTTCCTTATACAGTCAATACACTAATCAACTGGTCTCTAAGCCTATCAGTTGCCATTCTCAATCTAGTGCCGAACTACGAGTATAATCTCAACCCCAACACTTGCCCAGCTCACAGTTTGCTTAGTTGAATTTGTCAAATCACTTTGATAAGGAAGAGCCAAAAGTTTTGCATGTCCTAGATATGAATGTTTGTGTGAGTTGGCGTTAAACCCAACTTAATCAAGCGTTGATTATGCGGCATCAGTTGTTGAAACTTTGTGAAGAGCTCTCCATGAAATTGAGCATAACTTTGAAAGCACTTATTTAACCACATGGAAACATCATCCGTCGAAAGAGCTGCTTTGAAAATGCTAGTCATAATCCATTTAATCTAGTCAATTACTCCAGGGCATACTGAACTCCCAGCGGGGAGGATATAATTTAGAAGGCCATTTATATTTATTAAATATGGAACATGTAAAAGCCACTTAAAGTGTATCATTTATTGATAAAAACAGTGCTTTGACAATGTCATGCAAATAATTACAGGTGCTCTATGGTGCTGCAGGGGGTAGCAATGAGATATAGAGGGTTGCACGGGGTTGCTGCAGCGTCAGCCAAGCGCAAACAAAACATAATTAGAGCCACAGTCATATAGAACATTGTGCATAGGGCCGCTGGGCCGCTGGGCCGCTCTCTGGCTGTAGATACTTTTGTATCTATGCACACAAATATAAGTACAACAACTAAAAAAGTGAAATAAAGAACAAAACATAGCTACAAATGCTGGAAAAGCAATTGTTAACAACATGTGTAGGCCATGTAGCCACGACAACCAACACGGCATAATGCGACACAAAGTTCCGCTAGAGTGCCCAGCAAAAGAGGCACAGACCCATTGCCAGATACCAGTTGCCGGTTGGCAGTGACTGGTTACCATTTACCAGTTACCAGTCACCAGTTACCAAACTCAGTCCCAGGGCCCCAAATGCGACGTGTGAGCGGCAATGGGCACGACTGCACTTTTATCTCCAGCCAAATGGGCTGCGGGAGAAAGGTTCTTGGCCAACAAACAAAACAGACAAAAACCCAACAATGTTTCTCCATTTTTTTTTTTTTTTTTTTTGTTTGAGTTTTGACTGTTTTTGCTGCTACTTTGGCTGTTGCTGGGTAATTGTTTGGACGTTGCCAACAAGCAGCAACAGCAGCAGCAATCGCAACTTTTGGCCAAATAAACTGCAAGTGCAAGCTCTGTTGTTTTGTGCTGGCTCACAAGTTTATCCAATACCCTTTAAGCAATAATTGGGTTGGAAACTCAACAAATTCGTACTTCGACCTTAGTATTAATATTACTTTATGTATTACAAATTGTATATGTTATATTCATGTTAGAAAAATTCTCTATTCACAAATTAAAAGTGGGCTTGGCAGTTGTTTAATATTTAACTTAAATTAAGCGAGTCCAATATTTTCAATTAATATATATTGTAGTCGTATAAATCGTATTAAATCTAGTATATCATAATATCATAACATTTAATATGAAATCTTCAAATGTATTACAGTTCAACAAATATATTTCTAATTTTAAGTGCCTTTCACCTAAATAGACTAATTTTTAAACAAAATAATGTTTGGATATAGATTTTCAAATTCCATTAATATATTGAAATTATTAAAAACAAAAAGATCAAATTTTATATATATTACAAACAGTACATTTTAAATTTTGTTTAAACAAAAATATAAGAAATAAGAATTAAAATTATAAAAATATGAATTTATAAATTATGAGTTGATCAACGTTCAAAACATCAACATAAAAAGTAAAGATAAATATATTGATAGTATTCTAAACAAATTTTTCAAGTATAAACACATATATATTTATATTTAATTAGCTAATAGGGTATCTCAAAGCCACATTTTAAACTCAACTGGCTGGGCATAGTTTTTGTGGAAATTGATAGATCATTTGGGATTCAACATCTTCAATGTGCAACGAGGCAGTCTCAAATATTCAACCAGTCACTCAGACAGTTAGGGACTGGGTGGGGAGGGGGTGGGTGATGAGGGTGTAGTTGGGGAACACATACAGGCAATCGAAACGTGACTCCTGCGCTCGCCATGAGAACTTTGTCTGACCTCACGGCCCTTCGCCAATAAAGCACCAGTTGAAAAACCTACACGTACAACTCTTGTATGTTTTCTGTGTGTGTTTATGTGTGTCTATGTGTGTCTAGTGTGTGTGTGTGTGTGTGTGTGTGTGTGTGTGTGTGTGTGTGTGCATAAATACCTTTTTCACTGGTGCACATTTTCATAAATTTTTAAGTAGCCTAGTGCAGCGGAGGCCATGTTTGCTTTTTGACAACGTCGTTTAACCTGACATATTTCATTTATTTTGCAGCCAAACGCAATGGTTTGTTGCCAGACACTGGCAATGTTTTGGGCACTTGTTGGCCATGTTAACATGAAAGTATTGCAAGAGCTTAGACAAAACGTTTTTACCATACGGTTGGATAGATTTATTTAAATCGATAACAAAGTTGAATTTTCAGAAAATATTAATTAATATTTCTTTCTGTTTTTTTTGAGCGAAATAATAAATTAAAAATATTTTTAAATAGTCACAGTTTTGGTATAGCAGTTATATATATTTATATGATTCTATTGTACATATGCATATATGCTTTGCAAGTTTTAAGTCTGCATGTAAGTTCGCCTTTCGAATGCAGTCAAGCGTTACAAAAATGAGTCTAAATCTCAGCAGTCCCACCCCATTCTAATGCAAAGTTTTTGGGGCTCACTTGGCAACTGGCATTCAAGCAGAATTATGGTAAATGCATTGCCTTGGATTAGCATAAGCGTGTCCCCAAAAATTCTTCTGTTTGCCAAAGAACAAAAAAAAAAAAATGTTGAAGCGGAAACCAAATTAAATTAATGAAGCATAACAACGAATCGAGCAGGCGTACAAACTTTCGGCTACTTTGTTTGAGTTACGTTTGAGCCACAGATACAAGCAAGAAGACGGGAAGACGGGAAGGGAGGCGCTGAGGAGGCTGGCAAAAATGTCCAGGCCAAAACCACAGCACATTCAGGCCTTTTATGTAGCTTCCAACGGCGCAACTGTTGCTCTGGCCCTAACCAATATTTATGGCTTATCAATTTGCGGGTTACTTGCAAAAAGGGAAAACTGAGGAGGACATCAGCAACAGAAGGCAGTATTTCCTTGGGGGCGTAGGAGCGTAGCAGATTCAATTAGCAGATGCTCGAAATCTTTGCCTTGTCTTTAATAAAGGACGCAACGTTTGTAAATAGTAGCTGCCAGAGGCAAAAATTGCGCATACGCAGCGTAATCGATTTAATATATCGTTTATCGACTCAACATAGTTATTTTAAGAGCCGCATATAGTCACAAAGATATACATATATATAAATTTTAATTAAATTCCACGCCTGGCGTTAACTTTAATAATTTTGTAGCTTTTTTTGTGCTATTGTTTTTGCTGCTTTTTGCTGCTGCCTCTGTCAGCGCCAGCAGCATTTTCGTCACGTTCTTCTTCTTCTTACCACTGCTGTCCAGTGGTGCGGCAGTGTGTAAACAAATAAATGTGCAAAAGCCAGGGGGGGGGGCGGGGGGGGGCTGGGGGTTGTAAGGGGCTTGGTTAACTGTTTGTCTTGCTAATTAAAGTTGCCCTTAAGAGCAGTTCCTTTTGTTTGCGTGTGTGTGTGTGTGTGTATCTGGCAGATACTTTGTGCAAATCAAAGTGTGTCTCCCAGCAGGTGAACAACACATAGTCAAATATTGGGGCAGAGAAGAGCTGGGTGTGAATGAGACAGTTTGTTGTGCTTTAATAATGTTAATTGCTTCTCGGCTGGCCAACTTTCTTTGAGGAGCCTAATTGATGTACGCATCTTCTTTTTGGCTTTGTGCTCGGCAATATCTTGACCTAAGGTAATTAGCTGATGCTTGGCATCTGCTTTTACACATGTTTATTTCAGCAGGTAAGCCTCATTGTTTATTTATGTTTAGTTGTGCGAGTGTTGTCTTATTTGCTTACTTGCCAAACTGCTTGTTTTTGTCGTTGATATCAAAACTTGTGTTTATTTGATTATGTTTATGTTTCCAGGTATTTTGCTTGAAATGGGATATGAGTATTGATTACCAGCACAAGTGTAATTTATCAAATATTTGAGAGTTCGATCGACATTACTAATTATTCTTAATCTAATTTATTAGTCTAAAAATAAACAATTTAGACAATTCAGACTTAATACACAATCCTATTATTCCAATTCATTAACTTTGCTTGTTCCCAATTATTCAAATTCTCAGGTAATCTGCATAATCCACAGCTAATTTGCTAGCTTAAACCCTAATCGAATTTAATCTACAAACAAAAGCAAACAACTATTTCAGCAGCGTGCTGATTTTGTCAGTGAATTAATTAAGTACATTTTGCGATTGCAATAAAAAAAAAAAACAACAAAAAGAAGAAGCAGTCAATGTCAATAGTAAAATTGCCAAAAGTGGCCAGCTGAACAGCTGGACAGCGGAGCAGCTGGTGCGCTTATCGACTGTGTGCACTTATGCAATTGGAATTGTCACTAGCCATTGAAGTCATAAAATGTAAAATCAATGAAGCCAAATGACGTTTAAAGTTGCAAACAGCAGCTGTCGCAGCTGAACGATACATATGAAAAGTGAATGAGCTGCCGCGAAATCGAAGACAACAATTGAACGACATCGGCGATGCGGAAGCGAAAGCAAAACCAAATCGATTCACCGCTGCGAACTTTCTTGCCACGCTCGCTACATCGATGGGTAGCATGCTGCGTATACGTAATATTTGTGTATATATTTGCTGACAAGCGTCTGGCATCTTTGCTTCCTGTTTATTAGTTATTATAGCCCATTGAGTCCATCGAATCTGACTGACTGTCAACTGTGCAGACGTCGTGTGTGGGCGTTAACTTTATTTGGCGCTCTTAGGTTCGTCTGCCGTCTGCCAGCTAACCCAGTGGGCTGTGCAGGGTTAACTTGAACTCTGCTGCCAATGCAAATTCAGACTGGCAGCGTTGTCTTCTGTTTTATCTACTGCACCCATCTGCGCCTGCCAACTTGTCTCGACTCGACTCGCATCCAAGTCACAGACGGCGTCGGAGTTGGAGTAGGAGTCGAAGCCGAAGTGGAAGTCGAAGTGGCAGACTCTGTTCCGTGGTGGAGCTCAGTGCGTGTCTGCAACTTTGTATTAACAAGTGATAAACTTGTCGCTTGTCGACAGCCTTGTGTCCGTCTGCAACTGCAATCGCAACAGCAACTGCATCTGCAACTGCATCTGCATCTGTTGTTGTGGGCTTAAGTCCTTGTCCACCTTTTATTATTAGCAGAACAACGCCTCTGCAGCGTCTCTAGTTAGCAACTGCAACTCTTGCTGCAGTTGAGCAACTATTGCTGTGCCCTGTGGTAAATAGCTAAGTGCAAATTGCATGGCTAATTTGAGCTGTTGCACTGTTGACAAGCCGACCGCAGAGCAGCGCACGCATTAGACACTCAGAGGTGTGAAATGAGCCAGTGTTGCATGAATAATGTGCAGACTACCTACAGCCTCCCACTCTTGTTCCGCCAAAAGCTACGCAGTTTCATGGCTAAGCATTTACTTTTGGTTTTTGCGAGCACAGCCCACAAGTTCTGGCTGCTGCACTTTGGGGCAGCTGCTTGCAACGTGCACAAATTCTAGTGAATAAACATTAAATTATAAACAACTAAATTGTGCAAATCTGGGCCAACTCATAAACACTAGTTGTTCACAGCGAGTATTTCAAGCTTTAAAAGCCAAAGTGATTAAAAAACAGGACTCTTGAATGGCGAAAAGCGAAATATCAAATACCAAAATCAGCAGAAAAAACAGTAACAAAAGCAAAAATCAATTTATAACAGAATATACAGAATTAAATAACCTTCTAAAAAAATGTACAATACTTTAATTACTATATTTATTATTATATTTATTATTATATTTATTTAAAAAAAAACGTTTTATTTTAATGCATAACTTTTGAAACCAATTATGATTATTTTTATTATTATTTCTTATAATTAGAATTTATTATTTTAATATATTTATTATTATTTTTCTTTACAGAAAGCCACACTTGAAAACAAAAAAAATATTTTTATTATATTTTACAAACGGGTACCCTTCTAAGGTGAAAATTAAAATTGAAAGCATCTCAATCATTAAGTTAATTTTTGTGCAAATGCTTAAAAATCCATTTGTTACAGTACTCAAATATGCCAGACAAGAGTAAAAAAAAAGTCTAAATAGCATCTTTACAAACGCAAAACTAATCAAGAGTCGTAAACATTTAAGTGTTAAACTTAAAGTGCAGTAAAAAGTAGGTGGGGAGGAAAATATAAAACAACAACGTGAAATAGGCACTAAAAAGGTAAGAGCCTTAGCCCATTGTTGGCTGTTGGCTGTTGGCTGCTGGCTGTTAGCCGCATTCAGTTAACTACAAGCTATTTTGTCACCCACTTGGCTAAATTTGAGCTACTACTATTTAATCGATTGATTAGCATCCGTGAATGAATATTGATTCAAGTAATGAATTTGAAATGCACTCAAGTGTGCAATTACCCGAGAGGGTGTCAACCTCTGCACCACCAATGAAATCGAACTTAAATTTATATAATTTATCACTTTAAATGTGCGGCGTCTTTTAGTATTTAGAACATACATTTTTCTTCTTACAACTCCATTAGCATGCGGAGCAGCTGCGACTTCATGATGTGTGTGTGTTTTAAGGCCTATGCCAATTAATTTACAACTGTTAACGTTTCGCACGTTCTATAAACGATTTGGAGCAGACCGCACTCCTCTCTCACTCCACTCCACTCCACTCCACTCTCTCTCTCTCTCTCTCTCTCTTTCTCTCTTTCTCTCTCACTCCACAGCACTGCACTTCAGCTCACACCTCAGTTATTCATGAGCCAAATCTTTTATCAATTTCTCAACTTTGCAAAACAATTTGTTTAAACAATATACTTTAAGCGTAGCTGCAAATTACTTTTTTTATTATAAGCTGCCTTGCTGTGCACTAAATATTTATTTTTTTTGTTAAATTTCACATCATTTAAAAAACTGTTCATGAAACTCAAATTCAAATCCAGGCAGCCACCAAACTGATTCAGTTAGCTGTAACTCAGTGTGTTGTATGCCAAGCTGGGCGAGCGATGCGTGAACCGCGCGCGACGAGACTCGTTTGTTGACTGACGCTCGCAACACACTTGCTCGAAGTCAGCTGGCCGGGCTGGCTGTCTGGTTACTTGGTTGGTTGGTTGGTTGGTTGGCTGGTTGGATGGTTGGTTGGGCAGTCAACAATGTTCGAAGGCAACGCAGCAGCTGCAGACTGCGAGGGTGGCTGTCGCAGAGGCGTTCAAAGTAAACTAAAAACTAAATCGAGATCTGAATGCATTATTTGCTCAAAGCTCAGTAAAAAGCTCAATCAGAGTTAAGCAGAAATGTGAATGGGACCTCAATAAATTATTTTTAGTAAATTAATTATTTATTATAATTGCCACTGCTATTTCATATTTATATTTATTAATATGCAAAATAGAAACTCAGATAGTGTCTGAATTGAATTGTTCAAATATGTGTTTGCAGAATTTAAGTATTTTTATTTAGAGTATCAACATTCTTGACTAAAAAAGCATAACTCTAAAAAATATATTTTTCTCAAAAATCTCATATTATTATTATTAAAATATATGTAGAAATCCTAACAGTGCCCCAGAACAGCTGAAAAGCACAATAAACATTTTCAATGATGCTTGGCTGATGAGATAAAAGCCGTTGGCTATGTTGGCGCAACAGGCGCTGTTAGAGATCAAACATGTTGCATTGTTGTATTGTTGTATTGTTGTATTGTTGAGTTGTGCGTTGCAACAACGAACAGTTGCAAGAGATTTGTTTCGTTAGAATTGTTAAATTATAAATGATCAACTATTGTTATGGCTTTATTTAACGACCCTGTCCAAACAGCCCGTCCAATGAGCTAAGGATTATGCTAATTAGAAGTACAACAACTCAACAAATAGAAATATGAATAGTTTTTGCTGATTTGTTCGAGACTCGCAACGGGTTTTGAGTTGTTGCAGCCGTGTGGGTGGTGGCAGCAGCAAGCTGTTGCTGCTTGTGTTGCATGTGCCTCATATTAATTGCAGTGCTTACGACTGAAATCGCCCACGCAGCAAATAAAACAAACAGCAAAAGTTGCATCAGTTGTCGACCCACTTGCACAAAGCCAACGATGGAAATGATGGAGCTGAAGCTGAAGCAGCTGGAAATGGAAATGGTGAACGCCTACCTGGCGAACCCCACACGACCGTGTCCAGTTGGACAATCCCTGCACCTGAAGACCTCTGGGTAACTAACTGCCTGGCCACCGGGCACCTGGGACCACTCTAACTTTAGTATGACGACGAATTTGCATTTATTTGCATTGCAAGGCGCATGATTAAGCAATAAATTCACACGATCTGGCAAAACTGTGGCTTTTCTTGTTATTGTTGTTGCTGTTGCAGCTGTTAACGGTGCATGGTGCACTCTATACTGCAACTACTACAGCAGCAACTACTCCTACTATTATTTTTATTATTTTTATTCGTATTTGTTATGCCCTGGCAATCATATTTGTATTTCCAATTGATTTCAGCTCGAATTGTGTTTGTGGCCAGTTGCCAGTTGCCAGTTGCCAAGCGGAAGCCATTCAAAAATAGTGCGACAAATTCAAGCCAAAGGAAAATGAATTTTGAATTGCTGGGTCATTGTACGGTCTGATTGCTAGTTGACCCTGTGGTGATCAACAGGTGTGCCCAGAATAAGCAGGCAATGAGATAGTTTTGACCTTTCCGTTTAGCATAAATGTGCAAAATGTTTGGACCAAAAAATATAGTTGACTAAACAAACGAAAATCCAAAGCAAGTTGATTTAATTTATTATTATTATTATTACTATTTTATTACTTAATTATGTAGACCTGTATACAGAACTTTGTAGTAATTTAAAATTCCAGAAAGCTTAGTGAAATATGAAATATTTTTTACACAAATTTAAAAGCAAACAATTCAAACAGACTTTTTCTGTAATTTTAACAAATGTAAACTGTTGAAATTCCCAAGCACATTGATATAATTTATTATATAACTATTCTATTAATTATTTTTGAATTTCTATAGAAAAATTTCATGGAACTTCTTAGTAATTTATGATACAAATATCCCATAAAGAGTATAACAAAAATTTGTTTCTTTTGTTTCTTTCCCGATAAATCTCACTCGAAATATTATAAATTTGGTGTTTCCATAAAAAATCATCAACAAAAAATATAAATAAAACTTGAACTTTATTCTTGTTTTGTGCATTTCTGAATAAAATGTTCAAAATTGTATTGAATATGCTTGAGCAGCTCACATTTCCTTCTGTTTCTGGAAATAATAATGGCGATTCCCTGGTCCTGGTAGAAACAAATGCTCGCGGAACTCCTCCGCAGTGAAGGCGCTCGTATTGTAAATGAATGTTTGATTACTCATACGGGAGGAGGTCCCCGAATATATTTCGGACACTGGTTGAGCTTCTGGTTTCTGAGCACCGAGCACTGCCCAAATGTCCAACTCCTCCTCCTCCTGTTCCTCCTTGACCTCCTCCACGACGATGTCCTCTGTGGACGACTCGGGTAGTCGATTCTTGATGCACTCCTCCTGCTTCGACTGCTTGTCCTGAATTTTAGCGTTAATGGGATGCCTGAGTCCGGCCAAATAATCCAAAAGACTGTTTTCCGTTTGAGTCTCGTCACCCAAATAGGGATGCTGTTTCTCGTAATTGTTGCGGCGCACGATGAGATCCGCTTCGAACTCCTCGTCCGTGTCCAGATCGCAACCGCGACAATCGAAGTGAGTGACCTTGTGGTTGGTCTCCAGACCGCAAATCACCTGGCGGCCCATATGGGGATTCAGCTTAATTGCCGCCATATCTAATCCACGCAATGGACTGTGATTGCGCAACAGAAAGCTAATAGCTCCAGCGATCCGGCCAGGCTCAACCGTGGCGCCATTGATATTCAGCTCCCGCACATGATGTGTACCAACGATGTCATGGACGAGCAGATGCAGGCCATATTCCCCGACTGGGTTGTGTGACAAGCCCAGATACTCCAGTGGCTTGCCCTCCGGCTGCTGGACGGCTTGATACTTGAGCGCATGTCCAATGGCCTCCAGTGCGCCACGGTCCAGTTTATTGTACTCCAATTCCAATGCCTTCAGCATAGTCCTTCGCTCCAGGAGCATCTCCAAGGCAATAGCACAATTATCGTTTAGCTGATCGTAGCCAAAATCAACGATCTCCAGATTGTCCAATTGCTTGAGGGCACGCACCAAGATCAGCATCTTGGTTTGATCCATGCGACTGTTGCGCAATCGGAAAACGCTCAGCTGTTCCAGGGTGCGCAATCCCTTCGCCAAATGCATCATGTCGTCATAGGAGAAGTTCAGATGCCGCTTGTGATATTCGAGCTCCATTTCGGGACCCAGGAACTCGATGGTCAGTGAGGCCAGCCGATCGAAATATCGCACAAAGCTCAAATCAATGTGATGGCAATGCTTGGCCGGATAATCGTAGCGTTTGATGCGACGCAACAGTTTCTCCTTGTTGCGTCCATCCGCTATATTGTCCACACCATCGTCCGGCTCTGGGTCCACAGCCAAATCGAATACGCCGTCGATGGCCTTCTGCGTCTTCTTTTTCTTCTTCTTTCGCTTGGGAGCCTGCTCGGGTGGCTGGCGCCGCAATTCACGATTCTGCTGGCGCCTCTCGTGCTCCTCCCTCTTCTCCTGCTGCAGGTTCCTCAACTGCTGTCGAGCCGCATTGCGAGCAGCGCGCGCCTCGTGTCGCTTTATTTGAAAATCATCTTGGAAGGGATCCCTTATGCGAATAACCGTTCGGGTGGACTTTTTACGGAAACTGCTCGAGCCGAGTCCTGAACCAACATGAACTGCTTTCTGCTCGAGCGCAGCCCGCAATTGGGGTTTCGGCTTGGACGTTTTCATAGCCGATTCCTCCTCTTCCTCTTCCTCACCCTCCTCCTCCTCCTCCTCCTCGTCGTCAGCTGTATCCCTGTATATGAAATCGAGCCTCTCATTACTCTGGTCTTAAATAACTTTAAGATTACTTAAGAGATATTTATATTTCATCCTATTGAAGAAACGAATTATTTTTACGAGATCACTGATCACTTTCCCTTTGATTAATCTGTCTCAATTCTAATGGAATGGAAATTCACAATAATCTTAAAAAAATATATGAAGATTACCTTTCATCACTGGATATTTCGGATAATATCGATTCCTCAGAGGTCACATCCAGTTCAGATTCACTTTCAACATAATGCGCAAATGCATTCTCCGTCAGCGATTGCAGATGGCGAATGTGCATCGATCTCACATATTCGCGCACCATGTAGCCCAGCTCAGCCATCTGCTTCTCGGGCCAGTAGGCGGCTGGGCAGGATTCGACAAGCTCCACATACTTGAGGCTGATGCCCTGACCCCTCCAGTCGTACTCATCGAGCTTCCTCAGTGACAGGCATTTGTCCGAGCTCTTGGCGAGCACCACACGACGCCAGAAACGCACATCGTCCACAAAATAGCAATCCTTCAACGGCAGATTCACGTCCAGGGCATCGTAATAAATGCGACACTTAAGTGGATCCTGTTTCACAGGTGGCGCAATGTATCTGGTGCCCATTTTGGCCAGGGCACGCACACACAGATTTGCCAAGGTGCCCAGGCGTTCGTTCTCAATTAATGCCTCGGCGTAAACCTGGCGATTCCGCTCGCTGTGGAGTCGCCTCGTTCCCTTGGAGGTGCGGTAGAGCTCATATTCCAGCAGCAACTCCGGCTCATTGGGTATGCCCAAGGTATTTAAGTTTGCCGGTGGCAAAAACTCAGACTCGTCCTCATCATCCATGGCGATGAAACTTAAAGTAAATTGTGTTTTTTACTCAAATCAAAAATTCTCGTTTTTTGTTAATTTTGCTGTGTGCAGAGAGTTTAACTGACTGTTGCAAATTCTGTATTGCTCTTGAAATATTTACAAATGCAGACTTGACCAGATTTATATTAGAGCTTTATCTAATACAACTGACATCAATTTAGAAATGCTTTTGTACTTTTGAATGTAATTGCTATTTAGTTATTTGTTTCTTCTATCGATTTAAAGTATTGCTCCAGAAATCTTCATTTGACCAGAACTTGATTTTGAAAAGCAAATAAATATATATTTATAAGAGCTTTATTTAATACAACAGCGAAGTGTAAATGTAGAAATACATATTTACTTTTGAGCTGAATTTATTACTCATTCGATTATTAATATCCACTTAATTCGATTTAAACTAGCATATATATTTTTTCCAAATATTTAAAATACAAAGAGAGTTTTCTACTTTTCAAAAATTGTTTTCGTATATTTGGAAAACTATTATTAAAACCAGAACATTTCTCAAGTCTTAGGTCGATTTCAAAAGGAAACTTTCTGTCTACCTTATTGTCTCTCTTCCTCTCTCCCACTCCCACTCTAAGTCTCTATCTGTCTCACACACCCCTCTCTCCATCTCTTCAACTAGCTTAATCCCAAGTTGCTCAAATTGTAAATACTTACATTCTAAATGGCTTCATTGCTTGGCCTGGCGAATAACATCTTCGTTGGACTTAAAATGAGCTGCCCCTGTGGCGCTTGAGAGCTTGGCTTTGGCTTTGGCTTTGGCGCTGGCGCTGGCACTGGCGCTGGCGTCAGACGCCGGCCAACCGAGCCGGCCCAAAACCCAAACCAAAAACCCAAATACGAACCCGGGTCTGACCTCGAGGCACGCCAACATCAGTAACATCAAAAACTTAAACGACAACGACGCATTGTTTCCACCACAGATGCTCTCTCTCTCTTCCCTCCCTCTCTCTCTTTCGTTCTCTCTCTCTCTCTCTCTCTCTCTCGCTCTCTTGAGGGCTTTGTCTCTGTCTAACTGCGTATCAGTCTGGGGCTGCAGTTGATGATGATGACTTAATCGTTGATCTGAGTTCGCATAGGTGGGCGTTATAGTGATTTATTATTCCGCTCGGACACGCACTATAAAAAACGGACTGGCTCAGCCATAAAAGAAGCAATTCAACGAGTTCGCAATGGCAACGAATTGTCAATGCACTTCAGAAAAAAAGAAAGAAAGGAAAAAGTAAGAATCGAATGGAATTAAGTTAAGCTGAATATTTTGGAATAAAATAAAATAAATTCAACTATTTATGCTTCTATCTTCGAATAAGTGTTCATATTCGTATGTATTATTTTGCCCATTTATGTTTGCATTCTTTTACACACTCATATTGGCACTCATATTCATACTCATACTCATATTCATATTCATTCGCATATTCATATTAATATTGATATTCATTTTAATTTTCATATTCATTTTAATTTTCATAGTCATATTCATATATATTAATATTCATATTTATAATCATATTCATATTCATCTGCATCTCCATATTCAGCTTCATATTCATATTATTCTACTCTACAATCATATTCATATTCAAGTAGATACTCGTATATATTATATTTATTTATATTTATTCACAGACATGCACTGTCCACCTCACATTTCACAGAACGTAGCTTGCAGTATTACCAACGTGCTGGCCAAGTTAACATTCAAATGCATAGGTCTGAATAAAAAATTAAAAAAAATATATAAAAAAAAGCCAGTTGAGTGTGCGACGTTTTAACTTGTTTGGCGTTGCTGCTGCTTGTTGCTTTTTGTTTAAGTTTACTTTACTTGTGCCTGACTTTAGTTTGCCCTACTGCTTTAATTTCTAGCTCAGTTTGGGGCCGCTTGATTGCTCCCGGGCTGGGTGGTAAAAGCGCCCCGCTTCTCTCGCCCCCTTTGGTGTCGGTGTCGGTGTCGGTGTTGATGTAGTTGGTGTTGGTGTTGGTGTTCGTGTTGGCAACTGGGTCCTTGCTGTTGCCCGAGCCAGAACCGAGCCTTCAAATTATATACATATATCACAGATGGCGGTCGCAGCTGTGCGCCAGTTTTCAGCCGCTTAACGCTGCAATGTCATAATCATCAGCATCATCATCATCATCATCATCATCCTCATCCGCATCTTTCTCATAAAAGAAAGAGACGGGGACACACACCATTTATTTATGCACTTGACTTGCGAGGCGCGCCGCCAGGCCAATTGGGTTGCCAAGAGGGGTGTGGGCGGAGGGGGATGGGGCATCATGTGCGAAAGGGCCACCCTTAATGAGCGTATCATATTTCACACATGTCTGCGCCGCTGCTTAAGCAGTCAACACCTTTGTCGCCTCTGCTTCTTCTTCTTCGTCCTTTTTTGCCAAGTCTTCGAGTGCAACTTACAAATGGTCTGTGAGTGCACTCAGTTGAGACAGCAGCAGCAGCAGCAGCAGTTGTGAATCATTGTTGAATACTAGACGGCAAATGGCACAAGATTTGACTTCACTTTTGCTTACAGTAAATAAATAAATAATTCTTAACTGACTCGTCGAAAAAGTTGTGCACAAAACTTGCTTCGAAGAGCATTCAAAGTTTTTTAAGTTTTACAACTTGCTTAAGTGTATTTATTATAGTGTAAGTACAAGTAGGATTAAATTATACAAGTTGCTACTTGCCAATGCTACTGTGAAGAGAGATACAAGAAACAACTAAATACAGAAAGTTAATTCTGGGAATAAATAATATACTCTCATAGCTACCAGTCGCCATAAAATGTAGTTAATTGAGTTAGCCAGTTATAAGACGAAGTTCTCAAATTTATATTTTACTTAGACTCAAAATCAAATTTGAGTGGTTTTCATAAGTTCGTTGCAATCTTTTAATTTTACACATTGTCAGCTGTGAGTATTTCAAAACTAATCAAAAATATAGAAAAATAATTTGCTTAAATTATTTATTTTAAATTCGATATAAAAGTATACAAAAGCTATTTTTGAAGTATTCTATTGTTTATTTATAATTGTATTTAAAATTACACTAAAGTATATACATACATATATATAATTTTGGTGGTTTCAGCAATAAAACAAAACAAAAATGGAGCTTAAAACCGTCAAACTGAATTTTGAAAGCCATCCAAGTAAGTTTGCCAAGAGTTCGTTCATAAATCATGTAGATTAGTTTGTGTAAACAGAATAAGTATAAGTATTATGTAGTTAACAACTTGAGCAGCCTATGAAAAAATAACCTCGGAATGCTTTCCGTCTAATAAGTTGGGCAACAGTTGTGTCAGGTGCGATTATCAAGTAACCAACTACAATAAAATTGGCCTTGAAATGAAGTCATAAGCAGCATAATTGCTGTAAATGGAGCGTTCTCAAGAACACACACACAAACAACCCCAGCTCCAGTTCCAGCTCCAGCTTCAGCTCCGTCGAGCGCCGGTGTCGTAATCATTAGGCACGTAAGCAATTAGACTTGATGTTAAATGAGCTGCAGCGGATGCGTCAAAGAGTTATGGCTGCGAGTGAGATGAAGATGTGGCTAAAAGAGATCAAAAGGTGAGCAGTGCAAAAATTATGTGCAACTAAGCAGATTGTAATGTAGAAAACGAAAATCTACGCTTCAGCTGCGGCCATAATGAAAAAGACCTGGCCAGAAAGCCAGAAAGCCAGAAAGCAGTAGCAACATCATCGAATGCGTTCTTAACTTGAAAGACACGCACATTAATTATGTTAATGCAACTGTTGCACATTCTGACACAGAGACAGAGACAGAGGGAGAGAGAGAGAGAGAGAGAGAGAGAGAGAGAGAGAGAGAGAGAGAGAGAGATAGAGAAAGAGAGAGAGAGTCAAAAAAGTCACATAACTCATAATGCCATTTCCGCTTAATGTCTGTGGTCTGAAGTCTTGGCCAGACATAAGAGCACTGGAACTCTAAGCACGACTTCATTAAAACTTGTGCAGCATTTTGTCTTCTTAGCCCGGACAGGCCGCAAGCCAGCCAGTCAGCCAACCAGCCAGCTAGTCAGCCTGGCCAAGGAATCAGGACAAAGTCGCTGCCAAATCCAAACAGGGAAACAGGCAAACTGGCAAACTGGCAAACAGACAATCTGCAGCCGTGTCTAATGACTACAAAAATAGCCAAATGCAGTTTAATTTATTACCCAACGCCAACAACTGACCATGTGAGAACTGCAATGTCCAGTTTTCACTGTTCAGTGTTCAGTTTTCAGTGTTCAGTGTCCACATATCCCAGCGAGTGTCGCCCAAAAAGTTAGCTAAACTATTGCATTAAATTCATTTGATTTCTAAAATTTCTTTAAAAAACGTATTAGTTAAACCCACAAACTTTAAGTGTTCTGTCACAGTGCTAAATCAGTAATTGGAACACTTTGAGCACAGAAGGTTTTTCGGAATGTTTTAATTTATAGTTTTTCACCTCATTTTACAAGTATGTCGTTTAAGCGAGCTTAGGATAAAGCATAAATATATTATATATAATAATAATTAATTAATAATTAATTTTAATAATATAATTCGAATTATTTTTAGTTGTCTTTTAATAAGTTGATATGAAAAAGCAAAGCTGCCTTTGCGAAAGCTGTAAAGACGAATCCCGACGGAATTTTAAGTATATCCGCGTAAAGTAAAAAAAAACTTGACCTGTGGCGAGCGAAAAACATATTTAAATAATCCGATAACTTTAATTATTCCTAAATATTACTTAAAAATTGCATTCACTTCGACATATCTGACAATTAAATGATTAATCTTACATATAAAAGTCATATTTGTATAAGAAAATATATAACGATTCTGATTAATGCAACATTTTGAATGCAATGATTTTAAATTCAACGATGCCTAGGTATAGGAATTGTTATACTAGCTGATAACTGTCAAAGTTATCGATTTGAAGTCCGCTTTATAATATTTTGTAAGTAATTCTAATTTTGTGCTTTAACTTTATGCGTTGCAAGTTGCTTTTGCGTTTGTTTACTTTCATTCTGTTGTTAATCTTGCCTTCATCTATAAATTAATAAAGGTTTAATCTTGTTCGATTAGTAGCTGGGAGTATTTTCTCAAAAATGCATTGATTAATATGAATTTAAATAGCACCCACATTATTGGCGGCTTAATTGGATATTTAATGCAACAGCCTGTTTCAGCCTTCAAAGTGCAAGCGTCTGGTTTGCCCTGGTTTCGCCCCTCCACTGCCCCATCCCCCATCTCGCTTGTAGCCCATTATAGTTTTGCATGTGTAAAAGTTGCATTTGGGGGCAGCAGGGCAGCAGTTGAGGGATTTATGCTTGCAACTTGCTAACTCTAAGCCTTATTTTTGTTATCAGCCAATTCGGAAATTGCTTGGTAAATACTGCTGGCATATTTCCCCGCAACCCCCGCCAAAAACAAGCGCAAATAAAGCAAAGGCTGCAAGGATTTTAGAGAGATATTTCGCAATGAATTATATATATCTAATTTGGGGTCACCAACTTCAAAATCGTGGTGTTCACAGACTTTACATACTGTTCAAATTGAGTATATATAGAAAGAGAATTTATGTATAATTGTGAAATGTTAACGTGGTTGAACCACTGTAAATGCGCTGTGGTTTCTCCTGGGACTAGTACTGGGTGTGCACCCAGAGTCTATTAATACACACTAAATATATATGTATATAGTCGACAGCGGGTGCAGTTCAAGGCCAACTGCAATCAGGCAATCAATCAAAAAATAAAAAGTAAAAATGAAATAAAAATAATAATAAAAAATTCTGACAAGGATTGCCTTGAAAGCAGCCAAACCCCAAAACCAATTTGCTGTCCTGCGAACAATGCATAATTACTGATAATGATTTTGTGCATTGTTAACGTGGCAATAGGCCGTCTATTGTTCTGGCCACGAATGCGAATGCGAATGCGAATGCGACTGCGAATGCGATTATGAATTGGGCCTGGCTGGCAACTCCTGCGCATTGCTTGCCCCTTGCCAGTTGCCAGTTGCCAGTTGCCAGTTGCAGCAGGCTTAGTTATGAGATAGATGCAGTCGACGTTGGCAGTTGTTGGCCGTTTTCTGTTCTCTTTGACGATAAAATAATAAAAATTGATTTGCGCGTCAGAGGTTTGGACGATAAAATTTTACAACAGTGCGCGTCATGTGAAATTATCATTAAACACGAGCTCATCCTCATCAGCAGATCACCACCCCTCCCCCAGACCCCTCCCTTGGCCCAATGGCAGGAGCTTGGCCCGTTGCAGAGATTACAAATCATAGTTAACGACTCGCTGTTAAGCTCACGACTCCCAGATCCCAAGTCACAGATGAGGCAAGTCAGACACGTGTGGCAAGCGATGCCAGAGATGAAAGGGGGGCAAAAGTGGCAAGAATTGAACTGGGAAAGAGGCAAGTTTTTGTTGTTCTTGTTGAAGGGGCACCTACGAATTTCAATTAAACTCTTTCGATGCCATTTTTCACACCTTGCCCCCTTTTTGCGGTTGCAAGCAAACTAATTGAGCAGTCAAGTTGCATTTAGGCAATAGGGTGGATCAAGTAATCAATTACACCAATATTCACAGAAATTAGATTCCATTATGTTTTGCAGCAAAACTCAATCAAGAGCAAATTGGTATTCCTTGTCATCAGAATCGGTTTAATTTGTAACACATCATTGCAGCTGTGAGTTCTCCGATATTGCCAATGATCTTTTTAAGGGTGTTGACAGATGGATGCTGTTTTTAGCATTGCTCTTTTCCATTTTTTACCCTTTCTAGCCAGTTGGTAAAATAAGTAAGAGTTTTCAACTGCAAACACATTCGTAAGATATTCAAATATGATTCTATGCTAAAAAAAAACTAATACTCCACTTCTGTTACTATTATATTTGCTATAAAATAAAACTGGAACGGGATCGAATGTATCTATCGTCATCTCCCTCTCACGTACACCATCAACAAATCTCACGTTATGCATAAGCGCTCTCTACCGGCAAAATACACAACTAATGTGATAAATACAAGCTACAATGCAAATGGTCTGATCTAGCTGGAAAAAGGCTAAGTTGGCACTACTGCTGTGTTGGCTGCGAATGCGAATACATGAACCAAAAGAGTTGCTTTCGTAGCCATCAGTCTTCAACAGAAACAAACTGCAAAAGACAAAAGCTGAGTGGCGGCAAAAGCGCCACCTATTCGAAATAAACGTAACACACAAATATTTCATAACGATTTTATTTAAACAAATATTTAGGCAAATATTTAATTAAACAGAAAAACCTATGATAAGAGAAATTCCAGATCTGTTTTTAATACAGTGCGTTGATGTTGTTTTATTTGTTTTTGTTTTTTCATATTTTAAATATAGTTTTATATATGCAGCTATAATAGTTATTTAAAATTTGAATACTACATTGTTTAATTGTTAATTTTCTTTGATTTTTTTTTTAAACTAAATGACCTTTAAGCTACGTTTTTTGTTTGTGTCTGCTCCGTTTTCTCTCTCAATCTGCTCTCAATCCACTCTCTCAATTTGATGCTCTCCTTCGCCTCTCCACTTGCGTTTCTATTGTTTGCTATTCTAATGTGCTAGATACGTATATTTATGTATGTATATATAAAGTTATTTATATGGTAGTTAGTCATTAATTTACAATACATTAATTATAGAATATTATGAACAATTTCAAATGTTTTGCTGCTCGCGAAGAATTGTTGTTACGCTTGTTTTGTTGTTGAGATTAATGTTAAAAACTATATAATACATTCAAAGTCTTGGCATTAAAGAATAGTTGTTGGGGTTTTCTTTTTTTTCTTTCAAAACAAAATAATTAAATTATTTTGCGCTGGTTTACAATTTTGTCTCACACACATACACATACACATAAATAAATTAAAGTTTTTACTTTATGTTGATTCATTTGATTTTCATTTTCTTTTTTTTTTTTTCTGTATCATTCTTTGTACTCAAAACTGTACGAAAAACGCGCGCAAAACGCGCTTGCGATTCCGCAGCGTCTTAAAACGCGATAAGCCTTTCATAAGAAGCCCATATCGAGGGCGGTGTAAAGCGCACGAATGTCGCTGTGTGCGGATATGCGCCAGAACGGAAAGTTCATGGCCTTGGCAGCAGACTCCTCCTCGGCGCCATCGCCAATCACGACGTAGGTGCTCTTGCGCCCAAAGCGCGTCACAATCCGCTCATAACAAGTCTCCTGGCCTGCGGGACGAAGAGCGAAGATTGTTATGAAATTTGGAAATTGGATAGTAATTAGTTTGGTGTGCTGTGCGATTGGGTAACTCACCAATCTTGTGGGCACTGTAGATGTTCTCAATGTTGAATATGCTGCCCAGGCCGAAGAGCATCACTTTGGCCAGCGCCGGCGCCAGCTGCGTTGAGGTGACCAGCACATTGACGCAGTTCTCGCGCTGGGCAATCATGCTGAGACACTTCAGCGCCAAGGTGGCCCAATTGTCGGTGGCCACCTCGATCTCGGAGCGGATCTGCAGCCACACATCCCGCTTGCCAGGACCCAACAAAGTGCCAACACTAAAAGAGGCAGAGAGAGAAGGCAATTAATGAAGTGCTCAGCTAACAATTATAATAACATATGTAAAAGTTAAATTATTTATGCATCTAATCTTAATTTAATAGCTACAAATAATATTGATAATAACACCAATTTATGTACAAATGTAAAAAGTAAAAAAAAAATAGAATTAAAAAATATTTTTTTTTTTTTTAACTAGCAGATCTGAATTAATTTTAAAATATTTTATATACACAATAAATCAAGTTCAAGCAAAGTATTTCAGAATAAAGATTCAACTATTATTGATAAGATTACATTTCATTTAAATTTGAATGGGGAAATTGATAAATATGATATGAGTTCAAATATGACTATTGTAAATCATTTTTATATAATTAATATACAATCTAAAAATAATTTAAAAAAATTAAATTTTAGCAAAGGAAAATAATTATAATTTCAGAATTAATATTTGAATATTACAGAAATGATTATTATTTACATTTTTGCAATTTTCAATTTTATTTAGCATGGAGAAAAATACTAAATTTAAATATGACGATTAACTACTAAATAATTAAGAGTTTAATATTTCTCCGTGTTCATGAAAATCTTTAGTTTCAAGTTTTAGTTTCTATTAAATTAGGTTAAGGAATTTAATTCTTAAAATTGAATCTGTTATTAATGGATTATTCTGATTGGTGTCCGCTGTAGTACTTACTTGCCCCTGTAGCTGTTGTAGATGTCCTTGATCTTGCGATAGCGAAACGCCAGCTTGCGCATCCAGTCCACGCCGCCGCGAACGCCGGTGGGCAGACAGAGATTGGGTGGGGCACCGGGCGGATTGCCCGTGTGGAAGCCATCGGTGGCAAAGTTATAGGTGCTCAGATCCTGGCCATTGTCATCGGAGCTGACGTCGTCGATGTGCACCTGGTCGCACTCCTCGATCTCGTTGAAGAAGAAATGCGTGTCGGCCATGTTGAAGACCATCTCCTCCATGCGATAGGCGATGGTCATCAGGGTGCTGTGGTCTTTGGTGTAGCGATTGGCATAGCTGCCCGACAGCAGCGTGTGGAAGATGATCAGCGTCTCGTCCAGATCCCAGACGAAGACGCGTTCCGGCGGCTTCACCGTCTCCCCATTGCCCGTATCCGATGCCGTGCTGCGCGTCGGACTCGGCTGCTGATGCCGTCGTCCGCGCGCCCTGCCCGTCTTGCCCGTCGGCGTCGTCTTGGCTGCTGTCGCTGAGCCACCGCCACCACCACCACCACCCCCGCTGCTGCCACCGCTGGAGTTGAGCGTTGCTGATGAGGATGTCGCCGTCGCCGCATTGACAACCTGAACGCCCGCATTCGGTGACATCGAGATGGGCAGCGGGGGCGAGTGCGGCGAGTGTGCGGCCGGATGAACGGGAGTCGTTGAATGCGTGTCCGTTGGACTCTCGGAGAGATTCGATGAGGCGGTGGCCACATGAAAACCATGACTGGCACTCGAGCTGGGCGAACTCACCGCATACGGCGAATAATTGGCCGGATTATAATAGTTGCCATACTGTTCGTTGTAGTATCCGCCATAATCCTGCTGACCAAAATTATTGTAGCCCGCATACGGATTGCTATACAGCTGGGAATTATTGTTGCCGCCGCTCGCATAGCTCGAGGAGAGATACGCGGCAGCCGCAGCGCCCGGCTCCATTTTGGCGCCACGTGCCGCACTCGCAGCGGCATACGGCGTCCCATAGCCGGAGTAGAACGGCGGCGGCGTATATTGCTGCATGCTGTTGTAGTAGTAATAATCATGTTTGCTATCGTACACAGCGGCAGCGGCAGCTGCCACAGCCGAGGAGTTCACGGACGCCGTGCTGTCCACACAGCCGTAGACGGCGGCGGCGGCCGCGGCAGCGGACGCATTGTCCAGGGGATGAGTGTGGACAGCCTGGCCGGGACTGCGGGACTCGGATTTGACGGCGGGCGCAAGGCTGCCGCTGCTGCTGCTGTTGCCGGCACCGCTGCTGTTCGTCTCGTGCGCCCAATGCGACATGGCAGCTGGATGGGCCACGCCCACGCCCACGCCCACGACACCAACGCCCACCTCATCGCTGGCCTGCTGCTGATATGTGGAGAAGCTGCTGCCCGACGACTGTGCAAAGCTTGAGGCGGCGGCAGCGAGGCTGCAGCTGCTCGGATTTGGATTCGAGTTCGAGTTCGGGTTCGAGTTCGAATTCGGATTCGGGATGTGGTTGCTGTTATTGTTGTTGTTGCTGGCAAAGTGGTTGCTTAGCGCGCCAATTGTTGGCTGCAACGGTTGGATTTGTGGCGGCAGTCCGAGTGGGCTGCACTGCCCGGCCACGCCCACGCCCCCGCCCACGCCAATGCCAACGCCCACGCTGGCGCCGGCACTGCTGGGCCCATTGCTGGTGGCCAACACGGCGCTTGAGTGGGTCTGTTGTTGTTGCTGTTGCTGCTGCTGCTGCTGATGTTGCTGCTGTTGTTGCTGCTGCTGTTGGTGCTGCTGTTGTTGTTGCTGTTGGCTTTGGCTTTGGCAGAGACTAAAAGCAGATAAAAAGAAAGACAAAAGTGAGTGAGAATGTTGAAATTTCATGGATTCCTTATATATATGTAAATATTTTAACTGTGAATAAAATTATTATTATAAATAAATAAATTCATTTTGCGGCAGAGCATGCTAGTTGTATTTCATTATACGTTTATCTTAGGCGACATTCTAAATTATTTTATAAATTAATTTACTTACATTCAATCAAAATTCTACATGGCAAAGGACATAGCTGTTTTTGGGTCTGACCGGTGTCTTTCCGGATTCCCCCGCTGGACCCATTTTACAATTAAATACCTCCACAATTTTTTTAATTTTTTTACTTGTTTATTTCTTACACTGATTGAATACATAAAGTGTTATTTATTTTATTGAAATGCATTTTTTTAATATTCTGTGCGGACTGCAATTAGTCAGCATAAAACAAATAATTCATCAATATTTCACAAATTAATAATAAATTATTATGGCATGCAACATATGAAGTTCTTTAGACAAATATTAAAGGTAATTTTTTCAGGTAATTAATTTAATAAATATTTTGCTAATCTGACATAGTGCATAAAAATGTGTCAATTCTTCAGTTGATCTTATTAAACTAAAATCTCCCCTAATAATTATGTACGCAACTTACGCATACTTCCAAGGAACCGCTGCTGCCTATGCGCATGTATATATGTATTTACTATATAATACATATTTGTGATGCATAACTACTACCAATTATCCTAGCTCAGCCAGCGACTACTCCAGATGCGGGGACACAAAGGAAGAAACATGGAGAGAAAGGCAGAGATGGAGATGGAGATGGAGATGGAGAGAAACAAAAACGTTTTGCTCGTTAAGTAAACTCATAAAATAATTTCCAATAATCTTTAAACAGCCATTAAATTAACGGCACGTTGTCGTTGTTATTGTTGCAGTCGTCGTCGTCGACGTCGTCGTCGTCAACGTCAACGTCATCGTTTGCTTAGAACCGACCAAAAAAGTCAAGTGTGTCGCAGTCGCTCTCAAAATCTTGTCAAGTGTTATAAATATTGTTCAGCTCTCTCTCTCTCTCTCCCTCTCTCCCTCTCTGTCTCTCTCTCTCTCTCTCTCTGTCTGTCTGTCCGTCTCTCTGTTTGCTTGGCATAAAAAAGGAAATCATTTGAAATGCCTTTTCAGAGGCACTTAAGAGGCCCACAGCTCTGCATCTCATGCCCTTCCCCTTCCCCTTCCCATTGACAAACCCAATCCATTGACGGCATGTGCGGACAAGTCCCGTAGTCCGAAGCATGTGTGCAGCAAATGTTTGACTGCTTATGCAGCGACAAATTTTGTTCTTGTTACTCTCTTTCTCTTTCTCTTTCTGCTTCTGCTTCTTCTTGTTCTTCTACTTTAGATTGTTCGTCTTCGTCTAATTCCCATTTAACTAGCTTGAATTGTGGAAACAAATTAAGTAGACTAATTTCGAGGAGCCCAATAAAAACCAAAACTCCAATAACAAATCAAATAAATCACCGCTCGAAAAATCAAAACAAATGAAATATGTGCAGTCATTCAAATATTCTTGTGGCCTATTTCGAAGCAGTTGGTAATCCAATCCTGCTCGTCTGCAATTAAATGAAGTTGTTCAAACAATATGCCTCCGGGTTCCCTCCTACGCCTGGGCCTGTGCCTGGGCCTGTGCCTGGGCCTGGGCCTGGGCCATAATATAATCTGTTGTGTCTGTGCGCAATTTATCAAATATTATTTATTTATGCTCTTTCGTTTAACTGTGTGTGTGGGAGGCAGCTGCTCTGCGATTGTCCCAATTTCAGGTGAGGCTCAAGAACTTTAAGAATGTACCGTTATCGAGCTACTAAAATTAATTTAAGAAATGACTGAAGATTAAATTCGACCATACATCAGATGAGAGTGGCTTTTAATCAATACAACTTCTGGTGTAAGAACTTTAAGTACATCTAATGACCATCAAATTAGTTACTCGATGAGATGTGATATAAATCAACTCTTTGGATTGAAAATAGAAAAGAAATAGGATTGCACTGTTTCATATAATTATTTTTTATTTTCAAAGTAAATCACATTTGTCCTCCTTCTCTTAAAGAGCAAGTATCAAGTTTCATTAGAGTAAAGCAATCTATTTGGATAATATTTAAAGCTCTGCCAGCTTACACACATAATAATTTTCTCTATATTTGGTTATTTCTTGCCCCTTTTTTTGTTGTTGTATGCTTTCCAATCCAATTTGTCGTAATTTTTCATATTTTCTTTTTAACAATGCGATCGACCAGGAAGAGGTAAATAAAGTGCCCAATTTCCTTGGGAATTCGACACCTACAGACTTGGGACATTTTCCCTTTGGCAGCAGCCTAAAAAGGGCAACAAAGGGATCCACACAAAACGAGGGGGGGCATGAAGTGTGTGAAAAATGAAGCGTGTGCTGCTTTTTGGGGGGCAGGCAGCTGATGTCAGTTTTGATGGCAACGTTAGAGTTCATAATATTATGTGTTTAAAGATTTTCGATTTAGGAGAAATGAGCAAGCACCAAATGTGTCTTATGAATGCCACACATTTTAAACAAAAGGAGCTGCCTTTAATAGGCCTACGACCTGCTTAATAACCGTTAAGCCGCCTTAAGCCCCTTAAGTAGTTGGGCATGGTTCGTTATTTTCTTCATTATTTTTTTTCTTGACTTTGTGCCAAGTGATAAGTGCTCTGACACTCTGTCGTTTCTTCTACAAATTTCTCAACTCAGGCAAGCGGGAAATTCTTTGAATTCCTTGCGAGCTGGAAACGGCATGTGGCATGTGTTGTGCCGAAATGCGAAGGGTCCACATGCAAAGTGCAATTGAAAAATTTGTCAAAATTTATGAACACTTGTTGTTGCTGTTGTTGGCGGCAAGTGTGAAGCGGGATCATTCTTGACGGGCACGTTACTGTTACAAATTGTCTTTGCTTACAGCTGCAAGGACGCCCAACATGTGCACAAATACGGCATCGTCCTGCTAGGACATTTTAGAGAATGTTCCTTAATGATTTAAGCAAGTGCTTCCAGTCTTAGAATACTAATCGGTCTCTTGAGATGACACTGCAGACTGATAAGTCGCCTAGATAACTAGTTGTAGTAGTAGTAACATTAGCGGAAACTGCCAATTTTGCGATAATGGGGCGGAATCCTCAAAACAGATCATTGAAAATTAGCCACAGGAAAATGGAGTATCATAGAACTCATCAATCCGACAAAAGTGATTGAATCCATGTAGGAATCAAGCTTGTTGGAAGAGATATAGGCTCAGAGAGAGCACAACAGGAAAATAAAATTGGAAATTATAGAAGTTCTTTATATAATCAACTATTAATTATATAAATGATCTATCAAAAAAATAATAATAAAAAATAAATAAATATAAATATATAAGATTAATCCTTAAATATTGGTATTTCCTTTGTATATTTCAATTTAGATTTAAGAATATAATTTCCATTATCTGTATAGGTTTATCTATATACTCATTGAATTCTTAGGATTGCATAATAATAAAGATGCAGCTGAAGGTGGCAGTGGATATGTTATAACGATAACCGCCCATTAAGCTAATTTTTTACGTTTATAACTACAAATTAGCTGTATATAATAATAATAATAATAATAATAATAATAATAATAAAATAATAATAATAATAATAATAAAATAATAATAATAATAATAATAATAATAGGAAGGAATGCTAATAATAATAATAATAATAATAATAATAATAATAATAATAATAATAATAATAATAATAATAATAATAATAATAATAATAATAATAATAATAATAATAATAATAATAATAATAATAATAATAATAATAGGAAGGAATGCTCACCGATTGCGTTCATGGGTATCCGTGTGCTCTGTTTTGGGACGTTTAACCTGCAAGAGAAGCAAATGCAAATAATTAACAAATATATACAATGCCCAATGCCCAATTGGACATTATATAAATGTCTCGAGCATTATTATTTTGCTGTTGTTTATAAACAAAGCCCGTTGTCTTTTGGCGTCGCCCCAACACCTCAGCGGGTTCCTCTGTGGCTGGTTTCCGCTGAGGTTGGCTTTTCTTTGTTTTTTTTTTTTTTTTTGTGATTTGCTTGAAACTCTATTTGACTTTTATGCGACGCAATGCAAGCAACACAAACAAAATATAAATAAAAGAAAACAGCACATTTTACATAATTTGCACTCGCCATTTGCTTGGCCAGCAAATTCAACGTGCGTGGGAAAAAGTTTTACTGGGTTGATGTTGATGGGTTGACAGAGCCGCTGTCGGCGCCATTGCCAATTGGGGTGCCAGGCCATGTGACGAATGGCCAACAAATTGCCGCACACAGCAGGTGGCCCAAAATGCTGGCTGCAAAGTTGCGAGTGCCTCCAAAAAGGAGCTAACGATAGAAGCCACAGGAGTCAAGCTAAGCTGATGAAGGAAACTTCACCCAAATGAGACAGGCCAGGAATCACATTAGCCAAGATATTGACTGGAAACGGCAAAACAATACAAAGAAGAGCTCAAAGAGAGCCAACCACAAGGACCACTCAAATATAGAGCTTAATACGGATATTATAGTGCGCAAATAAAATGAATAAAAGCTAAAGTTAAGCTGAATGTTTAACGCCAGACTTCAAACTGTATAGGAAATGTAGGAAGTCGTAAGTAATTTTCTAAGGATTAACCCTGACTGAGAAATCTCAAATAAATTACTAACGTATTAAGCAGAGATATTTAAGACTTTAGATCACATAAATTACATATTAAGAAAGGGAATAAGAGGGCTTAAAGCAAAAGTTAATGATAGAAGAGTTAAATAGAAAAGGGAATATTCTAAAAACAAAAAAAAACTAAAACCAAATTCAACTTTTATGTTAATTGATTCCTAAGAATAAAGGGTTGACAAACTTGTAAGATCTGTAGATCATTGGGGAAAAAGAAATGAGAAGAATCACGTTCGAAGGAATTTCAAGAAAGTTACAAGTTATTACTCAAAGCTCAGCAATTGAGCAAAAAGCAGAAGAAGAAGATGAAGAAAAATTGCGAATATAAATTCCACAAGCTATTAGCCAATAAGCAGTTCAATCGAAGGATGCGATTATGACACTGAAACGGAAGCCGGATGGGGGAAGGATGGAAGGGGGGAAGGAGGGAATGCTGTGATTGGTGACCTACAGCAGGCAAAAGCTGCAAGAATTTATGGCCACGAAATTGACATGGTTGCATTCGTGAGCCGCTTTTGTTGAGCGGCTCCACAGTTGGCCACACACGCACACACACACACTCGCACACACACACACACACGCACACACACACACACACACACCGTGTTCATCATATTTGTGCGTTTGTTTTCATTTTTGTTGTCCTCTTTGTTTTTTTTGGCAAATTTGTGCTCAACGGTAGCGCTTAATGACGCGTTGCTGCAGTTTTGGGAGTCAATATTTTTGTGTTTTTTTTTTTTTTTTGTTTGATGGGACTAAAGCTGAGCTTGCGTGTTGCACGGATTGCTTTTGGGGCATGGGGTAGCCGCAACTGAAACCGAGACACGAATGCAAAACGAATGCAACGCAACCTTTTACTAAACTAATTTATGGCACAAGCTGACAACGTAAACATTAACACAGACGGACAGAGAAAGATACACAACAAGGAGGCGATGCTGGGCTGCCTGGCTGGCTGGCTGGCTGGCTCATCACGAGAGAGTCCAAGATATGGTACATATATAAATATATATATATATATATATATCTGTATATATAAAGACCTGTTTTGAGCATCTTTAACCAAATTCCTGTGATCGTAATCTTTTGTCTCTCTGCTGCTTTAGACAGCAGATTAAAACAGACAAGAGAGAAAAGGCTGCCAGCAGCAGCAGCAGCCACACACAAACAACACACAAAAGACAACACAACGCGAAGACGGCGACAAATTTTTGGTTTTTTTTTTTATTTATTTTTTTTTTTATTAACTTGCCCGCCTGGCTTGGACTTCAGAGTCTGTGGCAGCAGCAGCAGCAGCGGCAGAAGACTGGACCCTACTAAGCCCCTAACAGATAAACATCGAAATAAACAACAAAAATTTGTAGCTCCCTCGCGTTGTTGTCATTTGTATTTCGACTGTTGTTGTTGTTGTTGTTGTTGTATTGTTCGATTTTATTGTAGTTGTTGTTGTGGTTGTTGTAATTTCTTTTGTTGTTGTTATTGTTCTTGTTGTGTTTGTTGTTGTTGTTGTTGTGTTTGTTGTTGTTGCTGACTGGGGGCCACGACCTATGCGCCTTAACACTTTGGCACGTTAATTACGTGGGACAATCGACAATCGCCAAGTGTCAATCGCTGCGGCCATAATCAATATTTTGACTGCTTGCTCAGTGGTGGCTGTGGCAGAGACAGACGGACGGGGGTAGGCGGGGCATTAGGCAGGGGGCATGGCAACGATTCTTTCTTTTCATTTCTTGGCCCAAAGTGGCACATAAATTACATGCAGCGCATTGTCGCAGTTGAATTATGGCGTGTTAATTTTTACGATTACGGCTTAAACTTAATTAAAATGTGATTAATGTCGCCAGTTGCGCTTTGGGCCTTTTGTATGCCAGGCTCCTTAAATTGTCATAAAACTGGCCCAGTGCCAGTACAAAAAAAGGGACCTGCTGCACTCGGCTGCCGCAACTGCATCAACTGCATCCACTGCGTCAACTGGTCAAACTCCCTCAACGCTATAATTTATGCTCTATTAATATTTCGCCTTAAAACACACACACACACACACACACACACACTGACTCACACACACACACACACACATTGCGTTTCGTGATGCTTTTACAATATTCCTCATCCGAATCTCCCGTCTTAGTTTTGGCCAAGTGCAGGCTCCCCATAAAAGTCGTCGTTTGTCGATTTGACTTTGGCTGTGGCACCATTAAATCGGGTCTGTTCCTTGGGAGAGAACATATTGTGTAATATATGGAAAGTCTAAGGCTAAGGTATTTAATATATTATATAATCAGCATAAGTAATTTGACAGACTTCTACAACTTGCACATCATAAAATAGGTGTGAAAGCGATATGAATTTTAAAAATCAAAATAAAATATCTTGAACGAAAATCGCTAAGCCTGGCTTAAGATAGCGATAAGATAAATTAAAGAATTTTTTTTTTTTTCACATTTCTTTGTTAAAAGTGAAATAATTGTCAGTGTTGCATACAACTAAGAAAACTTTAATTTAGCTATTGATTTTGTTTGCAAAAGATAAAATTTGAATATACTGGTTGTTATCAGGACTTAATTGAGCCATCAAATAATATTAAATGGCTCACGAATATCATCATATCATATCATTGCTATATGCAAGAAAGGTGTACATAAACTACTCAAACGGTATTTGCCCTTGAATAGTTCATTTTAATTACTATGCTCAAAAAGATCTTGCTGTTGTTAGACAAAATGATTGAATATGATTTTTCCGAACTTGTATTCATTTATAAACTTTAGCGTAGAATTATTGTCTTTATATTCGTAACTGGTAAGAATATAACTCAATGGAATTGACCTTAATTTGCCATTAATTTCCAAGTGTCACCTTTTGATAAGTTGTTTATGTGTCTAATAAATAGATCAGTTTTGTTTCTACATTTTATTAATCTAGCTTCTGTTTTATGAAATTAACTAAGCTGACTATTATTTATAATTCTCTTATATTATTCACACAACTTTGCATTAATTGCAAATTAAGTGCGACTACTGTAAATTAGTGGAATTGCATATTTGCTGGCTTATTGTGCAATTTGTGAAAGTATACTATGAATAGAGCTTTGCATTTGAATAAATGTTAATTCAAATGTTATTAAAATAATGTTTATAATTAATATTTAATATTGTGATTGCTATAAAGTAATTGCTTGGGTAAATGGGCTTTACTGTTTGGGAAATTAAATATTTTTAATTCTCAATGAGTATTAGCTTTTATTAACTAAAGTGATTTGAATTGAAATCTTTGTAGTTTCCACACAAACCTATCTCAACCGCATTCTCGGCTAGGCGAACTCTCCTCAAAGACGAAGACGAAGTGTCTCCAAATGTGGGCGAAGCCATTCAAACAAACCGCAAAAACAGCTGCAATAACAACATCAACAACAATAATAACATTAACCGACGGCAAAAGCCGCAGACATAATAAAAACACAAAAAAAAAAAAAGATAAATATTTGTAGATTTGTGGAGCGAATCAGCGACTTGTTGGCACTTTTAAAGCTTCGCTCAAGCTAAGATTTATGCGGTGACAATTGTTGATGGAATTGTTTGTTTATTACCTTTGGCTCGATCATTTTGTCAATTAATCCGCAGCGCGGCGCTGCATAGTTGTATGGCATTAGGGTGACCATTTTGCTAGGATTACGTTAGCTACAACACTTTTGGCAGTACGTAAAGATGTTTTGTTATTCAATGCGTTGTCATCACACGCACACACAGCCACACTCAGGCGCACACACACACAGCGCGTAGTACAATAAATGAGTATTGAATTGATGGTTCAGTTAAGCGAACTGCGCTCACGTTGTAGCGGCCGCTTCGAGTAGCTCGAGGGAACTGAATGAGGTGTTGCGTTGTCGGCTGCCGTTCGAGTGGACTGAATTCGTTTTTCGATTCTGAGTGAAAATCTCGGCATTGGGCGAGTGCCGGAATCGCTCAAAACGAGTTTGCGAGCGAGCGCGCACAGAGCGAACAGTTCGGCATGCGTCGTCGCCAGCTGTCTCGCTCACGCGCAGCAATGGTGCGCCGGGGCCCCGCCCATTTGGCTCGACGAGGGTGGGTTGCCCCGTCGCACAGTTGCGCGCTTTTCCATGTCTTCGTTTATCTATGGATTTATTTGAATTCTATTCAAGTTGTGGGCTTTTCGGGTTTCTTCTTCTCCGCGATGCGGGCGAAAACAAACGAATTGTCAATCAAACACTTTGGGTGATTTCAAAAATGTTTTAATGCGCAACAATTAATTAATAATTTAATTTAGTGTCGTCTCCATTATACACACAAATAAAATTTAATCGTATGCATTTGAATTGGATCAATCTTCAGCTTAGCAGCGTAGACCTAACGAAATCAAACCTAAATTGAAAAACCCCAAATCAAACTGTGCCGCGACTCGTGTGTATGGCATTTATTTGTAATATTATAGCCATAAACAAGATGATAACCGAAGCAACCGAGACAAATTGAATGGTGAAATCAAACGTGAAAATAATATGTCTATATATCTTTGTGGATCTTGCACACATACAATAGAAATCACCATCTAAATTACTGTTTATTTGATGAATCAGCTCAGCCATTTTAAATGCCGGTGCCTGAGTATTTCACTGCCATAAATTTTGAGTCAGTTTGCTAATCGTGTGAATTCAATTCATTTATTGGAACACAACTTAATGCAGTTCGCAGTAGTAATTTGTTAAGTAATTATGTGTTCAGCCGACCTGTGTAAAATTATCAACATTTTCGAATACATATATCAAAGTCTTAGCCAATCAATCGGCTATTGTAATTGTATCTTAGCTATTTTGCCTGAAACCAAGTAAATTTCCCTTTACAATATATATTTTTGTATAATCTGAAAGTGGTTCGACAAGTCATCACACATAACTCAGTTTGTTAGCCATTTTATTTATTTAACGCTTAAATTTGTGAATATACTTTCAAGTCTTTGCTGTGTCTTATCGTCCATATGGAATTACACGTAAACAAAGCAGGCTCATAAAGCCAATAAGAGCAACAACAACAACAACAAGACGAGACAATAAATATAACAAGAGAACACAACTGGCCAATCAATTCATGCACTGGAATTCTTGCTAATAAACATTACCATCCCACAAGTGCAATTTCAGGCGCCAGTCGCCACCTGCCAAAACAAAATAAGAAGCGAATCGAGCTTTTCTGCATGTGTGCGTGGGCGTGTGTGTGTGCGTGTGTGTGTGTGTGTGTGTGTAGTAGTAGGCAATTTAATCAGAACATACACAAAACAAAACTAACTAAAAGTACTTGTTCATTTCATGTTGAACATTTACTGAATAAATTCCTTGACCAGGCAAGTCAATTAAATAAGCCAAATATTTGTAAAATACATTTTACTAACAAGTATGCAAATAATGCAGAATTATTCTTAATATGTATTCGTTTGAACATGTATAGAATATATTTAACTGACATGCTCATATTGCTGTCGAATCGAGCTCATACGTAATATAAGGAAATTTAATCAGAATACACACTAAAAGCGTATTAAGTACTTAATGATTCAATATTTATTAGATAAGCTAAATATTTGTAAAATAAATATTACTAATAAATATGCTGTTAATGAATAAGTGCGTCTAACAATAAATAATACTAAACAAGTTCCTTGACTAGTTAAGCCAATTAGAAAATCTAAATCATTTTAAAATACATTTTTATAATAAATATGCTTCTAATGAATAATTGAAGTAACGCTTAATACGTATTTCTTATCTTAACATATAGAAAATATATTTATCGCATTTGCTTTCATTGCCGTAATTCATTTAAGTCCATTGCTATTGTTGCTTGAATTAAGACATTTATTTTAATAATTTATGTTATATAAAATACATATTTACTTATTTTTGAAATGAAATTGATATAATAAGTAATTTCAGCTTTTACTTTTCAATAAATTATTTTGTTGTGCAAGTAAATATAATTCTAATTTTGCTTTTGGCAAACGAAATAGAAATCAAAGGGAAAAAACGAACAACAATTGCCAAAATGCAATTGCCTTTGGCCAGCTGCAATTTACAAATGCCATTTACATGTGAAATTGTGCAAGCAATTCCGCAATTTGTTTTTGGGGCGGAAGTGCATGACACACTTACTTAAGTAAGCAAGTTGCAGCGCACTTTTAACCCAGCGCTGAACCCGCGGCTCTGATTGCCGAGCCAGCTAAATGAAATGAAATGCAGCTGAATTGCTGAGCTGAGAGTTTTGGGGCATTAAATATGCCTTAATCGGTTTAGCACGATCGTGAGACAACATGTCGTCAATTATATCTACGCGCGATCATCAGCCGCCAGTCCAGTGATCAGAGTGCCCAGTGCCCAGTGCCCAGTGTCCAGTACCCAGTCCAGTCGTCCTGCCCCCTCTCCTCCCCTCCAACTCAACCCCACTCTGCCCCCAACTCCCGCCCCCGTTCCCCGTTCCCCTTCCTTTGCATTCTGTGTTTTGCCATTCCAAGTTGGCTTGGGCTGTAAACAAATCTGCTCACAATTTGCTGCATTTGCAGATATTGCTTCTTTTCTGTATTTGTTTTCTGTTTTTGTTTTTTGTATTTGTGTGAAGCTGGAGCCGGTTGCCTTTTGCATGTTGATGCTGAGTCTCGCACATTTGTTTGTCGGGAGTTTGTCGGGGAGCAGTTGGAGCTGGCTAGCTGGCTAGCTGGAGTCGTCGTTTACCGGTCGTCTGTCGTCCGCGTTGAACGTGCTGATCGTGCGCTCGCCGAAGGCAGGCGCACAAAGTGTTTAAGATTTACGTTCAGTTTTGATCGGCCCGGACCTCCCCGGTGCTGTAGTATATGTATATGTATATGTATGTGTATATGTATATATATATGTATATGTATATGTATATGTATTTATATATATTTATGTATATATTTTTTTTGTGTAATCCAGCAAGAGGTGCACAAAACTGAGCCACAGAGTCAGAGAGTTGATAGCTAGCTATGCATACCGGCGCATTCAGGATCGGGCGCCATTTTGCTGCCCCCGGGTTCAACACCTGAGCTGCCCACACTCTGCCCCTCGCCTCTGCCTCGCTTTATCACTCTCTCATGCGTGTTGAACGATAATCGCGCGCATTTTTACAACTTGATCTGAAGCTGGGGACTCGCCTGAGCATCTAGATAAGGTCTTGGCTCCGCCAGACACAACAACCAATTGCTGTTGTTATCCTCCTCGTCGTCGTCGTCGTCGTTGTCGTTGTTGTTTGTTGTCATTTGTCGCCGGTTGTTGCTTGTCTTGTAAGCTCGACACTCTGGAAGCATTGCCGAATTTTACAAATAAAATAAAAATACAAACAACAGCAAACAGCAAACAGGAAAAAAAGAAAAGCAAAAAATTAATCGTGATGCGTCATGCAGTGCTTGAAACTTGGCCTACAATTGGGTCGAGTCTTATTTAGCTGATACTCGATTTTGGATGGCTCTACAAATATCGTTGTCAGCGCATGCCAAAGCTCTGATTCGCCGGCATTTCAAGCTGATATCCATCGAGCCACACGAGCCATATGTATAAATTACACGGCCAACAGGCTGAAGACTTCACATAGTATGCCATTGTGTTTTCTATGCTAATTTCAGAGAAAAATGCGCTGAGGCATGCAACAAATTGCAACAAATTGCACTAACCACAAGATACATAAAATAGCATAGCTGAACAGCCCAAGAATTCAACATGTCTGCAGCAAGTGTAAACTTTGCACACTGCATGAATTACAAAATGTGCCAGCCTAGCAAAAAACATTTCATTCAAAATTTAAGAGTTTAATTTATTTATTTTATTTATTTATTTAATGTGGACTTATAAAGGTGCAAATTAAATTGTATTAAATTTAAAAGGGAGTTAATAAATTAATTTTTCTTAAAACTAAAAAAATAATAATACAAAAAATATAAGAAATCTGGGGAAATTAAAAATGGTAAAATGTAAAATTAATCAACATTTATTGCAATGATTCTGGAAACCTAGAAAAAAAACACAATCATACCATATATTGTCAAAATCATTAAATGGGTGGATTGCCTGAATATTTTAAACTCTTCTTTACTAGAATTAAAAACAAATACCAATACGATTCTTAAGTCTATTAATCTAAGAATCTAAATATAAATGAATGAAAATTTTTATAAGCTAGGCCTTTGAATTTTGGAATGAATTGATTGTATAAAAAATGTATTACTTAATTTATTTATATATTTATGTCATTAAATAGGTTCAAGAAATTATTTGAACTAGAAGATTTCCTGAAAATTAAGAGCTCGTCTTTAAAATACTTAAGAAACTGTACAAGAAAATTTCGAGTACTTTTAATCAAAAATAAAATGAGTCAATTTGTAGAAATACACACGGAATAGCAAAATATGAATGAACAAATGTGTTTCGGAGTTGTATATATCTTTTTGATTTATTTATTATGGCAACTCAAATAGTAATAAACGTAATATTTAAAAATATTATGGTTCAGCTCTTGCCGTTATGTGTAAAATTTGGAAAATTTAGTGGACTTTTTTAATGATTTCAAAATATAAACTCGTATAACCTAATATAGCAATAAAATTAAATGCTGGAGCCACTACTGTGTGACTGAAAGCTAATATCGATGCTGGGCTGAGCCCAATAAAAACATTTTGTTGTTTTTCAGAAACACTTTAAGTGCCACACACAGGGTAATCAAAGGAATTTTTATGAATCAAAATGCACATGAAACAATGACTTGGACTATTTATGAATGTAGGCGTCTGTGCGTCTTGCGGCCCCTCAGAGACGAGGCGAAAATAAACCGAGCCATAAATTGCATTTGCATTCGATCAGAGACACGCAGAGAGGGAGAGAGAGGGGGAGAGAGAGAGGGAGAGAGAGGGGGAGAGAGGGAGAGAGAGGAGCTCGTCACTTGCTGAGTCGCTGTTGCTGTCGCTATGGATGACCACCGGGGTTGCCACGGAACGCCTCGTTTATGCTTTCATTCCGCTGAAAATTATGCGGAACCCGTGTTTGTGTTTGAGGCACGCGCCAATGCCACTGCAACACATCAGCGCGGGAGCGGAGAGCTTGATAAGTGGCAGTTGCTTCAGCATTGCTTGCGTTGCTTGCGTTGCCACGGTGACCTCAGCAAAACAAACATTGGTCAGGAATTTTCATTAAAAGCCCACTCAAGAGGAGCACTCCTGCAGGGACCCAGTCCAGCCACCCATCTGCCATTGCCCGGGCAACCTGCCACCACCCACGTAGCCCGAGCCGGCAGCGAAGTGTGTCAGCTGTCACTTGGCATAGGCATCAAAACCGATGAACACGCCCGCTCATAAGCCAAACGGATGGGTGGAAAAAAACACCAGCAGGTTGATACTCGTATACCCCATAAAAAAAGAACAAGCGAAGCGGGTGTAATGTGTGGAAAACAAACTTAAGAGACTCGGTCAGAGGAGAGAAACATTTTTAGATTATCAAATCAAGTCAATCAAACAATAATGTGAGAAAAAATAGAAAATAATTATAAAGCTGAGTCTAGTTCAAAAACAAAGAATCCTTATGCAGAAAAACTAATGCATTAATATAATTTCCATTCATCAACATTTAAGTATTTTACTTAACATCGCCCTTATTGTAAAGCGAACAGCTTTCAAAGTTTTTTCTTGGATTTCCCAAAACCTTGCAACAAAAGTTGGAGCATTTTGCAGTTTAATACCATCAGATTGATTAAATCCTTTTGATAAACTTTACATTTTTGACGCAAGTCTGTTTATAGAAATGAATTAAATTAGTACAGAGCCAGCAGGTACAGGGTATTACCCGTGCCCAATATGCACATGCACATGGCATAAGCAGCGTGTGGCTTGTTTTACCTGTGGCTGCGACTCTCTAATTAATTTAATTATGCGCTCTCGACTTGCGCGTGTCAAAAACTCAACAACAACAGCAACAACAGCAACAACAGCAACAACAGCAACAACAGCAAACATAACAGCAGCAGCAACAAATTAAATAGTCACGCCTGGGCGAGCTCTAATCAAATGCAAACCCAGTACAGTGAACACCCACCACGCACAGCCGCCCGCAAGTATGCAGCATATGTTTCCCATATCCTTTGTTGTTGTCGGTTGCCAGGCCTATGAAATTTAATTTGCCAGCAGTAAAAAAACAAGGAGGAAGGCAAAACGCACCCCTCAACTCGAGCATCGCTGACAAATTGAATTTGTAAAGTTACAGCAACAGCAGAAACAAATCATTGGGGAAATGCTGATGCGGATGTTGTGTGGTAATATTAGACCACTCTTTCTCTCTCTCTCTCTCTCTCTCTCTCTCTGTCTCTCTCTCTCTGTCTCTTTCTCTCTCTCTGGCCATGTTACGCTCGTCTGGGCGGCCTTTCCAACTTGGCCAGCTCGCGAAAGTAAAGTGAAATCGTAGCCCAAGGGTTGACTGCTTGGCCAGTGGGCCCAGTTATGGGTGGTGGGGCGTGACAGGCTAAAAAAAAATACGCACTACACAATTATTAACACTTATTAATGTTGAGGTTTTTATAGATGGCACCCAGGGGCTTCAATTAAAGCCCAAAGTGCCAACAGCTGCCTCAAGCGCCAGTCGCACTTCAGTTCAATTCAGTTGCCCCTGGGAGGGGATGGGGGCGTCGGGGTTGCTTTAAGTAGTCATTAAGATTGAGTGCGATATGATTTTTAAAAAGCGATAATATACATAACACACACAGCTGGCACTCAATTGGAAACGCAAACTTCCCTCAGCCAATTCGCGTGCATCCCCTCTGAGATGTTGCATCAATTCAATTAGCCGCAAACCTTTGACTTGCGTTTCCCGAGCTAGTTTTAAGGACGAGCCATTGACAGCTATTGTCCTCTAATTAAACAACAATGTTGACATATTCTCAAGATGTCACGGTCAAAGTTCAACGCGAATTTATTTAATTTATTTTCATTTTTTTTATCCCGAAAAATATGTCAAAAATTGTGCCAAGATATCGCAGGCTTTGTTTGCTAATTAAAACTGTAATTGGCAAGCGAAACATCCCTCGGAAATGCATCTTAGCCCTTTACATATCTTAACCCTTTCCATGTAACCCTTCGGTAAACAGCTGCGTCTAGTTAAATTTGATGTTGGGAAAATTGTGTGGAAAATTGCCCAATATGATTAAAATAAAATTATTTTCCCATCCACATATTTTTCCAACCTTTCAAGGTACTTGCTATGATATACAAAAGACACAAAATCAAAGTTTGGGAAAATGAAAAAGATTTTTTATTATTTAGAATTTAAGTCACTTCAAAATCTCAGTGCCGCAAAGTTTTTTATTCTAACTTGGATAACCTCACAAAACTTTGAAAGTCATTTGAAATTGACAATAATTTAATAATTATTTTGCATGAAGGGCAAATTTAATAATAAATATTGAAATATATCGAAACTTGTCAGAGGCGATCTTGGGCACTATGGAGTTAATCTAATCCATATTGAAAATAAATTATTGGAAAACACTTGCTCAATTATTAAAACTCCATTTGATGATTGCAACTAGAAAGAAATAGAGACAAATGTAGGAGCCTTAAATGCCATTTGTTTATAAAAGATTCCCACGAAAGTAGTTAAATTAATGTGTGTGGAACAACACTTCTTGTAACTAGACAAGAAGAATCAATGGTTGGTAACTGATTCATATTATTAGAATCGAAAACTGAAGCAGAAACTGTGCCAACTGCAACGGCGACGCTGTGGAACTTGAAGTGAGCAACCCAATACCACAATGGTCGTCGCTATCAATTACTCAACTCTCGAGGCAACCCTAACGCTCGGATGGATCAGTTTCAACACGGACCTTGGCCACATTAACTCTACACAACAAGAATAGAATATGGTATATACAAAAAAATAAATGTGTATAAAATAGAAATAGAAATAGAAATAGTTGATTATTTCCGTTAGACTTAATTACTTAAATCGCAAGGCCGTTGCAAAAGATATCCCATTACAAAAGTACAGTAAAAACCAATAAACCAACTGTTGTTGTTTAAGTCCAAGTTTTAAGAGGGGCAGGCCAAGTTTCGTTGCTGCTGAACAGGTGCTAGGATTTTATTATTATTATTATTTTTTAGGTACTCTGCAAGCGATCGAGGAACTATCGAATTTCGCCAATCAATAAGAGCAATGAGCTAAGCAAAGAAAGCAAAAGAGTGAGAGAGAGAGAGAGAGAGGGAGATAGAGAGAGTGAGAGAGAGGGGGAGAGGGAGAGATGTGAATGTTGGCATTTTGGCTGCCAATTGTGCGGCTTGCAATGCAGTTTTTATTTTCCATTTCCCAGGGCCAAGCGCTGCAAAGCCTGCGAGAAAAATGTGCATCGGGAAATTTGATATTTTATGCTGAGTGTCCGGAAAAACGCCGTTGCTGTTGTTAGGGGCGCACGGCAGAGACAGAAGGCAGCGGCAGAGGCAGAGGCAGAGGCAGGCGGCCATTTCGTAGTAAAAATTATGAAAAAGGAAAAAAATTATAAATATATATAAGAAGGAAAACTGTCACGATTGCTAACGAGCAATGCGATCGCTGGCTTCAAGTCAAAGGTCACACGCTGATTGCCGACAAATTTGTCTCGAAAACTTGCGAGCCGCTTAATTGCAACAGACAGACAGAGAGAGAGAGGGAGAGAGAGAGAGAGAGAGAGGGAGAGAGAGAGAGAGAGAGGGAGAGAGAAAGAGAGAGAGAGCGCGAGAGAGTAACAGAGAGAGAGAGGGGGATAGGGTTGCCATCCAGCTGGCTGTCTGCGCCTTTTGATTGACAACAGCCACACCTAAGTAAAACCAAAAGATAACACGGCAGCAACTGCTCCGCGCTCCTGCTCCTCGCTGCTCCAAATGCCACTTGACTGAACCGGAAATGAGGCGCAACCCCGAGACCGAAACCGCATTTTGTTTTCACAGGCTGCACCCCACTTGACCCGCGGCGGCCCGCTCCCCAAAATCAAAGTGCCGTACCATTATACGGTTATATCGAATACCCCTTGCCCGGGGGCATGCTCTTGTCAAGCATTCTTCTGTCTTGCAACAAAATGTTTTACATCAATTTCAGCGCTTCCCAGAATGCAGCAAGCGGCAAACTGGAATTATCCTCCTCCTCCTCCTCCTCATCATCACCATCATCATCATCATCATCACCATGATCATCATCTGCAACATCATTAACGTAACTGTCAAATAATTATGACAAGTTCATTTCGTTGTAGTTTCGCTCATTTGTTTAGTTCCCCATTTTAATTCTGTTGCTGTTGTTCCGCTTTAGCGAGAATTGCTGTAAGCGGAGAGGCAGCCCCACACCCCCACCCCCCTCCGCCACCTCAACCCCGTCCCCAGCACCAATTAACGGGGCGTTGTAAATGTGCGCGCTTTTTGATGTGACAGTTGCCTGAGGTTGCGTATCGGCGACGTCTCGTCTCAAAAAGCTATAGATGCCGATGCACATCATGGAATATCAATATGCTGTACGTAGCTGCTAGATTTATACACTGAGAACAAAATCAGCCTGAATCAGCTTACTATTCACAAAAAGTATTTCCAAAATTAAAGGTTGTGAGTATCAAAAGATCAGCTTTTGTCTTTTCTTAATTATGAATTATTCTTAAATGTTGAAAAAATATGTCTAATTTCCAAAGATGGCATGCTTTATTTACGTACATAGATAATTCTTACTGCTGCATTTTTGTTACTTATATTATCTATTAAACATTATTCTATTTCGTATATTTACAAATTGTTCTAAAAACAAAAGATTTTTCTATATTTCAAGGTTATTTTCACTTTGGGTGGTTTTTCCAAATTTCATGACGATTCTTTTCTGAGTGTATATATATTTATATAAACTGTTTCGCATATATGTAGCTGGGATCGACAATTTGTCTCTAAGGCTACCAAAAAGTATGCTATAAGGTTTTATGGAATCTCAAATATGCTGTGATTTGTTAATTGTTTGGTGAACTCTTTTTATTATTTAAATATCTGATATTTTGGCGCAATATTTAATTATAAAACTTTTTAAAATGTGTATTAAATGAAAAGCTTCTCGAATATACTCAAAACTGCCACAAAGATGGATATACAAGAGATATATTTATTATTAATCAAATAAACACAGATATAGCACCTACAGCACTCAAGAGCACCTACTGCCCCATCGTAGGTGAGTTGGCCATTAGTGTCGTGACCAGCTCTTGCGTCAACTGGCACTTTCACCCCATCTATTTTGAAAATGATGAAATGGAAGCAATATAAATATAGCTGACTGGCGGCTATCTATAGCCTAGACGCAGCTCAAAATATGCTGTCGAATGTGACAATTGATTGTGTGCAGACCTGTTCGACCTGTCCAATGCCTGGCGTAGCCAGCTATTTGTGGCACTGCTTTCAAATTTAGAACAGTGCCGTTTGATGAGTCAGAGCTATGCAAATCCTGCAAAATGGCCTCAAGAGCTGGCCAAATATTTGCAGTCATTAGTGGGCATTAGAGGCTAAATCCAAACTGAAAATAAACAAGCGGACGGACAGGACACTCGCCATGACAATCAGCAGGAGCATCAAGAGCATTATCCCGAGCATCATTCAGCTGGCAGGTTGCTTTAATTTGCGCTCAGCAGCACTGACAGGCGACATAAAACAGGATAAAGGGGCTAAGCGGCAGGCGGCAGACGCCGTTCTCTCGACAGTTGAGCGGATTATATGTGTCTGTCACAGCAACAGGAGTACGAACTGGAACAGGTACAAAAACAAAGCAGTTACCTCAAGCGTGGGGCTATGAGGTGTCCTCCCTCCCTCCCAGCTTTCTTTTTGAGTGGCATTTGAGTGGCTGCCACGTTGCATATTATGTAATCCAAGTAACTTTCACGATAAATATCATGTATAAATCTTGTGGTTTTTTAGCCAAGAATGACGTCAGTTAAAAGCTGAAAAGCAATATTATTATTATGGCGGCAATGAGGGAAACGATAAGCCAAATAGCGTGCAACAATTATCTTGATGCAAGAGTTGTGGTAAAATTAAAAATACTTGTTATGAAATCTCCATTTAATCTGAATTCGACTCAGATTTATGAAACGTATGCTTCTTGCTAGGCACAAATTGCCTGGAAACCTGGGCTATGGGATTCTAACTTGTAGTTTTCATTTAATTTCAAACATCATTGGGTAAAATCAACTTCCCAGCTGGTTAAAAAATAAGGTTGAATCAGTGTATCTGCTTATCAAGCAGTGTACAAGCACAATATTTTCATTTGATTTGCTTGTGTTATCAAAGAATTGCAAAAATGGCAACTTAACTGGCAAACTTCAGTCAGCTTCGAAGAGCTAACCCCCAAATGACATTGGCAAAGAACCTGATGCTCGGGCAGACGCAGTTCAAGCCCGTGCCTATTGCAACTGCCCCTTTAAGCTGCCTGATATTCGATTATTTGTTTGTTTATTTGAAAGTTTTGTTATTGCTACTGTGAAATACAGTTTCAATGCAAACGAAAAAACAAACAGCTTTGAGACGTGTAAACAAACAGACAAGTTTATATCGCAATTGTCTTTCAGCTCTCTCCTCGCTCTCTCTCCCTCTCTCTCTCTCTCTCTCTCTGATTTTTTATCTTTGTCTGCTAAAACAGGTAGCTCAAGTGCAGATGGCATCTTTTTACTCTGGCTGCACTTCCTGTGCCACGCCCAGCAAATATCAAAAAGAAAAACATACCATTTGCCATTTAAGCCTGCTGTTGACCCTTGTGAGACACAAAACAAAACAAGGCGGATTAGCAGTGCACAGATTGCAGATTATGCTGTAAATATGTCGCAGGACATTAAGCCGAAGCTGTCGCAGAAAAAAATGAAAATAAAACATTTAAATGCTTCGGGGGCGTGGCATGTAATGGAGAGTGCGCCCCACAGAAATGAGCAGCAACCGCATGTAAAATTAAAAAACCCGCAGCGCTCAAATCCTGCGGGGGCAAAACAACCAATGCTGCTGCTGCTGCTGCTGCTGCTGCCCCCTACTCCAGCCATTGCTGCCACTGCTACTGCCACTGCCACTGCCACTGCCACTGCTCCTGCTGCTGTCTGCATTGTTTGTTGTTATAATGGCGCGCCCGTAGCGAACAGCAACAACAACGAAAAGCGCAAGGCATCTGCACGGCGTCCTTTTGTACATTTTGCTGCTCCTTTTGACGACTCAAATTTCAATGAAATTATCCTGACGGCATTTGTCTGTGTGTGTGTGTGAGAGTGTGTGTGTGTGTGTGTGTGTGAGCACAACAATGCTGAATAAAAATTTCGCTGAAATTATTTGCTAATGGCTTCAACAGCAGCCAGCCTGAAGCCCGAGTGCTCAGCCCGCAGCAGCGAGCAGCTAGCAGCGAGCTCGTCCCGTTGCTTTGGCATTTGCATTTATGAGATTGACAAATAGACAAACAAAATGGCGTCCCCTAAAAAAAAGCACATCGATGGCCGCCATTTTGTAGCGCAGCCTGCTCCACAAATATATTTATATATAAAATGTATTTATGTGTTTGCCTGGCAACAGCAGCAGCAGCAGCAGCAGCAGCGCAAATTGCTTTGCTCCAAAACTCCGCTCAAGTTACGCCAGAGGCAAAAGCGAACGTAACGGTAATGAGTCTCGGCTGCCCGGGCAACACAGCAGGAGAGAGAAACAGAGAGAGAGAGAGAGAGGGAGACAGAGAGAGAGCGCAAAAGAACGCACTTACACACACACATAGACACACACACACACACTCGTACAAACTCATAATAACTGTCAATCAAAAAAGAAATCAACAACTCAATAGTTATCTGCACAGATCTACACCAACACATACATACATACACCTACACATACAGACGACTAATGCACACATACATGCCTGACCTACTGGCTTTGCCTTGGCATTTAGCTGGCAATATTTGCTTTTGTGGTTTCTATTTCTGGTCAAATGATTCGTATTCGATCGACAGGATAAACAGGCAGTTCTTTGCCCTTTTTAAGCTGAAATTTCCCTTTTGCCTTTGCTCGTCTACTGCCATTGTCTGCTTCCTGGCTGCATTTAAAGGCTCATTCTATTATTTTGCGTTTTCTTTAGGTACTTTGGGCAAATGCGCAGTAGCCAAAACAGTTTGCGTTTTTGATTTCTTACAGCTCACTGCCAGAGAGATCAAAGCCTTGGCATCTAGGATCTTCGATCTAGACGGCGCATTAAAGGATTGTAATTATGCGCAGTTGATGCGGAAAATAATTCATTTTTCCCTGTGGGTCAAAGTCAGATTTGATGATTTAAGCGCTGCAGAAGTTGAAAAGTTGAGTTCTTAAGAGCTGAAGAGTTTAGAAATTCTCGGGCTAAGATTGTGCACATTATGCAATATGTGTGTGGTCGGAAGAAATTTAATTTAACACAAGAATCGGCCACAGATGCCAAGGATAGTTAAATCATAAAGTTAACATGTTTCAAAATAAGTCTTGGGCGGAATAAAATATGTATTCTCAAGTATTTACTTTTGTACACTCAGAAATTGATAAGGTTTAGCTCCTAAGAAATTTTGAATTTCTCAGGTAAGATTGTGCACATTATGCAATATGTGTGTGGTATGCAGGAAAATACAAAATATACGTTTATTTATACAGAAAAGGTGCAACGGAAACTATATAGTTATTGGATTTTGTCAAATTATTTGAATTGTAATTAGAAATTAGAATTCAATCCATTTTGTACTCCCGTTTAAAATGTAGAGCAAAATAAAATATTACTTTCTAAAAGCTTACAAAATTAGTATATAAAAATCATGTTTTATTTGTGTTCTATTGCTTTAGAATTATTTGGGAATGGGAAACTCCTCAGTAATCAAACAAACATAAAAAAGAACGAGTAAAACGTAGAAAGACAGAACATATAGATTTATCAACATTTTATATATTAGCAGCAAAGTTCTGGAAACTGTTTTGTGCACAGCCGAACGATTTAACGTATATCGTTATTATAAGTGACATAAGAAGATGAGGAACTTAGATAGAGATAACTTGGCTTAGCTCAGAGAGAGGAACAAGCACGGAATGATAAATAATTCCCGAATTAAAGGTCGGGGCTCAGCTCACCTTGTAGTAATCCAGCGTTGAAAAGTTTTGATAGCACGGCACATTATACAACATATTCCAGGCGTTGTTGTTGCTGTTGCTGCTGTTGCAGTTGCCGTTGCTTATCAAATGGGCTGCGGCTGCGCGTGCATCACAATTGATTAATCGGAATCACAGCAATCAATTAACAATGCGAACAAAAATAAGTATGTGTAAAATGCACTAACAAACTGCAGAGAAAAGCGTGTTAAATTGTTGAAAATATTTTGCAATTATTTTGTAATAATTTTGCACTGCACGCGCGCTGTTTAAATTTGAATGGATCTCAACATTAACATTTTAATTTACGCTTTTGCTAATTGGGCAGTTCCGTTGCGCAAATTAATTTGTGCCAAATTAATTTTAACGATGCGAATTGTGTGGTTTTTTTCTGTTTTTAATTTTTAGTTTTCATTTGTTTTATTGAGCCGACGGCGCAAAGCTTTTTTCGTATTTTATTGGCTTTTTTTTTCATTTGTTTTATTGTTGTAGCTGTCGTCCGCTCTCCCGACGAGTGTCACATAAAGCTGAGTGTCAACTAAATTTGCCCATTTGCCCATTTGAAAGCGTTGGCGTCGGCAACCCGAAGAACGAGAAGTGAGCAGCAACAACAACGACAACAACAACAACAACATCAACACCGATGTGAAGCTTCGATCCACTCAAAGCAATTGTCGTCTCGCTCTGCCTGCCCTCTGTTGCGCGCGCTCTCACTCTCTCTCCTTCTCTCTCCTTCTCTCTCTCTCTCTCTCTTATGCGCAGAGTGCCGAGCGCTTGAGTGAGTGAGTTTTGTAGTGGATTGTTGAGTGCATTTATTGTTGGTTTTAGGGCGGCGCCAGGACAGCTGCTTTGCTGGGCATTAACGGCATTTGCAATTGTGCAGCAAGTGGGCAGCACTCAATGCTTCCTGGAAGCGCTTTCGTTTCCACGAACGGGGCTTGCACTTCGCCTGTTCTTCTTCTTGTTGATTATTTTTTGGGTCCCTTGTGGTACAGTGATCTCTCGGAAACTAGAATGTTCCATGTTATAAAAACAAAGCTGGCTCTTAAAACTCCAACAATACTTATTTTGAGTGAAATTTGAATTTGAAATTTATTATAGTTAATTAAATCATTATTAAATATAACCAAAGGCTATTCACAACAAAAGCGATTTGTGTATCTTCTGGATTGTCTCCGTTTGCGAGCAACCACTGTACGCGCTTAACCCAATTTGAAAACACTTGATTGGGCGCCAGGCAAACTGTCCACTCGCATTAGGCAGCGATGCCGGGGCATAATAGGGATAGTCGTATGATATAGACAGCTACCAAGCCGCTGGTCTTTAGCCATAAAATCTAAAAAAAAAAGGGAGCAAATAAAAATCAGGAACCCCAAATCGAATTCGAATCGGAACCAGGGCAACAGACTGTGCAATATCTTTTTTTTTTTGGACTGGCGTCTGGCGTCTGGCAACTGGCAACTGGCGACGATCCCAAGCAACTTTGGCAAGTTATCCCTGCACGCTTCATCGCATCGCGACAGTTGTTAACGTGTTTAATTAGCCCTGCAAATTCAATGAATTGCGACAGTAACAGTTAGGCTTAACAGCAGCGCCAACAACGGCGTCCCCAGACGATAATCAAATATTTGCGCAGCCATTTTGAAAACTCCGACTCTGTCCTGCAACCCTTGTTGCCCTGGCATCCGGGCGCATGCGTGGGCACCCAAAACACACACAAAAGAAACTCCAACAAAAATTGAGTTGAAATGCGCTCAATGCGTGGAGGTGGGGAATGCGGAGAGGGGGAAAGGGGGAGGCAGAGCCTGGAGGCGTGCCCAACTCCTTTGCTGCTTAGGCGACAAGTGAATTTAACTTAAGCGAAATGAATAGCACTTTAAATTTGCATGGCATTTGGTTTAGTTTAATGCGATTACAGAAATCAATTAGAAACAGTCCTGCTTAAGTCCTGCGAGAGCAACTTAAATGATGTAGAGGCTTGCAAGGATTTTAATTTTAAATTCCTACTTACCTGAGCTGAGGTAAGTGATACACATATATATATATATTGTTTAAAACTATTTTCTTAAATCTGTAGTCAGATTAAAGCATTTTGAGTGACAACAGATATGAATAGCTGTATTTTTTAAGTGTTAAAGAGGAAAGTTGGAGATTCCTGTTTTATCTCACGTTTTTGCCTTATGTTATTCAAATGTACTTGTTCGATCGGAAAGTAAACGTACATTTTGAAAATACATGCAATATGCTTATATTTGATTATTAGGCCTGTTGTCACAACATAAAATGGCTTTCAGATAAAGTTTGTACTTAAAACAATATCTTCGTTGTAAGTAGATATCGAGTTTGATTTCATTTACAAGTCGCACACTTATTGCATCAACTGTATATGAAAAGTTCATTCATAAATTCGAGAATCGACAATCGAGCAACTCTTCTCTCCCTCTCTCCCTCTCTCTCTCTCTCTCTCTCTCTCTCTCGCGGTAATAGGATTATGAGAGACACACGTGCTCAATGTCAGAGCTCAGAGTCGGGCCCCATTCTCCAATGCAGAACTGCAACGGGCAACTGGATGGGGAGAGGAGAGGAGAGGCGAAGAGAGATGGAGGGGAGAGTTGTGTCAAGAGTGGAGAGTCGTTGGTCAGAGCTTGGAATGGAATGGAAACCCAGCGCTGACGTCTCAAATGCTCGCTGCCTTTTATAGCCTTGGCTTTTATTATTAGTGACGGATTTCCGAGTCATTAGACAAAGTTATGCTTTGGACCACCGCGTATGTTTAAGCTACTTAAACGCGCCGCCCGCCCACGCCTCCTTCAGATAAGCGAGGGAGGAGATGGGAGACTTGGGGGACCTGGATGTGGTACGTGACTTGCTCGTGTCGCAATTGACAGGCGTCAGCTTAAAGCCTTAACAGCTCAGCATTTAATAAAAACAAATCAACTGATAAATGCGAGAGATTGCCACAAATGTGGGACATTAATTTGTAATTGTCGTTGCTGTTGTTGTTGCTGTTGTAGTTGCTGTTGTTGTTGCTGTTGTTGTTGCTGTTGAGTTTGGGTGAAAGAAGGGACCCACAGCATTGTGCAGAGCGTTTCACCCACGCCACTTAAAACACAAATCAATAACTTTATTAACCAAACTAAAGAAAACAAAAAACAGAAAGAAAAAAACACCACGAGAAACCTTTTGAGCCATGTTTTACGAGCTGAAAAGCGTCTTGTTTAACTGCCTTGGACAATGAGCACCCGCTGTGAGCGTTAAAAATCGCTGGAGTTGAAGTTGCAGTTGGAGCCCAAGGTAAAACTGGAGTTGGAGACGGGTTCAGGCTACGGGTCCTACTCCGTTTACTTAGGCCGAGCGCCGTGCGCTTGCTTATACATACATATATAATTTATGCCAACGGCTTTCTGTAGCGCCAGCTGACAGTTAGTCAGACAAAGGAAACTCAGCTGGCGATTGGCTCAGTAAATATTGAAATGAGTCAGTGGTGTAAGTGGTGTAGAAGGTACCAAAGGTTCAGCGAGTTAAAATATGATCGAATAGGGTGGAAAGAAGAGGCTGACAGAGTCACTTATCAAGTCTGTTTGCAGCAGATGAATCCCAGTTAATCAATTAATGCTTACAACCCCTCAACTAACTCACACAAAGCGGGTAGGAGAGAGATTGAGATAGAGATAGAGAGAAAGAGACAGGCAGAGAGAGAGAGAAGGGATATGCAATAGAGACTTTTTTAAAATTATATTTGAGATCGCTTCTGCTATTTTATTTGGCATTTATATTTTGCGCTTAATACGATATTTGTACAATATTATTTTTATTTTTTTGTTTTTGTAACATTAATATTATAATAATAAAGGCCCAATTAAAGAAACATCTAGAGCGAAATGGAATTTAACTTAAATAAAGAATATGGAAATAGTTTCTTTCCGAAAGCATCGCCAACTCAATTATAATATTAACTACCTATTTAAAGAATATTATTATTTTTGGTTTTTGTAACATCAACTTCATTAAAGAATATTCTGAAGCCAAGAGTTTTTTAACTTTAAAGAAGAAAATGCTTTCAATATCAATCATAATCCAAAATTGAACGGTTTTTTTTCTCAAAAAGGATCTGCAAGCCAAAAATAATAATAATAAATTAAGAGATTGATTTGGAATAGTACACACTTTTAGAATTTGGAATTCTGCTTAGTATCCTTAAGCGTCTCGTCTGCCACAATTGAACTCTTTGAGCGACACACCGTGCGAATGAAACCCCCTATATTGATCCCCTAGCGATACCGCCCGCTGTCAACCTATCAGATTCAAGTTTATTGACTTTTGTGTATATGTATTTGGCTGATGTTTATTTTTTATTTTTTTTTTTTCTTCTGTTTAGCCGCTGGCATTGTAAACGGCGCCAGATTTCGAGACAGTCACCAATTCAGTGCCTGTCCAGTCATGTACACAAGTCATTATTATTTGATAGGGTCAAGTGTCGGGCAGTAGAAAAGCACGACAAGAATACAATACAACAAAATAGCAAATTACACAAATGCATATAAATAAATGTCTGGAACGTCAAGAACAGAAAGAACACACTGATAAATTGAGGGGTCAAGACATTTAGTGAATAGAGGAGAACTTTTTAATTGATGGTCATGTGTACAATATTAGTCCACATAAGAATGGGACAGAAAAGTGTAGATGTTAACTGAATTAACTAGAAATCAGAAGAAAGTTCGACTTAAGTGGAGTTATTCCTAGAACTACAATCGTTAGTATTCTTAAAGTATTCAAAGCCTAAATATAATATCTGAAAATATATTTCAAATTTTCTAACGCCCAAATTATATATTTTTTTTCAAATATGAACTTTAGGAAATTGAAATGATATATTTCATATGTGTGTGTGGGAGGGATGGTAATATTTAAAAAATGAAATTTAAGAAATTGATGTGAAATATGTATATCACATGTGTAGGAGTGAAAGTACAAACTCATCATTTGAAATGCCACAACTTTGAGCCATAAAAAATGCGATAACCTTTCGACTTTCAAATTCCGTTAAGAGTTTGACAAAAAAAATAAATAAACCCCACTGTTACTCCCAATTAACAATTAGAATGCCCAGCCCAAAGCCCACTGCATACCAAGTCTTCGTTTAGATTCAGCGATTACACTTGGTTAATGAGGGACAAGATCAAACTCGAAACTCTGCCAGATGAGGAGGTTGGTTGGCTGGCTCGGCTCATCAGTGTGTCGAGGGTCGCTTGGCACGTGTAAACGACACCCAAATTAGGAGGTAGATTATTTTATTATATGCCATGTCCGATGAACGCGCGCAACTCCAACTATCTCTGATGGCCGATGGGTCGGTCTTCCAAGAAATGCGCTAAGCTCTCCAGCAGCTACCTTCCCAACGGACTGACTGGCTGACTGACTGGTCATTTGATAAGCGGACGCGAGCACTCTTATCACAGTCAAATCGTTGGCCAATTGGCTGCCGGCCAAGAATGGGACATTGTCATGTTAATCTCGCACCCAGCTGGCCAATATCAAATTAGAGACGTGGCGCCACTTTAATGAGCCACAAGCCAAAGCGCAGCATGCACCCCAGACACAACAGGCCGGCTTAATTGAGTTATAAAAATTATATACTTTATGCATACGATTTGCATTTTTATTAGCGTCAAATGCAACGTGTGAGTGTGGGGCATTGATTTATGGCAACTGCAACAAGCAACAAGCAACGAGCAACAAGCAACACATATTCAGTCTGTGGGCGTTTTTTTCGTTGCTTTTTATTTTTGTAGTTTTGGGTAAACTGACAAATGATCAGGTGTGACTTATGACATTTTGAACATTGTCCGACAAAGATCTTAGATTTATACTTGTTTTGTCTTTTCAGTCTGTGACTAGCAAATCATCTCTCTCTCACACATCTACGATTTCAATGGTTGTTTCGAAAAACACTCAGATTCACAATTCCCTTTTCGTTTTTTGTTTTATTTTATTTTTATTTTTTGTTTTTTTTTGTTTTGAGGTGTTTTGTTTGCTGCTGCAAAAAAACCATAAAAACCGCAAGATCAGCAACATATCAACCTGGCCAACAACAACAACAATAACAACAGAGATGAACAGCAAAACTAATGCAAAAAACTAGCTATTTTTTCTTGTTTTTAAGAAAATATAACAAAATGGCTAAGGTGGCTTAAGTAGATGCTCTGCTTTTTATACATTGCATATTGAATAGAGTAGTGTAGAAATGAAACAAAACAATATTTTAAGTTAATGTTACATCCTGTAAAAAGTAAACCAACAATTAAATACAATTTGAACTTAATTTTAAATATTTTTTCAAGGAAACTTAAAGAATGTATTGCATCTAGGCACTTTTTTGTACAATCAACAGTATTATATCCCTGGGGCAGGCATCTGTAATACTGAGCGCAACATAATTGTATCCTCTCGGTTGCAAAGAGCTCAGTTAAATGATAATGCCGGGTGCTTTTGTAGTGTGACTTTGCTGCCGACTGGTTGACTGGCTTGTTCGCAGGCAAAGCGTTACAATTTTTTTGTTATATATCATTTTGATATTAGTCTTGTTGCTATTTTTTTTTTTTTTTTTGCTATTGTTGTCTCCCGCTAGATTTCTTTATAATTTTACTTTATTTGTAGCATGTTTTGACATTTTTATAGCTTCGTTGACGACATTGCACATTTCTGCTTTAATGCTTTGCTGCACAGTGCGACAGAGATGGCGCATGCAACGAGCGAAAGAGACCGCACCGGGGGCCCTTTCAAAATGGCGTCTTGGGCAGTAAAAGCTTTGACATGAATATGTCAAAATTGATGGCACGACGAGAGGGAAGGAGGCAATAACACTGCGTGCTGGTCACTGCTTGCTGCATGCTTCATGCTGCACACTGCTTGCTGCTTGCTGCTCGCTGCTCGCTGCTCGCTCCTTGCGTGCTTATCGGGCCCCAACACGTTTTGTATTTAAACGTTTCGCAGCTACCCATTTTAGGGGGCCTCCTCCTTGTGCCTGCTGACTGCTGGCTGGAACACCCATTTAACAAGTCAACTTGAACGGCCAAGACCATAAATATTGGCAATTTAACAGAGTCAACAGTATGGCACTCGACGGCAACGTTGAATGCGTATCGGACCGGGTCCATAATACACCTTGTCGTACACGATGCTTATCTCTTGGAATTTCTCGTGCGTGTCGCCGTGCCAAAAACAAAGGCAACAACAACATGCCGACTATCTAACCCGGAGTAGCCGCATTCAAAATACTCTTATCTAAGATAAAATTCTTTTAAAGGTTGTTTTTAGCAACAAATTGAACAGTGCAAAAGATATCATTTTGCAATTGTATGTTGACAAAGACAATATGATAAGGAATGTATATATTTGTATCTCTTTAGAACTGTTTATTTGCAATTTTTATCTATGTTTATGTTAAATAATGAAAACATTTGAAAAATATTTGTGAAAATATAAACAATTTAACACAACAACATTTTTGTTGCCTTAATTAAATATAGTTCGTAACTGTTTCCAACAATATTCACAATGAATGTTGAAAATCTCGAATGATCTTAAGATTGTTGATATTTCAGAAGAACTTTAAAAATATATTCTAAATTTTAACAGACAAATTTATGTGGAATATGACTGATTAACAAAAAATATCAACAAATTCACAAAAAAAAAAAAACATTTCTCTGCTATTAAACAATATGCATGCATAGAATATGCTCAGATATAAACACTTCTGAAAAGAGTTGCATACAATTTGAAAAAATTGTAGTGCCCCATTTGGGACAATTAAGGGTATAAAAGGCTGAAGCCTGGCCAGGAGCTGTCGCTCGCTGTCGTTGTTGGCATTCAGTGGAGTGATGGGGGGGGGGGGGGGGGGGGGGGCGGGGGGAAGGGGGAGAGCATGTGGAACGTGCGTGAAAAATTAGCCGTGGAAATGCATGTTGTGCTTGTTGTTGTTTGTTTATTTGTTGCTGTTGCTGTTGCTGTTGTGGCCTGTCGCCATTTCTCGTAGTGCAGCTAATAAGCGCAACATGCTCATAAAATTTCGAAAGCTGCCACAGTCTGATTTTATTTCATTTTAAATTGTACACGCCGTTTCAGTTTTTCACCCAAGGCGCTTGACTCCAACTTAAACTGGTGTCTTAGCTGCTGCCTGCTCTGAGGTTGGGCTTGGGTTGAGTTGCCATTTGTTTTGCATTTACATGCATCATTAGAGCCTGTTGTAAAACGCGGCCTTATGACAAATTAATAACAATGACAAAGGCATAAAAACAAGCTTTCTATTTTAATAATGGGTTCCCAAAGTTCCCACAGCCATTCACAAGCCAACTGAAACAACAACAACAGAAATCGAGTGGAAACCGAAGCGTGCCAAGCATAACTTGGGTCAATGGTTTAATGTTAACCCTTGTGTGCGTGAGCCTGTGCTTGAATCGAGCGTTTTTATTAAAAGACTAATATTGGAATAAAAAGTTAAGATTTTGTGTTTTGGATAGTGGAATATTGAAATGAAAAGTTACATTTTGTAAGGAATTTCATAATTTTTTTAATTTTAGTTAATATCAAATATTTTTGGGATTCTGCGAGACTTAAAAGCTAGTAATATCTTATAGTATATCATAAATATATGAAGAAAAATCTGAATCATGAAAAATTGGTGCTTCTTGGGACAATCAATCAATTTTGGTAAATCACTCTATATTTCTATTCAAGAAGTAGATTTAAAAATGTGTTTAACACTCAATCGAATTGGAAAAAAAATAAATCATATAAGGGTTAAATAAAATATTTAAGCTGGATGCTTCAACTCTATGCCGTTTACCTGTTAATTGATTGTTATATTCTTTCCATTGGTGTGTGTGTGTGCGTGTGTGTGTGTGTGAGGGAGTCTTCCTCTATCTTTGTTCCACTCGCTCTTTCGCTCCCACGATTTGGATTGATGTTGCTGGTGTTGCTGTTGGGTATAAGATGCAGACGTGTTGTTTTTTATGATGCCCAATTTTTTGACAATGAAAATTATTGTAATGTCGCACGTTTTGGTGGTGTAATTTAATTAAAACGATGTTGCCACAGACCCGCATCAAGCGGAGCCCAAACCAACACAACGACCACCGCCAAGGCACGCTTTCCATGCGGGGTTTTCCCGGAATTTCCAGCACAGGTGACAAATGCGCGAGGTAACTGTATTATTTACAAGCTAACGTGATAGAGACTGGGCGAGGGCGGGGGCAGTGGCGGCGAATATGAATTTGATGAATGGGAACGAACACAATCACAGCTGCTAAAAAGGATGCCACTAAAAGTCAAACAAACCTCTTGACTTTGATGATATTTGCACGGCGAGAGTAGACAGGACTAAGGACGAAGCAGGGAGCGGAAGTGCAAAGGCAACAAACACAGCTGTTGTGAGTTTATTTCAGAGTGGGAACTTGTCTCTCTATCTCTCTCTCTCTTTGTCTCTCTCTCTCTCTCTCTCTCTCACTGACATGAGCAAATGAAGTTGCACTTCGATTTTGCTCTTCGCTTTCGCTATTTCGCTAAGCAGCCGCAGCAGAAAGTAGAAGTGTAGTTGTAGAAGAAGCAGACGGAGAAGGGGGAGGAGCACGAGTTGGGGAAGGGGGCGGTGGAGTGGGAAAAACTTGTGTGGCTTCTGTTGAGCCTGTGAACCTGTTTGCTGCCCACTGCTGACTGTTGACTGAAACCATGAATGAACGACAACGACAACGACAACGACAGCGACAGCGACGAACGTTGACTTGGACAGCATTGTCACTGTCAATATAGAAATGCACTCAAGGTAACTTCCTACTTGGCTCAGATCGTATTTCAACATAACCTCTTTTTACTTTTTTACTTGCAGATTATTGCCCTCACATCGTATCCATAGTGCCCCTGATCTTGTCCCCTCTCTTCTCCTCGCTTCATCAACACTTAGCGGTCAACTCTGCAAACAAAATGGCGCCCTAAGCGCGTGAGTGTCGGAAAGAGCGAGAGCGCGAGAGCAGGAGAGGGAGGGGCAGAGGGAGAAGGAGAAGTAAGCAACGCTTGTGAGAATTTTCAATATTGATTGATTGACCACCCGACGAGTTGCAGCAGTTGGCAATGGCAGTGGCAGTGGCAGTGGCCAACAGAGTGGCTAGCAAAGTCATTGCCTTCAACAGAATATATTCAAAGTGCTTCTTACAATTTTAATGAATTCGTTTTAATGTACCTTAATAAAATAGAGATATAATAAATATTTTTATACGTAAGTCACACACCATAATTTGAATTGGTTGCCTTAAATATAAAATTCTCATTTTATATATATTATGTAAATATTTATATACTGTAGCCACATATAATATTTAGCAATGGTTAATTGCTACAATTATATATATATATATATTATAACGAAAATTATATAAATAAATGTATTAAAGAAGGATATATTAAAAAATAACCATTAGATTGTTGCATCTAATTTAATTTGTGGAAATACAAATATATATATTTAAAAATAATTATAACTTTATTGCTCACTGTCGTATACTATTCAAAAATAATAAATTGCCGCAATAATAAATATAAAATAATATAAATTAAATTAAAATATATATTTGAACAATTTCTAAATTCTAATTTAGATCGCTAAAGATAACTTTTAGCAAAGACTTTAGAGGTACCGCAATAGATATGACTGCAGTCCTTACTTTCTTGCAAGGATATCAAGTTAGGCAACTGTTTCTGGCTGCAGCTGCTTGTAGGCTCCAGAGAATTCAGGTTAGCAGTTCCTTTAATGCTTCGCTGCGATAAAAAGTAGAAATTTACTGTCGTCAATTGTTGGATCGTTTTTTCATTTATTATTTTTTTCGGGAACAGGACTCTCTCGGGCAAACCGTTGCTTTGTATTTTAGTGCCGCAGTTCCCCCGAGGGAGCATCGAGTGGCGATTGATGACAGCATTTGTTGTGACAAACATTAACTAGCGGTTTCACACACACCACACACATTCCTCCCCGCCCCTTCTCAGCCCCCATCGACCCCACGATTTCAATTAGCAGCCGGCATGCGCCCCTAAAACTGAAACAAATTGTCGACACCTAAATACTAAAGCAAACTGGCAGGCCCCTAGGGATGGTATACTCATTTCGGCCACATATTAATAAAAATAATTAATTGTGTGAAACGCATTTGCAGTAAACAATTTTTGTTATAATTTTGGTAAGTATATAGCTTTACTTCCCACAGGTTTTATGTTACGATCCGAATGTTATGCACCTTCTGCGTAATTGAAGTACATTTTTAACCATGTCGAGAGTCGAGAGTCGATAGTAAGGTGTTGGGTGTGGGGTGTAGGGTGTAGGGTGTAGGGAGAACGCCGGCCATGTTTGAATACGAGTCGCCAACATGTTTACATAAAACGGACTTGGTTTACAATTTGCTCAAAAACAGTCAAACAAAATTCAAAATTCGCTGATTTTGTCAAAAAAAAAAAATATTAAAAACTAAAACAGAAACCGGAGAAAAAAATAAAATCAATGTGCCGAAAATTAAATACCCTTGCAAACATGTTTTTAAGATAGTTTCCTTGAGTAGAATCGAATTAATGTAAAAGTCATTGAATAAACTTCTAATAATAACTTTGATAAAAACAAGCTTTTCTATATAACAGTCCCTCCACGCTATTCAGGAATATATATTCTCCACACTTATAATGGCATAGTAAACGCATTTCACCACACAATTATGCAAAGGGTATACAAAGAAAGGAAAAGAGCAAAAAACTTAGATGGAATGCGCAACGCTGGCTGACTGACGGACTGGCTGGCTGGCTGGTGAGTTGCTTGGTAATTGGATACTGAGTTGATATTGTGTCTAGTCCTCCGCATAGGGTGCATAGCTGCTTATCTGGCGCGCCACAATGTTGAGTATTTCGCGGGCAGGCATTTCTTGCTGCTCCCGGACAATGGCCGTTATGCGTCCGCACTCCTTCACATAGTTCTCCAGCTCGCGCTGATTGAGGGAGCGACGCGATGGCTCCTTGGACTGCAGCGCCTGCAGGCACTGCCCAGTAATGTGGGCCAGCTGTGACCGGGCCGGACTGAACGTCTCGTCCAGATCAAAGAGCTCCAGCGGCGGCGCTGGTGGCTCACTAAATATGGGCGGAAACGTGGCCAATTGCAACGGCGGCAGCGGTATCTCAAATTGTGGCTTGATAATGCGCAATGGCTCGTAGTTAACATGCAACTGTTCGTAGGCATCAATGACATCCTTGAGCAAACGATTGCTCAGCGAACACAAGGCCATGTCAAACATTTGCTTAAAGTCTGCGGGCATCTCAGTTCCAATGGAGTCTATCAAACAGGCCTTCGGCATATCCGCCAGAAAGGCCAGGTCCGTGAAGTGCTTATTATCGTTTAGCTGTAAGAAGAAAACCGGTTAACAAAAATTAAAATAAAATTAGTCGTTAAAGTTGACAAGCTTTTACACTCTATATAAATATTCTTTTGCTTTCTTCTAGACAATTTTCAATGGATAAATAATATCAAATATCAAATATAAATCATAATAGAATATATATGGTACACACCTCCACATCGTTAAAGTCGAGATGTGTATAGGTAATGTCGCCAGTGCCCAGCAGTTGCAGCATATACTCCAGCAGGGCATCATTGGTCTTGTCCTGCAAATACTTATCATGCCACACATAGCCAGAGCCGAGCGCTAATATCTTTCCACCCCTGGCATTACTATAGTAACCAGCCAGGGGTCGATTGAAAGGGTAGACAACGGGTCCCGTTGTCAGCAGCACATTGGCTGGCTCTGATACATTCAGCGTAGCTCCGTATGGATACTGAAAGTGTATTTTGTACTTTTCATCACTGAAATCGTACTCCACTTTTTCAATGTCCCGTTTGAGGAGGTGGCGCCACATGGACTCGCAGACAACGCCGCCACCCACAATGCACTCCTTGGGATGGAAATTCTTGTAGTAATGCGGACGCACCACATTATCGTTGTTTATATAGATGCCATACTGTTCCAGAAAGAAGTTGACATTCGTATTGAACTCTTGTTCGCCACCCTCGCCCAGCAGCACCAATAAACTGCCGCCCGACTGTTCCACATACTCCTTGAGAACCTCAAATTCATCCTCGGTGAATCGATCCTGGGGTCCGGCTAGCACAAAGATTTTGGTGCGTGATAAAAACTCCTTATTTAGTTCTACATCGCTTCTGCACATGGCAAAGACTTTTTAGTATCGAAAGAGAGATGTTCGATTAGATTCCAATTATACTCACTGCTCCACATTCCAGTGCGCTTTTAGCTTGCGATGGAGCATTTTGTAGTTATCCGTAATTTGAAAGCGCTCATTTTTGGATATATCAAAGCAAATTGTCGGCTTATTCGTCATTTTTAATTCAATTGTTTTCAATTCTTTACCCTCAATTTGTGTTTACACTTTTCTCGTTGCCGGGCAACAGTTGACCAAAACACTTTACGGCAAGTTCACGTGACGTACTTTTTAAATATCTTTAAGCAATTGCTTCTTATTTAAAGTTTAACTTCTTTAATCACACAAATTAAAAAAAATGAAATATATTTTATATACAAATCGTTTGAAAAGTACAATTTTGGCGCTAATTGCAGTTAGCGTAGCAGATAATAATGTAGTGCAGCCAACTTCATGTGAGTGCAAAAGTGCGCCTGGCTCAGGAGTGAACTAGTTGAACTAGTTCGATATCACAGGAAAAACTAGCTCTGCAGAGCCAGTTGCGAACTGGAATACACAACGCATGAACCAACACCTGCCCTGAGTCTCGCTGTGAAAAATTACGAAAGAATTCGGCTGTTCATCACTCCCAAGACCAACAAACTTTTTTGCAAACGAACAATGGCATCGATCTGTGGACGCATGGCGCTTCGTGTCGCCGCACGCCAAAATGTAACATACCACTCCGTGCGTACCTGCAAAAGTAAGTACCAAAGAAGCGAGAAAACCAAACGACGCAATCGTCACGTCCAACGCCTCCGTGTGGCAACGAAGCCTGCCGCCAGTCGAGGCGCCTCCATGATACGGATTACATAACACGCGCTATAGCCTCACCAGTCCAGCTTGTCTGGTTGCCGTGGGTGTGCGCCAAAATCACTGCGGAAATTGTGCCAATTTGAAAGATGTGCAAGTGTAAAGGGGAGGTTATGTAATAAGTGAAAAAAATTATGTTTTTATGTGTGTTTTTAAGGCAAAGGCGAACGCTGCCTGCAACTGCAAAATAACTCGCAATTCGAGGAGTTAACAGAAGTCTGCTAATGCGCTGCTAATCAGTGAGTGAAAAGGGGCATTTGTTGAGCATTCAATAATTTATATAACCAGTGTGTGCACACAGCTGATTCAGAAAATGGAATGCGCAGGGGTGAAGCAGCGAAGGGATGCAAGAAACCAGTTGTACCACACTAGCATAGATAGATTAACCGTATATGAACCTTTTATAAATACGTACTTATCGTTATCGATTGACTGATTGCAGTGATGAACGATCCGTTGGAGCATGCCACGGGCATTGAGAAGCGCGAGCTGCTGCTCAAAGCTGCCGGCGACGACAATCCCTTCGACATGAAGGTGTTCAAGCGCGGTGCCGGCACCAAGGAGAACCCCAATCTGATTCCATCGGCCTTCGATGCACGCATTGTCGGTTGCATCTGTAAGTGATCGTCATTGGTGGCAAAATTGGCAAACAAGGAATTAATCTTATGCTCCATTTATGCAGGCGAAGAGGATCAGACCTACGTGCAATGGATGTGGCTGCAGAAGGGCAACCAGAAGCGTTGTGAGTGCGGACACTGGTTCAAGCTGGTCGAGAAGGCAGCTGTTTAAAGTTATTATTAATTAATTAAATAAAATAATTAATAACAAGAATCAAACACACAACAACTATTAAGCTAAAAGTCAACAAAAATAGCTGTCCAAATAAACAAACATCAACCCAAAAGATTAACCATTGTCAAGTTTATAAAAACAAATACCAAATACAAAAATGCAAAATGTTTTGAGCTGTTAGCGGAGAATTGTTGATGCGAACGAGAAGCGTGTGTAAAACGTTTTAAGAATAAATTAAATTAAAACAAAAAACAAGGATTGTAAATATTGGCAAATTTAACTGCTTCCCTTTTGGGTTTCGTCCTAGTAGGCATCAATATTTGAACCTTAATTGACAGCTTTCCATTCCATTTCATTTGCGACAAGGGAAGCTTTAAAAAAGAAAAAAATTAATCTACACTCAGATGTCGTCGTTTATATCGCAACTACTCAAGTCTCCCATAACAACCAAGCGTCTCGTCTCGATGCTGACACAAAGCGGGGAGGGAAAGTTCAATGACATGCTGCGCCAATTTAGGCTGGCGCGGATTTTGGGCGTCTTCGGGCGCAAGGGCGGTGTGGGGGAGCGCACCAAATCCACAGCTCCAGTGAGCAAAGGTAAGTTTGAAAGGCGAACGATTCAGAAATGAACATATATGCAGATGTCGGCTGCCTTAGAATTAACGAATGACATGGAGCTGGCCACGGGCATCTTCAAGCGTGAGTTAATGCTGCGCCAGGGCGGCTGCATGGATCCCTGGGCCATGAAGCGACCCTTGAAGCGGGGCGCGGGCTTAGAGAAGGATCCGACAGTCATTCCATCAGCATTTGATGGCCGACTGGTGGGCTGTTTGTGCCTGGACGATCGTGTGCCCAAGTGGATGTGGCTGGAGAAGGGTGAACCCAAACGTTGTGAATGCGGTCATTACTTTGTCCTCAAGAATGTGCCAGCGGTTTAAGAGTCGAAGTGGAGCGCTGAATTGACATATCTTAACACAAACAACACACACTTTGAACTGATCTCAACACTCCAAATTAGTGGACATTAACAAGCTATAAAACATTGCATGATATTATCAAAGAAATCGCATTGCGTGCATTTTAATTTATCGATCATTCAGGCATGGTTTGGTTTACTATCTAAACAATTAGTAATATTTAGTCAGGTGCACAAAAAGATCGAAAGTCACTCGAATTATTTTAATGTGTAGCCGGTTAAGAGGTAGCCACTGTTCCCACTCATGTTGACCTCGGGATGGGTGCGATTTGGCAGTATTTGATACGTGCGCAACCAGTTGGAGGTGACGTGCAGGTTGGTCACCTTCCCGGTCGTCTTCAGCTCCATATACGTCTCATGCAACAGCTCCTTGCAGGTGCTAAAGATCACCACGGGTCGCGACGGTTTCACCAGCGGCAGCAATGCCTGCAATATATTCGAAGGATGTTCCTTGGCGGCCATTACCAAACTATCGAATTTAGCATTCATCAGCGCAGCGGCCCGCTTGTTCTCCAGTTGCCAGCGTAATGGCGCCGATTTGTTGTTAGCTAAAAAAAACCAACAATATTTTAAGTAACAATACATATTAAAATACTCTAATAAACTTATGGAAGTTGTACGTTAAATATCTAATATTAAATTCAAAAGTCCGATTTTCACGACAAATTAGTTAACAAATGGATTTTCTTATATCAAATTAATTTTCGCCAATTGTTTTTATGAAATACTTTTCGATAATGCTAAATTGTTGCCTAATTATTGGAAATATCGCCACACTCATAATGTGTTAAGCAAAAGGAGGCATTTAGTAATAGTTTAATCAAATTAACTTTAAAACTGAGAGACCAAAAGCAGACACACTTGGCTATGTCGGCGCGATTATTAATGCCGATATCTTCTTCAATAACCATAAACAGATATTGTCACAAAGTTATAATACAATCTAAAGAGGAAAATAAATTGATATAAATTCGATATCAAAGTTTGCTTACAGTTGAGTGACTCATCCAGTTTGAGCTTCTTTGTATTGGGCTCAATGATGTCGCTCTGTTCCTCCGTGGTCGCATCGTTATCTTCTGAGCGAGTCACCGTCACCGTCGCCGTCTCTGCTTCTGTTTGAGCTGTCGTCGCATCCGACTGCGCCTCCGCCTTGTCGCCTTGGTAGAATTCACGTAACACTGAGTACAGATTAACCGAGATGCAACGCTGCTGCTGTTCCAGTGGTAATTTGAGTGCAAGAAGCGCTTGTTTTTGTGGCACATTGCCGGGATGCATGTGCACGAGCGTTGCCTGCGTGTCGGCACCAATGGAGTTCAGCATGGCCGCCGGCAGAAGTCCATTCGTGCCGCTCTCATACAGCAAATAGCTGCCAAAGCCAGAGACGCCCGAGTAGGAAATGATTTGAGATAATGTGTCCACACGAATGCCCATTACCTTCTCCGCGTCCTGTCGATGGAATATGTCGGCCATCAGACGTATGCTTGGCTGTCGGATTTGCACAAACTCAAAGTACTTTTTCTCCTTCTTCAGCAGGTATTTGTCCTGTGAGTATTCGGTACGTGTGTGAAACGTTTTCGAGTTCTCCACTAGCTTCTCAATAATCTTGCTGGACTCGTTGCACGCCTCGCGCATCTGCTCAATGTCCTGCAAAGGAGAGTGATTCGTTGACATTGGTTGTTAAAAACATAGCATTTTCTTTGCTCACCTCCGATTTGAGTGCCTGAGCCTCGCCGTTGTCGCTGATGTCGCGATTGTCGGCTCCACTGCTGGAAATGTTGAGGATGTCGCGAATGCTGCGCAGCTCGTTTTCGCTGCACAGTTCGAGGGTGTGTTGCCGCTGGGCGCCCCGTTTGCCCGCCTTCGACTCCTTGACGCACATCTTGAAGGTGGAGCCGTAGGGCTGATCTAGCAGTGACTTTAGTTCCAGATGCTCCTTGCCCAACGTCGCAGTGGCATCTAAGCTGCCGAATTTTTGCAATTTGGTATACTTTTGGCGTTGAATGACAATATAGTCGCCCAACTGTATGTTCGGTATGCTACCCATTGCGGCAAATAGACATAAACAAATGCAATACAACAGGTAAACACGTTGCTTGCAACGATAGTGCCGCAAAATCGTTATCGTTATCGATTACTGCATTGTTCCACACTCAACTTAATCGAACCAAAGTTATTTGTTAAATAAAAAACCAAAACATTTTATGTTTACTCTAAAGCAAAATTTCTTGCATATCTTATCAATTCGAAATATAAATTTAAACAAAGAAGAAGAAAAACTAACCAAAGGAATTATTGTACTCTTAACTATCGATATTTTTTCGGTGCAAGAAAAAATGAACTAAGTGCAATTTAATCGCCATTTCAACTGTACACGGCCCCCAGCTGACAGGGTACAAAATATCGCGTACGCCACGCGCTTGTTAATCCGTTGATACTTAACTAATCTCTTCAATGCATCTTTCATAACTACCATAGTTCAGAATTTATTTGTGTAATCAGTAGTGCCTTGTCTTGCCTAGCGACGACGGTAAACGGATCCGTGCGCCAAAACAAAACCGATTCGGGAGAACCCGGTTTTCTTCCAATCCAATAACTAGTGGAACTGGTGGAACCTGTTGCTAATTAACTGTTAATTGAAGCCGCGCCCGCATAGCTTCAGCAACGCCGTTGTATTTCAAACCAGTCAACCGGAAAAAAAAGAAAAGTGAAAATGGTAGACAGGAAAAATGAGGAGCATCCTTTCCTTGGAAACAAACAACAACAGCCGGTGAAATTGCATCCGTCATGGGAATCGAAAATGAAAGAGGACCCCAATCGCAAGGGCTCAGGTTCGATGAAAATTGGGCCGTCACTGCAGCCGCCCGTTGACAAATATAAGCTGGTGTTTCTCATCTTTGTTCTGCATGGTTTGGGCACCCTGATGCCCTGGAATATGTTTATCACAGCGAAATCGTATTTTGAGGACTTCAAGTTGGGTGAAAACTACACGGTTGAATCGGAAGTCAACTATCGGGGCAACTTTATGCAGAATATGGGCTTTGCTTCCCAAATACCCAACGTTCTCTTCAATTGGCTAAATATATTCGTCAATTTCGGCGGTGATCTGACCAGTCGCATTGTGTATAGCATTTTATTCGAGATTGTGATTCTGATAATAACAGTGGTGCTCGCCATGCTGGATTCATCCGAGGTAAGCTTATCATTAAATATATACGTAAATATACATTTATTCGATTTATTTATTTATTATCATTATAAATACAAAGTGGCCGGGCATATTCTTCTGGACGACGATGACTACGATAGTGCTTATAAATATGGTGAGTACAGTAATAGATTATATTAATTTACGAATAAATCCTTAATCTAATCTGTGATTTCATTTCATCATTTCAGTGTAATGGCATATACCAGAGCACAATTTATGGACTCGTTGCGTCCCTCCCTCCAAAATATACAGGTGCGGTTGTTTTGGGCTCAAACGTTAGCGGCTGCTTTGCTACCATTATGTCCATTCTTTGTGCCACGTTCTTCAGCTCGATGAGGACATCGGCCATCTACTATTTTGTTACAGCTATTTTGGTTTTACTCTTATGTTTCGATACGTACTTTGCGCTACCTATGAACAAATTCTTCCGGCATTATGAGATGTTAAACAAGTATAATGAAAAGAAAACAGATTCTAGAACTCAATTAAAAGTACCTTACTGGCAAATATTCAAGAAAGCCTCGCCACAGCTGTTTAACGTATTTTTCACCTTCTTTGTCACGTTGGCCGTGTTCCCCGCGATGCATTCGGATATCCAGCGTACTGAAAATTTTATAATTGAAGAGAAATACTTTACCCAAGTTACGTGCTTTTTAACCTTTAATGTATTCGCCATGCTGGGCAGCCTGACAACATCCTGGATTCAATGGCCCAAACCAAAATATTTGGTTGTCCCCGTCATCTTGCGTGCTATCTTCATACCCCTATTTCTCTTCTGTAATTACCAGCCGAAAGATATTGCTAGAACTCTGCCTGTTTTCATTACGAACGAATGGACATATTGGACCATTGCCATCATTATGTCATATAGCTCTGGCTATTTAAGTTCCTTGGGCATGATTTACTCACCACAGACGGTCAGTCCCAAATATCAGGTCACCGCCGGCATGTTTGCCGCTGCTTGCCTAGTTACCGGCATTTTCTCTGGGGTATTGTTCGCGTATTTGAATCCGCTAATTGTACAACTTTGAAATTTTCTATTACTTTCTCTTACATCATCATCAAGTTGCGTACATATACTCTGTTGCCAAAGCGAAAGAATGTATATTGATTTTCTGCCGTGTCCGTCCGTCAGTCCAAGCACACTTTTAGATACGCCCATTAGGATATGAGCTCATTTCGCTTGTGGATTAGAGCCAGGTGCTCGAATCTTGTTACTCATACTATTACTGCTTTATTTTGAAACATAAATATGAGGGATTATATATACCTCATATAAATATACATATTTTTGTACGTAAAGATCCACTGAAAGAATCCACTGTCGCTTTATGAATAAAATCCAATAATTTAAATTTAACCACGCTAACTCCTAACATCCAATCAAGTGGCCTTTAATTGGAGCAGAGTATCGCCCAGTCGGGAGCTTTCGACTGCAACGTTCTTACCTGTTAACATTACGTAAATAACACAACTAACGCAAAAGAAGATATTGAGTAATGAATTTATTTAATTCACTTTTGTACTTTCGGCCGGACAATCTAAATTATACTAGTAATTACCTAATAATAAATAAAATTTTATAAATGTTCAAATAAAGTTTTTAAACCTTTTGCAGACAACTCATGTATTTACAGGAAAATTAAAGAAAACCAATTTTCAACATGCCGAAGATTAACTTCGCTCAGATATATAAGTATATCCATCCATGAAAACATTATGGAAATGTCTTCTAAAAATAAGGAAAACGTTTTGTCTTTTCATAGCTATAGTTTTTGGCAAAGATCAGATCAGAATAGATAAGGTAGATGTATAGGCAGACATGACTGCATTGAGTTCGATTTAAGTGCTGATCATGAATTATATACATATGTATGTACCTTAAGTACCCAAATGAGAATACCTCTTGCGAGGCCATCCTTCTATATATAAATAGTACTATTTACATTTGTAAATAATCTTCAGGAGCTCACAGAATTTGGGCGATTCGCGTGGACTACGCGTCTCCAGGCCCGTTATCTGCTCCAGAGCCACCTCCACGTCGACCACATTGCACAGAATTGTTTGTATGCGCTTTGGAAATTTTGCATTCGACGACTCCACCAATTCTCGCGTCGCGTCCAGCATATCGCTGAGGTCCTCCGCCTTAACGCCAATGTAGCTAACCACCAGTTCCTTCACCTCCGGCAGCTGCTCGGCGATGCGAAATCCACAACCCTGTGCATCCGAGATGCCCAGGCGCTCCAATCGCATCAGGCCAGCGGCGGGCGCTTGCAGTATCGTGTCTTCTACATTGTGTTTGTTGGCGGTCACATCCAGTGTGGTCAGCTGCAGCTGCCCCAGCAGCTCCGACAAGTATTCAGCCTCAATGGAGCACTCACGTGCCACAAGAGTCTTGAGGCTATGCAGACCGACCATAAACTTGCCGGTTATATAGGCACTTGAAACACTCAAGCTGCGCAGATGTGGACAGCTTTTGGTTATCGTCTTGATCATGCTGTTGTTCAGATAACCGTCGGTGACGCACAGCTCGCGCAGATTTGTGAGCTCCAGGCGCAGATAGAAGGCCAACTCTGGGCGCAACAGATGCCGTCCCAGATACGAATCGAAGGCCTTCTCGTGCACCTTCCATATGTACAGCTTCTCCATGTGGGCGCTCGTCAACTCAAAGAAGTACATGTAATCCTCTTTGCTCAGCGGCGACAGCATCTCATCCGCAACGGAAACTTCGCGAAATTGCGACTTTCGCCAGACAATTTGGGAGAGTAGCTGCTCGTAGCGCAGAGAGTTGCGTGCCATTGCAATTTGATCGGGCAGTGCCAGATACTCGAATATAATGCACAGGCAGTCGTCATTGAGGTCATCGATTTCCATTCTCGTTCACGAGAGATAAATATTCAAGTGCTAAACACCTGATCCACAGAACAATAACAACAGTGTGACCGTTTGTGCCTAATGATGAAATACATAATTACATCAAAATACTAAACATTAAAAAGCTGCGAGACATTTTAAATGCGTGGATCCCAATGCTTAAATCCAGTCCATTTGACTTCTTCCAGATCGGCTAAATCGAGTTTCCAAATGGCGCCATTCTTATTGGCCTCAATGGCTTTGACAAAATACCTGGCGGCAATTGTTGGCGCCTGTGAGGGATGTTGGAGCAGCAAGTGGACGACACATGGCTCCACATCCAGCCAGGAGTTGTATTTTCCCACCAGTGATGCTTTCATAATGCCCAGATTAATTGAGTACGCTGTTACACCAGTAATTGGCGCCAGTTTCTATTTTAAATTCAAAGGAGCTTTACACTTATTAGATCTGAGCTGGGCTTAAATTACCGCTTACCGCCAAGGAATTGGTAAAGCTAAACACGGCCGCCATTGAGGCAGAGTAAACCGGCAACTGGTAGATCGGATTGAAGGCAGCCACTGAGCAGATGCTGGCTATAGCTCCACCAGAACAGCCCTTTCGCTTATCCCAGAAATCCATAATAGCGCTAATGGTGTTCACCATACCCGTGAAATTCACGGCAATTGTTTCCTCAATCTGATGATCGTCCAGGATGCTAGCGCCATTGATAAGCAAATCTATTTTCTTGAACTTCTCGAAGATTGTTGTGAGCAGTTTTTTGCTTTCGCCCAAGGATACTGTTACATCATAAGGATAATAAGTTACTGTCGTCTCCGGGTTCAGTTTTTGCAAATTCTTAATTGTTTCCGATTTCTCGATTTTATCAAGGATCAACAGGTTCTAAGTGATATGGTTTGAATTATTTATTTAGATTTTCCAGCATGATGTCCCACCTTCGGCCCTTTCTTGACAATCTCGCGACAGGCGTACATTCCAATACAGCCCAGACCAGCGACAAAAATTATGTTCTTGCCAGCAATTGTCATTTCACTTCTACAAGAGTTACTTTTTCGTCTGCTTCTCTGTCTGGGGCAAAGACTTTTCCTTCCACTCAATTTTTTTAAAATTGGTATAAAGATTGAATTAAAAAAAGTTGTATTCCCATATTCCCAAGCAACCCTAAATTTTCCAAGAAATAACTTTAACCCAGACTTTAGACTTACTTTTAATCGAGGTTCGCGTACCCTGTCGAAACAACATGTTCTTGAATTCTCGCTTCGATTAGTCTTTCTAGATGAGGAAAGTTGACTTGTTTTGGTGTCTAGTTGTAGCAGTTGTGCCCTTACTGGCTCTTTACGCTTATAAAGGCCACCAGCAGGCACAAGCATGGCTGATGAGGAGCCGCAATGGATGCTGGACAAGCGAAGTCCACGTTGAAGGACACAATGTGCCAAAATAGGAGATTTCATTTCTTAAAATAATATATGAAAAATTAAACATAAAATTTGGATGCTGATAGGTCTACTAAAGTAACCAAAGAATTGTAAAACAAAGTGTACCCAGATTATTAGACTAGAAATACAGTTAATATTTATTGATGATTCTTAATTGATTTCTTATCTTATCCATTTATATAAATTTGCGCCAACTTCATGGCTTGCTCATTTTGAAATCGCTTGAAGTTGGCAGCGCACGGCTACTGAAAGCTCAAATATAGACACAAACCAGCAAAGGCAATTTAGTAAGGACACACACTAATGCGAACCAAAAGATGGCAAAATTAAAATGCATTTATTATTGCATATATTTATTTATTATTATTTTAATACTTATTTGATCTGCTTACATACTAAGCATGTTGTTACACATGATTGGAAGGCGAGTGCAGCTCATTTGAGTTTCTATTTGAGTGACACTAAAATCAATAAAAAATCATATAAAGATCAGTTGAAATTTGAATTTAAAGAGCGGTTAAATACAAAAACTGTAGTTGGTAAATTAGTCTGGTCAGGCAGTTGGCAACAAAATATAGCCCATCAACACATCACACATTTCTGAGGTGTGACAAACACTTTGCCTATTTGGCCAGCAACTAAAACAACATTTTGGCCAACGTCTGCAAGCGTCTCTTGAACTGATCCACTAAGTGCCGTTAAATGCAGACGCAGAGGAGCGCGCGCAACGCCAACTGCAAATGAAATTCAAACTCAAATTTCAGATGCGAGTGGCCAACGAGTTCTGCGTCTGCTGCGTCTGCTGCGTCTTAAAAGATGCTTCCTGTTTGATAAATTCAATAATCAATTGAGAATGCCCGAAAGGCCGACGCTATGCAGTCGAATAGACAGATTCTTGGAAAAGCAGCTGGAAGCAGGCTACAATATTACAATGTTGTTGCCAACTGCCAGCGATGGCCCAAAAACCACAAGTGGCCAAAGTCACGAATCGTTAAGCTACTTACCAGGCATTAAGCATTAAATGTATAAATATTTTCTTTTAGAAAAATCAAACTTAATTAAATGCATTTAATTGTTTAATTTAATTTAATATAACATTTATTATTAATTTTGTGTGTTTGAGCCTCTAATTACTCTTAGCTAGTCAGCATTTGGTCATCTCTAACAGTATTGTATAGTCTAGAATAATATTTTGTATAGCTATCTTTTTGGAGGCATGCCCGTTCACCTGCCACCCGTTTTGGCTGCCCCTTGCCTAGTGGCATCCAATGATCATGCAAATAAATCACTGTGGAAAATGCATTCGATGAAAAAAGCGACGCAGAAGTGCTGCCAAATAAATTTGCCATTTATTTATTGCACTACCGGACTGCCTGCCGCAGTTTCCACTGCTTCCACTACTGCTGCTCAGAGTCTTCTTTTTGGCTGTAGCCCGGTGCTCGGTCCTCGGATCAGGTTGAGGTTGTTTGTATCGGCAAAGTGCGCATACAAAGTATTTTATTTCATTGGCAGCAAATTGGCAATAAGTGAAATTTGTTGGCCAGCTCAACAGGTGTTTGTTCGATTTGCACGCCTCTTTACCGAACTTGGCATTTGGAAAACTGGGTTAGCAATGATCTCCACCAGCGGGGCGTGACCGGTTCCTACACGCTAAAAAAATGATTTTCCCTAGAACTAAAATAGGCAAACTAACATGAAAAATTTCCACAAACTAGCAATATTGTTTGTCTTTATGAGAACAATTTGTTTTTCACATTACTGGCAAACTAAAAAAAACAAATAGATATCCATAATCTCATTTGAAATTATTATAGAAATACAGAAAAGTATTTTATATTATTGGACATCAATCTTGCGCTTTTGAAATGATGGCCATGGTTTTCAAACGTATTTTCACATTTGTAATTAACTTTGTAGATCTTAATTTTAGATTGCAATTCTTGTCTTTTTTGTATAGTTTATTCTTGTAGTGTATTATGCAGCCCATAAAGTTAATGCATCTATAGTTCGATAAGTCTGCACCTGCATTGTAGCCCAAGCGGGCAGATCCGACAAATCTGTGACCCATATTTTGGGCATTGTTCACATTCACTTTTTTGTATGCGCGGATCTCTTTCATTATTTATTGTAATGCTCTCATCGTTAATGTTTCCGGATAAATAAATCAACTTGTCGCGAGCCAAAGTGCAAATGAATTAGCATTTTTAGTCAACACCTCTGTGCCGTATGAGCTGCTTGGGCTTGTTGTGTACGCATCATTAGCCCAAAAGGCAGCGTCAAGTGTAATTTAACCGTTAACAAAAGCCTATTGTGCGGCAAGAAAGCAGCACGCAGTCCGCAAAGGCTTTGTGGAAAGGCTCTTGGAAAGCGAAGAAAAATGCATGTGTCCCACAACAGACGCAAATTGATTGAGTCTGAAGTGTCCCCAGCAACCTCCAGTTACCGCCAGTTGCGTCCAGCTTCCTTCCAGCCTCAACTGCAAGTGAACTGAGTTTAAAAACTTGGCTAATGACCGCAAATTAACACCGAGAAGCAGCTGGAGACGAGTGTCATTAAGCCGAGTGTTTGCCATTTAAAAACTGAGGCAGAAGAGAGAGGGATGCAGTGTCAGAGAGGGAGAGGACATAGACTAAGACTTCAAGTGTTCGTTGGGCTTTTAGCATATCTTCTAATAGATCGCACAACCTGGCAACTTGCCAACTTGCCAACTTGGCATACTCAACTTACGAGCACGATCGGCAGCAGCAACAACTAAGTTGGCTAACTGACCAACTGCATTCTATGGTCTTTACCTGGCTTTAACCACATAAGCGTGCACCGACATATAGGAAGTTAGCCACAAATGCGCTTCTGACAGCCATTTATAATTCACTGATTGAGGAAATAGCTCGTAGGGAACGCTTAATATTTCAAGTTTATCGTGCTTTCGAAAGTCACTTGACAATTTATTGACTTCTTTAGAAATATATTTCAAACGGAGTACAATGAAATTGTTGTTTTCCGATTAGTTTTGGTAAACACTGTAAGTTCTCTGAAATGTTGAAATGTTGCACCGAATTTAGAAAATAATTGTTTATTGTTTTGTTTTTAAACATATTATTCGTAAAATAAATAGATTAGAAATTTCACTAAGCATTTTTAATGCTTTTAGTAATGAAAATAATAATTTAGTTCACTGTGACTTACGTTAAAAATATTCTACAATTCATGCATAGTGGAAAATTTATCTACAATTTATTTAAATATTTCTACTATTCCTAAGCTAAATTGACAACAAATGCTTTTTGTTTAAAAAAAAAAAATATAATAATTATTGTAATATGTATATTTATATTTCTATAATATTAAATTTATACAATTGCCAAATCCTTTCGATTTTCAGCTCTTCTACTGATTCTAATTGACTACCTCTTTGGGTAATCTTATTATGTTACCTCCGATCTTGCCAATAGCTGAGCCAACAATCTCTGAGATCAGCAGCAATTTGTTGTTGTTGGCCAGCTATCATTACAATATGCAAATTGCATGGTCAAATGATCAATTGGTTTACTGTGCCAGCAAAAAAAATAAATGAAAATAAAAAAAATGCTTTGCGTTGACTGCCACTGGATGTACTTGTACATGACTGCAATGGGACAGCAGCAGTGGTGCGCTCCAGATTTGTACTACTTCTTTTGCTAGCATTTATTTCGTGTTGGGAGTTTGTGGTGCTCACGCATCCAGCGATTGCTGATCCACTGATCCGGTCATGCAAATCGCCGCCGTTGCGCCCCTTGAATGCTCCTTGTTGATCCACTGGATCCGCCCAAGCGTGATCCGCCACGCTTGATGGCACTTGGAGTGGCTGGTGGAGGCGCCACTGTCTTCAAGCCAGAGCGAATCTTGGGCAACTTTCGCGTCCGGCCCATTCCCATCGCACTGCAGACTGCAGACTGCAGACTGCATTGCATTTGGAAAAGCAACTGACCCTAATCGATTGTCACTTGCTGGCTACCGCTATGTGGATTTCTTCAATGTGGGTTCATCAGAGCGCTGAAAAACCTTTGAAATGCAGTTTAACTTTTACTCAAGCCAAAAAAAACTTGCCAAGTCATTTCTAATTGACCCACATATATATATATATATAGATATATATGTGTGTGTTGCTAGTGTTTGTGTTGCTAGCTTTTATGTGTGTTTTTGTGTGCTGGCTAAGACGAGTGTCTCATAATGCAATTATGATTGATGTTCTCAGCTTTTGCCCTTTTCTTTAAGCAGGCAGCAGCAGCAGCGGCGGCAGCAGCATTCTCTGCTAATTGGGTCATCTATTGGAAACTGCGGCATTTAGTCGTCAATCCAAAATGCCTTTTCCCCATGCAGCCCGAAGCCCCGGGAAATGTGTCAAGTGTTTACGCTGCCTGCGGATTGCAGCCTCAGTTTTTAGTTTGTTTTTTTTTTATTATCATTTTTTTTTCTCCATGCAAATTACGAGTACATTTAACTAAGGCAACCAGTTTTCAGAATCTCTTTCAGATCGCTGAACGCACACTCCTTTAGCTAAAATAGAGATAACGACGCCGTTGACCGTGTAACGACCACGACATTTAAATGCCGACCATCATTTACACCTGTTGCCACTTGTCAGTTGACGTTTAGAACTCGATCATAAAAATTTACATTGAGTGCTAGAAGTACTTCCAGAATATGCATTAGCTTGGTTTACAGCACAGGTCGACCTTATCTAAGTATCCTACCTGAAATTTCAAATATAAAACGATACATCTGTGAATATATATTTTAAGAATAATTACAACTCAACTCTACAACTAGCTGCTGCTAAAAACTGTCTAAATATTTGGGATTGTAAATCGGTTTCACTATGTTGTGGGACCTAAGTGTCTAAGTATTATTGTGTTTCATTTCATTTATGAAATTATGTTTTAAGAATATTTTCAACTCTTTTAAAAACTGTCGGAAGATTTGGGTTAAAAAGGTTGATAAAGCTGTTGGAGTTTGCTGTCCTGGAAGGACATTTCTAGACACTTGGAACTTGGTAGCTTGAGAGCTCCATTACAAAAATTGAGTTCTAGATAACAACGGTGATTTTTCGCGAAATGTCTCCTTTATGTTTGTGTAAGTGTCTGTATATATATATATATATGGGTTGTATGATTATATATTGTGTTTGCTTATCGATCAGTTCTTTCAGTTGTATTAACATCGTTTTGAGAACTTCACTCCAAAGTGTGGGGCGTCTAGTGTATATGATCCGAATGCTTTCTGGGGAACAGCAGCAGCTCTTGTGCACTGTGATTAGACTAGTTTTTAATTTTCATGTTGTGTTTAAATATTTTGTGCCACACCTGTGCCATAACAAGGAGAAACACAACAACAACAACAACAGCGAGCACTGTGCTTGTTTTGAGCCAAGTAAAACCAGCTGGAAGCCAAACTTAACGATGACATAAATACTACATATAACGAGCAGGTGAGCGGTCTGTCAAGACCCACCCAAGTGCAGGACACGATCTGAGAACTGTCATAGAAGTGCGATTATAATTTAGAGAGGGATCCGACAGGCGACACTTGATTTTATAAGTACTTAACATATCCTTCCGATTTTGTGGTAAGCTAAATTTTAATTTTTAATTTAATGAAATTTAGACAAGATTTAGACAGCACATTCAGACTAATAGAATTAATGATATAATGATTTATAGTTGGTATCCTTTCTAAAAAACAAAAACTTATCCACCTCGGTTGAAATAAGTTCTTGGCCTAATACTTTTTACTATATATTATTTATTGTATATTATATATAAGCTATTTTTCTTTTTGGGCGGCTTTATGTACTGCGACTAAATCTATGGTGCTCCCTTCTGAGCCAAACCTTCAGTCAAACCTGATTCATGAATGAATTTCTAGGGTATTCTACGTGTTCCAAGCTTAAGACATGTTTCCCTAGTAAGCAGTCTGTTCTCCCATGAATATTACTTGCTTATATAGTTTCTGATTATAACTGCCTTGTCCTAGACCCGGTGCCTCTGCCCAGAGCTTAAGCTAACTTAAATTAAGAAGCAATAGTAGCTAAAGCATTACTAGTCAATTTTGATAAATATCGTACTTGAATCAAGAGTATATTGTGTCGAAACCCAGATGCATATTTCATCTCCTTACTTTTAATGAGTAAATAGGCAACTCTTTTCTTTGCTTATCAGGCAATAGGCAGACTTCGTCAAACTGTGTTGCACCCAGAAGAGTTTGTAGCTGCTGTTGTTGAACATATACAACTTGGCCCCTGTTTTAGAAGTTGCTAATGTTGTTTTTGTTGTCAGTGTTGTCGCTGGTAACTGGAGCAATAATCACGCAAACCACAGTTAAATGAAGTCACTCGGGAAGACCAAAAGAAATATGTGGTTAAAAAATGTAAGAAAAACAAATAAAGAAATGGCGAATGATCGATTGGGAGACACCCTGCATCAGGGTTTAAATTTTCAGCATATGTATGTTATATGTATATATGTTATATATGTTACATACATATAATAACTCTATATATATAATAATTTTTGTGTTCATTTTTCGATTTTCGAGCTCAAAACAAACTTTGTTGTGGAAACATATAGAAACAGATGATAAATGCATATTATAAATATTTAGTGCACATATATAAAATCTATACTCTCAGCAATGTGTATTTTTATAGGTGCAGGGTATATGGAAAATATATATATATATATATATAACGAGAGAAACGTAGTAATTGCATCTTGGAGAATTTTCTTTGGAAATTATGTTTAACAATTCAGTGAAAATGCCTTAGAATTAAGTTTGGAGCTGCGCGTTTTAATCATTGGGTGCATGCAACCAGCAATAGACTGCAACAACGGGAACTTTCTGCAGTTGTTGTTGCCGTTGCTTTTGCTGATGCTACACACACGAGTGGGCAACCACATGCAACCACATCCACTGGGTGGTTTTGGGTGTTGCTGGTCATTATCTCGTTCGACAGCATTAACTACCGAGGCAATGGGAAAAGAAAGATGGCAAGAGAGAGAGAGAGAGAGAGAGAGAGAGAGAGAGAGAGAAAACAACAGAGATAGACACAGGGAGAGAGAGAGACAGCAGAAGAGGGGTGTAGAAGCTGTATGCCAAACAGAGCGCGAAACTTATTGATGCTCAAAGTTTTCTATTCTCCCCCAAAGCCAAAGCAATAAGCGCAATTTGAATATACAACATATATATACATATACTTACATACTTACATACTTACATATACATATACATATACATATACATATACATATACATATACATATACATATACATATACATATACATATACATATACATATACATATACATATACATATACATATACATATACATATACATATACATATACATATACATATACATATACATATACATATACATATACATATACATATACATATACATATACATATACATATACATATACATATACATATACATATACATATACATATACATATACATATACATATACATATACATATACATATACATATACATATACATATACATATACATATACATATACATATACATATACATATACATATACATATACATATACATATACATATACATATACATATACATATACATATACATATACATATACATATACATATACATATACATATACATATACATATACATATACATATACATATACATATACATATACATATACATATACATATACATATACATATACATATACATATACATATACATATACATATACATATACATATACATATACATATACATATACATATATATATTTAATTATAATACCTTCCGATTTCTGTCAGCATCCTTTTCATTTTCTGTGATTTCGAATCTAAATCGAAACTGAAACGTCGCGTGCAGTTAACGAGATTTTAATTTATTGCATTTCTATAAATCTAGAAAAAATTGATATATATATATATATATATATATATATATATATATATAATGAAAATTTACATTGGCATTCGCTAGTCAACTGTTCTATGAAGATTTATGACTGCCAATTGACACCCGCCTCCTCCATCTTTGCCAATGCGGCTGTCAATTATGGTTGCGTTGGGAGGGGGTCGAAGGGATCGGGCAGGGCAAATTGAAATTGAGTTCCCTGAGACTGGTGCGAGGCTGTGAAAGAAAGAATTCCGCATACAGGCAAGTTAACTGGGAATGGGTTTATTTGATGAATTGTTATTTAAATTATTTGCTAACTAGCCCCAAGGCACACCGAGCACATCTATTTTGAAAAGCTGAACTTTGAAACTGCAACAACAGTGGAACAGGCAGACTGATATACATGTGTATATATGTACATATATCGATAGATCGAATTAGTAATTTCATTCTCTGCGTGCCTAAGATATTTATTTTAATATGCTCGCAGAGGGTAAACTAATTTTGTCGTGAAGTTATCAATGCATTGAGTAAGACTTCTCCCATCCCCAAAAGTAGATATATTCTTGATCATTATCACCAGCCGAGTTGATATAGCCTTGACTCGCTGTTTCTATGCAAGCTAGTCCCACATTTTTGAAGGTCTGTAAATGAAACTTGAAGTAAATTTGTTTGTTTTTTCTGCAGACTGCTTTGTATATTATATAGCTGAAATAGGATCGCTTGTTCAAATTATGAGTTCTTGTATGAACTTTCCCAATATGCGGTGATGAGAGTATTTAATATTTTATCAAGTCCCCGATATCATATGGCTCCCATAGGAAACAATGTTCGAAAGATGAGTTAATTTATGAATAACTTTTTTGATTACCTAGATATCAGAGCCAAAGTCATTCGTTTTATTATCCTCCTCAAATTTTGATATCATATCATATATCTCACATAGGATCTATAGTTGGTTTTTTTCTTCAGATCTTCTAAGATTTTAAGACTTTACCTTCGGTGTGCTTTGTCTAGTTGCAATTTTTTTAATTTGGATATATACTCTTTATGGTTTATAATGGTTCCTACATATATGGCTCATATCTCGCCGACTCATTGATCGGGTTAATTGCTTTATGCATCTGTCTTAATTGGCAGCTGCTTTTTTGTTGTTTGCTGTGTGATAGTGAAAAAGAAAAAAACAAAGAAAAAAAACAACAGTTGTTGTAATAGTAACAGTAAAATGCGCATTGTGAAAATGAAAGTAATTGTTGGCAACTTGGCCAGACAGTCGGCCCGAAACGCTTATGGACAAGCGATTTTCAACAACTTTTTCTCAGTCCGCAGATTGCATTTCCACACTTCATTTTCACAACAGAAAGACGAAAATTAATTAAGCACATAAATAACACGAAAGCGGCTTTAGAGCAAAATTGCCCCCTCCCCCTTCCCTCCTCGCCCCTTTCATACCGCATGTGCCACCAAATCCGATCAACTGTGACGCATCGCACCAAGTGAAAAATGTTAACAGTTTGTTGTCAAAACAAATTGGAGCGGGGCCTGTTACCGCGACCAAGCCTACAGCCACTAAAAATGCAATTAAAAAATCGAAATGGAAAAACAATAAAAACGGGGGAGAAACAAAAAAATAAACAAAAAATGTGCAACTTGCAGCTCGAAGACACACAAGGCAAATGTGACTAAAAGCTTCGCTCAGACCAAATATAAAAAGCGTACAAATATTTTACAACACTTTCGCTCGTTAGAAGCGGGGCGATGCTGCTGCTGTTGCTGCTGATGCAGCTGTTGCAAGATGCTTATTACAACTCCCATTCGTATGTCGAGCAGCCCACAGTGCTGCACGAAAGTCTTTGTCCTACACTCTCTGTACCCATGGTCACCCATAATTGGCCCCAGACGCCCCAATGAAAATCTGCGCTCCATAATCCGCTTTTCTTTCGTTGGCTGCGTCTCGCTGCGGCAATATTGACTCTAATTATACCATAATAAGTAGATGACGATCTCACAAAACCCTTTGATTTTCAGCGATCTACAAAATAGTGAAATTCAAGTGAATGGATTACATACATATGTTTTTTGCGGCTTACTCCACATGCAGGTGCCTACACAAAAAACGGTGGGAATTGATTTTCAACATTTTGGTGCTTTTTGTTGTTGCTTTCAAAAATAAAGAAATTTAAGAAACGTTACATGGATTACAGATTTTTTATCTGATTAAGAAAAGCTTTAATCTGTAAGACACCAAATGTATAACACACTAAAGAAATTTTTCATTTCACTCAGTATCTAAAAACCAGGTTTGTTATTTTAAAATTAAAATCTAGTTTTCGAAAACTCACAAATATAATTGTTTAACTTTTACGTATTTTATTTATAAATGTGGACACATAAAAACGTTTATATTTAAGATATTTTACATTATTTTAATCGTAGAATGAACTTTTTTTAACAAACGATTAGATTAGACTTAGTAGATGCATTTCATATAATTAATTCTAAAAAAAGAATGGTTTTGACTTTTTAAATGTAAGCTTATATATCTTTTTTATCCAAGTCTTCGCTTGTGTATTTTTCCATTTTTGCTGATCTGCATTGTAGCAAATATATTTAAATATTATTCAAAACTCTTCACTCTTCACAGATAACAGTTATCAATTGGTTTTGGTAACTCACAACTCACAGTAAACAATCTTCATATGTATATGTAAAGCAATTCATTAATCAACAAAAAAATTCATTTGAGATCTGAGAGTTTGGGTGTTTGCGGCAAACAAACAAACAAACAAACAAACAACAACAATAAACCACAACAAACAAAAACCAATTGGCAATTCACAGCACGAACCTTTTTTACATGACGATGGGTACGGATCGAGCTGCAAGCTCAAAGACCTCTCTCGCAATGGCAACAACAATGCCAATTTGTGCACCATTACAGAAGCATTAAAGCCAGGCTAACAACACTTCCAGCTCAATGTAGTTCGAAGCGGACCGGAGCAATGTGGTACGGAAGGGGGAGGGAGGGGAGTGAAGTGAAGTGGAGTGGAGTAAAACGCTCTGCGCACTGCGCCCACGTTTAAGGCGCGGCTCTTCCAGCGCCCAAACCCATTTCCATTTTCAATTCCACACACACACACACACGCACATACGCACACATTCTGCATACGCAGAGGCATGTGGCCAATAGCTGCTGCTCTCCCTCCCCCCCTACCGCTCTCTCTTTCAATCTCTGTGCGGCACGCACCTCGGCGGCAACATTGAAAATTGGGTGCGCTTATGCAAAAAAAAAAAAAAAATAATAATAATAAAAAAAGTGACAACGAAAACATATTCAGGGGGACCCCTGCATTTCCTTCCCCCCCAACCCACGCAGCACAGAGCGCAGAGAGCACCCCACACCCCACAACCCACCTCAGCCTGACTGAGACTTGGCTAGGTGAAATCGCTTGGCGCACGCCTCGGGCATATTTTCATGCGTTTATTATTGCTGCGTTACTTTGTTTCTCATTTTTTTGGTCGTCGTTGCCAAAGCCCTGCCCTCGTGCCCCGCCCCTCTTTCCCGGCTGCATTTGAAACATGTTTTAAATTTATGTTCAAGACACGTGCATTGGCATTTTGTATTGGGCTTGAATTCAGTTTTGGATCTGGCCGACTGTGATTTCTATTTGTTTATGTGAATAATTTTCATATGCAATTTTGTTGTATTTATGGTTCTTAATGGACTGGGGAATGGGGAATGGGGTCTGGCAATATATGTTGACAACTGTGGGTACCATTTTTATTTACTTTTGTTTTAGTCAATATTTTGAGTTTACTAATAATAAAATGAATGCATTAATTACCAAGAGCTGTTTTGTGTTTTAGTTTCCCGATTTTGTATTTATAATTGTATTTTGAATATTTATAACAAAGAAATAATTAATTTATTCACTCGTTTCTTTCTTCATCTTTTAATAAGCGTTCGCTTCGTGAGTTTGTTTTCACATCTTTCACACCTCTTTAAGATATGCTTATCAAAATATTGAAAACATACAGGCGAACATAGACTTTTTGGTAAAATCTTGTAAATTACATAACGAAATGGGTTTTCTTCCAATGGCCAATAAATATTTCAATTTACGACCGCTATCGAATAGCTCTCAATATCTGATAACATTCATGTTTTCTAAACAATAATCGCAGAGGCCAAAACAACTTGGCAAAGTCGCACTTTGAATGCAGTTTACACAGGTTTTTGCCGAGTGTTTGTGTTAAGGTTGTTGTTGTGAATGAATAATTTTATTGCTGCTTTGAGACTTGGGATCTGGGTGTGGCTGGCGTTTATGACTTTTGATTCTCGACTCACGACGCTGACAAGTGTCGAAAGCAGCAACCAAATGCTTAGTGAGTCTTTTTTTATTTATTTTTTTATCGGCACACACAGATCGTTAGTAGGTTTCCGCTGCTGAAACCTTTTCCCCCATGGATTTGTTGACTGGCTTGTGCGATTAATGTGTAAAATGTAAATGAGCCAGCGGCGGCGGCGGCGGCGGCGGCGGGAAAATGCCGAAAAACTTTGCACAGTTAATTAAAGAGCGCTCAGGTCGCTCGCTCGGCACACCCGTCAGCCTGCCTGGCTGACTGCCTGACTGGCTGCCAGACTGGCTGCCACAAAACTGGCTTTTCAAATCTCGCACGTCAACATCAGCATCGTCAACGTCACCCGATGCAATTTCATCTCAAAGTCAGCTCTTCCCCCACACACAGCAACACATCGCACTCGTCTATCGCAAATGTGAGAAGGTGTTATGACAACTCACGGCCGTCCAAATCATTGCAACTCTTCATCGAAACTCTTCCACCAGCGAGTAGCAGACATTGTCGACTCCTCACATTTGTCATTTGCTATGTGCCGTTAACCATTTCAAATTTGGATTAAATTATGGCTGGTGCACGCTCCTCCGATATCTTCGTCAGCGTTGGGGTCGGCATTTTTTGGCGTATGACAGCCCCAAAAGGCGAATGTTTAGCTGGCTACTGTTGTTAGTCATGACCACCACCACTACCACCACTTCATTCGAGTGGGTTACAGTGGCACAAAATAGCAATTTGTGTATTTCAAAATTCAAATTTCAAAATTGTGTAGATGTGGATGGCTCTATTTGGACATTCGACTATTTTTACTACTTTGTTAAAGGTTGCGTTTGGCTCTAATGGGATATCGGACGACTTTTAACTTAAAAGAACAGGTGAGCAACGCCTTGCCAAAGATTTTGGCTGCTATAAACTGGCATAGAGTTCCAAGTTGGTAAATATTGGCTAACACAAAGATCAGCTCCCATAAGGCAGCTGCCGTTCAAATGGCCAAACACCAATCAATCAGTCAGTCAAACAGTGCACAGAGTATTTTTTGGGATACAGATTTAATTGTGGCATTTGCAATTTGTGTGACACTGTTCAAACGCTCTCGTTGTTTGCTAAATGTGGCGCCACCTCATTCTGTCATTCATTCATTCAATCAATTCGCACGTCTTCTTCGTTCGACATGTCGCCTAATGGCCGCAGGGGCCAAAGAAGCTCTGCAATGCATTCATCATTACTTGTGCATATATATATATATATATATATATATATACATTTATATACATTTATATATACATACATTTATTCATATTCATGTTGTGCGCTGGGGTTTTGTTGACGTGTGAAATTGGCCTCGTATTCTTAGATATTGGTCGAACTGGACAAGTGAAATGGTCACGGCTTCTGCAAAGTTATTGTTGTTGTTGTTGTTGCGGTTGTTGTTGTTGTTGCTGTTGGCATTTTCACTTTGCCTTCGCTTGGTCTATGACGTCCGACCATGACAATCGTTTCTGGCACACGAGTCCAACAAATTTCAATTCATCAATCAATGCCAGATTGTTATGGAAAAATGAAGTGCGATTCCGATTCCAATTCCGATTCCGAGTCAACTGTAAACTGCAAAACAATTAGAATAATCAAGACCCGAATCGTGTGTGGGGGCCAAGTTGCAGGTCTCAAAGTCTCCACGTTTGCGGCCGTCTCCGTCTCCAAGTCTCCAAGTGGTCTCTGGTGGTCCACTGGACAAGGTCAATGCTGGCGACAGGCTCTCAATGGCACTTTACATTTTAAATCAGCTCCAAGTCGTTGTTACTTTTATTGTACTCATTTACAACTTCGTGTTAATTAAGTCTAGAAAAACATTTGCCATTGTTCAGTTACAAGACAGCAAAACTGAAAGATTGAGTGACTGAAAGACTGAAAGACTGCAGACTGGAAAGAATTTCAATGCCTCCAGACAGACATAGACGGTTCCCAAGTTTGTTTTGTTGTGGCTTACTTTGAACTTGAAGCTGACGTCGCAACTTATTCTGCTTGTCTTTGCTTGTTGTTGTTGTTGTTTGTTTTTGGTGTGGTTGATGCTGTTGTTGTTGTTGTTGCTGCTGTTGCTGTTGTTGCTGTTGTTGTTGCTGTTGTTGTTGCTGTTGCGACTGTTGTAGTTGTTGTAGGGTTCAAACAGCACGCGATTAAGTCGTAATTTGTAAACGTTTTTAAGTGAGGTGTTTGGGTCAAGTTGACGTTGTCGTCGACGCCGTTGACGGCCTCTGTGGAAAGAGGCAGAGTGCGGGATGAAAACAATTTTCTATCACTTCAAACAATGTGATACAACAATTTCTGTTGCCGGCCCTCTTGAAAACAACACTCAAATGTCAATAACTATTGGAGAAAGTTACTCACGCGTTTTTAGGCTATTGCTGTTGATTCTGACTGCATTTTACCCGAGTAGATTCCTCTGATTCCACAAAGTAAATCTAAACTAGCAAGCAAAATTGATAGGTAAGCATTATCGTATGGCTTCTATAGAAACATTTTATTTTAGGCCAAAATGGGTAAGAAGGGTAAGAATGGTATTGTGCAAAAGTATGTAACGGGCAGAAGGAAGCATCTCCGATACCACAGGCATATTTTATTTATTCTTGATCAGGATCAACAGTCGAGTCGATCAAGCCATGTCCGTCTTCAGAGACTAAACGAGCTACACACTTCAAATTTTGAATATATCTGCTCGTATATCTGCCCCACAAATCAAATTTATTTGATTTTATCGATAATTGTCCTTGGTTTCAATAGCAATAGAAGCCAATATTTTAGGGAGCCTCTATAAATTTTATTGACTTCGGATAAGAATCACCTAAGTTATAGTCCAAAACGTATATAGATGTGTTGAGTTGGTTTTTTCCCTTCAATACCTGTACTTCCACACCTACTTACATTTGAGTGTAGAAAGCAGTTTGAAGGAATATTTGGGAGTTAAACTAGAATAATTTACTTAACAGCTGCGTACAGGGTATCGCATAGACGAGCTCATTTGACTATATCATTTTTGCTTGATTATTTTCTATGACTATTGTTGAATGTGTATTTCGCGTTGATAAACCAATCGAGTTCTGATCAACTTTGATATCCAACAATCTTGTTTACTATTTGCAATAATGTTTCACACGTTATTTCAATCCCCAGGCAAAAATCGTACGATTTTGTCTATTAAAAACTTTGATTATATAGTCATGAGAGATATCAAAACAATCACTAAGTAGCACTGGCTAAGCCAGAGGTCTGAGGCTACAACATTCATACGCTCGCCTGGGACTCAATGCCGGATTGCCATTGTTCAGTCAACGATCGAGGTCTGCAAAATAACACGCGTTTTATTTGTTAATTGAATAAATTAAATTCAATTAAATTAAGTCCGTTTGAAAAGCGTACTGTGGGAGGAATGTGCTCAATGTAAATAATAAATAACTAAAGCTGGAATTCAAGGCACTGCGCATTATTGCCTCTATGCAACATAATAGATTCGATGCCAGTTCATGTGGCATAGGCATTGTTTGATGTGTTTAAATTATTCTGGAAACTGGAAACTGAAAACTGTTTGGTATTTGCCTTTATAGAATACTATATGCTATATCAAAATCACACATTTCAAATCATGCAAATGCATTCAAAACTTTGTTTTTGGGGAGTTGGTCACCTTTGGCGTTGTTGCAACTCGCATAACAATCAAATTGGCTGCTTGCCCTTTTTTTTATTGAACATATGCAACATGTTGCTGCTGCTGCTGCTGCTGTTGTTGCTGTTGTTGCCGTTTTGCAATCGAAAATGATTCGAGTTGAGCTGATCGCCGTTGCTGTTGTGGCTCTTATGAAATTACCATGCCCAACCGGCATCCCAGGCAATCATCCCAGACGGAGTCAGACACACGTGTCCGTTGGCCATTGCACCCATGAGTTAGCCTATTGTTGTTGCATTGCATGGCCACATTGCCACACAACAACAATAACAACAACAATAACAATGGTAAATTGCTGGAAAAAAGTGAAAATCATAACTGCTAATTGTATTCAAATGCCGTGTTGCCACATTGTGAACTTTGCTTATGTAAAATAATCAGAAGGTAATCCAACTGTGGATTGCTCAAAGCATCTGGGCAACTGGGCAACTGGGCAGACAAGTGGCAGCTTGTTGGTTTTTGTCGCTTTCCCAAAAATTCGAAACGCAATAAAAATTCAATTAAATGCAGCTTTAGAGTCAAAGACTTTTACTTTGCATTTTCATATTGCTCATTGCTCGTTACTAAATTTAATTTGTTTTACTGCTCTTCGCATTTATTGCCAGCTTCTTAGTGGTGTCATTGCTGTTTGCTGTTTGCTGTTTTCTGTGCAACTTTTATGGACGCTTTCAGTTTTTGTTATCCATGACTCAGCCAGTCTCTATGGAGTGGAGACTCTAGACTTAAGTCTCGAGAATCTCGAGTTTAAACTGAAGTCTGGCTCATCGGGTTAGTCAGCCTGTTGCCCAAAATATCCCGCTGTGTTCTTTTTATTATATGATTTATCTGCAACCTCTGCCTACTAGTTGCATCTGTTGCATGGAAGCGATGCACACACAATTCGCCTTAAGTTAAAAAAAGAGTGGGTCAAGTGCAGCCAAAAGTGAAATTAATATTCGATTCCCTTTTATTTATTCAACTATGGTGAGTGAAAACTTAAATTGATCTCAATATCATATATATAAAATATATAAAATATATTTAAATCAAACAAACCTCTTTCTTCTTGCTGAGTATAAATAAAACATATATTTTCCATTACGTTCCTTTCTGAAATTAGGGATACTTTAATATATAAATATTAATCACAATTTAATAGACTTAAATAAATATTCTCGAATATTTTGTTTTGTTTTGCCATCAAATATTTAATAATTTTAGCTTAAGGTATTTCTGAAAGTGTATATTTTCTTACGCCATCAAATGTTTCTATAATTTGAAGAACAATGTGTTTTTGTGTCTTCTTGATTTTGTACGCCTATTTTTAGGTCATACTATAAATACTCACCCGAGCACAGGGTATGCTCTAGTCGTACACTCCCGAAAAGAGTAGTCTGACTAGTTTTGCGTTTGCATCTGTGTCTGTTGCATTTTGATTTGAAATTGCTCGAACGATTTATAATTGATTTTTGCTTTTGCCAGCAGGTGCACAAATTGGAGCTGCACCACAGCAGCCCACATATGACCACATTATATATGTATATACGTACTAATAATACCACATGCAACATTGAACTGGGCACTGCGTGGTTGCCCACATGTGTGTGTGTGTGTTGTTGTAGGAACTGGGCGGCAGTTGCGTGTCTCTGTCTGTGTCTGTGTCTGTGCCTGTGTCTGTGTCTCAATCTTCGTCTGGCTGTTTGCTCAATTTGAAATGGCCCGCAACTGAACGGAAAATCATTAAAAATGCAGCATTGAAAAATAAATCTCTGTTCATTTGACTGTCAAGTCAAATAAATCATAAGACACGCCAAATAGCCGAAAAACAGAGGAAAACAAATACGGCTAAATAGGAAAAGCAACGCTTGAGATTCGCATTTGCGTGCTGCGTTCAGCGTTCAGTTTTATTTATTTATTTTATTTTATTTTATATATTTTTTTTTGGGTTGAACTAAAGAGTTAACGGTAAATTATGCTGTTGTCGCCTTGGCCGAATAAGAAAATTAAGTCTGTCTTCTGATTCGCTGCACTTTCCCAAAAAACAACAGCCGAATAGCCAACCGGTAATGTCAATTGGCAAATAGATAAGCCTCCGAATCAGACTCAGACTGAGACTGAGACTCTGACACCGACTCAAGCTCCGCAATACGTATACGCAATGTTAAATAGCCAAGAGTTGCTTAAGTTGCCAAAGTAGCTGTGCGCCAACTGCACGTCACATGTCAGCCGACGTTTTTATTTTTACCTTTTTGGCCAACCATTTATTTTTATGCTGCGTTTTCCATTTACCATTTTCCATTTTTTTTTTTTTTTTTCAATTTTCGTTTTTCATGTTAATGAAACGCGATTTCCTAACTGGCCGTTGTTTGTTATTATTCACGCGCTTGGAGTCAATTATCAAAGCCGCACTTCTGGCAAAAGCCACGCTGCGAGCAAGCCGACCTCGAGATGCTCTTCGATTTGACAGTAGTTTTGTTTACCTTGGTCTAGTCTTGAAGTTGAATTTCATAGAAAATATATTGATATTAAAGTTCAAGCTGTTATTTGAAAAATTACATTTCTTAGAAATGATATATTTATGATATTTATGAAATATATTCTTAAAAATGTATCTATCTATTTGAAATTGGATGTGAGTTTTCCAGAAAGCTAACTTTTGACTAATTTTTTAGATATTTTATGAAATTAAAATAGATTTCTTAGAACATTATTTATCTATTTATGTAATTGAATTGATTATTTATTTGTGAGAATATAAAAAGTTACCAGTTATAACTATATGCGGCATAATTATTTATTTATGTATTTAAATTATTACTTATTTAATAGCCATACTTTTTTCTGTACGCAAGCTGAACTCGTATTATGAAAGGGTATGCAACATGTTAGGAGACTGCTAAGATTGCAGTAAAGGGGAAACAAGGTGGCTGCTGCTGCTGCGGCTGCTGTTGCTGCTGCTGCTGCTGTTGCAGTTACTGTTGCCGTTGCCGTTGCCATTGCTGTTGCTGTTGTTGCAGTTGCAGTTGCGCACACACTTTGCTTAAAAATTTTCACTTTCACAAAAGGTCTATGGACGCCTCCCCGATTACCGCTCGATGCATGCGCCCCCCGCTGCACGTCCCGCCGCTCTTGGCCTGGCGTGAGTCGCGAATCGACGGCAAATTGGTACCAGCCATAGACTGTCAGCCGTCGATTTGCGGCGTTTTTCACGAGTTTTTTTTTATTTTTATTTTTTTTTTGTTTCGTTTTTTTATTTTTTTTTTATGGGAAATTGTTTGCAGGTGGCTGCCGTCAGACAGGCAAATGGTCAGAGATCGGTGGCTTGGTTAGTTTTACTGGCCACTCATACGTGCACAGCTTGTTTTGCCTGCTCAGCCCATGGCTGACTGAGCTGACCAAGCTGCCTGAGTTGCCTGAGTTTGGTTGAGTTTGCCTGAGTTGCCTGAGTTTGGCTGGTTGAGTTGACGCCCATGTCTCGTTATTCGAGAGTGCTTCCTCATTGAGGAAGTGTTGCTTTGCATTGAATTTGTGATGAGCCAGTTTTCGGAGTTGATTTTTATTAATTGACTATCGAAAGCCAAACGGTAGCTTGATCTTTAAGAAATTGCATATCTATCTTAACTAAAATCACATCTTAAGGTGAATATACACAATTATAAATATTATTTAAATTCCTATAGGACCCACTAAAGAAAACTGGAAATCAATCTAAAAAATACGATTTTAAAATAAAGTCTGAGCTGTAATCTAAAAGACCAAGAAACGAATTTTTACGATTTTTCCTGTCCTTATCAATTTATCTCAATTTTGTAAAATCCATTAATCCATAAAATAATACCACGACTTAACAAACGTATAATATTATACAATATGAAATAATTGAGCAGCTTAACAACATATGTTAAATCAAATAGTCCCTATTTGGAGAATAACACTCTGTGCAGAAAACTTAATCTCAATCACAAAATATATAATGTTAAAAAGTCTGATATTATTTAATATCGATTTTCGGCTGCAGCGTTGCCAAAAGACTTCAAAGACAACATTTAAAGGGCAGCCGTTGAAGCTAGCAGAAAATAAAAAAAACATTTAATCGACTCTTAACCAAACCGATATAATTATATGTGAAGTTCAGCTGGGAATACAACATATTGCTTAAGAAATCAGAAATCAGATATTTTTCATGACTTTCTGCAGCCTTATAAACTAAAACAAACCAAGAAATCGATTTTTATCTGGGGCATGGCCATAAAATTTCCACTCCTAAATTGATGAACCGGCGGAGAATTAAAGGGCTTCTAATCCGATAAATGTTTGTAAAGTTTAGTTAAACGCAAACTTAAATGGACATTAAGACAACGATTTATTCATTCATAATTATTCTGAGCATAACTCATTCTGAAATGCTAATTTCCAAATATAATTCAATAAATATGTTCTCACAAATAGTCACAGAACATTTTGTGGGATGTGTGTGTGTGTTGTGAAAATGTTTTAAACTCATCCTGAATAGTAGCATCAATTTCGTGGAAGACTCGCAGCTATTTCCAAAAATAAGCTGTTCGAGTCACGCCCCATTCACCCACTTTAAAGGCATAATTCATTCGGTGGGGTTTGTTTTATGGCTGCCGTTTAATAAACATAAGTCGCAATTTTAACATAAATCATTGTTGTGCAGTTGTATTTTTAAAATTCTCGATGCCTACGTAGCAACAACAACAACAACAGCAACAACAACAACTACAACAAAATGATACTTCTAACGATTAAGCCCAAAATGCCGACGCTTTGAGCTATTTTCACGAAAAGGCAAATATTTTGATTGGCTTCCCCAAAGGCGGCATTAAAATTAAAAATAAATTAATCAAACGGCCCTAACGTGACTAAAAAATAAAAATATAAAAAACTCGAAAACAACAAAACAACAAAAGCGGCAACAACTATAAAAAATGAAAATTTCAAATACCATCAATGAAAGGTGGATTTTTCGAAAGTGGCAGCCATAAAAATTATATGGTAATTCATAAATCTGCAAAAGTCAATGCACCCAAAAAAAAGAGAAAAAAAAAATCACAAACCGTAAAAGGACAATTTCGAAATCAGAAATGCGCCTTAAAAAATGTGCTGTTTTTTTTCTTTTTTTTTGTTATTGTTGGCTTTTATTTTAGCTCTTTTGGAAATTAGCATAGAAAAGTGAAAGTGTGATTCAGGTCGGTGTTTTGTGGTTTGCCGTCTGCCGTCTGCTGTCTGCTGTCTGCAGCTGCAATGAATTTAATATGTAGCAACAACGCCAACAACAACTCCCACCTGGGAACATGTGCAACATTTTTGGCCTCGCCCGTTTGAGCCATAGCAAATTAATAAAATAAAGCAGTCAAAGGGCCACAATTGTTGTTCATTTTTGCATGGCCAATCGAAAGTGTTAACTTGAAATTAGTCACGCTCTTAATTCGACAGCAACAGTTTTTGGGGCTAATAGGTGCAGATGCAGTTATGATTACAGCTGCTGACGTAGCTACAGATACAGCTACAGCAGCATAAACAGTTAGAGCCGCAGACTCTGATAAGAGTTGAGATAAAGCTCGAACTGCAAAATGGAAAAGATAAAGATAAAGATACAGACGCATCAACAGATACTTCCACCAACACAGATACAAACTGCGATACAGATTCAGGGTCAGCTACCAGATGCATACAACTGTGAAGTTCTATATAGATTAAGGATAAGGATACAAATACATATGCAAATACAGAGCCTAATTTCGATACAAATACATTTGCCCAAAAGCGGAACATTTATCAAAATGCACTTGTTATATATTTGACAATTAGAACCTTTCAAAGAAAGGGTGAACAAAACTAAAGACTCGTTTCTGAAAATAATATATATAATATTCAATTAATGAATAAGTCTGTAGTTCTTCTTCTTCTTCTATCTTCGCTCTATTTGTGCATGTCTATATTAATTTGACTCAGCTGCGACATAGTTTGTCGACAGGCACTCGGAAAAAAAACCGCTCTTATTTTTAGCCATATTTTTAGCCGTATTTCGCCATATTTTGTCGCCAAGATTAACTCAGTTTATTGTCCAGAAAGCATATAAAAGTTTGTGTCTTTCTAAGAACCACGGTTTTCTTTGTTATAATTTGACAAATCCTATTATTTTAGAGCGAGGCGAACACGAATCTCGAGTTGAGTGAAAAACTGTATTACTATTTGCCAAATTTGAGAAAAGACGTGTTCTAAAAACACATTGACTTTTAACTTTTAGAAATATTTTCCATTATTAAGAAATATATTTCAGATAAATAAAGAAAAAATCGACCTCATTTTTAGATATTTATTTTTGTATGTTTAGAAATTATTTCTAAAGACTAAACATTTTTTCTAGTTATTGTGTCGCTTTTAATTTTAGTATCATTTTCAAAATTTCAATGCGATTTATTTTATATTTCTTAGAAATATTTTCTAATATAATATATATATTTCAATAAGAAGCCTTTCAAGTTTTTAAAATATTCTTCTGTATTTTTCGTAACTATTTCTAAAATCTAGACCCACTTGCTTGTTTTCAGAGCGATTTTCTAAATTTTATTTCTGAGCTTATATAAAGCATATTCGAGCGGTTAACGGTTATCCCTTTATCGAATGCCAACTCAATTTGCATGCTCATACTAAACTACAACCTTAAAAAGTCGAACGTTTCGTAACAATTAAACAAAAACTAGCCACCTGAGTGGCTATAGAAATATGTGGGCAAGTGGGTCTATTGTCTACCCCATTTAGTGTGGTCCACGGAGACGCGCGTGACTCGATTGACATTTGAATGAGAGTGCAAAATGTGCAAGAAACGATCGTCAGCCGACAACAACAACAACAACAACAAAAACAACAACAGTTTCCAGCCTTCCAATAACAAAATCAATATGCGGTAATGCAATTTCCAAAGCTACCGCAGCAATGCATAGGCAAAAAAAAAAAATGGAATTAATTAACGTGAAATATGCTGTGAACACTTTAGACTGGAAGGCAAAATGAAAAAAAATAAAAATTACAAAAAACCAATTTACTTAACATTAAAGCTGAGAGAATATTTCCAGGTGGCCAATTTTAATGCTTCGTATAATTGATTAATATGTAAATTCGGCGACAACGAAGCATAAATAAAAGCGCTGAGTAATCAATATACACACAAGCATAAATAAAGCCTTAAAAAAGATTTAATAAAAGATTGTTCCTGTTTTGGTACATTTGTACCAAATGTGGCAAATGTGTTTAGTACCTAAACAGTATAAGAGTTGTCTCACAGTAAATTGAAATCGATTTTGCACCACATTAAAGAGGTAACTGTTATACCCTGTGGAAGGGTATGGAAAATACTCAATTATTGTCGCTTCTAAGCAATCCTTTCTTTTGACGTTCTTCCACACAACCCCTCCCCACTCCCCACTCCTCATCAAGCGGAGCAGCGCAATTAATCACTTTGGAGTTGCTGTTGTTGTTCTCTTCACACATTAAGCGCCGACGCCACACAAGGTGCTTGGAAAGGGTTCGTCTCCTTCTCTCTCGCTCACTCTCTATCTCTTACTCTCCCGTTGTGGCGCACTTGAAAATTTGTTGTCCGAGGCTGTTGCTAATGAAGCGTGCAGTTAATTGCTGTTATTGTTATTGCCTGTTTTTGTTGTTGTTGTTGTTGTTGTTTTGGTTGCTGTAAACAAATCGTTTTGGGATATGAATCGAATCATGTGTGTGTGTGTGTGTGTGTGTGTGTGAGGGAATGAGAGATGTTTACATATACCGGCATTAATTTCCCTTAACCTTTTCTATTTGATCCGACACAGCGAGCGAGAGAGAGAGAGAGAGAGAGAGAGGGAGCGAGTGAGAGAGAGAGAGAGAGAGAGTGAGAGAAGGTGGGGGGGGAGGGTCAAAAAACTCATTAGTACTCCAACCAAAATTGTTGCCTGCATAAAATCCCCGAAAATCCGAAATAAAATGAATTATAATTGTTTTGATTTTCCCGCTTGAACACATCAAATTATAATTGTTAAATACAATTCTGAGTGGTTGGTTTCAGCAATTAAATGGAATACGTTGAATAAAACGCAATTATTTTTGTCTATTACTTCTTGTATTATTTCATGTTTTTGGCTTTTTACTTTGTTTTAAATTTGCTCACGTATTTATATATATTTATTTATTTAAACAGTTGGGGGCAAACTACATTTGTTTATATATGAAGCATGCTTTTTCTTAGCCTTTTTTCAACGCGCAAATCCCGCTAAACAGTCAGCAATAGTTTCGCTGTCAAACCAGGTCTGAAACCAGCTGCTTGAAATGTGCGTATAAGAGAGCAAGCACATTATTCGTGATGTCACAGCTTGTGTATAAGTAAGTATAAGTTTAAAATGTATTGAGAATGTTTTGTTTTTCTTTATACTCTGATACCGAAGTTATTTACAGTATATTTGGTTTAATGCCATGCCCCTCTGTCCGTCCGTCTGTCTGTATGAACGCAACTTTTATTTCACGCCCTTAGAGCTACAGACTTGAAACTTGGACCATATACTTATCTGTGCTGGCGTCACACAAAGTTTTGGAGTGCTACGTCCACTAGAAAGCCAGGAAATCGATAAAAATCGATAATCGCAGATAAATCCAAACTTGGAAGGAAAATTACTAGGAACCTTCTCTAATCATTTTTTTCAGCCACCCCACTACCGCCACCAAAATTCCCAAAAGCCCATATCTCCCGTAATTCAGGTGCTACAGGAAGATTAAGTGGAAACTCTTCCAACGTTTTCTTTCGGCCATGACCACTCCGACCCCCAAAGTTCATAAAAGCCTATATCTACCGCAAACTTGGACGGTAGATTACTAAAAATCTCGTCCAAAGATCGGTATTTCTTAGCTACACCCACCCTGTTCCGTGGCACCTGTTATCAGATGGTATTACTTATGGTATCAGAATATTGCAACGTTCTCTCTGGTTTTAAATGTAATCAATGAAATATATTAGAATTGATAACACAAATATTAGCAGTATAGCAAATTAAACTTATAATCAATTAGCAGATTAATTAAGTATTTTCAATTTAAAATTAATTATGTACTAAATTCTTACATTTTAAAAATAATTTTATAAAAATCGTATCGGCCAAAAACAGAGTGATACAGAGAGAGAGAGAGAGAGAGCCACGACGATAGCACTACAAGTAACGTTACCTGCAACTCATGCCTCCTTGGTTTTTACACACGATAATAAGCGCTCTCTCCCGGTTTTCTGTTGCTCTCGCTCTCTCTGTCCCTCTCTCTCGTTTTGGTTTTTGGCGCTCGACTGGTTGCGGCTCGACTTGTTGGGGGGCCAACCATTCAGTGTCGTGTATGCATTCGAGCCGATTTGTTGTGCCGAGAGCAGCCAATTGTACAAAGCGCGCGCGTGTTAAACGTCTAACGAAACTTCAGTCGTGTTGTTTGCTTTGCTTTGCTGCTATCCAATGAAGAAGTGCAAAGCAAAATTGAATAAATTTTTAGTGCGAAGCTCGTGTGTGTGAGTGAGTGACTTAGTGTGTGTGTGTGTGCGTGTGTGTGTGTGTGTTGTTTGGTGTGTTTTTTTGTATACATATTATTTTGCTTGGTTTGCCAAAAATTATAGTTTCATATCAAAATCAAAAGGGGCAAAGCAAAACGTGCATAACACTTAGCGAAGAAGAAGAAGAAGGAGGAGGAGTGTAAAAGAAGAAGAAGAGAAACGAGTGAATTGAAACGACAAACAGCCAGCTATTTTTGGAGCAATGCGCTAAGAAAAACAACAACAACAACAAAAGCTACAAAGTTGAAGCCGGCTCGACAACAACAACAACCACAACAACTGCGTCGTTGTTCGGCGCATTTGCATAAATATGTGAGGCTGACCGGCTACACCCGCCCGCCCCCCTCTCAACCTATTGTCAAGTGTTGAAAAATATCAATTTACAAAAATTTATAAAAAAAAAATACAAAATTTGTACACATTGTGCAAAATTATACAAATTTACCTGTGTGTGTGTGCGTGTGTGTGTGCGAACGCAATGGCGCTAAACGCTGAGCATCAACTGAGCTGAGCTGAGCGAGCGACAGATTCCAAGATTTGTGAAACGTGAAAAGTAGCTGAGAAAATCAACAACAACAACAACTCTGCCCAAAAATGTCAACTTCAACGATAACAGCAACAACTACAGCAGCAGCGGCGTCAACTTCGGCTGCGACGCCCCCACCAAGCAGTGCAAGCAGCGGCGGTCGCAGCAGCAGCAGCAGCAGCGCCGACTGTCGTAAATTCTCACCAAATATATTCAACAAGAGCAAATGCAGCCATTGTTTTCGCCAGCGAGAGGAGCATAGCGCAGCCGCCTTGGAGTGCAATAGGGTGAGTTGACTGATCTGCCCTGAGGTGTGTGTGGTGTGTGGTGGGGTGTGGGGTGTGCGGAGAAGAAGAAAGAAGAGTTCGACTAGTGTCGCCCAAGTTTAATATATAAATTTCGGTTCGATTCTGCCTACAAAACTAGATAGCCGAGTGCGTGTCTCTCTCCCTGCGGCTGCTGCTCCCCCCTCGCCCCCCCTCGTCCACTCTCACCACTCTCGTGTAAATTTATTGTTAGATGCAGTTTGTATATCTTATGGACTGGGTTGGTTTCTTGTTTTTATAGACTTGTAGCATGGGCCCATATAATGCTTTTCTTATGTTGCACAAATTGGGATGCTGCCTGGAATTTAGTCCAATTTATGTACTTTTTTGGGAAAAAATACACATGTATGTTGTATAAGTATATATATAAAGATTTTTAAAAATGGAAATCCAATGTTTTCTTTTGTGTGTAGAAATTGTCTTGTTGCTTATGTGAAATATGTAGCTCTACATCTATAAAAAAAAGATTAACTTGATTGTAAAAAATCGAGAATAAACACAAGTTTTTACTTCATTTTCAAAAATTGTTTGGATTAGTGTGAACTTGCTGTTCATTTTAATTAAACTATTTTTCGATTACTAAATTTTTGAGTAGGAATAATTTGTTTCGATCAATAATAAAATGAACATCGTTTGACAATTAATTCAATGCAAGTTTAGCTAAAAATAGAAGAAGTGTGTTTGAAAAATGTATCACATGATTTAAAACATTTAAAACAAACACGATAACTAAGCTAAGATAAAGAGCATCTTATCTAGATACTCGTAAGCTGTTTAGATTACTTTAAAATGCTTCGTTCCCATTTTATGATGATTAAGTTGATGATCATGATGGCATTTGCATAGTTCTTCTTCTTCGTAACTTTCACAAAAGAGTCTCAAATTTTCCAGAGCCCACGTGTAAATCATTTTTCACATTAGTGGCTCAGATAGATTTGTATACCATCAAATACGACGCTTTGATGTTTATTAAATACAAATTCCAGCATTCATAAAAAAAAAAATAATAATAATAATAGCGGGTTTAGGCTCGCTTGGGCTTGTCGTAAATTTTTGTAAGGCAGACGCGACAAACGATTTTCACTTTTTTTCTTCTCTTTTTTCTAACTAGCCCCAAACAAAATTTTATAGTATTGTGGATTTGATGTGTGTTGTATGCATTGATTGCTTTTTGTTATTTTAATTAGTTTTCAGTGGCATATTCCGACTAGCCGTAATTCTAAACGCAGATTCCAAGAAGCGATCAACGAGAAAAAACTGAAGAAAGGGAGAGTTTTTCTTTTGTTGTGCCGCTAGTCTGTAACTGTATGTGTGGGTCTCTATATATGGTTGAATATCTGATGATCAGCGTTGTCTTCGCTGTCGTTTTCACAATATACATCTATGTGCACATATATATATCAGTTCTTAATACTACTGCTACCACTATTTCAGTGTAATACATAAATGGAATAGTGTTTTAAAGCATTTTCTTGGGAAACTATCAGATCCCAAGAAGGCGAGTTTGTCAAAGATTGCAATTGTAAAGTAAGATAACAGCTCTAGAAAAAACTATATATTTATATAAATATATAAAAATGATCCCAGTGCGATTTGTACATAGAATAGCTTTTTTTTTCTTTTCTTTTAGAGTATTATTTATTATTATTACTTAGGAGGCCGTACACTGCGACCTCCTGGACTAATTTGGCCACTCCCCTGTAAATGAGTTAAAGTGTTCTGCCAAGAGCAATCAGGTGCAGAAGTGCAATAATTTTACTGGGTCTTAAGACACACTTAAGACACTATATATATATATATATATGTGTATACCATATGATTGAGGCAACGAAAGTCGGTTACTTGAGCTGGCGCAAAGTACATACAAGTAAATCGAACAGTTGTGCTTTTGAAATAAAAGAGACAAACAAGCAAACAGACAAGCATCTATCGATATACTATTTCCCAACTGTTTTTCAGCCCCTTATTGATACAGTTGTTCCCCTAAAGCAGCTGTTGACTTTAATGTATTTCTATTAAGTTGAAGCTGTATACGCATATATATTTAGATACATGTGTACCAAAACAAATTCAAATACACGCTGTAGAGAGAGGGAAAGATAACTACTACTACTATTTGCCAGTGAATAAAAATATACAAATTAAATGCCTGGTAATTTTATTGAGAAATCCATATCGTATCGGATTCCGCACAGGTCGCAAGTGCTGCTATAGGTTTTTCACGGCTGTCAAAATATTAATAACAATAATCTATTGGCCTCGGGGTCTATGACTTCCTCAATGTAGAGTTTTGGCCCACAAACGCTGTGTTGTTGGCTGTGCTAATTTCTTGGGGGTCATCCGTTGATTCTGCCCCAAACGGAATCACAACACTCTTCTACCACTTCTGCATCATCATCTGGCTGTGTGAAGTGTTCTACTCATGGACACGTTTTAAGCATTTGGTTAACAGCTTTTTTATTGTTGTTATTGTTATTTGTCGTTGTTGTGGTTGTTGTTGTGGTTATTGTTGTTGTTGTCTGCGGCAAAATTGATTTCTACACTTAGCCCACAAAAAGCAGATTTCCTCTCGCCGAATTCGCTGCTGGCTCGAGGCTATTAAAAACTGTAATTCACATCAATTAAAATGATGCCAATTGCCGCAAAAAGAAAAAATGAAAAAATGAAAAAAAGAAAAAAGACAACCAACAAATAAACAGCTTTTCAGCTTTTTGACACACCAAATTAATTGCGGCCCCAGAAAAACAAAAGGCGACAACAACAAATTTTCAAAACGGCTGCTTGTAAACTGTCATTGAAATTGAAAACATCTCTCGACTTATTCAGAACAAATTTTGTTTGCCCGAAAGCTATGAATTGAGAAAATTGAATAGAGACAAACAAATAATTCGGGTCAGTTGCTAAAAATGTATTTGGCTTAAATAGAAATTAGAGAATATATTAATAAATGACTCATGCGCGACTATGAGGTACCCTGTAGGCATGCTTCAAACACTTAATTGTATTCCTATTGATAAATAGATATAAACATGTTAATTCATTTTTTGTTTTTAGCTTCCGTAGAAGCCAAAGGTTAAACATAATCATTTAATTCAATTGATGATTAAGCGGCAAATCTCAATCATTCTCAGCCGCTAACTCTTTTCCTCTTATACTATATATATATATTATTTATATTTATATATTCTATTTATTCAATTCCGTCTCAATCATTACTCTATTCATTCCCATTTCGAGACTCAATCCTTCTAAGCAACCTTCAACTCCATTTTCTTTGTGTCATCTACTGAATTATATACTCTCTTGTGCATTTCCCGGGCAATGGGCATACATAAAAATAGATGTCGCTCGCCTTCCGCTCTGATCACTGGCCTGCAATTAGAAGGCGTTCGCAGCTGCAGCCAGAGCTGGGGCCTTGTGCGGTTAATCACCTAGACGAAGACCGAAGACGAAGAAGACGACAGACCCCAGGCACTTGGTAGCACATTGCCAACACACCGGTCGGCTCCCCCTAGGCGTTTCTTCTAAATTTAGAAGCACTTTACATTTGTTTTTTTTTTTTCCTTCATCTCTTTTTTGTTTTCGTTTTTTGTTTTTGTTTTTTGTTTGTTTCGCTTTGTCTTTGGTGTTGTGTTTGCTGTGCATAATGTGAGCATAATTGTTGCATTGCATCTGCATCTAAATCTGAAGGCTTCGCGGCAGCTCTCGAATTACCCATGTGGACGACCACCAACAGCTGACCACGTTGGCGGCTTTGAGAGACACTTAAAAGACCGCACCTCAAGTGCGAAATTCAAAAGAGGATATCCATTCAACTCGTTGAAGTGTGAAGTTTTAGCGAACCTTTCAAACTAACCGCCGCCGCATTAGTTAGGCAATTATTCTGCCTCTTCTGCATTATTGAATTCCACTGCCACAGTTGTAGCATTTCATAATGATGCCGATCATCATTGCTGGCTTCGATTGCGGAATGATGAGTTTCCTTCGGGTTGACGGCGGGTCAAAGGCTCTCCACGTTGACAGTCGAGTTGCCAAAGTTGCCGCAACGCAAACTTGTCGTCGTGACTGGGCAGTGATAGTAACAACCAACAACATCAGGTCAAAATCTAACCCATTATTTGTCGGGCTGGCCATTTGATACAGTGGGGCAAATCGTTGCCTACTTGGTTGAAACAGTAAATGATAATACGATAGATCCTATATAACATTCTACTACTATATTATAATATAATAATTATGAACGAATGTCAATGGCATTAAAAAGTTCTCCATTTATTGAGCAACATCTTTGTTATTGGTAAATTTAAATACATATTAGTTCTTGTACAATCATTGCTAGACTTTGTAGTTAAATTACAGCATTTTCAAACTAACTTAAGTATCTTGATTCTTATTTATTATGCCGAATGCTTAAAGCTAAATAGTAGAAAATTAATTGTTAATACGATTAAGAAGTTAATTTAATTGTTTCCTTTCTATTTTTTGTCTTTGTTGTGTTGAAAAGCAGCTTTTTAACATTCCGAAATTTTCTTCGTTATAATTTATACAATATTATAATTATTTTTGTATTAAATTAAGTATGCCGAATAGAATATGTAAGTAAGTTTTACTTTGATTTGGTTCCACTGTACTCCTTGCTATTGCCCATAGTATTTGTATTTGTGTTTGCGTTTGCGTTTGCTATTTGCCAGTTGGGCGTCCAACTTTGTTGCCTATCCCCAAAAAAAGATCTCAATTGATCCCCGGGGTGTTATTGAGCTATTGGCAGCACGCCAGCCTCGGCTGGCGGTTTCAATGTTGTGCTTGAGTCCGTTCTATTCTCAATCCTCGCATCTCGCACGTCGTCCCCCGCTCCTCGCTCCTCGTTCCTCGCTCCTCGCTCCTCGCTGCACGTTCCACTATTGCCCTTTGTGATCGTGGGCTGTTCTGTTCGGTTTTCTGTGCTGTTGTTTGTCAGCCAGATAAACACATAATAAATATTACCTTTACACACCTTCCAGGCGACATGGCAGTCATCCTAGCTGAACACGAACACAAACACAAGCACATCTACGGTAAATACAGTACGTGCACGTGCAAAAGTATTGATACAAAAGAGACATGAATCAGTCCGTAGTTTAAGTGTTAGAAATTCATGTCAGAAGTAGCTGTAAATTCAAGCCGAATTTTAAGCCTAATTTTCAGTACCAACTATTTGGATAAACTACCTTTCTTTGCAAGCCTTGAACTCTTAATTGCAATCAGCAATCAAAAACAGCCTGCATATTATTTATTGGCCTTATTAATTTATTTAAAAAACCAACAGAGTTATTATTATTTAGTTTTAGTTCTTATTGCCAGCATATTATTCATTTGCCACTATGGCAAACGTTGTTTTTACATAGTTAAAGTATTTTTAGATTTTATTGTTCGGTGCCTTTGGGCCTATCTTAAGAATTGCAACAAAACAGTTGCGGGAGAATTATTTAAAATTCTGGCAGCGACTTTGACGATTTTTGCAAGCATTATTTACATATTCTAGTCAGTTATTTTGCGCTGTGTACGCTTGTTGTGTGTGTGCCTTAAAGTTTGCTTTGGCCTTTCTGCGTGACGTGCTCAAGTGAACTCTTGTTGTTGTTGCAACGTTGATTGATTGTTTGGCTTAGAAGTTGTTGTTGCTGTTGTCGCTGTCGGTTCTTGAAGAGGGCGTGTTGTGCTGTGCTGTGCTGTGCTGTGCTGTTGTGCGGATATTTGCATTTTTCTAGGTTAATTAGTTAGCCAGGTGCATTGAACTTTAACAGGTAGCCCAGCTAGAAACTTGCCTAACAGAATTCAGCGCTTTTGGGGTCATCTCTCTCTCTCTCTCTCTCTCTCTCTTTCTCTCTCTGCGCTTTTATCTAAGTATCTGCACGATAAAGCAACACGGCAGAGTCAACAACTTTTAGAGATATATATATATGTATGTATAGGATATGAATGCAGATGTGCAAGTGAAAAAAAAAACAAAAAAACAAAGCAGATACAGCTACTTTGATAGAGGAGTCATGTTTGCATAAGGTTGACGCCAGATATTTCTAAGCACTGTCTTCTGATAAGATACAACATTTCTTTGCTTATCACAAGTTGTGTTGCCGTTGCTTCTTTGTAGCTGACTTTTATGTTTGCCTGCTGCAATTAGCCGCAGCTTGCAACTTCAACTCAACTTTAACGCCAACAGCGATTCCGATTTCATCTGCTCGTCCTAAACTTAAGCAGCTGTATTGTTGTTGTTTGAATTCTTGTTGTTTTTAGTTTATTTTTTTTATTTTTTTTTTTTTTTTTGCATGCGGCAATTAATAGCACGAACCTTTCTGTCACTCAACATGAGCAAGGTTGCCTCCAACAATGGGCCAGAGTTGCCAACTTTGCTGCCTACTGACATTCATCGCTTTGGGGCAAGCAGCGAGCTGTAGAAGCCTTATCGCACCACACAAACACAAACACAAACAACAGCAATCATCAATCAAACCAGCAGTCGCAACAACAACGAGCCTGGCCAAGAACATCCACAACAACACCAACAACTGTGCTGCAACAATATAAAAGCCCAGTTAAATCAACTTCTTAACGCAAACAGCTTCATCTTTTTTTCTTTTCTTTTTTGCCCTTTCTTTTGGATTTCTTCGCCATTAGATTTCTTCATTAAAGAAAAGCAGGCCGGCAACTGGCAACTGGCAGCAGTCAAAGTTTGCTTCTCTATTCCATTTCCATTTTCATCATCATTATTATTATTATTTTCGCTTTATTAAGGACGATGCCTTATAGATCTATACTTATTCACAATAAACGTCTAAAATTGCATAGATATTATATTTTTTTTATATTATGCTTGCTTATATTATATAATGCAATTTAAGAACTTTTAGTTAAAGTTTTCTGCAATCTCTGCAATCTATTTTTGATTTATTTATTTATTTAATATGGGCTAAGAATCGTCCAAAAGACGTCTTTGAGTAATTACAAACTTCAATTCTAACATTTTTCATTTTCAAAACTCCTTTTTATTAAAGCTAAGTTTTTCTTACCGCTCTTCAAATTACTCATCTTCTTGGTTTTCCCCTGCTTGAATTCTGCTTAATGGCGAAGGGGTTTTCAGTGTTTTTTATCTGACAGCCTCATCCGCAGCCATTAGACTACAATGATTTTGCCACTTCATAGATCAGAAGATCATCAGAGACTAAAGCAAAAAAGCGGTCTTGAGTTGAGTTCTCTAGCAATCTTAAGATCTCCACGTCAATGCTTGGATTCACTTGGTTAGAGTATATTGCTTCTGCCACGAAATGTGTCACACATTTTGAAATATATTCATGTATGTTTCTCACTATACCTACTATCTAATTCTCACACTTATTATTATCTGGTTCCCTTAGTTGTTCTTAAATATAATTAAAGGGTATTTTAACTTCGTCGTGCTAAAGAATACTTCTTGTATTTGTTCTATGTTCTATGCTCTTGGCTACTTCGCCCGTTTTTCCGCGCTCTGCGACATTTTGCTGCATAATTGAATTCTTATTTTTATGCCGCAACGCTTTTGTTGCACCCCAAGGCGGCATGCAACTAGATTTCTGTTCAAATGCCGCTGAGTTATGGCTCCATCGTAACTTGCACCTGTAGTAGCTGCAACAAGCGCAACAAGGTGCTGCAAGATAGCTGACGGCATTAGATCGTTGCAGATTGCGGAAGAAGGTATTTCTTGAAATAATGGCGTGTTGAGAAGGGCATCCTGATGCCGTCCGAGATGATTACTTAATATAATTATGATACTTCCAGCACCTGCATTATATTTTCTTGGTGCAAGCTAATTAACTGCAATCACCGTTTAATTGAAATGCGATTAACGCAATTGCGACTGGACACGGCCTGAATTTCCCGCTGATTACTGATAATTTTGTCATTAATATAAATAGGAGAAATAATCGAGCAACACTTGTGAATCTAAACATCGATATTATATACGCAAGTTATAATAAAGACCTCGTGCGCGATCTACACTGGCAAAAACATGTGCACCACAACCACTATAAAATCAGAAATCATTTCTTGACCCTTGTATTATAATTTTGTCGTGAACTTTGTTACGCATTCAAGAAGAAGTCTGCCAACCTATAAGGGATATATATTGATCAGTAGACTAGTCGAAATAACCTTCTCCGTATGTCTCTCTGTTTCCTTGCGAACTAGTCCCCGATCGATTTAAAGCTATCTTGATGCAAGGTGGAACATATTCGTCTTTTTACCACAGGCAGTACATGTGTCGGAGTCGGTCGGATCGGATCAGTATATTATATAGCTGCCATAGGAACGATCGGACGTGAGAGACGTGCGATTATGCTCCCAACATTTGAACTAAGAAAACTATGAGAATCAGAATACTATATCAAATCGCTTTCATAGGAACAATCGATCGATTTTTTAAATTCACAGCCACATTTAAATGATGGCAATTTGGTTCCGTTCTTTGGCGTGCTTATCCTTAATATATCCTTTCTTTCTTGTATTTTTTTTTTCTCTAAATATTCAAATGTTTTTTTTCTTACCATAGAACAATAAAATACACTTTGCCAATTTGTTTGCCATTGAAAAAGTCGAGCGATCGTCTCAGGTAAATCTCAGCTGTGCTTCGTCTGAGAAGATATGTAAATCTATTGTTGTTATAGCTGTACGGTCAGTCAAGGTGACTGAGCGGGGGGAGCAAGCGAGACAGAGCCAGAGACAGAGAGAGAGAGATAGAGAGAGAGAGAGAGAGAGAGAGAGATCGAGATCGAGATGGAGATGGAAACCGAGAGGCAGGTGATGAGTAAAGTTTTGAGCATGGACTTAACACTTCCAGGAAGAAGTCTCGTTTTTTTGCTGCTGCTGCTGCTGTTGTTGCTGTTGCTGTTGATGTTGTCGTTGTTATTGTTGCTGCTTGGTATTCACAGACAAAACAGATAAATCATTTGAAAGCACCGCTTATTTGGCAGTCTAGAATTTGATTATGTTTGCTTTTTTGTTTTTGTGTGGCTTTTGAAATGCGTAAAATGTTTTGCGATTGGGGCTTTTATTTTTACTTTTTTTTCTTGAGTTCTTAGAAGACATTTGGCATATCGAATGAATGAAGCTAAAGATTTGTTAAACTGATTGGGACGTGCCCAGCACAAAGAGAGAGAGAGAGAGAGACAGCGAGAGAGAGAGACAGAGAGACAGAGACAGAGAGACAGAGACAGAGAGAGAGAGAGACAGTAGATATTGTACGACGACATTCCAGTGCTCAGATCATTGAAGCTGAAGCAACAGAGAACCGTAGACATTTATTAACTTCTATATGCCGATGTATGGATATGGAAATATGTATGTGATATAAAGCTTGCCAATTACCGTCTCAAAATAGACAAAATGAACAAAGACCACAGCGAAGGCAATGCTTTTATTTACAACCAATAATTTAGGCAGCCACCACACAACAAAAACAACAACAACAACAGCAACAGCAACAACAACAGCAACAACCACAATAACAATAACAACACATGCTAAATTATGTAGGTGGACATGATAATTTTGGCTTTGCACACACCGACACTCCACAACAACAGAGACAATGAGCCAGCCAGGGAGCCCCCAAGGTTTCCCCTGGCCGAACCAGACGAATCACAAACAGATTTCCAAGTCGCGCCCAAAAATAGCAGCAGAAACGTCAACGTCTCTCACCCCTTCCCCCTTCCCCCATTCCCCTTCCCCCACCTGCTCCCCGCCATCGACCCCTCGCTGCGCCAGTCGCTGCCCTCAGGCGCATTTTATTTAAATAAAATAAATTTGTTGTCTGCTGCCCAAAAACAGCGCAAGCTGCAATTACTGTAAATTTGCACAGACAAATAAACGGAGTAGACCCCTAGCTGCAATTTAGATACTGCATATGTACATATATGTACATATGTGTGCATATGTATATGTGTGTACATATTTATGTAGATGCAACGTTGCAGGGCGCAAACTGGCAAATGATATCCTCAAGAGTTCAACGAAAGCGAAAATACCCAACGTGGGTATTCTTGAAACAATTCGTGTAAATTTATTTATATTTGTGTTATGCACTAGTGAGCCATATGGCTTAATCACTCATGATTTTTAGATCGATATTTTTAAAAAGTAATAACAGCAATTTGTCAGCACGTCGAAGATGTCGAATCTAAACCTAAATGACTATTGAAATAAGCGGGGAAACTTTAACGAAAGGGCATACTCAGTGGGCAGGTAAAGTCCATCGATATTCTCGAATCAAGGGAATTTGTGTAATAAATAAAACAAAACTCGATGTACGTTTGGCCGACGAGTACTTAGATTTCAAATTTGAAGACTTAAGCGGGGTTGGACATGGCTTAAACCACTTTGCTATATGTATATATATATATATATACATTATGGGGTGTCTTCTGCCTGTAAGCAACATTTTGCAGATTGTTTAATTGCTTACAACAATATTTCAGTGTTTTCTTACCTTGTGAGTGGAATTCCCCAAATTACGCCTTGTTCACCAAACTAATAAACCAACAACTAGCCCTGGACTTGAACCCAAATCTTCATTAACTTAAACTTAAGCGTAGTCTACCAATTTGTGTTTAAATATGAATATTAATTTAATTTCATTTGTTCGGGCAAACTTCATTAGTTTACTGAACCAAATAGCTGTACACTTTGGAGTTTTCGGGATTGCAAACGCTTAACTGCACTGAAATTACATTTTAATAGGCATTTGTTTTTTTTCTTTTTTTTTTTCTTTTGCAGCGCATGCTTTTGACAGCGGGTGGGTGGTGCGTCTGCCCCCCAATGCCGCTGCTTTTGTAGTATCCACCTCCAATAATGTTTAAAGTTTGTCTTCGATTTGTTTGGCTCTTGTACGTGGGTCGCAGTCAAATGTGGCAAACGAAGGCTGCTGCTGCTGCTGTTGCTGTTGTTGGCGACAAAAAAAAAAACTGCCATAAACAAATAACTATGCCACTGCCGATGGCAATAGCTGAACCAATGGCTCTGGCTCTGGCTCTGACTCTGACTCTGTCTGTGACTTGAGCGAGCTCAAAGCGAGCAGATCATGCACAGCAATAATGTGGCAAAGACTCAGACTCAGCCTTAGACTATGTGGCACGCTAGACACACCCGAGCCGAGCTGAGCTGAGCTGAGCCGAACCTATGCAAATGTCTGTGTGTGTGTGTGTGTATGTTGTGGGGCTAAATGATCCAACGCCGAGTGGAATTCAGCTCATGAAATATTTAGGTGTTTGCCGTATTTGAGCACGTCTTGCATAATTTGTACGTTTGTACTTTTAATTAAAGTTATCTCAGATATACAAATACGTACTTCTTGCCTGCCCGTATTCGGGCAGCGAATTCGGCTTGCCACCTGATTTTAGAGCCAGTCCCATGCCACAAATACTATTAGCGGTGACCCCAGGGCCACACGGGGTCAATAACAGCCAAATATCTGGCTATAATTAGCCTTTGTCATAGTGCACAAGACATTTATAAAAACAAACATTTAACGTATTGGCCAATTATGAGCCATTTGTTAAATAAAAAGAGGCAATAGAAAACGTCTGCGTTCTGTTGATGTCTTAATGGGTTTTCTGTTTATTTCTTTTTCTTTGTTAATTGATGAACTTAATTCTGATTAGTCCCATGTGCGACTATTTAAAATATTTACTAATGTGTTTTTCTTTCTTTCATTTTCAGGTATGTACCATAAATTAGTGAGAACTAATATGAAGCCTGTGCCAAAGGTTTGTGCATATTTTGACTGTTATAAATGGATATTAGAAGAGATATAATCATGGATTAAGTGTGTTGTATTAAGAGAGGACTGTAATCTGTTAATCAACATAATAATCAAATGTATGGGAAAGTAGTTGAGAATAGACGACTCTTGCCCAAGAAAACACTCTACTCAAGAAGCTGTTTAGTGAATACATATTTCTGCCAGGGCATATAATCATCGTCATACCTCCGCTGTTGATATTTGAACAAAAAATAAGTCTAAATGTGGATGATATTTACTCTTAATTTATTTGTCAATAAAAAGTTAATTTAATTATAGCCAAAAAAGTTGACATGCGTACGTCGTTGATTAAATCAACTCCCACGTTTAACACGGACAAATTACAAAAGCTGAACGATGACGATTCGCAATTGTTGCTTTTATAAACTGACATCAGGCTCCGAGCAGTCATTGGCCAAAACTGTATGGGTTTTATGTTAGGGAAAAACTGTGTCAAAGTTGTTTGGATTCTCGCCGGCTTATAAGGTAGTATTACTCTGCCTTCTTACTTTTACAGGTTTTTTATACCCTGAACACATTAAAAATTTATAAAATGGGTATAATGGCTTTGTGCAAATGTGTGTAACAGGCAGAGGAGTGCAACGCCGGCCCCATAAAGTATATATATGCTTGATCCACCCCAAAAGTCGACGCAGATCCCAGAAACTACAAGAGCTAGAGACTTGAATATAAGTTCTCGTATACGCCACGCAGATCAAGTTTACTTAATTGTATCGATAACATTTCGATTTCCAAAAGCATAAGAGACACAACACATTTTAACACATTATTCTACATTGGGACATTATTGATAAACTTGACAAATAATATCAAGATGAGAAACACCCAAGTTAAAGTCTAAAACATATTCTCATATTGATCCCTCACTATCAGCAGGATCGATCATTTTCTATATGCATAAATATGCACTTGCATGTATGAGAAAGGGAAAGATAATCGACGAATGTGTGTGTATCCTCAGAGCACTTCTACGCATGCTTACATTTGAGTGGGAAATTTGGCAACAAAAGTTGAATTTTTTTTTAATAGGTGAGTGCACAGGGTATATCGGAGTTGAGTTCACTCGATTACAGTCTTCTTACTTGATTTTGTATGTTACGTTCTTCGAACACTTTGCCATTTAACTGTATTTTTTTTTATCATTTTGCAGCGAATTTCACGTTGTGTTCGCCGTGTTTACATTTTCGCCACGTTATCACTTATTAACCCACTTCCGGCCGCGGCCGCAGCAGCAGCGAAGAGAAATTAATTTGTAATGACAAACAATAACATAGAAAAGAGATAGAAAGGCAGACCGAGAGAGAGAGAGAGAGAGAGAACATAAAAACAGTAAAAACAATTTACAGAACCTAGAAAATATCATAAATCATGATGGCAAATTGGGCTAATGTCATCTCTCGTGTGAAAGTCGCCGACTCGTCTCAAAACGTCGCTGTGCCTCACATTTTCACGCGAATTAAGTAATTTCCACTTAATTGATCTAATTATTTTGCATTTAACATACATTTCTCGCCGTAGAAATGGGGCGTGGCTTAGTGGGACACCTTCTGTTTCGATTGTTAATTGAATGTCCACCACACAATGCGCTGAAGTGTTCAACGTGTTTCATTCATTTTCCTTTCAGTTGACAAATGCGGCAGCAACACAAAACAACAACAGCAACACAACTCGCACATATCCACAGTTTTCGGTTGATCTATGTATGTACAAATGTACAGATGTATGTATATTTGTACATATGTATGTATTTGGCCTACTTTATTTCCATTCCATTCGTTTAGCTTGTGGTACAAGGCAGTTGAGGCAGTTAAGAAGGAAACATCAACATTATTTCAGTAGGTTGAGCACTTAATACACTAACCAAACAAATTGCAGATATGTTTACGATTTATTCTATCCTTTATTTTAATTTATTATGATATATAATTATTATAATAATATTAAATCTTTATGTTTTGTTTGTCTATGGATGTAAAAGTCGATTATTCTTATTTATCCTATTTACTTTGTTTTATATTTCATTCATATTCATTCATTTTGTCAATGTAGTCGAGATGAAAATCATCAATATTAATATGAAATATACATTTATATATTTTAAATATTTTTGTAATTATAATATATATATTTATATATATATATATATATACATGATCTACACAAATTTAAAAAAAAGATTCATAATGAGAATTAAAGTTAAGTTTAAGAATTCATGCACAAATTCCATGGATTTTCAAAAATTCTAATACCAACTTGCAATGTGAACAAATATTTGGTGTATGCTTGTTTAGTATAGCGTATATGAAATGTGTTATGTGCATTGGTAATTGTAACTTTTTAAAAATCAATTCTCATTGTTTTTCTGTGTTCATTAGAGTCGCATTTGAAGTCGCTTTTGACTATTGACAAGGTCTAGGTGCAGCCTCTGGGACAGACGGACAGGCGGACAGATCGGACGGACAAGTCGACAGCTCTGGAGCGTTGGACAATTGATTGCTTTACAGATTTCAATTTGAATTTATATTTACTTTGGATTGGCTGTCATTCAGATTTCTTTTACAGTGCCTCACACGCGCGGCCAACGTCATTGGAACAGTCAGTGGAATATGAGTGTCAGTGTGAGTGTGAGTGTGAGTGTATGTGAGTAGCCGAAGTCTAAGCGTGGTTCATGGTAATTCACACACAAAGCAGTTAGCTTGGAAATCGCATCTTGTGATTACTAAACTAAGTATCTTTGGATAGCAAGTGCAGAAGGCAGTCAAATCTTTGGCACTTTTTTGGGCAAACAGAAAGGCAAAGAAAGACTTTTCCCAGCGCGAAGCGCGGCCAAAGAACAAACAGCTACCAACATCCGTTGCAGGGCTACTCTTCAATTTGATTTATTTACTTCTTTTTTTTGTTTTGTTTTGTTTTGTTTTTGTTTGCTGCCAAAATCAAATAATTATCTTTGGGGACTACTGTGGGCCAGCCGAGTACAAGATACGAGATTCAAGTTCAACTACTTAAGACATGATCAACCTGCGAAGTATCTACAGCTCATTGCATGAGCATAGGAATCAATTTTTGCGGCGGGCAAATTACTTTGATTCGATTTGTGAAGTTTGCCGGGACTGCGGACTGCGGACTGAGACTGGGACTCGAGCTCGGACTTTGACTGCGTCTTGGACTTGGACTGGGACTGGGACTGGGACTGGGACTGGGAATAACACTGAGAATGAGAACTATACTTGAAGCAACGCTTTTATGTACCGTTGGCGCCCTTTGCCAAGCAATTCTCGCCCCGTCTTCATCGTGATCATCGAAATCGACATCATCGGCATCGACAGTCTTTGTTGAAGCTGTTTGCTAACTTGCGTGTGCTTTCGTGTGTGTGTGTGTGTGTGTGTGTGTGTGCGAGTGAGTGTGTGTGAAGTAATCGGTAGTTGCGGCTCAAGCAGCCTCAGAGCAGCTCTGTCTCTGGCCTCAAATGTTGTTGTAAGTATTCCTCTTCTTCTTTTCCGTTCTCTGCTCCGCTCAGCGAAAGGTTGTTGAACTTGCTGTACAACAGCTTGGTTTCAATTTTGTTCCCTCAATCAGTTGCCTGCCTGTTCTTTGGCTTTTGTGCTTGTTCTTGTTGAGCCCGTTCATTCGTCGCTACCCCCCTCCCCCCTCCCCGCTACCCCCTTGCTTGTTCAGCAACTCACTCATAGGCCGTACATTGAGTTCTATTATAGGAAATTATATTATTATTATGTACTCCAGTCGCCGCTCTTGGGCCTTTGTTTGTGTACACATTTTTACTGTTATTCTACGCAGTGCTCGTGTCCGCTCCCCTATCTTTTTTGGCTCTATGCAAATTCTTATCTCCGCATTGAAAAAACCTCACAGCTTAGTTAAGCTGATTTAATATTGAAATAGTTATGTAGCTACTAGTAAGAGCCTTGGAAATAGCCTCACAGCTTAGTTAGGCTGATTTATTAATATTGAAATAGTTATGTAGCAACTAGTAAGAGCCTTGGAAGCACTTCCAGCTTGTGCTCATTTCATCCGACCTCGGAGACCTGATTAAAAATTAGAGCATCGCGTTATTCATAGTTGCGCTGCCCAAAAATCTGCTGAACAAAAGCCAATATGATAAGGCTTGTTATTTAAGTATTGTATTTTTTTTCCACCCCGCAATGAAAAACATTTTTTTGGCTCAAAAAATGATTTATTTTCAGAATTTTATTCTGCACCTGATTTGTTTGAGTCGAACTGGGTTTTATGTAAAATATAGACTTATTTCAATAAACAATGGTTCCTTTTTTTGTAATACTTTGTAATGCAAAAATTGAATTTTAAAATCCGGATTAAGCAAACACTTAATTACACAAATATTCTAACTTCGTTGTGGTAATTGTAGTTCTTAACTTTCAATCTTAAGAATTTAATTAATCTTGGTTTTTGATACTTTGTACCTAGTAGTATTTTAATTTAATTGGAGTTATAATATATCTTGAAATTCAATCTTAACAATTTAAATTATCTTTTTATCCTTTCACTAATCCAACTCGTTTCCTGCCTGAACCGAAATGATTTACGGTTTATTCAAATGAACCATATCTATAAAATTAATTTTATTGTTTCCTTAGCTTAATTAGATTCTGTCGTAACTTTAAGTAAATGAAACAAAGCAATTAAGTCTTATCAGCGTCTCTCTCTCGCTCTCTCCCCCTCTCCCCCTCTCCCTCTCTCTGATGCGCTTAACTAGCCTCTCGATTACTATCACAATTTGTTGTTTATTCCAATAGCAAAGTACAAATATTTAGTGTCGACGTCGTCGTTTGTTTTTAGGGTCACTTAAAAACGTGACGCTTTTTGACCTTACCGTTTTATGTGCGTTCTTTTTATAGGCGCCTTTGAAGATAATGATAATGAAATAAAGAGTTTACAAACAAATAACCTTAGCATTGAACACCTGAATAGATGAGTTTATTATGCCCTTGAGGTGACGTCTGTAACGCGTTGACCCGTTTCGGAGTTCATAAAGTACATATTCCTGATCAGCATTAGTAGACGAGTCGATATAGCCATGTCCATCTGTTCGTCTGCTTCTATGCAAACAGTAATTATGTCGAAGCTGATCGGTTCACTATTTCATATAACTTATATGGGAATGATCCGTTGAAAGATGAGTTCTTGCATATTGCATGAACAATTATTTTTGTTGAACAATTTATGCTTTTCAACCTTGCCAGTGATGCGTGTTATTCTGTTCCCCAGAAAAAACTCTGAAAATGGGACTGCTATGTCATATAGATCACATTAAAATCAATCGGTTGGGTTTTTTATATTTATGGTAAAAAGGAAACCCCAATATGATATTTTTTCGTGTTTAAGATAGCCTTTCATTCTTGTTTCTAAGCAAATTTCGAGTGGAAGATATTTATTTTAATATATATTTTTTGATGAGATGCAGATATTTATCTAAAAATAATAACAATACAAAAGCTTGATGATCTGAGCGTATGCAAATTTGTTCTTTAATACGTGTTGAATCCACCATTTTATATACATACACGAATATTGAATATTATATTGAATTTGATCATTTTCCGTGTACAGCTTTGTTAGCTGAGGCAATAAATTCTATAAATTGCTAATATATGTTAATCAAACATTAATATTAGAGATGAAACGTAGTTATAATAAATGAAATATGTGTTGCGGTTAACTTATTATACAGTATGTTAATAGGTGGGTTGGGTAACGGTTTCTGCTGCATTCGGACGTGTTGATTTTGGGGGCTGGACGGCCACGTGTGTGCCCCTTTGGACATTCTTAGTCGACACATTTAGCAGATCGTGTCCATAAATCATCTGCGAGTCTCTTGTTGCAAGGCCTCAGCCTTTTCAGCTGAGCTTTTGCGCAGCAATAAATCAAATGAATTGCGCCCGTCAATTGCTATTAATTTCATTTCGCGTTGCTCAAAGAATTGTATATATACAATATATATACAATATATATATATATATATATATATATATATATATTTTATCAATATATATATATTTATGAAATACGAAAAGGCATAAATTATGTATTGCTAAAAAGCAAATGTCATAAGAGTCTGCCATGTGGCATTGTAGGAATTATTGCAACTCTGTTGCGGCTGCCCCACTGTCTGCTTCGCTCAATTGTGTTGCAATGTGTGTCTGTGCGCTTGTGTGCTTGTGTGTGTACTTTTCTCGTCGTGTCAATTGCCTGAATTCGTTGACCGGTAAACCAGCTGACCAGTTGACCAGTTGACCACTTGGCAGTCTCTTAGTCACGGTTCATATGGCGTAAAAAAGAATTGTACATTTGATGTATCGATTAGTGCTATTTAGCTTGGCTTGCCGAGTTCACAGTTTATTTCACATTTTATATTTGTGGCAAGTTAACAACAAGAAACTGCCAGCCCTTGTCCCTAAGAGCAATAAGTAACATGGTTTATTAGTTGGTGACCTCTTTTTAAAATTTAAATATGCTTTTGGCTGGCTCCAGGTCAAGTGTTGTGTTTTTTTTTGATTTGTTGTTTTTTTATATATGTTTGTCTTGTTACTGTTCTGTCTTGTTTATGTTATTATTCTGATCAGCCACTTGAGAGACTTGTAATACAATAGTCTGCAGATATATTATACATATGTATATGAAGTTTGTCTAGTCCAAGTTACCACTGTATAATTTTAAGCCTTGGTCTAAAGCGAAAAGTTACAACCACAACTGAAACACACTGCTTGGCCGCATATTCATTCAGTTTGGTATCTCAAGCAAATGCTGCCCATCGAGTTACAAGGCCATTTTGGTAAATGCATTGCTTCAACTTTCTTGTTCGGCAGATCGAAACGCGTTAACAAGTGTAACATTGGCAATTTGTTATACAATTGGCTAGAACAACGAGCGTGAAGACAATAATGAAAACTACAACTACGGCCAAAAACAACAGAAACTACAATAACAACAACAAACATCAATCAACAACAACCTCCAAGGCAAAACTGGGGGCAGTGACCAACAACCAGAAACCAAAAAAAAAAAAGCAGCAACAACAAAAATGTGAAAACTTTTACGCCCTAATGACAGCCAAATGTTATGCAATTTTGGAAAATTGTCGCAAAGCATTTTAGTTAATTTCATTTTCCGCTTTGCTAACGACGCCCTGAACGGGAACTGGAAAACTGTGTGCGTGCACCGAACTGTACTACGATCGGACCGCTTCCTCCGTCTCCCAAACACCTCACAGATTATACGTGCATGATTATGTTTATTTTCCACTTCATTAAATCGCGCGACGACTCTATTTTGCTCGGCCAACGCGCCCCATGCCATATATTATGTAATTTCCTCAAAATTGTAACTACTTTGCGGGTATACCCTGTAAATTTGCAAAACGAGTATGATGAAGTTATGCAAAAGTACGCAACAGGCAGAAGAAATCATAAAGTATACGTGATCACGTCGATCTAGTCATGTCAGTCAATCTGTCTGCTTGCTTTTTAGTTTGTTTGAAGGTGATGATCTCAGAGGCAGATATATATTAAATTTATTTCATTTAATCGGTGACTCTCTCTCTCTCTCTCTCTCTGTCTCTGTCTCTCTTTTGATAACATCGATTTAAATCGATAGCAATAAAAAACACTATTTTAAACATATATGTATCTTTCAAATCATCTGTAACGACTTGAGCATAGGGTATCTGCAAGTCGAGTTCTATCAACAACGGTATTCAACTTGTTTATTTTCGTATTTGTTGATTTGCCTGCGCTTTCAAATGCGTTTGCTGCGATCTTTTTGTTTAGCTTTGCCATTTATTTAAACTTTATTATTCAATCAAATTGCATTGTGCAGTCGCAAAGCGTCAGCAAGCTCTCAGCGAGAGTTGGTGTTAGACAAGGGGACAGGGGCAATAACAATAAGTTTTCGGCTCTTGGCTCTTGGGTCTTTGTGTTCATTCACTTTTACTTTGTTGCCCAGTCATTAATACTCTTGAAAATCCAAAGTATTATGGAATTTTGATTGAGCCAGCAAAATGTTTAGAAACAGGAAGCGACCTGAGTGCCTTTTTCCCATTGTACATTTGAAGTCATCGTGATAAGGCAAAGATTTTCAATGATTGTTGTCCTGTAAGATTCCATTTGAATGCATTTATTGAACGGAACGAATGTTCTCGCGACTAATGAAGAGAATGTTCTACAGTTGAATAATAATTATTAATAGAGCATTAAAATGCCCGATTGTTTATAGCTTTTTTTTTTCTTTTTTTTTTTCGTTTGGCTTAGTAAGTAATCCCATTTTACTTAACGTGGCTGTGGTCCAATTCCAATTCCGATTCCAATTTCAATTTTCAGGCCGAGGTCACGATCTCAAAGCACAGTGCGCAAAGTGTGTCAGGGCGGGTGTGTGATGAGTGCGTGGTCTTCTCTGCCCCCAAACTCGACTACAGCACGGCTCCAAGCTGAACTGGGCACAATCTGTAGCGAAGCGAATAGCAATTGTTGGAAACGTTGCCATGACCCATTTTGGGGGAACACCCACTGATCATTTCGGCGGTCGCAGCGCTTTTGAAATGAGTTTTGTTTTTTCTTTTCCGTTTTTGGGGGCAGGGGGTAAGCTTTTACTTTTTTTTTTTTTTTGCTGCCCGATTTGGTTGCAACGTGTACCTGCAGCTAATTAGCTCTAATAAGGCCAGTTACCATTGATGTTGACGTTGTTGTTAAACCGTTACCGTTAGCATTTCTGTTACCGTTTTTTGTTGCTATTGTTGTTTCTATTACTGTTAGCGTAACCATTTCTGTTCTGTTGTGTTACACATGTGTATGTTGGACTAATGCATTGCTAATTAGCTCTTCAAAGAAAAAATAACCTTTCGCCACTGCACTTTCACATGCAATGAGCTATTGAATTACCTTGCCGCAGCCGATGTTTCCTATATAGGTGCAATAAATAATAGCAAATGCATTCACCATTGTTATTGCCCATGGCATTTCCATATTTGTGCAAAGTCCAAGCAGCCAACATGCCACAAATTTGCATGCTCAACTTTTACCAGACTATACGTAATTATCAAATGATCTAGGGGCTACTGTTTCGTTTTTGTGTCCGCATTACAAGCTGAAAAACACTTATCATGTGTATATATGGCAGCGCTACGATCTGCATATATATATAAACATTGTTCGACCTCAAGTCATTTGAGTATTCGACTACAAATGCCTTAAACACCTGGTTGAATAATGAATTGACTCCAGTTCGGATGAGCGAGCGATAGTCGATTTTGAGAGTGAGTGACTCGGTCGATAATTACAATGGATATACAAAAAGAAACAAACAAACCGGGGCAACAATGATTAATGAACAACTACAAGATACTCTGCAACAGCTTTATAGCCGGATTCTACTAAACCCATTCACAGCGTATTCACATTTCGCGTTTCCGTTGGCGTTAATGTGTGTGTAGCAGAATCAGCACTTAATTTACATTTTATTTGCCTTTCACTGTTCGAAAAAAACAATCCAATCAAAAAAAACACGAAATATTTGGGGCGAATTAAAAAAAATCGAAAGATGCTTTACGAATTTTGTCTATTATGGAAAAATGCATAGGCGACAACTTTGCGTTCTGAGAGCCTTCGAGAAAGAAAGAAAGGGATATAGGATAGGATAAGGCTCTGAATTGCAAATTGAAACGTAAAACAGAGCATATAAAACGCTTAAGCTTGCTTTTGAAGTTTTCGAAAAAACTTAGTCAAAAACATATTTATACATGTCAAGCAACATTTCATATCATCAAAGCAAACAAACATATTTGATTTCACCTACAAGCTATGCTTGCTCTTTTTCTAAATAAATAAATGCAGGGTATACAAATCAATAAGTTTTGATCAAGTCCGACAAAAAATAAAGAAAAACAATCAAGCAGGTAGAGTGTTGATAATGATCTCAACTGGATGTTATTGTTGCTGCGTTTTGTCGTAAGTAGGCTGCACTTGCGTTAAACTACAATTGTAAGTGTAACAAGTTTTTAATGGCGGCCCACGAAAATCGTCAATTTGTTTATTATATTTATTATTGTTTTTCTTACGAAATTACTTAATTTTTCAATATGGAGCGCGGAATTGTGATTGGAAATTGACAACAACTTTCACTTCAGTTTGCCACAACAATTGACAAACACCAAAGAAAAACGGCCGACGCTTGAACACGAATGAAAATATAGAGAAAAAATACAACTTGAGGCGAATTAATTAATTACGAATGCATGGAACGACTGGGCGCTGATAACTTCTTTCCTTCAGGTGAATGCCTATAAAAATCTAATTTAAATAAATTGTAATTTTATCTACGCCTAAAGAAAGAAAAACCTACTCAACGTATCTCCCTCTCTCTCTCTCCCCCTCTCTCTCTCTCTCTCTCTCGCTCTCTCCCTTACGCTTACTCTATCTTGTTGGTATTTCCTTTCTCTAAGTCTATTTCGCTTCCAAGTTTAATAGGTCTGTAAAAATATTTTAATTAGAAATTATTCAAAAATTGTTTTTTACGTTAGACACTTAAGTTTGCTTGGCTATTTAGTTGTGGTTGGTAAGAGGCTTTTACGTTCAGATTATTAACTAAAATACGCTGTGCACTTTTACGTAAATAAGCAATTAAAATGGTAGTTATGAGAATTGATCAATTATCTAGTTGCAAATCGAGCACCATCGATCAAAGGCGTTTCGCCAAGGCAAAGATAGCTGGAGCCAGCTAATTTACATGCCATCAAGCAAGCGTATTTCATGGCAAAGACAAGGTGTTTCAAAATATCAACACACTTGCTTTAACTAGTCATGATTATATCAGGGCGAAATGGACATAATCGTACTGTAGACAGACCTGTGTGTGGTATGTGTATCACGTTGTCGAGCCCCGAAGAACTTATGCAACAATGGCAGCAGTAGCATTGGCAACAATAAGAGATCTTGACATACTGGCAAAAAGTTTCTCACATTAGGAAAACAGCAATAACAGCAATGAAAAAAAAAAAAAAAAAATGAAAAAAACGACACCAACAAGTCTATGAGAAAAATCACACATTATCTTTTTGGAAAAATCAATAAATCAGAGCCGCAGCCAGCAAAGCAATTTTAAACAAAGCCTTCACCAAAACAACAGCAGAGGTCGTTTAAGAGTACAACAATCTGGCAGCCAAAATCTTAAATATTTCGCCATGAAAAATTGCACAAATATCATTGAAAGATGCTACTCCCCTGGCCACCCCTCTTCGCCACAAACCTTTTAATTCCAGCTGCTGCACAAGTAAAATGTCAAATATGCAATAAGAAGCAGCAGCAATAAAAAATAAAAACAAAAACAAAAACAAAAACTTGGCTTAGTGTCGTTTGCATTTTACATTGTTTTTTTAATGTTTTTTTTTTTTTTTTTTGTGTTTGAGTGGGGCGCAATTGTATAATAACAACAATTACAAGCTGCAAAAAATAAATGCAGTAACAATTTAAAGTACAAGCAAAAAATCACAGCCGCAACATCAGCAACCAGCCACCAGCCACCAACAACACCAACAGCAGCAAAAACAATCGACTGAAGGTAGTCGTTACTAACCCCGGCTACATTTTGTCGGGCTCCGACCTCACTTGACTTTTTTTCACATCGAAAACTTAACACAACATGAAAAACCAAGAAAAAAAAAACAAGAAAAAAGACCAAAAACCAGGCTGCTAAAAACTGGCAGCTTAATACATACTTAATAAGCTAGCTCCACATGCATTCAGCAAATATGTAAAAAATGCTTGGGGAAAAAATGCTTCACAGCTAACCCCGGTTCCCAGTTTCCCCGAATGTGCCAACTGGCATTCGGATTGTGTAAGCCCGGGATGCACCTTCAAAGATAATCGTATGAATTATGCTAGACACATTATTTATTGCATTATAATCAGTTTTTTTTTTTTTTTTCAATTACGGAATACGAATTTTGCAGGTCGCTGTCAAGCTGATTGTGTAATTTTTCCCTAAGGAAACAAACAGGAGAATAAATGTAGTAGAAATAATATTTTGATTCTTGAATCACTAACAGTTTATTAAGGAAACATTTAGTTTTGAATTGAACTGAGACTTAAAGCTTAAAGATAAACTTTGCTGAGAACATATATTAACAAGTGATAAAGTTGCAGTTGGCTGCGACTGCAAAATACTGTGTTACTAATATCAGCTGAAACCAGGTGGCAAGGAACAGGATGGGTAAGAAATTCACATGTCTACCTTTGAAGTAGGTCACCAGCAATTTACCAACCAAATTGGTGACTATAGCTTTAAAAGTGCGGGATATCTGTGGGCTTATCGATTTTCAATTATTGATTTAATCGATTTCTAGATCTATAGCACCCCAACTTTAACATTTCATGTGTTCTTTCGGTATCAGAGTGTGAAAATTAAAGTTTAAGCCAGACTCTTATTTCTCTGAATTTGTATCTTGTAAATCTCGCGAATCTGGAGAATCGCTGCTAATGTATTAAGACAGTAGCTATGCGTTTAATGGCGCCAGCTAAGACTCAAGTAAACTGGAATATAAAACGAGCACGTTGAGCAGAAATCGCTGATGGCAAAATTTATCTGAAGACTCCGCTTATAGATAACAAACGTACGATTTATGAATGACAATAATGATGCCATAAAAAGTCAAGATGCGGTCACGTCGCTTGCGAAAATCAATTAAGCGGCCGAAAGTATCTTATGGATAACGTAACTCATATCAGCGGTGATTATCTGACCGACCAACAGACCAGCAGACCAATCGACCGAGCGACCGACTACTCAACAGATCGTTCAAATGAAAGCCCCCCTAACACAACAGGTTCAATTTATCGCGATGCTCGCTGCTGCTCCGGCTCTTGCAGTTGCAACGTCGCGTCGCGTCGCGTTGCGTTGCCTCGCTTACGGTAAATGTCCAAAGTTATTACCAAAAGCTGACAAATTGCGATTCAGGTTCGCCATTCGATTACGCGACTTTGCGGAAATAGAAATCCAGATTTATGCGTACCGATAAGCTGCCAGCAAAATAAGAGAAGTAAAAGAAAATGCGCCTACAGCTGGGCGCTACCCAGTCAACAACGCCTAGAGATCCGACCACCTCTCCAGCGTTCAGCTTGAAGTCTCCAAGTCGGCAATCATGTCACTGTCGCAAGCGTAGCGGTCCACTGTCAATTGATGATGGTCTTTTCAAAACTCGAGCCACTACCAGCTGGATGCCAATTGGAGACCATGTGCACTTCATTCTGACCAGGCCAGGCCAGGCCAGACAGCGTTCACCACGTTTCTAGCAAACAGCGGAACGATTATAAATCTTCTCTTATCATAAATATGGAGACCCAACTCCTTTTCTTTTTTACGCAACATTTGCAATTTAATGATGTAAAACTTTGGATGGGAAATATTTTTTATTGTTAACTCAAAAGTTTTTCGACAGCTTAAATAGAAATCTAACAATGTTCTAGTCGAGTGATATGATAATAAGAGACAAGAACACGTTTTGGGCAATAGCTTGGGTGTTTCTTGGCCGATCGTAATGCAATTTGTACTCTTGATCAATATACTATGTATCAATTGGATCAATTGCCTAAACTTACTTACTTTCCAAATTTGAAGTCCCTAGATCTAAAGACTCTCAGATCCATTTGTTTATTCATACGGACAGATAGTCAATAAAACAATTAGATCGATTTGGTTGTTGATCCAAGAATCAAGAATATATATATCTTATTATGTCGAAGAAGCTTACTTTCGCTTGTTGCGTGCTTTTACACAAAACCATTTCACCCTTTTTATACATTTTGAATGTGTTCAGTGTATAAAGTGAAGCACTAAAAATGTGTTGCTTTTTATTTTTGAATGAAGGCATCTTTCATGCTTGCAATAATTAGAAATTTTTCAGTTGTCTTTATGTCATTTAAACAATTTCTTTGGCACAATTTCTTGAGTTGGGTCTCCGCTTGATGATATCGATTCAATCTGTCAGTCTGCCTGTCACAAGGGTTAATTGCGCCTGTCATAAAAGTTAATTAATTAACAAACAGTTAATTTATATATAAAAAAAAATACCAACAAGGCGACAAAGCCAAAGAGAGGCAGTGGCTGCAGTTGGTCATTGCCCCACTGGCCAGCAAAATGTTTTCCTCTCGCACCAAAAGTTCCTCCTTCCTCCAACCGTTGAGCTTATTGCGTGAATCAAAAGATCTGCTTGAAGTCGACTGCATTTTGGGCTGCACGAACTCCAACCGCATTTGTTTATATATTTGTAGTGGTTTTTTGTTCTTGCCTCTTATGCCTCGCGTTGCCGGATTTGGTAATTTTACAGCAAGGTTGGCCATAAGAAGCTGACAGTTCTTTGCTGCTGCTGCTGGTCGTGTTGTTGTTTTTGATATTGTTTTGTTTTTATTCTTATTATTTGGGGCTCCTTTCTTTTGGGCAGTGCCTGTCTTTGCTTATCATCATGTTGTGCGTCCCACTATATCTGACGATATATGCGTTTTGTGTTCATATTATGAGCTGCACATAAAAATAAACATTCGGTTTAATGCTGCAGAAATAACAGCTGAATCTGCTTAAATCTTTAAAAACGAACTGTCTAAAAAATAAATACCCGTGCGTGCACTTTTAAGAGAATTGCGATTTTGGTCACAAGGTGCTCAAATCTGTGAGCTGATAATAACTATCTAATTTGATTTATATACTTAAAATTTCTTTTTCATGTTTTTCTATTGATTTAAAAAACATTTTGTTTTTATCATATCTCCTTTTCTTGTATATATCTTATCTTAGTTTATGTCTTAAATATAAGTAAACAAATAATATATATTTCAAAGTTATCAAATTTTGTTTTATTTCAGATTAAGATAGGCAAGAGTATATCAAATTCGTCGCAATGACATTATCTGTTCTTAAAATTCGTTTTCTTTATTAGCTTTTGGCCATGTTTTGGGAACTGTCACTTTGCATTGTTTCGATTATTTTTGGCATCAGTTTTGTGCTCATCTCGTTGACACAGATACAAGAAAGATGCGTTATATTGCCGGCAATTAACCCACAAGCAGCATCCGAGCAAATCGCCGCGGCCAAATGTTATGCTACACCAAATGTGTGTATATCTCATTTAGTTTTATATATCTGTCTTGCATGCATTGCGAAAGTTGATTTCATAAGCATCGCAGACAGCTGCAAGTCAGAAAAAGTGATTTTCATAATTGATATGGCAGTTTTCTCATTTTTAGAGCGCCATTTCGAAATTATTTTACTCGCTTTTTCCTGCCGCTGGCATGCATGGCCATTTGAATACACTGAAGTCTGTATGAAAAATTATGGAAATATGATCAAATAGACCTGATTGGAACTTGGTCCACATAGGGGAGAATTGTGCATATACTTATAAAATAGAAATTATATAGCTTCTGTTAAAATAAGCCTGAAAACAATTTTGACCACATAAAGTAAACGGATTCGTTCAGGTGCTCAGTAAAAATTGTATAGCTTCTCTTAAATCAATGAAAATCAATTTTCTATTGAAATTGTTGATTTTAGACTTGAATTCGGAAAAAGTCAGTAATAATAATTATTATATAATTATTATCATTGTAATTATTATTTTTATTGAGTTAGATACAGTAAACGTAAAAACTAGTTAATACACTTAAAAAATATCGCCCTTGGTTTTATAAAATCGGTACACTTTTGGCGCCAAGGATAACTCACTTTATTATTTTTCAGATCCTAAGAAGTTATTTCTGAAAATCAGAAAAACTTCACAGTCTTCCAGGTGATTTTATTTTTTCTGAGTGTATATCTGCTTGGATCTGTTGTTTTGCCCATATCCCTATATCATATGTATGTCCCTATCCCTATATACACAACTGATAGTTATCGTCATATTTTGCCTTGCTAAATTTTGATTACTATCAATATATAATTGGTTATTTTGCTGAAATAATACTGTAATATTTTTTAGATTTTTACTTACTTTTTTCCCTATCAAAATCATTGTCTGTATGAACCACAGCTCGTATCTCTTGTGAATTTTCCACCATTGTGTGAGGCGACGGCAGTGGCGTTGTCACGCCCACTTTTTAGGCTCTAGATCATCGTTGTCAGTCCCTCCGTCTGCCAGATAGCTGCATTTGTGAGTTTTCCCATTTTGACGACCGACAAAAATAGAAAACGAAAAGAAATACGAAAAAAAGTGCAGTCAGCCGTAGACATTGTAGCATCCACTGCGCTGCGATCCACAGATACTCTGCCCCACACCCTGCACCAACGGCCACCGCCCCTTTGACCCACCCTTTGTCAGTCTGTTTTGTTTTGTTTTGTTTTGTTGGCTGTCATGCCCGAAGACAGTTCGTCTGCAATGGCAAAAATGCATATTTAATGCAGACGCAGACGATGCGTCATCGTGTTTTGCTGCTTGTGCTTGTGCTTGTGCTTGTGCAGCACTGTCAGTTGCAGTTGCAGCAACTGTTGCAATCACAATTGCAATTGCGATTTTGTAGTTTTGCTGATCAGGCAGTTAACACCCCGACTCCCAGTCCCAACTCTGGCTGGGCTATAACTTAAGCAGCCACCATGCACTTGGTCATAAATTATTTGATCGTTGCTGCCTTTTTTTTTTTTTTTAGTTTTCGTTGCCGCAGCGCGATTTTATAATGTTGACCCCGGTTCAGCGGATCTGGCGACAGGCCATGTGGCTGGCCCATGTGGCTGGCCCATGTGGCTGCCCCATGTGGCCCCCGTCTGGGCAAACTTGAAATTTTTATTGTACTTTATCGTTGTCGAGGTTTGCTTTGCTTTGGTTCGGTTCGGTTCGGTTCGCTTTGCTCCGGCCCGGTCCGGCGCGGTCCGGTCGTTGATCGTTCAACATTCAACGTTCATCGTTCATCGTTCGTCGTCTGATCGTGTGTTAAAGTTCAAATGTGGCTTGCCACATGCGTTGTTTGGGGTCTGCGCTTGGGATCTGGTCTTCCTTCCATTCCATCCATTCCTATATAAAGGTATCTCAATCTGTCTTGAGGTCTGAGTTCGACTCGACTGCACAAATTTATAGGCTGTATGTGATTTTTGGTACTCTTGGCACTCTGGCCGTACTTTTACTTTTGTTTGCCTTGCCTGACTGAATGTTATAAATTATATATGTAAGAGGGGGGATTAAATGCATTTTTATTAAAAAATTGGCTTGACTTTTGTAATTTATGCATGACTTCACTTATGGGGCAGAGTAAAAGAGACGTAGCTGCCAAGACAAATTAACTGAGGGTTAAAGAATCATTTTCAGTTGCATCACAAATGTTTACTTTGCCACTGCAACGCAACGCAATTAAATTGTGATTCGTATATATATGCATTCACATATGATGATATTATGATATACACATACATATATGAAGAGGAAAGCAATGCTATCTGCTATGACAGTTTATTATTTCAAACCGTATCCATGTAAGTATTCTTTTTGAAGAGAATTTATAGTGCTCTTTGGTTCATTCAGTTTATTTGAGTTTTTATATTTTCTATTATGCACTTCTTTAGTACGATTAGTTTGAACCACTGTGAATACGAAAAAAAACACAAATCGAAGAGTGCGATTCTTTTCTGGTGAAACTTAGATACAAATACCAAAAATAGTTTAGCCAGACAGAGACACAACCCTAAGACTGCGTTTGTTGATTGGCAGTCATTGTCATTTAAAGTGCTCGGTACAATATGGTGTGCGGAATTTCCATTTTAACCAAATTAGGCATAGGAATATTTTTTTCTTTTTTTCTTATGTTTTTTTTTGTTCGCCTTAGACCAAGAAATGCCATGCTCAAGCCGTCGACGGTTGTTTGGATTGGAGACATGGCCATTGCCTGCTTGGGGCCTGGGCCTTGCCTAGTACAGGGGAGACGTGGTTGTAGCACTTGGACCGGGCCTACAACTGTGACTTTGACTGCAACTTCAACTGCGACTGCGAGTTGGGATACTTGGGCAGTCAGCACAGATATCATCATCGTTTGGTGGACGACTGCATCGAGATTGTCTTAGGATTTTGTGCAAAAGTCAATCGCTTGATTGACAAGTCGGTTCGTCAACATTGTCGTCGTCGTCGTCGTCGTCGTCACTGGATACACGGCAAAAATTCAGCAGCCATTTACTGTTTTGATAATGTCCATACGAGCACTGGCTACAAAGTCTTGATCTTGTCTCTGCTTCGCAGTTGTTCAACTTCCTGGTCCGATGACCGAGGGCCTCAACTCTTAATATATATATGCTATATATGTATATACATTTTCGTAGGCATTTCGTTTTGTTTAGTGCGATTGACCCACTTGGCCTCCCATACAAAACACATTTGTCCACTCAACACTGCACCCCAACCACCTCCGCTTCCGTCCCCGTCCCCGTCCCCGTTCCCATTTTTTCTATTCATTTACAGTCAGTTGAAAGCATTGTTTTCAACGAATAAAAATTCATTTCGGAGAAACCTCGGCGCATAAGTGTGGGGGAAGGGAAGTGCCCACAAAGTGTATACAAATTGATCTCTACATTGCAGCTGCAGGTGAAGTAAAGGTTTTTTTCTTCAACAGTTTAAGTTGATTTTGTTTAATACACGTAGTATAAACATAACCCATTTATATATGTCGATTTTGTCATACAAATAAAGCTTTGTTTTTGAAGAGAATTCAACATGGCGGCACTTTCATTTTTCTGGGCCTATTTCCCATTTGGCACAAAAGCTGCATTGTGTTTGCGCATTTCAGTCAGAAAGTCACGGAAACGTCAACAAATATTTGTTATTGTTTTTTTTTTTGAAAATGCATTTAAGAAAAGAAAAAAAACGCCAGCGCATTGAAATGAGCCGACTTTTTTTTTTTTTTTTTGATTAATTTCCAAGTGTGAAACTGGAAAGTGTGAAAGTTGCCAGCTGGCCCCTAATTAACGTTGATATATTTGATTTTGTAGTCCAGTTTCGATATTTATTATATTTTTGTTTGTTTTTTTTTTTTTTTTGGTAAGACAAATAGAACATGAAACCCGCCTAATTAAGCGTCGCTACTACTCAAAGATTTTCACTTGCTGTTGAATTGCTGAAAATCAGCGAAATATTAGTTGATTTATATTTAATGACTGGCCGGTCCGGCTACCGCTATACGCCAGAGACATATTGCTAGTCCAGCTACAGGTCCGAGCTTAACTTAACTCATAAATATTTACGGCCAACACATTGGCCAAGTCAGTTGCTGGCCAAACTAGTTTTCCCCAGCTGTAAATGGACACAAGCACAGACGACTCGTCTCTCTCTCTCTCTCTCTCTCTGTCTCTCTCTCTGCTCTCTGCTCTCTTTCTCTATCTGCCCCTCTGGCTGCTGGTGAGTAAAGGCTGTGCTAAAAGTGCAATTAGAATGAGTCGCAACACAACACTCCGTCACAAGCGACGAGAGGGTGGTGGGTGCGCAGGCGGGTGCGGGTGCGGGTGCGGGGGCGTAGGGCAACTACTCACGGTCCCAGTCGCACTTTGCCAACACTACGCAATCTTCGTTGATCGGAGTTTTCCACAGAAACCAGTCGGCCTGCCTGGCAGACCCAAAGCCAGTAATTCTAAGCTGCAAGTTGTTTTCCAAATGCCATGCAAGAATATTTTATACTTGATGAACGTGCAGCAGCAAGCAGCAAGCAGCAAACAGCAACTAGAAACTTGCAACCGGTAACCAGCATCGGCATCAGCATTTTGCTGCAACACTAATGCCAATAAAAAGGCAACAACAGTAACAACAGCAGCTAGAACAACAGCAACTACTACAATAACAACAACTACTACAGCCAAAGCAGCAACAACTTTTGACCTAAATTTCAACTTAAATGCATTTTAAATTCATTGCATCGATCTACGGCTGTGACCACAGAAGCAGCAGCAGCAGCAACACAATTTTTTATTCAATTTAAAATTCGAGAAAAAAAAAACAACGCAAAATATACTCGAACAAAACGGCTGCAAAATCCGCTATCGAAATACTCTTCAAAAACGTTTTCAAAGCTAATAGCAAACTAAAAGATGTTGAAAATTATTAGAATTATTAGTATGAGACAACTATGTAGAATCAATTATGATGACTCTTTTATAATTGAATGTTTAAGATTTATGCGCACCGATTTATAAATGTAAATGAAAATTGAAATTTAGGCAATTATATTTACAACTGTCATGTCTTTACTTTATATATAAATAAGTCTAAGATAAAAACATGGTTCCAGGAAGAATTGGAAAGCATGTTATTATAATAATAAAATAGTTACTTTTTGAAAAGATTCGCACGAGAAGTATTATAATGGTAATAGAGCAATTGCTTCGATTTGCCCTGATGATGAGGAAAATCATGAAATGCAATATGTTTTCCAATAAAATCCGTTTGTCACATATATTTCATGCGTTCATTGCAAAAGCATTTAAAAATTGTGTGTCACCCATTTTGGAAACAAGTGTAGAAATCGTAAAAAAAAAATTAGAATTAACCATACAACTTGCAGCAAAAGTTGTGGTTTGTTGTTTTACGCGCAACGTTGGTGTTTGTCTGACTTGTTTTTGTTTAACTAACTGATATTGTTGTTGTTGTTGGCTGGCATGCCGTCAGCATCAGCGTCACCACCTCTGGCTCTCTCTCTCTCTTTCTCTCCCTCTCTCTCTCTCTCTATGCTTCTCTGTCTCTATCTCAGTGCGCCTGCGTCACCAACAATGTCAGCTCGTCGTCGTTATTTAGTCACTGTTGCAGTTGCAGTTGCAGTTGCCGTCGCCATTGCCGTTGCCGCACACACAAATTGAGCAATTCCAGTCAACAACTCCTACTTCTAGTTGAAAAGTAGCCAAGTTGTTTTTACTCAGTTTAAGAAAACCATTTAATAGAATAACCAACCTGACTGGCAACAACGACAACAACAAAGCCCAACAACCATTAGGCAATATCAAATACGGTCAGCAGCAGGTTCTTTTTCTTGCTTTGTTAATTTGGACTTGAAGTTTCTTCTTCTTATACATTATAGTTTTTTCTCGGGCGTTGCGATTTTTCTATTTATTTTTTGCCACTTTTGCCAGCTGGCACCACAATCAATTTTCCATGTGCTCGATCAGAATTATTATCAAAGTAGACACTTCAAAGTCTAAAAAGGGGTTATCTAAAAATCTTCCAGATTGTTATTTTTTGATTGATATTTTTGTCCTTGGTGCAAGTTTTAATTTCTTAACATAAGTAGCATAAAACTTGGAAAAAAGCGAAAAAATCAAAAATTTCTTAAAATAAGCAATTATTCAAGTAAAATAAAAGATAAAATACTGATAGTCATCATTATCATCATCATCACTGACATTAGAACATAGAAGCAAATTCAGCTATTGTAACATTTAACGGATTCCACTGATTTGAAGAGCAATCATCTCCTCCAAGCTCCAAGCCTGCAATGCTCTTCGCCGATAAACTTCTCATTTGCTGCGCCTTGGACCTGGACATGTTCTAATCCTGCTAATCTCGCACATTCTGCGAGGTTGCACGTACACACACACACACACACACACATACACACACACACACTCACTCACTCTTTAGCATGGATATCTTGTGTTTGTTAGTGATCTTCGGTGCTGGCATTCGTTTTGACAGTGGTAAATTCTGTGGCATATCACTGACAGAAGTCAACTGTCATGTTGTACTTCATGTATGTAAATGACGGAAGTCATGCAAGTTTCTAACGATTGCCTGCCTCTTTCTCTTGCAAACTGTTTTATACCCTGTAAGCAACGAACTTGTAAAGAGCATATTTATTATTTTGTGATAGATTTAGGACATTATTATAAACTAATTTCTTTTAATTGCATTTAAATTTATTTTAATTTTTATTTCATATTTAATTTACAATTTTCTTTTTTTTTCTTTCACATTAAATAAGAAAATAAATGAACTGCAAATTTTATTTTATTTTATTTGTAAGAATATGGATATTTATAAAATTTTATTGTTTATAGTTTGGTGACCTCTTCTTACAAGTTAAAATTAAGTGTTTTTCATTTTCTATGAGAAAAATCATAAAAAAGCATTATTTTTTTCCAATGACATTGGATTCTTTTATGTAACTAAGAAGAGTTTGGATCATAATCACTTTTATAACCTGTGACCTATATGCTGCGGGGCATTCCCTAGTCGCTCACATTAGGTTTCTTCTTTTGCACTTGCATTCTTGTGGCCTTTGTCAGATTCTTGTCGGTGCGACAGTTTTCACTCTAAAATAGTTATGGTGCTTTTTTTAACCTGCTGCTTCTTGGCTTCAGGGGCCGCTTAGTAATCTTTAAATCCCCGAGCATGTTGAAATCAGTTTCCGCTCGTAAATAAGAGCGAAAGTATGCAGTCGAGAAGCTTGGCCCTAGGTTTATACATTGTATACTGTAAAATGACAAAGTGACCAACAGCTTTGGGGTTTATGTAACAGGGCAGTAAGTTTATTGCACCGGCTCCAAATTCAAATCCGAAGTAGTGCAGATACTTTCAAATTTATTTTACTTGATCCACTGACACACTAACTCTCTTAGACATAACCCCCAAGCGAAACCACTAAAAAATATAACAATAATACCAGAATACACTCAGAAAGAAATTCACTTCCAATAAATATTTTCTATAAGCCGAAAATAATAAATTTGTTCAATTATTGGAAATATATATTACCAAATATTTGGAGATATTTTTCTGAAAAATTGAAAAATTATTTCTAAAAACAAAAGATACTTTTTATAGTTTTCAGAGCGACTTTTTAAGATTCGTGGCGATTTTTTTCTGAGCGTTGTCCGTCTAGTTATGTTCCCGAATATATATGTACTGAGACACAAATTATAAAAGAATTTAAAGTACAAGAACACTGTAGCATCTCAGTTTTTGGGAATGAATGAATTAGTTAATCCGCATGACGGCATGACCGTGTAATGTTACAGTGATGCCTGGCATGATGACCTCTCCTTATTTCTCTACCCCTTGCGACCGTTCCACGTGGCGAATGCTCAACATTGACATCAAAAAAGAAACTTTAAAATTAATGTGTGCTCTTAAAGTAACTTTGTGAAACCATTTCTTCTGCTAAGTGTTTTTTTTTTTTTAATTTTTCATAATTAAGTGACAATGCTTCGAGTCTGGGTTGCTGTAATGGAAAAGGCGAATAGGAAGTGCGACACGCGTTCAGCGAGCGATGTTCCACTTTTAACGATTCTCACTAATTGATCAACTGATTTTCTTGTGAATGAAATGTGAAATCCTATCCAACCGATATAGTCATGCTGCATCCATAAATAGTCGATGCCGAGGCCGCCTCGTATTTGGTTTCATTCATAAAAATCATAAGAATGGTTGTGGGGGGGGGGGGGGGGGGGGTGGCGGTGCAGGCTCAACTTTCAATGGAGAAGCGCCAGTCAGCCAGTCAGTCAGCCAACCAGCCAACCAACCAACCAACCAATTTTGTAATTACAACAAAACCGTTGCCCGGTGTTCGGATCAGCGGGCCATGTTTGTGGCATTAGGCATTAGGCGGTCAAAACGAACCTTTTCGGGCAGTGCTTCAAATAAAGACATTTGTGCCAGTTTTTCAATGCGGCCGGACGGTCAGTTGGCCCGCTTACCCGGCCCGCTTGCAGCATATTCATACATATACATATACATATATATCATATATATCATATATATATATACACACACATATATATATATATACACATACATATATTATGGCCTCCACCTAATTTGTGTTTACTTTTTTCTTTATCTCTTTGCAGGTAAGCACCATTCAACTGCGGAACGTCTAGCGATAATGCCGTTCATAAGGCTTATCTATGTCGGCCACAGCGATAGATATAGTTAGTAAATTGCTTGCCGGCGATTTGCCAAAGACAAGTTCTAAGATATGCAGGTAGAAATGTACGATTTTATGCTTTATGCAACACTGTTTGTGGCAGGTATGCGTCAGTATTAAATATTTATTTCAATTAACTATAATACTATAATACGGCAGTGAAAGTGTATAAAATGATATCAATCAGGCATTTGTTTTTTAAACAAAATTTAAATAGTATTTAGAAACATGTTTTTCTGAAAACTTTAAATAAATAAAATATATAAAGGAAATATAAAAATTCATTACTACGTTTTAGAAACATGTTTCTTAAAAATATATACTATTTCTGAAAAGTTGATAATTTCTAGTTTTTTGAAGCACATTTTCTAAAAATGATATAGTGAATTATTATTTAGTTTTAGTGATTAACTATAACTATAACTCTATAACTGTGAGCAAACACGCCGCGAGGGGAACTTAAAATCTCCCCACAGTAATTCAAAACTTTAAATGTACCTGGGAGCATTGAAAGATCTCGAATCGATGACGATGACGATGACGATTGACGATGACGATGCCGTCGACGTGGTCCCATCAAGTTCACTTTCACTTAGTGTCAACAAGGCAGTTGCAGCTGCAGCTGACGTTGATAATCATTGATCTTCATCGGTAAGCGTTGCATTTTGTTTCCGCTCGACGCGGCGCGACTCGGACTCGACTCGGTTCGAGCCGATTCGGCTTGGCCTGACCCCGCCCCTGCCCTGATCTTCAATGTTGAGATCGATTGCTGTGAAATTTATGGGCAAAACTTGACTTTGCCTATCGGAGGGTTCGTTGCCGTTTATTTTATTTTTTTTTTTTTTGTTCGACTGTCAGCAAGTACGCAGCACTGGCGCTTTTCCTTCTGCTCCTTCAGCTCCTCCTTCTCGTTCATCTCTGTCCCTATCTTTTATATTGAAAACGAAAGTAGCTTTGCCTGCGTCGTCCGTCCTGCTAAAATTAATGCAGTCGCGCATTTATTTTTTCTTTCATTTTTCATTTCATTTCTTACACTGCGAGACACCTTGTTATGTTTGTTTGTTTACTTGTTTTTCGCTAAACAGCCTATCGCAACCATTTAATCAAGCTTGCTTGGCAAAGACGTCGCAGAGTGGTTTATAGATATGGTACTAAGCATCTTATACCAACTTATTATCTCTATGACGCGAGTAAAAGTTTAGCTTGTCTAACTAAACATTTAATTAAAGAATATATAGTGACGCACACAAAGAGTTTAACTTGCTGGCAACGCTGACGTCGGCTTTGGCTAAGTGGGTAAAGTTTCTTAAAGCTTCGCTTTGCAGCGCCAGGCGTCTTGTTAAGTTACTCAATTGGCAACGAGTTGTTGACCTTTTTAGATGAACCTACCCGATTTTCCGTTTTTTATGTTTTTTTTTTGTTTTTTTTTTTTTAAACTCATCCAACTTTCACGTTAAGTTCCCCGAAGCGATGACATTTAATGATGGATTTGACACACAAGGGCACGACAACAATTTTGTTGTTATGTATTTACGGACTTGATTGTGTGTGATCTCGTCTGTTGACTGTTTCGACTGGGACAGATGATTAATTTGAACTGGTTCAACATTTATCCGGGTGGTCCTTTTACAGCGATACGTTGTGCAACAGTCATAAATAATGCTGATTGCCGATTGCCGATTGCTGTTGTTTTTAAACGTAACCCCTTGCACCCATCGACGAATCTGAAAGCTATAATCATTTTCGGAACGAAACAAAGACAAAGAAACATTACTGGTCAAGTCAATTATATTGGATGTAGCAAAGAGATCTGTGAAAAGTTGTTTAAATAAAAAGCTCATCTAGAGCATATAATGCCTGTGGCAGCAAGCATAAAGCAGCCTAAAGAAATATCTATGGGGTCAACTTCACACTTTGGAAAATTGAATACGATTTCAGGTGCAGTGTGACCAGCATTACAACTGTAGCGCTTGCTACAAACAGGTCCATTTCATTATGCATTATCCACTTTTCACTGAAAACTTGTCAAAGATCATAAAATTGTAATTTGAGCAAATGGAAAACCATTTGGCGAGTTGGTCACACTCTGCGATTGCAAAACTTTCCTTTTCATTTGGCATTCTGTTCACTTTCGTTTTATGCACTTGGAGCACAGCTCCGCCAAAGTATTTTATGTATTTTTAAATGCATTTCTAAATGAATTGTAATATGACTGAATGAGTCGCCCTGCCGTTGTATATCCCGCTGTACCCTCTCTACCTGTGCCCCTCCCACCCGTCGTTGGCGTCGCTGGCAGGCACGACCTGTGATGTCTATCTATTGCCCAAGAGGCAAAACGCCAAAACACAACAACAACAACAGAAAAACCGCCAAAATGCGACTCCGTCTCCATCTCCATTCCGCACAACTTGCAAGCTCATGTGCGCCAGTAAAAATAAAAATCAAATGCAAACACATGTGGCGCCCAAAAAAAAAAAAAAAAAAAAAAAAAATGCAGAGAAACAATCCAAGCACCAGTCAAACAGTTGAGGTGATTTTTACTTTTACTTGTTCAAAGCTCATGTGCACGATTTTCCACCAGCCACCACCAGCCACAAACGTCGATTTCAAATGCTTACTTTCAAATGGCATAAATGAAGAGACAACAGCCAACAACAACCACAACAACCACAACAACAACAACAACAACAAGAAACATTACAATAACTTTACGCATAATGTGGTGAACAAAAAAAAAAAAAAACCGAGAGAGATGATGAAGCGGCTACCTATAAAAATGCCGCGGGGCTCGAGCTTCTCTCTTCTCTCTTCTCTTCCATCTGTCGGGCATCTCGTCTTATGTGAAATGATGTATATTTTGCTTGCCATTGTTATGCTATCATTGTCTTTACTGGACTTCACAATTTCCATTTGAAAATCAATTTCTGACATATTTTCTATTGTAATAGCATATCTGAAAACGATAACAAACGCAGTTTTTCATCCTTTGTGTGTGGCCAGCGATGACGTTTTCGCTTTCATATACATACATACATAGATTTGTTTTTTTTTTTTTTTTTGGGCGGCTACGTGAAATTTCAATTATTTTTGATGAAGGTGGAGAGGCCCCAATATACCCATTGTACCGAGACTTGTACAATACAATAAAGCTCTACTTTAATTGTTGCATTTTACATTATATTTTCTGTTTGTAATTCATTTCTGTGGTCGCTTTTTGTAATGCCTGACTATGAAAAAACTATAATTATGAGGAAATTAAAAAAAAAAAACAAAACGGTTATGGATTTCTCTAAAAAAAATATTACAAAAATGAAAATGGTATTGCATTAGCTGTTAAAAGCGCTGGTAAATAAGTAAATAAATAAATACATTAAAATCGTAAATTTAACAGATTCAAGACAATGAATATAGTATATAGGGCGAGCCAAGAAACCAAGAATAGACCTACTTTTTCTAAGTTCCTCTGTATTCTGAACATGAAAATCATTTTACTGAAACCGACCCCAAATTATATTTGCTCAACTAGTTGGAATCTATCAACTGCTGGGTCCACCAACTGTTGCTCTACGCCCTCAGCCATCAGAGCTATACGATGATGATGACACCATCTGTGTTGTCGTTTCGCAATCATCATCTGTCTGCCAATGCACATGCAGTTCCCACACATCGCAATCGAAAGTGAAAATATACACACTTATCTCAAATTCCCAGTTTGTTGCTGCTGCAGCCTAAAGTCATTTTCGTGTTGCTGTTGCTGTTGCCGTTGCTGTTAGGTTTCATATATTGCACAATGGGCACGGCCGTCGTTTAGTCGGGCTGCGATGACGATGAGACAACGAGATGAAAGACAACCAGCACCAGCCCCGAAAACTTCAACTCGAACAAGTGAAGCTTGCGATGAGGGACAATATTCTTGGCATGCACGAGAGAACTGGTCAATCGATTTATCGCTTGCTCGCTCGCTTGCTCGCTCGCTCGCTCTCACATCGATCCGGACAGACAAGCGGTCTGGCTGTCGCTGACTTGGCATCGGGTTCGACTACCACTACTACGACTCTCTCAGTAGTGTGCTTCGCATTACGTTTTTTAATGGAGCTTGAACTGTATCGCACCGCGGGGCGACGACCACAGTGAGCGACCACAAAGTGGCAAAGTTGTAAAGTCGCGACGACATTCGCTTTCATTTCGAGCTGCAGCCGCCGTCTGATGGTCAATCGCATTTCCACTCGCAGTCGACTGACTGACTGACTGACTGACTATATGCCGTGTCGTGCAGTGCAACGCAGTGCAGCGCCATGGCGTGCCATTGCGCCTTGCCACATCGGTTCACACCCCTCTCCTGTCTATATCGGACCAACTCTCCACGCTTCCACCTGGCATCATGCACTTGCTGCGCTCAGCGGCTCATCGGTTCATTCGCCATCATGCACTTGATGTTCGGCTTCGTTCGCGTTCGCGTTCCATTCGCTTTCGATTTCTTTTATGCTTTCGATTTTTATACCATTGAAACTTTAGAAGGGTATCAACGATGGCTCATGCAGATCGTTGCATACAGTGTGAGTGAGACTTGTACGATCATTTCATTTCTTAGTTTAATATATTTTTATTTAGTTTCTAAAAGTTGGAATGGATTTTACTTCAGTTAAATATAATTTTATTTAGCTTCTAAAAGTTGGAATTGATTGAAAAAAAAAACAACTACGTTTTCTTTTAAATGCCAAACGATCATTTAATCTTCACGATTTTAGTTTTTATTGTATTCAAAATAATACAATAGGAAAAATAACGAATTTTTTACACCTACAAATTTATCAATTGAAAAAAAAAAGCTAAACAAAAAATAAATATTTTATGCATTTCATGGGTTATTAATAACCACTTGAGGCCCCATGGGGACTGTGACCTCGAAGTTGAAGTCACTCAACTTATCTGTTTATCAGTTGTGTTATTTTTGAGATATTTATGATTTGTCCGATACTTTCTACCTACCTCCGTGAAGGAGCTTAATAAGCAAGCGTGCGAAACTTATTAATCATATCACATCATAGCCATGAATGCAGACGTTACGAGTTTCATGTGTGGTACTTGTGAATGAGCCAAGATTAGCCTCCATCGGTTAAATCGCGACTAATAACCGACAGTGGCCCTTGATCAACAACTGAACAACTGAACAACTGGACAGCTGAACAGCTGAACAACTGTATAACTAGCGGGGCGACCACTTTCATTTTTATTTCAAGTCACGGTCAGATTCATACCGGAGATGACGATCGCAGTGACGATCACAACGGCTGCCTCGTCATTGATCGTTGGAAAGTTGTTCTCGCACATTAATTATAAGGCCTTTTTTTAAACGTTCGATGCCAGGTCTCATGACCACACGTGCAGCCCAAACAGTAATAATCGATTCCGACGTAAACTCAACCAAAAAAAACAACCTATGACGGCATTTTATAAAACAAGAAAAAACCAAGTTATTCGTGCAACAAAGTATTCACAAGTTGCAGTGCATCGATGGATTGCTGCACTTATTGCCACCGTTAAGTGGTCCAATCTGCCCCAATTTCTTTTGTTGGCAATGTGAAATGCATGTTAACTTCTTTCCGGTATGACAATAGTTAACGATTTTGGCATCTTCGGCTGACAATTATTGCTTACGATTTGATGGTTCAATTAAATGAATTAATGACTGCAATTTAGATGGAACGGATTACGTTGCACGTTGAGATGAGACTCTCAAGTCTGAAGTATATTATTGATTTGAACAGTTTTATTTTTTTAAAATTATTTATACATATGTATATAGATAAAACAGCATAGACGAAAATAAAATTAATTTAAATAGAAGGTTGCTTACAGTCTATGATTGCTTTGGCTATGCAAATGCTTAAAGGAAGTTAAAAAAATTGGGAGATTTTCAAAATAGTTATACATGCAAGTTAACTTTTGTAAGCTTGTTAACATCTGTTATTTGTTAACTACTAACTTTGACCTAGAGCCAGATAATTTTAAAACACTTTTTAACAATTTTCAGCGTGCTCAATGCCAGCTCAGGGCTTGGTGAAAACAAAGTCATTCAAAATAATAAAAATCGTTTCTATATTTACTAAAATTTGTGCTTTAATAAATAAATAATTGAACAAATTTTGTATTGATTGTGGCGACCTCTTTTTATAATTAAATATATTTTCGCTAGCTCCAAGTCAAGCGTCTTTTATATTTTATATACTATTTTATATATATATATATATTTTAAGTCGCCAATCAGGATGGCTGTGCAGTAAAATACACTCGCGAAATTCGATTAAAGATTATAGTGCTAAAAACTGTACCAAGCCTAGCGGGATCTTGCTTACGCATTTTATAACGGTGCTTCTTACACTGTTATGACGCATTGGAATGCGAGTTCCGTTAGCTTTTTTCGACGATTTTTGGGTTTTTCCCTTTTTATGGTTAGTTGAGGTGCGAAATTCGAATAAAGGCAGTCACTTTCAAGCCTTTGGAAAAGTAAGTAGTGCGTTATATGTATTTTCTTTGAATGGGATAATTAGGTATAAATATTTATTTAGTGTTTTAGCCAAAAAATAAAATTAGATGCTTACAAAAATTTCGAATGGGAAGGGGAAAACACTCTCACCTGAGGAATTAGCTAATATCCTGGCTTACAAGGATACTGGAATGAGTAACCGGCAAAAATCAATTAAATTACTCGAAGCTGTGGCGGTGCTTCACTCATGATCTGGGCTGCATTCAGTCATTAGTTGTTGATGACATGTTAAATTTTGTTTATATTTTGTAGCTTTGCAGCTTAGATTAAATAAGCATTAGAAACTGTGAAAAGCAAATGTTTTTTGTGTTACAAGCTTTTTAAAATTATTAAATTTTTGCCGAACTGATCCAACTGAAAGTACAAATAAATATTGCCAGTGTGTTGAGACACATATTTTTGAGATACATATTATCTTCAGCCTCTAAGATATTACTATACTCTTTGTACGTATTGGGTGCAGGGTACAGAAAACTATGATCAAACTTGTTGCTTCTGCGGTATTTGCGGTTAATAATGATTGAGTCTTTGCTGTTGTTATTGGTTTTGCTGGTTGGCTGTTGTTGTTGCTTGGATCGCTGTGGCCGATGCCTGGGTTGCTTGTTAAGCTACAAGCTAGAAACTTAACAACATTAAAAATACACATGTATAAATAAACAAGCAAGCAAGCAAGCAAACAAACGACAAAACCAGCCTCAAATTGAGTCAAAAGCCCAAGAGATACCACAACAACAACAACAACAATGCAAACAACTTTCCACCAGCAGTGGCGAGTTTGGATATGGATTTGATTTGGACTTGGACACGTCCACGTGTGCGTGAGTCTCTCTCAAAACGTAAAGCATTTATCTTTATACACATACTACATGTAAGTATAAGTATATATATATATATATATATATACATATATATATATATATATATGTGTGTGTATGTGTGTGTGTGTGTACCACAAATTGTTTATTTGTCAATCGGTATTAGCCGCTGTGCTGCCGCAGCAAGAAAAGTGAAATTTTTCAGCAATCGCTTCGATTTATGAGCAAAGTTGTAGCTGGTGCTGCCTCCGCTGCCAATGCTACTGTGGCAAGCTGGAACTAAAGCTGCATCTAAGACTAAAGCTGGTGCACTCTGTTTAATGGCCAGGCTGCTTCGCATGGCGTAAGAAAATCGTGACTTTTGATTTGACATTTTGCCGTCATAAGATCGACGATGGCTCGTTATCAAATTAAATCGAAAACAAGTTGGCGGCAATTTAAATTTATTTGGTTGGTGGGGCAAAAGAAACAAACGTGGCGCTCATCATTGAGGCTCGCCACACTTTGAATGTCATCTCGCAGTTGGCTAAATGTCATGCATCATCCTCTTTGGCAGCCAATAAGCTACGCCCGCTCCTACTACTCTACACCCAGAAAGAAAATTGATGTGAACTTTATTAAATTGCCATATATTTTTTGTTACTGTGGCAATACAACTACTACATAAATACATATTCTAATATTACGTATATATCTTAATACTAATCGAAAATGCATTCTATATCTGCGTCTGCACGCTTGCCCAGCAGTCAGCGACTCTGGCAGAATCAGTAAGTACAAGTATTAAGTGTTTAGTTGTTGTTTGCAAATTTGTAGCTACTTTGGTAATAAATTCTCACATATATTTGTTTATTATAATGCGCTTTTATGTTGTTCGAGTTTGTTGTTATTTTTAAGAAGAAACTAGTAACACACAATTTCATGCAACAATTATAAGTTTTAAACATATAATTAAAGTACGAAGGACATTTATGACTTTACATTTTAGGACAACTGTACGTATAGTACAAAATATACGGAATAAGTATATTGTTTTCTAACTGATATATTTCTTTATTATAATTGACCTACTTGCATTGCTTTAAAGTCAATTAAATGTCAACTGGTGTCTGCTGTTGCTAATTAGAACAGCCTTTGTGTTCACTGTACTCATTATCAGTCCCATATCGCTTTCAATTAGTTTTTGCTTTCGTAAACATAAATCAGACTTATTATTCAGTTGAATTAAAGTATTTATGCATTTTTAACTTCTCTTCTTTGTACACGCTTCAACTGTTTAACTTTATTGCTTAAAAAAATACGCACGTGCGATTCGTAAACTGGGCATTTCCAGTCTGAATAAGTTGAGAAGAAAAACTTATTATTTTTTCAAAATAAATGTATTTCAATGTAATCTGGAAGTAGTTAAGAAGAACAAGCAAAAAGCCATTGCTTTCAAAAATTGGCTCAGTTTTGTTTTTGGCGTCAATTAGAAAAGGTTCGTTAGTAAACCTTCGTGGACAGGCAGTCGATGCCAGTAGTGTTCGAGTCATTATTGCAGCACACGTTTCGCTCTTTAATTTAAATGTGACAAAAGTAGATTCCGATAAGGTGGAAGGTGTAATGTAAATTGTACTTGGCCTGCCAAACCGCCAACTTCCCCTCTGACGCCCATTCGATGTCATTTGGCGGCAGCCCATTGCAAATAATGTGTAAAACGTGTTAAGTTTTCAATGCTGTTGGCCAAAGCAGTGAGTTACTTGAAAGCTGAAAAACAGTAAATGCATAAACCTGGCATATACCGGACTGCAACTGACAAAGTAGGCAAAGTATGCGAAGGCCCTGGTGCCCGGGGACTGTTGCCTGGTGCCCAGCTACTGTTTTGGGGCTACTTACTTCCCTGACATACGAATTTTCACATAAATCAGTGTAAATGGCGCATTTAAGCGAACGCCAGCAAACCAAAATAATAAAATGCAAACAGCACTGACAGATAAATAAAATTAGTCAGCGTAATTGCAGCGAAAAAAAGAGCCAAAACTCCAGTCGAACAAACGAACCCCTTTTTGGAAGTGCGACGCTCCTCACCACGGCTGGCGTCGACGTTGGCGTCTTCACTTGCTTCTTATCGTACTTTGGTGAGAACTGCCGTGTTACTCACATCGTTCTGCTTCAAGGTTTACTCGAGCTTCTGGGGTTTTCATCACATTATTTGTTCATTTAAATGTTAGTTGAGTTAAATATGTAGTTTCGCTTGCGATTCACCAATGAATTGTGATTTCATGTTATACAATTTCTTACTCCGATCACAATTTAGATGGAGACAGAGATTAGGGTATGTTATCTTCGGCATGTCTAAGTAGTGTGAGTAAGTGTAGACATACATGTTACTCAAAATTCATCTTTCCTTTATGATGTACTAATCTGATTCGAGCTATGTACTGTGTTCAGCAAAAGGTCAAATCGTTCACTAAGGCTAAGGGAGTTCTGTGTATATAAGACTATAAATTCGGAAAGATGGTCAGATCGACAGACGAACATGGCTATGTCGACCAGGCTGTTGCTGATCAACAATATAAATACTTTAAGGGATTAGAGACGCCACCTTAAAAGCTAATAGAAATGTTTTGTTGAATTTATAACATTTAAAATTTGTTGAACAACCGCATTTCAGCCAATTGCACTGGCCGTTCCTATGGGGTAGTCTTATCGCGGAAAATTATTCAACACCCACATGAAGACTAAACATAAGCTAATGACTGGCGTGACAAGCGATCAATGATAAAAACTCACTTGGAACCAACCAAATTGTCGTTGGCTTTGTTTGCCATTCGGCTCGTGTATATGGCCAAAGAGGTAAAAGCCCCGCCCCGCACTTACCCTCCTCCTATGTCTGCAAACCAAAACTGTGAGTGATGGCGTCGAGTTATAAGACATTTAATCTATTTGTCCGAACTATGTACTTTGGGCCTGTCTATAATTTAGGGAATTCGCCAAAAGCCCCAAAAAACTTTGCAGATAGTTAAATTGGCGCATGTCGTTAGCATTAGTCATGGCTGAGGTTGTAAACAGCCTTACTTTTGGGGTCGACCAAAATTCACTTGCTATGTGCTGTGGTGTCATTATCTATAAAGTATAGATATAGATATCGATTCAATAGTTGTTTATTGCTTCGTCGCCGTTGAGGATATAAAGTCAAGCAAAACAGTTCTTAGAACTTTAACGAGCAGGTGTTTTATGGTTTTGCTGTTTCTCTAAAATTTATTTATATATTTTCTATTTGTATTATCAATTATCAATATCGATAGGCGTTAAGTTATAGTAAACATTCCTATCTTTTTTCTATGTTTGTTACATTTCATGGACTACATACATTTGAAAATATTTTTGCTTGGGAGCATTTATTGTTATTACATTTATCGTGTATTATTGCTTTATGTACATAAATTTCATATTATTTTAGCATGTAAGCATTTATGGTCTATTCATGCATCTTATAAGAAACAGAACATAATTCTTTTTCTTTTAGATGTATTTTGAGAACACAAGGACTTTGTTATAAATCATTGCTGTCTTTCATATTTAAAATCATTGACAATAATATTTATGAATATAAAAATTATACAATTTCTCTCTTTTTTTTTGTTTCTGGCATCATCCGTAGGCATCTCGTAAAGTCTCCAAATGTGGATATTTGTTTGTGGCGCCGGATTGGGACTTCTCTAATCCATTGTACAGGACAAAGGTGAGTTGAGCTGTTTGTCTTTTCTTTTATCTTCTTAATAATACTGATTACCAATAAGCAATGTATTATTCAATAATATATAATTGTACATTCTTAAGCTGCATTCCATTTAAATTGTCAACCTCTTTCGAATAATTTACTTGTACTGATGGCTAAGTTTGGTGAACAGCATATATATATTAATTTTAATATATATATACAATTCTTCTTAAGGTGCAGTCCATTTAAATTGTTTTGAAAAACGAGCTCCCTTCTAGTTCCCACTTCTGTAAGGAGTACGCCAGAAGTGGTCGCTAAAAGGAGTACTTCTTCGAAAATGTTCCTATATAGGCACGTGTATATAATATACATTTTAATATATGACTGGTTGACTTGGAAAAACAAACAACCCAAATGAATACACCTGAATTTCGGTGATCACTTTCCCAAAAAAAAGAAGAAAAAAAATCGTTTGCATATCGTACAAATAAATCGCATAAAGCAAATTGCTCGCCTTGTTTGACGGAACAGCAGCACTTGAGCAAATATTTGACAGCCTCAGCCTGGCCTGGTCGGTTAAAGAAAGTAATGACAACGGTATTGCCCTGACACTGGCACCCGTAGCCGGTAGATACTGTTATTGTCGTTGGTCCAGGCAACGCCTAACGCTGTCCTTGTCACACTCTCGTGCCGATTCGTATCTTGACCAATTAGCGAATGACGTAGCGACGTGCCGGCAGTCAGCGCATCGTTAAAGCCGCCAGCGTCCGCAAAAATAACCGTATGCAAATGCCACAAAAACAGTTGCCAGTTGCCAGTTGCCAGAGGGGGGGCAAGGAGCTTCCTAGAAATTGCCAAGTGTCCAACTGGAGCTTGAGCAGCGTCAACGACGATAATAATAAAAGTGTGCACATGCGCATTGCGCACTTCCTTGTTAACAACATAAATTTACGTATGTATGTTTTTAATGGCTGTACAGGTATTTAATTAACATTTGCTGCATAGATCCACAGCGCTACAGTATTAACCGGATGTGTGTGTTGTGTGTATGTGTGTGCATCTCTCTCTGCCTCGCTGCCTCGCTGCCTCTCTCTCTCTGCTGTTTGCCACAAATTACCCAGCCAAACAAGTGATTTTGGGGGAGTGGCCAGATATGGTATGTACATATGCAGATACTTTCTTTCAAGCAGTGAAATTGGTTAGAAATTCACCGGACTATCTGGGGGTTACTACACTTGAAAAAAATCGATGTGCAAGAATTTAATAGATCGACAAATGCAACTGCTCTAATTTTTTTTTTAATTTATTCAAAACAGTAACTTAAGAAAAAAAAAAACAAGTTGAATAAAATTTTAAAATGGAAGTTACAAATTAAATTATACAAAATTAAAATGGAGAAATTTTAATTAAAAATTTTAAATGAAAAAAAAAAACGAAAATAAATAATATAAACAATATTTTAAAATTAAAAATGCGAGGATTGGAGAAATCCGGAAGACACCAATCGATCTAATAAATATTGTTTCATAATAACCTCATTTTTTTTAGATATACATTTCTGTGCTAGATTCTAGGCTATACACTTTCCTTGAGTGTACTTACTTAGTTTGATTAATCCCCTTCGGCATACTATTTAGAAAGTACACGTTACACGTACATATTTTCTTTGCTGGTAGCCAATATGTATTAAAAATGGCTCTGAGCTCTGGGTTACCCAGTGCAGTTGCTGTCTGGCCTTTTGATCTATTCGCCCAACCCTTTGGGCCATAATTTGCCGGCTGCTGGTTGAGCAATTATTGCATTTCACAGTTTACAGCTTCAGGTGCAGTCAATTTGTTTTTATCTTGTGCAGCTCTGTGCATTTCATTTATTTGTTCGACTGTCAGACACAAACCTGTAACCAAAACTATCAGCAAAATGCCAAAAGCTATTTATTTGACTAGACAGCATGCAATTTCTATGCTTGTGGCCAGTGCAAAAGTGATTAGACTATGGCGCCTAAGGAACCACATTTTATTGCGACCATTTAATTCAATAATATTTATTTACATCCTAGAATATTAAAGTCAAGAGTTGCAAAAAAAATCCAAAAACTATTGAGAATAAAAGTTACATCTGTTTGTGATGTTTCACTAATTTTTTAACGTATTAATCTCGATCTTTTTTTCCTTCTTAATAAGCAACTAACAAATTTTTGCTTTTATTTACTTTGGTTTGTCATTTCCCAATTGTTAAATTTTGAATATTTAAGCACAAGTTTAATTTTCATCGATAAATTAGTCTACCAGAATATGCATATGTCCAGCTCGTATGCTTTTTTTTTACATTTTTTTCTGAGAGTCTGGCTTTACAGTAAGATAAATAAAGAGCTGAACGCACTAAACTCAAAAAAGAAATAAGAAAAAAAATCAAATTTCGCCTGCATAATTTTCTGATAATTTCGTTTGACAACTTAAATGGTGTAATTTGGTGCAGATAATTTATCATATAACTTGATATTGATTACAATTATGAGAGCATTGAAACCTGTAGGCATTCGGCCCTTTCTGACGGCTTTCAGTGCGAGCCCCTGGTACCGGGCAACAGGTTACCACTCTGCCTTGGCCGCTTCACCCCTCCATGCCCCTACTTGCCACTCTGCGTGGCAGTGCATTTTTTAACGCGCTAGGAAGCGGCTATAAAACGTACAGCTCAGAATTATGTAGATTTTTATCGGCGCGCCAACTTTTCTGCATACAAAGTGCACAATTTTCATTTGTGGCGGCGGGGCAAAGAAAACCTGCCGAGCAACAACTGGCCGCGGACGGACAACCACACAGAGAGAGAGAGAGAGGGATAGAGAGAGAGAGAGAGAGAGAGAGAGAGAGAAGAGAGAGAAAGAGAGAGACAAGGCAACACGTGGGCAACATAAGCGCTGGCTGAGCAGCAGCCGATAAGCCAACAATATATGTATATATGGTTGGGTGCAACTTGTCCCCCCTCTGTGGCAGGATAACCATAGCTGTGTGATTTGCCGCCGAAACAAGTTCAACACCATCAGTCCGGCGAAACGGAAGTGTTTGCAGTTTGTTGATAATCACAATCATCTTGGCCACTGTCCAGAAATGCTGTTGATTGACAGGAGACTAGCTGCGAGTGCCTCGCAGCCTCTGTCGTTCTGGTCATCGATCCGCGTCTGCCTTATTAATTAAACCAGGAAGCATTTGCGCAGCGCATGGACAGCTGGACAGCTGTCCAGACAAATGCGACGAGGTTCCAGCTTCAGCTCCAACATCAGGTCCACCAAACAGAAAACAGCTCCAGCTTGGCCTGCAGCCGTTCCAAGATCTGGAAATATTTATTAAAAATTATGCACGCATTAGTGGAACGTCTTTCTGCCTCTCTCTCTCTCTCTCACTCTCTCTCTCTCTGTCTGTCTGCCTGTCTGTCAGTCTGTCTGTGTGTCGCTGACTATGTCGCTGGTTGGGGAATGTCTTGGCTTTATTAAGGAAATGGTTTGCGTTACGAAAAGTACACAAAATGTTGCGTATTATATGTAGTATTGTTGTTGTCGCTGTTGTCGTGATTGCCATCGTCTTCTCTCGGCGATTTAAGGTGGTTCAGTTTATAGTCTGCTAGATGGCAGAAATTAACGATTCAGCTATTTTACGATACGCCTACAACGAGTGGTCTTAATTTCCTGTTAAATGATTGGAAAACCTAATTACAAGAACAGCGAAAGAGACAGTGAGGGAGATTAACTGAATTCCAAAGCCGAAAGGCGACTATTGCCTGTTAGACAAAAATGTATATGAATATTACAACCGAAAAGCACGTTTTCGATATCCAAATAACGCAAACAAATTCATTAGACGCAATTAACAGCTGCCCCATGACGTCAAGACGGGGGGTGGGGGGTGAAAAGGGGGTTGCATTGGAATTTCATGTTTCGCCAGAGTTTCGACCACAGACTGCACGTGGGTGTACCAAGTGGAACGGAACGGAACGGTACGAAACGAAATGGCTGAGAATGTTGTGGGAAAATGGGATATGCAATTAATGCATATCTAATAAGCGTAAAGGAATCTTTTTTTACGAGTCTGAAATATATTGAAATGCAATTAATGCTCATTTAATGAGTTTTGGTAAAGTTTTAATTGTGTTTGTTTTTTGTTAAAGGCTTTCTCAAATTAAATCAATAAACTTGCTGGCCTTTTTATACTCTGTGAGTACATACATACATATACATGTATATTAATGTTGTTCACAAGTTCGTACCAGAATTACTTTGAAAATATAATTATTAAGTACTATGTATTATTAATATCATCAATTGACTTTTATAAAACTGATTATTCATTAGTAAATAATGCCTTGTATAATAAGCTTAAGGTTCAACCACTGGGACAGAAAAATATCAAAATTAGTATAAAGTTATTGAGGAGAGAAATCTTGCATGTGGAAAATGGGCATATTCTAAAATCAACTACAGCTTCAAGGGACTCTAGATTGTAGAATATTTTGGGAAAATTACAAATTATAGTTTATAAAAGTTCAAATAAAATTCGAAAATTAGTAAAAACTTATTCAGCAGAGCAATATTTCATTTAAAATATAGATGTATTCTGAAATCAAATAGAGACTCTAGGGACTCTAGATTTTAAAAGTAAAATATTTTGGGAACATTGTTAATTGCTTATTCATACAATTTTAAATGATTTGTTCAACACACGGCTTAAAACTCGATTTCTTGCGCAATCGTGAATAACTATCAAATATCTTCAATGTATATATTCTTATCTGAGGGTACAGCTTATGTATTATGGTCAAATATTTTCAAATGTCAATTGTGGTGTTTGCCATTCAACAAGCCACAAGTGGGTTAAGCACATGCATTTCATTTGCATATAGAAGCTTTGGCAGCATGACGCAGAGAGCTTGACTGATTGACTGTCTGTCTATCTGTCTGTCTGTCTGTCTGTCTGTCTGTCTGTCTGTCTATCTGCCCGCATGACTGTCTGTATGTTTAGGTCTGTATGTATTTTGTGTGATTTGGCTTTGTAGCAAGGCAGCCACAAGACACGCTGCTAATAAATTGCAATTAGAATAACATGCTAATACATCTTGGCGTGCTAAACTCTTAGCCATAAACTGCAATGGCGACTGCTACTTAAACGGAACAGTATGAAACAGCAGCCAGATCTCCAGCCGGAGCACGAACCCAGACCAACCTTGGTTACACTCAACCAAAAAATGATATGTTCACGCAATTTAAAACAGGGTCGTTCTAAAATGTTTAAATTTACAACACATATTTTATTTATTTGTATCGATGATTTTATAATAATAAAATAATATTAAAAAAATAAATAAGCATCTTTTATTATAAGAAGACAAAAAATCCATGATTGAAGAGATTTAAATAGCATATTTTGTAGAGCAAAGTTCATTAAAATGAATAAATTGTTTAACACAAAAACTAAGCATGCAATCAGAACATATAGAACAAGAAAGAACTTTGTATGCTGGCCTAACAATATTCAAATGTAATTTAATTCTTACAGCGCCAGCGCTGGTAATACTTGTTGTTGTTGTTCTTTTTTTCTTTCAGTGAACGAAACGAGATTCATTTAGATATGTAAATTGCCATACTTATGTGCACTTTAAGTATATGCATTTGTCTATTCAGATGTGCGCACTCCTCTGCGGCGTTATTCAGGTTTCATTCATAAATAAAAATGCAATGTAAATTTGTATGCTAATTCCTAACACACAAACAACAACAATAACAACAACAACAACAGAAGCAGCAACTGCAAATTAGCCCACAGCGCTTTCAGACAATTGCCCTATTATGAGCCAAATGTATTTGTAACTGTCAACAAGTGAACGGGCGGGGAGCTGAAAATGGGGGTTTCAACTCGTGGGCGGCAATTGGATGTGTGTTAATTAATTGCTCTCGGGCACCTCGTAACGGTAAACTCTGCTGGACCGCCAACACTTTACTTCAACATTGTTACATGCTCAGCGAAAAAGGAGTACACAAAAAAAAAAGTGAAGCAGAAAAACAAGAAAAACAATTCACTTGGCAGCTGCCGAGACGAGTCCAGGCTGTCACTCAGAGCGACACACAACTCTATCCCGGGTCTGACGCAGATATCCACCTTCATATTGCTTATAGTCATATTTCAAAATGACAACAACACGTCCAAGCGCTCAAGATCGCCTCGCGGCGTCTCTTTGCGTCGCATCGCATCGCATCGGATCGCATCGAGTCGCATCTGCTTTGTTTTTTCCACTCATTTTCCATTACATAAACGGAAGGCAGACGTTCAGATTCCGCGTCTAACGGAGATGACGTTGACTTGGAGCCGCGTATTCGGTTACCACGCCGTCATTGTCGTTGACCAGCGGGGCAAGGCGGCCCAGTCAACGGCGAGCGGCAGCGGTGGGGACGCAACCAACTGGGAAGGTAACTGAGCACATGTTGCTACATTGACGAACTGCCAAAGAGAGTGAAAGAGAGACGCATACCGCTCGAGAACGAAGGTTGCACAAGCGTGTATAACTGTAATGTGCTCATCCAAACTAAAAAAAAACCAAAACTGCATTTGTGCACTAAGCGAAAAACTTACGATCTAAGATGAAGAACGAGTATTCGTCAAGAGTAAAGAGTTAAGAGTTCTGGCTGCTTTCTATGCTGCTTCTATGCTGCACAATGTGGAACGTGTGCTTAAGGAACTAACTTATTACAGTAAATTCAAATTTCAGTCTTAAAAACGCCCAATCGGTCAAAGAGGGGAAAAAAAATCTACAAAATATACAAAATACAACGCAATAATGGTATTAAAGAAAAGAAATAGCCTTTCATTGGCTCCCCTATGAAATTTGTTGTTTTTTTTTCTTTCATTTCGATACTTTTTTTTAAGCTCAGATAACTTTCATCCCAATTCAATTTGCATAAATGAGAAATATTTGTATTCCCTGAACCCACTTAAAATGTGTGAAAGGGATATAATGAATAGAATTGCATCAAAATTCTATTCGATATAGATCTATCAAATTTAGAATGTAAGTTCCCGTATACCACGCGCATATCAAGTTTATGTTTATGTTTAAAAAAAAGGCTCGTCACCTTTTGCAAATATCGAAACAAATCGATTTCAGCTAGCAATTAAAGCTTTAGCCTTCCTAATAATTAATGATACTACCTGAAAGATTGTTATTCAACTGAAAGAATTTCACTCAGATCGGATAAGAAACACCCAAGTTATAGTACAATCGTATTCCCATGTTTCCTCCTCTGGGATCACTTCCACACCTGCTTACATTTGAAAGTGCAAAATTAATAAAACAAAACTGGAATAATAAACATATTTATCAGTTTGGTTCGGGTTATCTCGTGGTCGATATACAGATATGCTTTCTTCATCTTTATTGTGCAATATTAATGCATAATTTCTTTTAAGTTTAAAGACTAGGCCAAATGAACAGGAAGATATTTGATGATGATGCATTTTTGCTGTATTGCCATCATTTCTCGGCCTGTTTATTATTTTGTCCGCACTTGCGTTATTATATTTTTTTACGCTACTGTCAGCCGCCCACTTTTTACACTGAGCTATTACGTATTTGGGCGTGGCAGTTGACTGCAGTATGACAATGTTGCAACCACATTGAGCATATACATTATAAGCGCACTTAATAAGCTCCAATATCGTAGCCATAAAACTTGGCAATTTCCGCTCCTGGCCATTTGGCACGTTTAGCAAAATGAAAATGATTGACGACTGGGCAAGTTGTCGGTGCTCGGCTGGAGTGAGGCAGGCAGGCCTCTGCTGCGGTTATTGTTGCTGGGCTGTTGCAATAGGCGCACAAATTTCCCAAGCCCACTGACAAGTTAATAGTCGAAAGGAAGCTGTTGTGACAGCTGCTCTCCTCCGACTGCCAACAGACAGCGAATCAACGAATATCAATGTGCAAAATCATTTCGTAAAATCTATAGCGTTATGCTAATGATATCCGCTGCCCAACGATATATTTGCATAGCACCTGAACTAATCACTTTTGACTGGAATTATTGAAACTGATATTTAACTAGATTTATGTTACACACGAACAACTGATCGTATCAAACACGTGTCGTGATTTTAATAAGCAACAAATTTATATTTTAATTGGATTTTTAATGATAATGGGTAAGCTGAAATTGTTAGCCAGCTGTATTTATATAACTATTTGATTACAAGACTACTATTGTCGATGATTTTAATTGCAAACCGTACATGTAATAAATCCGGTGAAGGTAATTTTCGTAGAGCTTCTTTCCCTCAATTGTTGTTACACCCATTTTCCAAAAATTACAGATGTCTGCCCATCGGTGTGTGTGCGTGTGTGTGTGAGTGCTGTGTTGACAAGCCAGGCAAAGCTGCCGCCCAATAACTCACGGTGCCCCTCGTCGGATCTGCTGTCTGCCCCAAAACAAGTTCGAATTTATGAAGCCCCAGTTATAGCATTCATCATGTTGTGTCTGCTCTGATGTCTGATGTGCCAAAAGGGCGCTGGCCCTATATATTATCGTCAAGCGGACACAAATCAATGAACCGCCATAATAAACTCAAGATTAAAAAGATCTTCGTATACCCTGTATTAATTAAAAATGTTTAGAAGAAAGGCTATCATCAAATTGTGCAGACAGAAGAAGTTTTGACGCCCGAGTCAGAGCCCATAGAAATACCTTCATGGTGTTTGATACAAGGTATCTCTTAGTTGGGCACTCGTGCTTGCTTCAGTTACAGAGGTGCCTGAAAATGCAGTCAAAGTGGAAACTGTAGCTGATGCTGTCCGTGTTATAAATGATGGTCTGGCATTTGCTCGAGAGAGAGAGAGGTGAGTTAGCGCCACATGCCACGGCAAAAGATCTAAAACGCATGCTCCACAGACAGTTCTCTGTATTTCTGTCTGAAAATGATGCTGCCCACGCATTGGCCAGATACGTACTATATATATATTCAAGCCAACCGCTAAAAGAGAACGGACCCAAACAGAAACACAAGCAAAGCACAAAGCACAAAACACAAAACACAACAAAAACAAAACCTGCTGCATCATTTTTTAGTCGAAGATTACATAATGATTGACAATTCATTATGGGAGCGAGAACAGTGCGTCCTGGTATGAGAAAGACGTTCTGCGTTCTGTATGCAGTTCAGCCCCAAACCGAAACTCAAACGCAGCCTTGGGTCTGGCAAGCTGTGGATACTTGGCTTGTTTTTAATGGCTTGTAAGATTAGGCGGTGTTCTCGGCAATGAGGAAGTGTTCTGCTTGGCTTTTGGTTGCCAACATCTTGCAGTTATTAATGGCTCTTTTCATTTTAACTTTTTCGAGTTGAGTATCTTAATGCCTCTCCATCGCGAGAGAGAGAGAGAGAGAGAGAGAGAGATGCCAGCTGCACTCTCGAGCGCACAAGCAATTAAGTGGGTTTTGTAGAGAATTCAAGGTCAAGTCATAGTCTAATTGACATCCCAGGAGGTGTGACCGCAAATGCTGTGAACTTTCTGAACAATTGTGTTCAGATACGATGCGATACGAATCGACTTCTCTCTCTCTCCCTCTCTCTCTCTCTTTCTATTGACTGAGACATTGCGCCACTTGTAGCAGCACACCTGTTACTGAGCTCAGCGACTACGACTACTGCGGCTAATTGAGGCAATTAGTGTTCTTATAAATGCCAATTCATTTTTTCTTTTGTTTTTCAATATTTATATTCTGACTCAATCGGTTCGACGGCAACGGTTGGTGCGCAGGGGTAATTAGCTCATACAGCTGCTGCCTGGCAAGACTTTTGAATGTACAACATGTATGTAGTTCTGTGACAACAACATAAACTACATAATACATACGAAAAACAATTGACCTTCGTTAGCGAAAAGTTCAATTACATTAACTCATTGCATGCATTGAAGAAAAAAAAACATATTGAAAATGCTCAGGTCTAAACTGAAGATAATGAAAACAGTACTTTAATCTATAATGAAAATATTCGATTTTCTAGGAAAATCATAATTACCTATAACATATATATTATATATAAAATATGTAAAATGATATCAACTCGAGCATTTAATACTTTTATATATGTACTCTTACAGTTATGATTATTTTGACCAAATTACCCAGCTGAAAGTTCCAGTATACTATTTACATAGTGACCCGATTTAATAAACTTATGCCCGTCATAGAAGTGTTTGCTTGAATACTGAGTTATTTTCCGTAGAAGCTTTTTGTTTTCTCTGACAAATACGAGCTACCTTAAAAGAAGAAAAACGCTGAACAGTTTGTTCACCTATCGAAATGCAACGCCATTTGGAAACTAATTTTTTTTCGGCCACCTGAAAAGACAACCTGCTTGGGTAATATCATATTTTAACATTTTACGCAGCACAAAACTTGTTGAAAATTCCACAACGGCATAAAAAGACACACACAAGCAAACACATTGATTTTCTGGGGAGACGCACACACTGACCACGTCTAATAACTAATGGCATAAGCAAAGAGCACAGCAACGAGATCGGTGGTGCAATGCGAGACTCGATTTCTTGCACCTACCACATACATTGCCACATTGCCGAACAACAGCCGAACAGCATTTTTGTGTCAGCTCCAGCGAGATGCACACTGTGCCAAACGACCTTAAAGCCTTTTGTTTTCCCCAAGCTTCATTGTCGCTCATTGTCGCTCTCTCTCTCTCTCTCTCTCTCTCCTCTCTCTCTCTCTCTCTCTCTCTCTCTCTCTCTCTCTATCTGCAAAGGCTCGGTGTCATCATCGGCTTTGCTCTGCCGTAAGCTAGAGTGACGCCAAATATCCGCAAGTTGGCAATTGGCTGTTTGTGGGTCTGCCTGCACAGTGGGTTTGCCAAGCAGTCGCTAGAAGTGAATCGATATACTTAATTTGTATCCTTTGCAAAATTTTAATGTTTAGGTCCTTTTTTAAATTAACTTCAATTCAGATTTTTAATGACTGTTTCAGTCTTATTTAAATTCAATTATTGCTTGCTTTCATTATTCTCTAATCCACGGTAAGTGGTCAGAAGAGCACCAGGAGTGGTGCGTTTGGTTTCTATGTGTGTGTGTATGTGTGTGTGTGTGTGTGTGTGTGTGTATGAGTTCTTGCGTGTGCTTATGTGTGTATTAGTAGTTGTGCAATTGCGATTTTCTTAGAGAGCCCCTGGTAAGAGCAGCAATGCGTGGTGAAAGGCTCAAATGTCGGCGTGTTGCCGAGTTTCGGGAAGTTGTTCTGACATATCCTTGCCTGGGCGACAAGCAGACAGATGAACAGATGGACAGATGGACAGGCAGAGAGACAGGCAAAACAGACAGCGAACGTAACAAATCTGGCAGCAAGCACACCCTGGCCCCACCCTGCCTCCCCTCATCCTCATCCTCATCAGCCAAGACAATATTGAGCGCCTCTTTTTTTCGCCGCTGGTTCGGTTGTTGCTGTTGCTGTCGCTGATGCCACTGCTGCTGCTGTGTGCAGCCTACAACAAAGATGTTCTAAATGTTACGTTATATTATTGCAAGCTCTTGTTGTTGTAGCTGTTCTCTGTTCTCTGTGCTCTGTTTGTGTGTGTCTGCTGTGTGTGTGTGCTGTGTGTGTGTGCTGTCGTAATTCTTCTACAGATGCGCCTGAATTGGGTTCTCTCTTTGCTTTGGGCGCTCGGTAGCTTTGTTGGTTGCTGCTGTTGCTTTGGCTGCTGCTGTTGCTGCTGTCGCTGCCATTGTTGTTGTTATGGTCGCTTTTATTGTGTAATCAGCAAATAACGGCATTTAATGACTGAATGAGTTTTCCAGCAGAAGCGAGCCAGCACAGCACAGCACAGCACAGCACACTGAACGGTTGATGCATTTTGCGGTATACGCCATTTCCCAGGTGGTTTTCGCTCCTGCATTCCTCACGAGGCGTTATGCTTACACATGTATATATAGGTATGTATGCATGTAAGTTTGTATACACATGTACATGTACATATATATATATATGTATCTAGCGCATCGATAACTTTATTTTTGGGCCGCATTCTGCGGTCCCCATTTATGGGTGTGTGTGTGTGTGTGTGTGTGTGTACGTGTGCCTATACATTTATCTATGACATAGATAGTTTCCATGTATTGTATAAGTGGGATAGCTGCGCCTGCTCAACTCAATTTTTATTGGTGCTGCTGCCAATCGTTTCACAATTCGCTTTTAGCAGATAATGCTGCATTCAACACACGCAACATTTGATTGGCGTTGAGCTTCAGTGATTTTTCGGCCACATTTTCCTTGCGAGCTTGCACAACTTGAATTCGAAACAGAAATAACAAAATGTGTATATAGATATATTTAACAAGATAAGCAATACCTTTGCAAAATCCAAATGCTTGCATGAAATTAACCAGATAATTTATTGAAAGTAATTATGTGAAAATTTGCTGGTGTTCAAAAAAGGGCTGTTTTCAGTTTTCTCAATGGTCTCAATGGTTCCAGTGCTGAAATGGACATCTGTTGTTCTGTAAAAGTTTGTCTATACTATAAAAAAGAAACACTGCATAGTGAGCTAGTGTAATAATACCGCCCATCCATACCCAAATAAAATTGCATAGAAAAAGTGCAACTACTAACAGTTAATGTTGAACTACTGGCCAAGATTGATGCAACGATTGTGACTTACATCATCAGCAATCAACAATCTGCGAGAATGGTAGTGGTCTCAGTTTTTATCACACAATAGACAATGCAGCTGCAGCTCAAACCATGCCCATTGTGTGCAAGTTGCCGAAGAGCCACAATGCAATTCCCTTAGCTGCACGTTGCACGCAACAAAGGCAGAATACCGAACAGAACGGCAACTGCTTGGGGAGCCCAACTCAGCCCACTCCGGGCTCAGAATTGGTGTAGATATCGTCATCGACATCGTCTGTCTGTCTCAGCTTACTGGCCAGATCAATTGGCCAACTTTGACGATGCAGATGCAGACGAGACATGCTACGGATACGTAGAATAAAACTTACTTCCTCATTGTGTGTGGACCGGTTAAGGATCGTTGTACATACACATATAGTACATGTGTACATACAAAGTGGCGGTTTTTGCTAGGTGAGCCTAAACTTGGCTTTGTCCCATCTGATTAGAAGCGACTCTTCCCTGCAAGCGGGCGGGGGAACCCCTCTGTGAACCCCTCGAGATAATTTTTGGAGACTTTATGTGGCTGTCTGCTAATTTGCTGCCTTGTAAGTAACACATGTTATTCAGTATTCCCATTTACAAAATCAATTAGCGATTACCTTTAAAAGTGTTATTGTGTTTAAATTCATTTGCTACAAGTTGGACAACTATAGAATATATTTAATACATTTAATTTAATTTTCTATAAAATGCATATATTTTCAATATAATTTAAGATATGTATATGACTTACTGTATCAAGTGCTTTATAAACCCGTATTGAAAGCATGCTTTAATCTTTCAGACATAACTTTGACGTTGTGGCGTCTCGGCCATTGTCCCATGCTTAATAGCTGTAATCTTTTGGTTTGGTGGCGTGCATCCGTCGGGTTAATTAGTAAAAATACCTGGTGACCAAGCACGTATTGCAATTTAAACAGCGCTTTGATTAATCTCCACCTACTGCGCTAGCATATATATTTTTTTTTTGCATTTTTTATCTTTTTTTTTCGTAATTCATTTTATATTTAATATTTTTTTGCGGTTGACGCTTAACCGGTTGCATGTTTAGGTCTAATCCCAGCGAAGGAGGTGCGCTACTGATGCCGCTACAATATTTTTTATGATAAATGCACAAATGAAACCATGAAATAATAACCAAGTCGACGAATTTATGCTCTTTGATATTTGGAAATGAGGTGTTTATATTCGTGTGCACTTCATAGCAAGCTTTGTATTGCTCTTTACTTACTAATTAGTCAGTCAGTACGAGCTATTTTCAGAAAACACTCTATTCTGACATATTCATATTCAAACTGCTGACCACTGCCAGGAAAAAAAAAAATTTTTAAAAATTCACACACACCCATTTTAGGGTTGTAAGGAGAATATGCATCACAATTGCACGGTTCTCTTACAGTGACGAATCGATTTCTCGATTACGCTGCCCCAAAAGAAAAGCAGCAAAAAGTGGAAGAAGGCCATTGCATATTGATAATTTAACAGCTGGGCATAAGGAATGCCAAAATGGGCAGCACTTAATCCCCCCCCCCCAGCACATCCCCCTTCTGCCAAATACGCCTTTCTGACCGGGCCTCCAGCAATGTGACAGCCTCGCCAGATTTTATTTGCCTTTGCCGCTCGTCTTGAGGCATGTCCCTTAATAACTTAGTGGCAAACATCGACATTCGACATTCGACTGTCGACTGTCAGTTGGCTAGTTGGAAATGTGCCAAAGTTCATTGCACTGCGTTGTGATGCCGCCAATTGGTCCAACTGGCCAGGCTGACGACACCAGGTATTTATACGGATATAGAAACAGTCTAAGAATAACAGAAATAGCAAAAATTTCACATACACTTCCCAAAATACAATTTTTAACATGGTTTATTATATTGTAACATATGTTATTATGTCATTATGAATAATGTTTCTTATATTTGTAAATGGTATATAATAATTTCATCATAATTTTAAGATTCAGTTCAGTTTCTAAAATGCGTGAATAACGTTGACAGTCGTTGTCTACTTTGGGCTTGTGTTGAGAGTGGTATTATTCCAGAATTGAAAATTTTAATGCGTTTTTTTTTTTAATAATATGTAGTTTGTACACATTTTTAAATTATTATTATGATACTAACGAGAAAACTGGTAATTACACTAGTTTTATACTTATTAAAAATAAATTATTCTGGAACTATTTATGTTTAAAATTGTAAATAGATGATTCCAAACTAATATAAATAACATGAAACGGCGTTTTAAGCTGGTCAAATATTGTAAACACTATTTGCTATTAAAAACGAATTAGATTGAGGGTAATTTAAGTGAAGTATTATTCAAATTTTATGTATATATATATATATATATATACATTGTAACAGTCAAAACCAAATTATATTTCTTTCACAAGCACGTCTTGTTACTTTACTTTTTATAACATAAGATTGGTGTTTACAAATATTGCAATTCAATTATTTTGTCCTTGCTAATTGCATTAGGTATTATTGAATTAGCTCCGTAGATATCTATTGAGAAACGAAATTATAAATTCATCATAATTTAAAAATCATTACTCTACAATCATGCTCGTGGATAGTTTATATAATCGAAATGGTCTGAATATATATATCAGTCAGTCAGTGAAATTGAAATAGTGTTCAGTTTTTAAAATGCGGTTCTCTTTGATAGTCGTTGTGTGCCTTGCGAAGGTCTTGAAAGTGGTATTATTATATTGATTAAATTAGTGATGAAATTTCCTAATAATATTTAATTAACTCCACAGAGAGCTGATCCGCCCATAGTATATAAACTAACAAATATAGAGTGCAAACCCAATCTTAGGCGCATTGAAAATGCCACTTGCTCTCTCAAGGCCCAGAATTGGAACAAGGCACTTGCTCAAATGGACTGTGATCTCATTTACCCAATGACTAATTTTTCGGTAAACCAAATAAAAAATGTAATATTAACACAACATACTAATTGATCTGTCTAAAAATAGCTTCGGGTCGAAATCTTTAAGAAGGGCTACAACAATCAATATCATCCCTTCCTTGTCAATGCCACTGTGAATGTTTGTGACATAATAGCTAAGAGAACTTTCATTCCCTATGGAACGATATTTTGGAATGTTGCGAAGAAATTCGTCAATGTAAATCACAGTTGTCCCCTCACGGTAAAAGCAATATATTCTTTATTTGCAATGAATAACTTTTTTCTTCAATTGACAGGGTCACTTGGGCGCAAGAAATTTGTACATAGAAGATACAGATTTTCCAGTAGTATTTCCATTTGGGTTATATATGTTATTATGTAATTTTCATGAAAACTCTGGGAATGCGAGAATCGAACTTGGCTTCTTCAAGTTATATGTAGAAGTAAAGGAAAAGGTTACAACAAAAGGAAAGAAACCCCAAAAAGTAAACCTTTCAATTATAAAAAAAAATTTTAAGTTCATAAAATATGACTAACCTTAAAAAAAATGACAGTGTTTTTTTATTTCGGCGTTTCTCACATTAAATCCACAATTTTGAAAAGCTGCACCTTGCTAATGATGTCGTTGAAATATACACATTTTTAAGCTATTTTGATACCAACGAGATAACAGATACTTACACTAAGGTTACAAATATTAAAAATCTTAATCTTTAACTATTTTTGCTTAAAATTTAAATTTGACAATACGCGAACATATCTATACGATTCCAAGAAGGTATTCCGGACTTCTTTATAAAAAAATACTATTTTAAGCAACATAAATATAGCGTGTTAAGCTGCTATTAAAATCGAATTAGATTGAGGTTAATTTAAGTGAAATTTTATACAGAATATAATTATAACTATCTGTCGTATTATTGTATATGTCACATAATTCAATATAGTACCAATGCTTTGGGTGATCGTTTTGTTCATATCTCACTATTTAAAAGTGATAATATAGTCAATTTGCTATATATAATTTCTTCTTATTGGAAATTATATTATCACATAGAAGCCAAGGAAATTGTGAAAGTAAAGCTGTGGAGACCGCAATGTTATAAAATATTATAAAGCTTCTTTGGTTAGCCGATAAAGATATAAATTTACATATAATTTTATAATTATACAATAACCAATAGCTAAATGAAGTCGAATTTTAAAAATATATTTATATTTGTAAGCTATTTGGAGACCAATCACGATAACTGCTGCTTACACCAAGGTTACAATTTTTATTCTTAAAATGTTTTTGCTTTAAATTTTTAATTGACAATAGGAAAACATATCTGTGTGATTTCAAAAGTTATACCTGACAGAGATCTGAACTTATTATGAATAAATTTTAAATATTTAATACAAATATGTGCCAAATATCTTTAAAACCTATGTATATACCAAATACGGCAAACTAGCTCTGAATTGATCTGATTTGTAGAGGCATTCTGATAGATGTCCAAAAAGCAAAATCACTTATTTTAATTATATAATATACACCTTTCAATTAATATATGTGATTGTCAATATCATTATAATAATAATGCACGCAGTTATTCAAAACGTGCAATAAACCGTGTCATTAATAAGCCCCAGTATTGCTTTATATAAAATCATCATAAAACGTTTGTTAGCAAACAAAGGATATAAATAATTAGTTATATATATTTATATATATACAAGTAAGAGTGCTGTAGTCGAGACAGGTCGACTACGATATACCCTGAACCTCGTTGTTAAATATATTCTAGTTTTATTGGGAAATTTCACTCTAAAAAGTTTTGCACCTAAAGGTGAGCAGGTCTGCAAGCGAGCTCTGCCGACAAACACGTAAATATTCATACATACATGCATATATACGTACACACAATCGTAACGGGTAACGGGTCTCTGCAGAATACACACTAAGATATATTGACGCTCGCTTCCAATATCCATGCCATATCTTTCTAAGACATGCGCTCGCATATTGATGCATACAGAAAATGCTAGCGGCTGCTGATAGAAATGAGATCAATATGATAATATATTTTCGACTATAACTTGGGTGTTTCTTATCGGATCTTGATGAAATTTGGGAACTTGATCAATAATATCCATATGTGTATTCTGTATAAACTAGAAGATTCTGCCTTTAAAATTGTTGCGTTTATTGCTATCGGAAATTTAAATATATCGATATTCGATAATGATGATCTGCGCCTGATATACGAGAACCTATATTCCAAATTTGAAGTCTCTAGCTCTTATAGTCTCTGAGATCTGTGTGTTCATACATACGGACATGGCTATATCGACTCGGCTGTTGACCCTTATCAAGAATATATATACTTTCTGGGGCCCGAGATGCTTTCTTCTGCCTGTTACATACAATTGCACCAAACCATTATACCCATTTTTAGTGGGTTCGGGGTATAAAAACTTACAAATGGAAAGAAAACAAAATAAATAGCATACTTTTAGGCGATGTCATATATTATTGGGAGAGGCAATTATAATTTTGACGTAAAGATTATAATGCATTGAAGGATAGGTCTTCGACCCCCTACGCTATAGGTATACATATAGTACAGAACAGGACGTCTATCCAGGGTGTCAGTCCTCATTTCTCCACTCATTTTTTTGAATAAGATGAACTTTCTGAACTTCAAAGCTATCTAGCTGATACTTTAAATATAGTTTCAGTGATGCATTCAACTCTGTTCAATTCAAAACACTATATGAGTTTGGCCTGTTGATACCTTCTATTTGTATGCTGCTGTTTATCAGTAACATTGGTGATGATCAGCACTGCTCGTGGTCTTTGTTTTTTTGTTTTGGTTTGTTGTTTTGGCTATTGCAGTCAAACATTGCCGGCTCTTCTCATTCTGCTTGCTTACTTTAGATGCATACATACATATTTGTATTATTTATATACTCTCCTATTGGGGTATTCTAATTTATTAAACACATTGAAGGCCATGTCACCAATCTAATAATAAAACCTGGAATAGATATTCTTGGATGCAAACACACAGACAGATGAACTTTTAGATGAAAAGATTTTTATTATTTTGCAAATTTGTATGCTTAAATGTTTATTTGTTTATCAGCCTTTGCTCGGGAATAGTTTTGTCAGATAATGCCGATTTATTAATTGTTTGCCCGCACACGTCACTTTTTTGTTGTGATAATTTCATTGATTAGAAGCCATGCTATTTTTGATTATAAACAGAAGGCTAAAGAAAAGAATTTATGCTTTCGTACATAACGATGATTTGAATGAATATATACTTCTTATCAAATTTTGACAATGGTATTTTAAATGCAGTTTCACTCCTTGTACAGATTTCATGTACAATTTAGATGCCCGAGTCCCAGTGCTTGGTCCATTCAATAGCATCCAGACGGCCAAGATCCAGTTTCCAGATGGCACCATTCTGGTTGGCCTCAATGGCCTTCACAAAGTTCTGTGCGCACTGCAATGTTGTCTGTGTGGGATGCTCAAGGAGTAGCTCGGCAACGCGTGGCTCAACATTCAGCCAGGAGTTGAATTTATGCACCAGAACAGTTTGGGTAATGCCCGGATTGATGGAATATGCCGTAACGCCAGTAATATGCGCCAATTTCTGTTAAGATTCAATTGGTTGCCACCTGATGATGTATAAATATATTTATATATTTATGTATTTACTTACCGCAAGGGAAGTGGTGAAGCTTAGGGCAGCCGCCTTTGAGGCAGAGTAAACGGGCACCTGATAGATGGAGTTGAAGCCAGTCACTGAGCAGATGTTGGCAAGAACACCACCTGGGCCGCCCTTACGCTTGTCCCAGAAATCCATGATCGCAGTTGTGGTGTTCACTGTACCTGTAAAATTCACCGCAATGGTGCGCTCAATCTGAGTATCGTCCAGGATACCAGCGCCATTGATGAGCAGATCAACTGTCTTCAGCTTGTCAAAGATGGTCTTCAATAGCTTTTTGGTTTCAGCCAGCGGCACGGTTACATCATAGGGATAGAATGTAACGGTCACCTTGGGATTAAGGGCTTTCAACTCGGCAATGGCAGCGGGGTTGTCAACGCGATCCAGCAACACCAGGTTCTAAACGAAACAAAAAAAAATAAAAATAAAATAAAATAGTAATAATAATATTTAGATTTACAGGCTATAACCTACCTTGGGGCCACTCTTGACAATCTCGCGACTGGTGTCCAGGCCAATGCCACCCAGACCAGCGACAAAGATTATGTTACTATTAGCGATAACCATGGTTTCAGTGATACGCTCAACTCTGTTCACCTGTTCGGACAGAGAATTCAAAACACTATATGAGTTTGGCCGGTTGATACCTTCTATTTATAGGCGAACAGTCTGCTAAGTTTGAGTATTTCCTCGCAGCTGTTTATCAGTAACGTCGGCGATCATCCGCACTGCTCGTGGTCTTTGTTTTTTTTGTTTTGATTTGTTGTTTTGGCTATTGCTGCCAAATATTGCCGGCTCTTCGCATTCTACTTTATACATATGTTTATTTATTTATTTGTATGTTCTCCTATTGGGGTATTCTAATTTTGTCCAGCATTATTAAACATATTGAAGGTCATATCACTAATCAAATAATAAAACCTGGAATAGATATTCTTGGATCCACTATGTGTATGTTGACATTTGTTGTTTTTATTAGTTTATGTATTTGTATGCTCAAATGTTTATGTGCGTGTGTAGACTTTGCTTATTTTAATCTTTTATTTATTTGTTTATCAGCCTGTGCCCGTGGAAAATTTGTCAGAAAATTCTGATTAAGTTTTGTTTGCCGCTACGCGTCTGTCCTTGTCTGGACTGTCTTAATTACACTTACTTTTTGAAAATATTGTAACTGGCCCGATCTGCGTGCATCGACTGCTATGGCAATAATCAGTGTTCTCAGTGCAAGTAACACCTTTTATACCTACACACCCGAGTCGCTGTTGAAATCGTGAAGGCTTAAGAGATGTAAACATCTAGTTTAAATATAACACAACACATGGGGGAGGTCATTACTGAGATAGAGATGAAACTGAGCTGCAGAGAGCGGAACACACTTGAAGCCCGACCTTCGCTGAATGTCAAAGCAATATAAGTCGACAAGGTTGTTGTTGTTGTTGTTATGTTCACAGATTGATCGTTTGCATTATTTGCATTAGTATTATAGTAGACTGAGGGCGCAAAGAATGCGAGAAGTGGGGGAGTGGCTTTGCAAGTACATACATTTTTTACTAGGTAGTATGCCATATTGATACAAGTTAAGTAATGTATTCACATTAAGAATTCATTTAGATTATTCAATTGAGTGACTAGGCAAGGGAGTGAAAGAGTTATCATAATATATGATACTACGTTGTTACTGTAAAAAACATAGGCAAAACAAATATAATATTAATAAAGTATCATAAATGCTTCAAGCCGCATAAATGCATTTAATTTATGAAATAATTAGCAGAACCTGACATATACACAATATACCACAAAATACCTCTGACGTCCGACGCCAATGTGGCCTGATATCACGCATCTCACACTCGTCCGGGTTATCACTCTTGTTAGGAGTGGGTCGCTTCTGAACCGCAATCAGACGAGTTGCTGATTACACATAATCACCGTGAATTGTGACGTGAAAGCGAGGTGGCGGACAATTACTGACCTATTTTGCGCTATTACCACACATACTGGATTTGATTGTCAAGGAAACTAGAAATAAAACACACTGTGTAGTCAATCAATGATAGAAGTCGCCACGCTTCTTAACCCGACTACAAGTCAGGGTTCTTAAAATGATTGCTTTTAGTCAGCCCTTAGCAATGCTTTATAATTATTAATAGATTGCATTACAGCTATTTAACAAGAACAAACATAATCCAATTTATTAATGCATAAATTCTAGAATTCCTATTATATTCATTTAGCTTGATCAAGAAACTACAAAAATATGAGCCGATTTATATTGTACTTTGGTCATAAAAGTCCAGTTTTGAATAATTCCTAATTTCTGTTATGTGCTCTATAAAAGAGAAAAAAGGTGAAAATTAAGTTTCAATTTGATTTTGAAAACGTGGCAGCTCACACACACTCGACACTCGACACTCGACCCTCGACACACCTCACTCTCGCACAATACATGCCCAGAAACCTATACCTATTACAATAGTTATTGTTGCAAGTTGCAATGGGAGAGGAAACGAGGTGTGCAATAAAAGTGAAGTAAACTGTGGAGACTTGGACAACGATGCAACATTTCAACGTCATCTTCTTGAGGCTTGGGCTTAATTTGCTTTGACTTTTAGCAATTTGCATAAATATCTTTAGCACCATAAATATCAGCGCAGCCAGAGCGAGTATTGCGAATACGAGTAGACTGTGTATAATGTTGTTCTTGTTGTTCTTGTTGTTGTTGTTGTTGTTGCTGTTGTTGTTGCTGGAGCCTTGCATTTGTTATGATTTCTGTATTCAACTGCGACAACAATAACAATCAGAACCAGCAAAGGCATTGGCTGGTAATTTTTACAGCAATGACGGCAGCAGAAAACCGAAAGAATTATGATTTCTTCTATGGGGGCGGTGCGGCACACAACCAATGGCAATAATTTACCTTCACCACCTTTCGTAGGCAGACCAAAAATGGTAATGATCCGACAAAGGACGAGCCATCGCAAACGTCTGACATGCAAATACATTCGTACATAAATATTTATATTTATATTTATATATATGTGCATATATTTATATATATACATATATGCTCAAGCCCCTGAACTTGAAAACAAATAAAGTAATGCCGCTTTGCTATTGCCATTGGACCCTTTAAAGGCACTACCATAACGAAATTGTAAACTGTTGGATTAACTTAAGAGTACCTTGTGTGTAAGTAGTGTCGACCGCAATTGAGCGATTCTAAACAATTTACGGATACTGCTGATGGCAATAAATTCATTTAGTTTTTTTTATTTTCCGTAAATCACATTTTCATGTTTCATGCGATTTGTTTTTCTTCTCCCATATAAAAATTGCAATTAACTTGCTCAAAATAAATAGTAATATTTTCTTTTTCTTTTATATTTTCAGCGTTGGCAAAGACGATGGTTTGTCCTCTACGATGATGGTGAACTGACTTATTCAGTGGATGATTATGTAAGTCTCTTTGCGCTGTATGAATTAATTTGAGTGTGTGCCTAAAAGCATACAAATTACATTTAAAAACAACAGTCAGCATAAAAAAAAGTTTAAAAAATATATATTTTAGCTGAAGTAAACAATAGCTTTATCCGAGAACTGTTTTTAATCATCATTAAGATGTTCATAAGAGATAGGAGCAAACGTAAATTGCTCATAAATGTTATCCTTGAAAGCCCCTTTCACCATCGGATTTCTATAAGATCTTCATCTATACATTTTGCAGCCCGAGACGGTGCCACAGGCCTGCATTGATATGACCAAAGTACTTGAAGTGAGCAGCGCCGAGGAAGCGACCGGCCATACAAACTCCATTGCCATAACTGCGCCGGAGCGTGTCACCTTCGTCAAGGGCATCAGTCCGGATGAGTCGCAGTGGTGGCTGAACATATTGACTGCGTTCCCCAAGTCGAAGGGTCGACACAAGCGCAGTACCACACTCCCAGGTGGCCAGATCAGCTGTCTGCGGCAGTCCACAAACGTGGACATGGCAATTAAGTTGGGAAATCGCCATAGCTCATATCACAAGGACACGCTCACGTCCTCGCAGTCGGCTGGCAATCTGCTGGGTAATCTCGATGATTCCAGCTCGACGAATACGGTTGGTTTGACAGTCACCGCAACCGCCAACGATGATGAGGACGACGGCGTCGAGACTGGTGAGGATGAGGAAGAGGAAGATGACCATCAGCAGCAGCAGCAACGGCAGCAAGTGTCCACGTCAAGGAAGATAAAAGTCTCGTCTTCATCAAGTTGCCATGGGGGACAGGATGAGAACAATCGTAATGCTGGCAACGAGATCACAAATCGGGGTAAGTTTTACTAGATACCAAACAAGTGGACTGCTATATTAGATCTATAAAATATATATTTGTGCTTGAGGAATAACTAATAAAGTGGCTTCAAAACTGTGTTCAAAAACAGAATATATTTAATGACCTTGACTTCCACAATGACTTAACAGCTCTTACCGTAACCATAATCAGAACTTTGTGATTTTGCTGAAGCTGATAAGGCGTTAATTAATTGAGTTCTGATAGACTTATATAAATGTTTGTAGACAGTCTCACACTAACATGAATATAAAATGATTAAACTTCAAAGCAATGTTGCGATCACCGAACAGTTGCCCAAGAATTCCTAATTAACCAGACATTAATAACTACTGGCAGTTATGGCAGCAGTTTACCCATGTCTTCGACACACACGCTAATCATTAGCACACAGACACACAGACATACGTACTTATAGTGAGCAATATGTAATGTATTATAACGATGATAAAGTTACTTTTACTTTTTTTGTTTGTATACGCTGACGGAGAGAATAATAGCAATGCAGTTTGTGAATGAAGTGTGGAACGCATTATGGGGCGGCACGTCGTATTCCGTATCAGCAAAACGTTCTTCGGCTTATCTCTCTGTATCTACTATCAGCTACTATTAACAACGTACATCAATAGGAAAATTTGCGGCAGATCTTAAGTATATGAATTAAGGGGCGTGGCCAGTTGTAGTGCGGCTCTAAAAGAGTATGTGGTATTCGGCGTGCCGAAACTAGATTGTGCTTGTTTCATTGTTGCGTCTTTCACTGCCCTCTTTGTACCAGCTGCTATAATTTTTATGATCATTTATGGCTCGCAGCAATCAAAATTATCAAGCACAGCCCAGACAGATTCCCTGCTTGGCTGGGTGGCATGAGGGAGGCGACGCGTCGCGACGGTTGCGTAGGGCGTCGTAGGGTGTAGAGGAAGCGGCGTGGTGGTGGGGGGGAGGGGGGTGGTTTGGTTTGCAGACGGTGCGTGCAGCTAGTTAAAGACCCAGCTTCGAAATTAACCTTGAATTCACACAGTAACAACAACTCAAGGCACAAACGTGCAGCGCATCTTTTACCCAGCTTCCTACTTAATGGTAGGCTTCATAAATTTTCTTTAGATGCAGCAGACACACACACACACACAATGCCCCAAATGGCCCCGTGCCCTTGCTTAGGTTAGAGCTAACTCTCTGAGCCGAGTTCTGAATTCTGAACTGGGGCTGGGGCTCAGTCTGGTAATTGCAGTTACTGTGAATGTTCTCACATACATTGCTGCAGGATACTTGTTCATGGAAAAATGATATTCACGCTTAAATTATAGTGTATCTACATCATTCTTCTGCTGCATTTGTTGTTGTTGTTATTGTTGTTGTTGTTATTGTTGTTGTTGTTGCAGCGAGTTGTTGGCCCAAAAAGACACACACATTGATGCTGTCTTTGTATCTTCTGCTTAGGTTACTGCTCTTTCCCACTTCGCAAAAGTCTGCACACTTCAAGACCTGGCGAAAACATCGAATGTCAATATTAATGTAGTTGATAACCCACCAGACAAATGTGAAAATGAGTAAGCAATCTAGCCAAGTGAAACCAACATAGAAATCATTCTGATGGACAAGATTGGGATTAAGATTATGCTAAAGATTTATAGTCGTGTTTGTGAACACTGCAATAAATTATCGCATTTCAAATGTTTCTACATATGAATGCTAATATATTTATAATCAGTCAACAGCCAAGTCACACCTGCAAAAGCCCTGTTTTGATTGGAGTAAGGTGCAATAGGTTTGGGCTAAGCTGGCACAAACAAATTACGTTGCATCAAAAAACAAAAGTGTGCACCAAATGAGGCAATTTACTGGCTCCACCAGAAACTTTCTGAATGAAAGAGCTTGGCTCGGCGAAAGCTATTAAAATGTACAACGACAAGGATTGTAAACTGTATACCTATTCAGCTAATAGCCCCGGCGGCACAGCAAAATTAGGCAGCGAACACTGAATTTGTCTGCCTTTTTTTTTAAGGTTTTTCTTTTGTTTTTTTTTTTTGTTTTTTTTTTTGTTTTTGCTAGGGCTAGTGGCAAGACAAGTCCGGCACTTGATAGTCCCCTCTGGACATAGACCTGAACAAAGAAACGGACACGTTGGCTGTTGTTGTTGGAGTACGTGGGGCAACTTGTAAATGGCAGTTGCCGCAAACTGAATAATTACAGTTTACAGTGCAAATAAATCTTGGCTTGATGCAGTCAAAGAATGGGCCAAAGACGGAATACTTTTACCGAGACCTGGGCAAGCAAAGCAGCAACTTTAAAGATTGTATTAATGTCCAAGTGTAAAATTATAACTTAAATTAGTTTCTATAAAAATAGTTAACACTAATATATCGTAAGCTGCGTCTTAGCCAACTCAAGTGAAGTCAATGATTTAAGCCGATAGATAGTGTGATGCAGATAATAAAAATCTAAAACTGATTGAGCATCGTGAACGGGACAATAATTAATTGTTAATTTGGAATAAAAGAAAAATGTTCGCTTCATGCCATAATTTATAAACAGCATGCAGGCCGACATATAAGTGGAGCTCCTATTTGTGTGGTGCACCAAATGCAAAATGACAGGGACAGCTCAATACATATGTATGTGCATCTATGTATGTATGTATGTTTGTGGTTCGTGGAATTCAAAGGGGCGGACACACACTCACACACACACACACACACACACACATATGTACATATGCACCCAGATAGATAACGATGCGAGTGACTGCAGACTGGGGCCACCAATAACCAATCAATATTCATAAGTGTAACGAGTTCGTTTACTGGCCAAGAAGCCAGGCTGAATTTATGCAAGGCCCCCTCAGTTAGAAATTATTCAAAGTCATCGTGTGAGGGGTGCCCAAGGCTGTCAACATAGGCAGCACTACTACACACTGGACGTGCAACGAGGGTGAGCAGGAAAGATGGGAAGTAGGAGTAAGCGCAGACATTCATATTGCGAGAAGGCAATTTTCAGTTTCATTGCCCAAATGAACTTGCAATTTGATTATTTATTACACCAAGGCGGTGCTGCTTCCATTTTACTCTTAACTCATAGTAACAGGAATCCATTATTGAGCGGATTGTTCAGAGTAACTAAATGGCTGCACTAATTAATCAAATGTGTTTAATTAAGAAATATAAAAATATTGCGATTACTTTAGTACGGCAAACCTGGAACAAAAATAGACCGTGACTTTTTCAATATTATTTATATACATTTATTTCATCATCCAAATCACACATTTATCTAAATTATGTACCAAATACAATTATTATCTCCTAGCATTGTTATCTAAAACTAAAAATTAAATGGAACAACCACATTAGGACAATAATAGTTAAAAATAAAAATAACTTGTTGAGTAAGCAGCAGGATTACATTTGTGGACACGAAACGCACTCAAGATGCCCTAGTCAGCATTTCAGATAACCCAAACTGCTTATTACTTCATAAAAAGTAATGAAATAATTATAAAGAAAGCCTGCGAAGACATAATAATTATCATAGCAAATAAAATATGTTATATTTAGTCTGGTACTGGTTCACAGATCTTGCTGTCTGTCTATCTCTCCGTCTCTGCTCGTGGTGCTGCCTGCCAGTATGTATAATATCATAAGTTTTATAAATTCCATTGTGGACACACTACACTACATATGTACACACTGGCATAGTCTCCCAGGTTTTCGGGCTTAGCGTAATCAACGACGACGTCGTCGTCGCCGTCTTCGTTCGCCTTTAGCAACTAAGTAGGACCGACAAGTCGGCCAATTAAAGGCATACCCCACCATTTAGCACAGTAACCTTGAACCTGCTTGCTGAGTTAGTCATTCAGCCAACGCCAACCGTCGCCTTGTCGGCAACATGATCCAACTCTGACGCTGCAAGGAGTTCACAGAGCAAGAAGCCTTTCTTTCGTATTTATTTTTGTTTTTGTATACTCTTGCAATGAGTATTCCAATATTGGCATGAAATCCGTATCGTATTGCAGACGTTTTCTTAAAAAAAAAAAGAACTTAAATCATTAGCAATTTTATTGATTTTCAAAATATCTGCTTAGGCGTGCTAGCATATATCAAAAATATTTTAAAATAAATTATCAGAGTTTTTATTTTAAAATGTATAACATAAGAGTATGCAATCTTCATCTTGTGGCTTTTGCTTTTTTGTCTTTTACACTGGCGAGGCAACAACTCAATAATCAAGATAAATGCAACGAGTTCGATTGGCCAAAAAGTTGGCCCAAGAGATCAACCTGTTCGACTGACCGAATTGATGCGCACTCAAACGCAGACTCGGTGGGTTTTTAATGGCCAGACAGAGTCGGAAATTCGTATCATAATCATAATAAACCTAAACAGGTCTCCGCCGTGGGGACCTGTGGACATGGGCACGTCTAAATATATATTTTGTAATCATATATATTTATGGGACAACTTTAGCCGCGTTGCCGCTGATGTTTTCCCCAATGGTTCCCGGGACTCGTTTGGGTGTTAATAAAATTATGGCACTACCCATCTCGCTCACTCCCTCACCGGATCCATTTTTTCTTTTTTCTTTTTTTACTGTGGCTGTGCGAGAACTTGTTCGCCTTATCACGCATCTTATTCGAGAGGATCCTCTTACCGTTCAACTCGTTTTAATAATTTTATTATATTTGCACACAAATAACTTGCCGTGCCACATTTTATGGCTTTGTGGATGGCATAAACATTTCCAGTAGAATATGGAACCCACTAGCAAACATGGCTAATACCAATTTCACTCAATGGCATTGATATTGTTAGCTTATGGCCAATAGACTCTCGTATATCAGTGCACTTAATGAAATCGCTTGCCAAATGTGAAGGACAAACGTATTATTGCCAACAATAAAAACGATAAATTAAGAACCTATCCGAGAATCAGAAAACGTCTTAGCCATATTCAGAAAGAGGAGATGCGAATTTTAAAACCAATACTCTAATTTATTCTGCATCTTTAGCGGGGCACTCTTAATTTGAATCTTTTCTAATTTAAGTCTGTCTTAGTTCTAGTTTTTATGGAAATAATTATGTGTACTTTAATAATCCATTGAACTTTCCGTCGTTTTGCAGTTTCTCAACCGACTGGCTGTCTGCTGATCGAGGACATGCGACGCGATGAGAAAACAATTAAGGACATTGCGAACACGATAACAAACCTAAGTCAACAGCAGAATAAACGCTGGTCAACGGCTGTCAACAATGCGCTAAATAATCAACATCAACATCAACATCCACATCAACATCATTACCAGTACCAGACATCGCGTGATGAAACCGATTTCCAACTGACATCCACCGGCAAATCCCTAAACGCGACCAGCGAGCAATCGCTTGTTAATCTGAGACCAAAGTCATTACCACTGGCGGCCAACTCAACGCCAGCGATTGTGTCCGCAATAGTCAAGAAGATACCCACAGTTCTAGTGTCCCAACAGCAACAGCAACAGCAACAGCAACAACAACAGCAACAGCAGCAACAACAGCAACAGCAACAGCCTAAGCAACAACAAGTGGAGAGTGCAAAGAGCGGAAGAGCTGCCAATCGAATGCAGCTGCAACTGAAGCCCGCCAAGCATTATCAGCACGAACGTGGCGATCCCGACGGTGGCTGCAATCTGGACGAGCTGTGCGCCAACTACATGGCCAAGTCGGATGAGCTGAGATCCATCAGCAAGTCCAGCAAGTGTACAGTCAAGCCGTCAGGCAAAAGTGTCGAGGAGTCGTTGAATGCCAAAAAGGGGTGGCTAATGAAGCTGGACAATCGGACAGGCGAGTGGAGCAAGCATTGGTTCACATTGAGTGGGGCGGCTCTCTTCTACTACAGAGATCCGCTCTGCGAGGAACGCGGCGTCCTCGATGGTGTCCTCGACGTGAACAGCCTATCTACCGTTGTGGAAGAGCCCAACGCTACTAAGCAGCATGCCTTTCAGCTCATCACGTGGGACAAGCAACGTCTTTTTCTGGCCAGTCTATCGCCCAGCTCGAGAAACAATTGGCTGGCGGTGCTGCGAAGTGCGGCAGGGCTGCCACAGCAGCAGCTGGAGAATTCCTCGCCAACAACAACTCCGGGTACTTCGACACCATCATCGATCCTTAAGCAGAGCGACATCGAGCAGGACTTTATCAAGGCGCAGCTGCAGACCCACCCACATAGCACTAATCCACCCGCTCCAGGTACGCCAGCAAATGCGCCACACTTCTCCTCGGATGAGGAGTATCGCACGGCCTCGGAGGGTGGCCGGAGGGATAGCCTGGACTGGGGTTCACCGCTGTCACCTTCGCCACCCGTGTTAAGGAGCTGCCTGCGCAATCGCAGTCTGGCCAGTCTGCACAAGCGAAGTCGCAGCTCGCCGCCCAGTTCGCGTCGCAGCACTGTGGACAGTGTGGCCAGCGATGAGCTGCCCCTGATGGTTGTGCCCGAGGAGATGCGACCAGATCGCACCGAGCTCAAGCAACAATGCGAGACGCTGCGCACCGAGGCGAAGTTGCGGGAGGCACGCATGTCGGAGTTGCTCACGACACTGCAGCGGACGGAGCAGGAGCTGACGGCCCGACTGCAGGAACAACAGCAACAGCTGAACGGAGAGCTGGTCAGTGCCAAGCAGAGTGCAGCCGAGCTGGTGCACAGCTTGAGTCTACAACTAACGGAAAGTCAGTGCAAGATCAAGCAACTGGAGGATCGTCTGGCCCAGGGCATTGAGGAGAACGAAAGTTTGTATAAGCGACTGCGGGAGCTGCAGGCGGACAATAGTCAGGTGGCCAGTCTCAGTAATCTACAGCGTCACAAAATGAAGCGCATGGACTCGCTCAGCGATCTGACCACAATCAGCGACATTGATCCCTACTGCCTGCAGCGGGACTCCCTCGCCGAGGAGTACAATGAGCTGCGCAGTCGCTTCGAGAAGGCCGTTAATGAGATTCGTGCGATGAAGCGGGAACTCAAACAGTCACAGAATCAATATGATGCACTCGAGTTGATACAGACAGCGTTGCAGCAGAAGCTGGAACGTTGCCAAATGGAGGATGGGGCGCAGTTGCAATTGATGGCTGCACGCATCCAGGACTTGACGATCAAGTACAGCACCTCGGAGCGACAGGTGCGAGCGCTGAAGCAAAAGCTGGCCAAGTCGGAGCGACGACGTTCGCTCTCCTTGAAGGGCAAGGAGCAGCTGGAGCTGAAGATCACTGAGCTGCAACGGGAAACCGTGGAGCGCAAGCCAGCCGAGAGCAGCAGCACCACCATCAGCACCACCATCACCACCGAGTCCAGCAGCGATTCCAGCAGCCAGTCATCGCCATTGAACTCCTCTGCTCATCTGCTGCAGCGCCTGCATAGTTTGGAGCATGTGCTCCTTAGCAGCAAGGAGCGAATGGAGCAGAGTCTCACCCAGTTGCAACAGTTGCGTGCCGGACAGCGCAGTCGACGATCGGTGTCGCCCTTAAATGATCGCAAGGATGGACTCAGGCAACTGGAGCGTGCCCTAACCGAGACATGTGTGCTGTTCAGCGAGCAAATGGAGCTGTCCTGCCTGCAGGACTCGTGCCACAAGTGCTGCGAGCTGCGGCAACGTGTCGAGAAACTCTCGACCCTGCAGCAGCAAACGGAGACGGATTTGCAACGCAGCGAACAGCTGCTCGAACAGCGCGAGAGCGAATTGGCCCTGGCGCTGGAGAAGTGTGCCAACCAGGAACAGGAGCAGCAACAGCTGCTCCAACAGCGCCACGAGCTGAGCGACGAGCTGGGACGACAGCATGAGCGCTGCAAGCGAATGGAGAAGCGTCTCGATCTGCTCGAAAGGGAGCATGGAAAGCAACTTGAATGCCTCCGAGAGGTCTATCGCCATGAGCACGCCAATGTCGCCGATGAGCAGAGTTTCCGCAAGCGATACCAGACGGAAATCGAACAGCTAAGGGTATGTCAGGCATCTGCACTCGATCCACTTTTGAACTAAATCTAACTCATTCCATTCTAGACACTGTGCGAGAAGGGGCTAAGCGCCATGGAGTCATCGCATCGTCGGCTTATTTGCGACATGGAGGAGAAGCACAAGCTGGAAATTGAGCATCTGTTGGCCGAGAAGGAAACGGCATTAGCCGAAGAGACTCAGGTAACAATTCATTATTTCCTGCTTCTTTTCTCCAGCGTGATCCTAACGGCTCTCTTCACTTCTAGGCAACATTGGCCGCCCTGGATGCCATGCGAAAAGCCCACCAGAGCGAGGTGCAACGTGAGGTGTCACGCTTCAAGGCGGAGTTCCTGCGTCAGGTGCAACGGGGCGAGCACATGCGAGGAGATGGCGCCAAGCCCCTCAAGGAGTAAGTACTCAAAATGATCGCATTTGGTATATGAGTTAACATGGCTCACACTTGCAGAGAGGAGCTCGATGAACTGCGACTGGAGATTCTCTCGTTTTCCGAGAAGTACTCGATAAAATGCGTGGAAAATGCGGCCCTTGAGGAGAAATTGCATCTGGCCAATGGCAAGCTGAGGCATTTTCAGCAAATGCAACAGCTGGAGCTGAGGTAAGTGCCACACACATCATTTACACCGTATAACATAATTCATTATTCAAATATATCTATCTCCACTCCACACTCGCTCGAACCAAAGAAATCAACAATTTCGCGCCCATTTGGCCTCCGATGATCCTGGTAGCGATGTTCACTTTGTGCAGGGCCTGACGAGGGGCTCCAAGGAGGATGCCGGCTGCCAAGATAGCGAGGTAAGTAGTCACCAACAAGTTTAGCTTCTACAATCATGAGATATGAATTTATATACACTACCTGTGACTAACACTAAATTAGAGCAAAAACCGAAACCAAAACAAAACAAAACAAAACAAAAACTAATACACTTTGTTACCATCTTCCACAAACACACAACATCACAACCAAAAAAAGCCTGTTAAGTGCGCACCACAAATAATGGTTGATACAAACACAACAACAACAAAAACAACAACAACAACCACAACAACAACAAGCACAACTGTAGACCCAGACGCAGAGCTCGTAGCGGCATCGAGAGTCCCCAACAATATGGAGCAAAACCTGTTTGTGATACCTTCCCATAAGCTAAGTCATTGCCCAGGCGCGTCTGCCGCAAACACTTCTGATTCCGGCAACAATATTGAAATCGAAATCGAAATCGATGAGCTTGAATATAAATATGAGCCGTGCTACAAGCCAAGCGATATATTTGCCATATATCAGAATCGTTTATGTTTCCAAGGTAAACGAAATGCATTTCACATTTCCTGTCACTCTGCTCTGCTCTGCGCACCGACGAACAAGCAACACTCTTTCCACTGTCTAAAAACATACTTGCGTCTCTTTCACTGTCGCTCTCTATATCTATATATCTGCATATCCTACTTTGTAAATCTCCCCATTATCCATCTGTCCTTCTGTTTTTTTTTTTGTTTTTTTTTTTGGTGTGGGTTGTATTGTATGTACGCGCATTTCTGTTGGCATTAAATATAAGTTAACACATATTGGTTTCCATTAACACTGTACCCACATAGATACACACAATTGATGTATAATCATTGGAAAATGCAAAACAAGCCTTTCAAACGAATCTTTTACTTATCAAGATTTTTGCATTTTCTTTTATTTTCATTTCTACACATTATAAAAGGTCTAAAAGGCAACTCGACGTTTGGAAAGAATCTACGCAAAGCTGCAGCAAGAACAACATCACCAACATCATCAGCAACAGAATCAGCAACATCAACACCAATAATAAGCAATCTGCCCAATTCCAGTCACAAACGAATATATAAAACGGATGCCGTTATAAACATACAGCAACAGCACAACCCTGACAATGTAATTCAGCAAGAAAAAGCACAATGAACAATGAACAAAAACAAAAGAAAAATCAATTGAAAATGATAATGAAATTGAATACCATAACCAAGAACAATAACAACAACAGAACCAGTGGAACAACCAAAGAATAATTAGTGCTAATAATAAATAAATTATTATAAATATTTAACATATAAAAAACAAAACAAAAAAAAAAAAAAACAAGAAAAACTTAAACCAAATGAGAAGGTCGAACGGAAAATATACGAACATGTAAATATGTGAAAATCGTTAGACAACTGGTTAGCAAAACGATGATGTTGGTGATGTTGCAGAGCAGACTTCTTCTCTTCGCTACAGACGATGATTGAGAGCAACAGATTGAGTTAAGCACTAACAACGACTGCTCGCCCCCCTCCACCCTTAACTGGAAGGGACGTTGAGCAATGGAAAAACTAATCACAATACCAACAACAGCAACAACAACAGCAACAACAACAGCAACAACAACAGCAACAACAACAGCACTCACAACAACAAGTCCGTCATATTAGCGTATTAATTATTGGCACAAAATGAATTTCCATTTTGGCAAACAACAAATTTATGTATTTATCAGCTATTCTATTCTATTATCATATATTATTATATCTGTAACATTTACCCAAACTTTCTATGTCCATTAAATGTGTCATTTACTTATGTAGTGTTTAGGTCAAATCGAAGAACAACTAAAAACCATCATTTTGCTCAACTATTTTAATATAGATGGCATTATCAGCATAATTTACACATGCATATGTAACTTGTTGTGTTTTTGTCTTTATTATCGAAATTACATATTTTTATGTACTTGCATATGAAAATGTAAATGCAGTATAATTATTTATAAATAAAACTCTGAATATTTGTTCTGTTAACCATTGGTATTAATCAAATATTTTACTTCTGATGGAATTTTAATCATACCATATTAGTGGGAAAAACAACACATTTAATATTATTTACAATTAAGTCGTTATTTGTGCAACAAAATTTAATAAAGTATAAATAATTGTTTATAGTTTGATAAAAAAAAAAAAAAAGCTTTCATTTTTGATAAAAACTAAAATTGGTGGAAAAAAAAAACTCATAAATTGCTTGGGCTCGTCCGGGATTTGAACCCGGGACCTCCCGCACCCTAAGCGGAAATCATACCCCTAGACCAACGAGCCAGTTGCAGATTAAGTGCCCACAAAGGCTTTTGAACAAATGACACCAAATAACCGGTATACTCACAGCTTATTAATAATTCAACGTTGCAACCTTTCTATCTCTAAAGGTAAAGTTTATATTTTAAATAAAGGGAATACCCCCAATAATTTTTTTTTATGTTGCTCACAGCGCACTATCGGCTCGTTGGTCTAGGGGTATGATTTCCGCTTAGGGTGCGGGAGGTCCCGGGTTCAAATCCCGGACGAGCCCAATGGATAAATATTTTATATTTTAATATTATCGAAAAAAGTTATATTATTCCAAAAAAGCTAGTGCTTGGGCTCGTCCGGGATTTGAACCCGGGACCTCCCGCACCCTAAGCGGAAATCATACCCCTAGACCAACGAGCCGATGCTTTCCCGGGCGGCAAATCAGCGATTTAATATTGCATATTTACCTTCAAAGCATGTTGGTAAAAGCTATTCATTGATGAATTTGTATAAAAAGCTCCACTCTTGTGGTTAAACTCACTTTTGTAAGTTTTGTATCTTGGCACATATTTATTATTGAATTGAAAAATTGCTGCATTGTTAGGAATCATTTAGATTTAAATAATTTGAGTGCTGTTTTATGTTATTTGAATGCTGTTGAAACCTCAATTGAAATTAATAAAAATGAATTTTTAGCAACTTTACATATTTACATAGAAAAATATTTTTCATTCAATTCATAAATTTGTATGTTCTTAAAAAAAAATTAGACAAAAACCATAAAATAAGAATGACAAAAATAAATTGTAATTTGTTTTACTTGAAGAAGGAAAGTTTCCCCAAAGCATAGCAGATGAAAACAAATTGAAGACAGCGCAGTGGTAAAGTATTTGCGGCTCTTTCTGATCAAGATAACGACCAATTGATGGATTCACAGAGTCGCCAGGCCACAGACGAAGAGCGATCGAGCCATCGAGCCATCGAGCCATCGAGCCATCGAGCCACCGAGCGAGCGATCACCAAGCGCAGTAGTTGCAACAACTGTTGCAACAATCGGAACAGTAGCAGCAGCAACAACATCAACAATACGTTGTATAGCCAAATAAACAATTGGTAATTGTTATTGTTTGTGCCACATTCAGGCGATTGGGATTTAGATTGAGATTCAGTTGTGGGGTTGCTAACATACAGACATACAGACCCGGTAGCACACATTCTGTTCAACACGGGAATCGCCTCCTCATCATACACAATCAACATGTGAAATTGGGAAGTCTGGAAACCGAAAGTCACAAAGTCACAAAACTTGTCTGCTCATCAGCAGTGGCAACGGCTAGAACAAGCCTAGCTACGAGGCAGACTGCTCTTGGCAGTCGTGTGAAGCATAAATGGGTCCAAATTGATTTCAAATGCCCTGGGGGACCTCTAAGATAGTGGAAGGCGCAGTGCTTGCTATACCATTGTGTGACCCAATGGACCCTCTGGGAATCTTTGGAAGGATTCAGCATCTCAACTGCCATAATACGATGCCAGTTTTGGGCTACCAAATCTTCTTGCTTTTTAAGGATATAACAATTTGTTCGAATCACGTTTTTTTCTTCGGCTGTGACATATTTGGACGGAACGGGAGGCAAAAGCCACAGAGAAAGAGATAGAGAGAGAGGGAGAGGGAGAAAGAGAGAGAGAGAGAGAGAGAAGAATCACATATGTATGATCACAATCTTAGGCTGAAAGTGGCATGCTCCCAACGCCCATAAGGAAAGCCGAATGCGATGCGGCAGCATCTACAAATTCCAGCTCTTGATATAAGATCACAAAACATTGCATAAACATTACGGGACAATGGGCCACCTAAATGAACTGATCGTAAATTGCGGCTGTTGGACCACAATAACAGCTCCAAAAGCTCCGTTCCCGTTCACAATTCTGTTCGCGTTTCCGTGCTCGTTTCGGCGCGAGAATTGTGAGGCCATAAATTTGCCGCCCGTTTGCTGCATGTGGTATCTTTCTTCGCTCTCTTAACACACACACACATAATGAGTATCAGGGAATGTCGGGGAGCACGCCCCAAGGGAAACCAACTACTGATCCAGATCATCCAAGGTCCCAGCTGCGATTTCTCTTCACAGTCAGAGCTTTGTTCACAGGTTAAGAATACATTTGTATATATTGTAAGTCAATTGTAGCAGATGAACTGGTACACTTATCAATTAATTAAGATATATATATATATATATATATATATATATATATATATATATATATATATATGTATGTGAAGCGGAAACAAATAAAAAAATAGATTAATAGCTTTGTGAACTGAGCTTCGATTGGAAGAAATTGCTAGAAAAAATTCAAGTATGTATTTATGTATGCAAGCACGAAAAATACTTTAGCAATCTTATTTAATTTTTTATAATTTTTCTGATGGATGCAATTGATTGCACAAACGTAAAAGTGTTGTCCAATACTGTCAAAATTAAATGTTTTCAAAATAATGTTATCTATATAAATTAATAAAATTAATATTTGTGTTTCGGCAGCTGGCGTCAGTTTATGTTCCTCAATCGTAATGCTAGAGTTTTGCGTAACCACAAGAATTATTTTGATTATCTGAGTTCCTAGCTTAAATGGATAACCAACGGTAACATGAACAGAACAAGGAGCAGCAAATTAAGTTAAATTATTACTGTTGAACTCATTTAAATTGATGATCTATTGACCGCAGGCAAGGACTATTCTGATCGTTGTGGTTCTCATTTGAAAATTTCCACATTTGTGTTGCCAGCCCCGATAGTTGTTACCTGGGCCTTTGGCCATGATTATTATTTTATATTGGCCCCATGCTAGCAGTTCGTTTGATTTTTCGAGTGGGCTGCAGTCTTTCTTGGCTTGCAATTTATTCATTTTGCCTATCGTGGGTTGCCCGATGTTGTTGTTATTGTTGCTACCAATGCATTGATCTAATAAATGTAAAAGATTGAATTCTAGTCGCTGGCGCTGCATCTGCAATGAGTAAGCAATGAGCTGATCCACTAAACAAATACGCCAAAATCGAACAACTTTCCGATTATTGCTAGTGCTTCAATTAGGCCTTTTTTAGTCTTTTCTATCGACACTTGGTTTATTAACGGTTTAAAGCCAATTGCTAAACCTTTTCACAACAAGAGTAACTAACGATCGATTATCGAAATGAAGACGAAAAAGAAAGAGAGAGAGAGAGAGAGAGAAAGAGAGCGCTGCACACAGAGACCGCTGTAGAAGGAGAGCGCTGCTAACGCTGGCTGCTGCAGCTCAAACTGCACTTAACAAAATGTGGATATGTAATTAAGACTAACAATTAGCTATTTATATTGAGCCACGCAGGTCTCCAAATTCAAACATGTTAACAATTCATAATCAATTAAAGTTCTTTGCTGCTGCTGCCAACACCAAATTTGCAATTCAATTTTGGATTCTAGTTGGCAATGAAATGTGAAACATTTTAAAAACAATAAGTAAAAGTGATATGATGACGAGATAAAACATATGGAATTGCCGGTTGGTCAGACAGAAAAACCTGTCGTCGTCGTCGTCGTCGTCGTCGTCGTCGTCGTAGTATTGTGTTATAATTTTACATATGTGTATTTGAAAAATCGTATAAAAGCAGTAGCACAGCGAGTAAAAATTAAATGAATTCAGATAGTGGCGACTCTGATTGTAGTTACAAATATTCTCCCGATTATTTGATTAAAAATAGTGAATCAAGTGAAAATATATATAGTCTTAACCCAATATGTAAGTTCAATTCTTAAGCATCTAAGAGAAATATTAAAATATGTTTAGCATTTCATATTGATCGTATTATCCCTTGAGGCCCGGCAGTTTATATAAAAAAAAATACAAACATTATTTTACACTTTCCTTTTTTTTTAATTATTTGCTTTTTTTTCGGCTTGTTTCTCATTTGACATTTTTCAAATAATGAACGCATTGCGAGTGTTCGCGCACATTGTCCTGCAGCATGGAGTTTTACGATACAGCTCCACAGCATCCAATTTGGGGAATAGTGTCAGGAACAAGCTGCAGGTGTCATCCAAACAGCTTGCCAAACCACAACCGATAGACATATTAAGAAACCTCTGCCATGAGGAGAGGCTCGATCGTCATATGTTAACTGCCCACCATGAGGGAGTAGTGAGCGTAAGTCTGTAAATCTGATTCTGATTCTGATACCTAAAGCAATTAAAGGAGACCTTTTTTGTCACACTCTCAACCCATTAAACTTGGGAAAATCTCCGGCCTAGTCAATGAAGTCATGTCCATCTGCTCCACCTCTGTCTCTCCGTCTGTTTGAGCAAACGAATCTCAGATAATTAAAATTTTGAGCACTCTCACATTCGATGTTGTCGATCCGGTACGGTAATTTCGGGACGAATAATATCAGTCTTAGTATTTGAATCTTTAATAACTTATATTATAAGGTTCCGAGTCTAAATTCAAATCGGTAATAAAATATTAATTTTCGATATTATTGTTCGATTATTGTCCGATCAATGTGGAGAATTCCAATTCGGGTGGCCTATTGTTCTATGTTTGCTATATGGTAAGCAAATGATGTTGTACTCAAAAAGACCTTTCGATTTCAGCACACAAGGAGAAGAAAACCCAAATCTGGCGGAGGGGCTATAGCTGGCAAGAACATCATTTTTGTTGCTGGGCTGGGTGGTATTGGAATGGATACCTGTCGCCAGATTGTCAAGAGGGGACCAAAGGTGTCCATAAGCATTAGTTTCAGAAAAGAATTTTAAATACTTTTTCGTATAGAACCTGCTGATTTTTGACAGACTTGATAAGCCAGATTATATCAAAGAGTTACAAAAAATTGAATTCCAAGACGAAAGTTGCGTTCTATTCGTATGATGTTACTGTGCCTTTAAGTAAGAGCAAAGAACTACTTCAGGAAGTCTTCGAAAAGTATGAGAAGATTGACTTGCTTATCAATGGAGCTGGAATAATGGACGACCAGATAGAGAGAACTATTGCTGTTAATTTCACCGGAACACAACGGCTATTATGGATTTCTGGGACTACCGTAATGATGGTCCAGGCGGAGTTATTGCCAACATCTGCTCAGGGACTGCTTTTTATCCGAACTGACAAGTGCCCGTTTATTGTGCCTCAAAGGCAGCTGTTTTCAGCTTTACTGTTCCGGTTGTGGTAAGTAAATAGGATGCTATTCATTGCCATGGCTTGTAATTTCATTTTACTGAATGGATACTGGCGCCCGTCACTGGAGTAACAGCCTATTCGATCAATCCTGGTATTACGAGGACGACCCTGGTCCAACGTTTAAATTCCTGGCTGGATGTGGAACCTTGCATTACCCAGAAACTGTTGGACAATCCCTCCCAGTCTACTGCGCAAGCCGCTAAGAGTTTTGTCAAGGCCATTGAGGCCAACAAGAATGGTGCTATCTGGAAGTTGCACCAAGGTAAACTAGAGGAAGTCAAATGGACGGGATTCAAGGACTGGGATCCCTATCCAAGTAAATAATTAGTAAACACACACAGAACTCGAGTAAATTATTGCACAACAAAATATTGAAGAAGTACTGTTAGAGAGATGCGCTTTTGTTACTGAATTTATTTTTATTTATTGTATTTTATTTTCCCTTTAGATTTCCATAACCCTTTTGAGCAGCCAAAAATATTAATTATGGTTGATGTATTAACTAAATGTGCTGTTAACTGCTTGCTATGCTGCCCAAGCAGTGCTGCATGAAGTGCCAGGTTGTAACGGTTGTAATATAGAAATATTTTTTATGCGTGTACTCTGAATCCAGAGCATGCTAATCCTTATGTCAATTTGCGTATACACCAATACCTCGCTTTACGGCCTAGATACGTTCCACGAAACTTGGTCGCAAAGCGAAAAGCTGTATAAGAAATCAATTATTCTAATACAAATGCAATGGGATCGGTTCCACATTTGTTAAATATGTAACATGGCTTATCATTCAAAATGCATTTTATCTTTTTATTTCATTTAAATCAAAAATACATACATAACAAGTACATAAATTTGTACATAAAACAATAACAGGCTTCAAAAACCAACAATTATTTATAAACAAAAATGAAGCAACTTCATTTTACATAAAATATGTGTATACTTTTTTATATACATACTTTTTTTAAATGGCTTTAATCCGAAGACAATGCAAATCCAGTAGATCACTGTCGTCATCATTTTTCGCTGGTAAGGATGGGCCTGACTTAAGAAAATTGTCCAACGTTGTTTGTCTTGCCTTCTTGTCTATTTCGTTCTTCAGTTATTTATACCAGCTAGTGTCTGAGTTAATTCCTCGATTAACTTTAGCGCTACGTTCGACGGCAGGATCGTTTTCAATGAGGATGTTCATTCCTTGTTCGAAATAGAAAAAAGCTTTCGACAAATTTTTGATGTTAGCTAATTGGATACAACAGGCTCTGACTCTTCATCAAATGCCGGTTCTGATTGCAACTGAATGAGTTCCTCATATGAAAGGAGTTCCCTACCAGGTTCAAGTAGATCAAGCACATCACATTCGTAAAAACCTTCAAAGCCGATATCATGTGCTGGATCCAAAATGTTTTGCCTAATTTCAGGAAGGAAATTAGCTTCTGTATCAGTACTTTTTACACAATCTGGCCATATTTTTCCCCGATCTTTCAAGGACATCGCCAACAACCTACCAACTAAATTTGGTGATACTTAAAATCTTTATCGATTTGCGAATGTCGATTTTATCGATTTCCTAGCCCCCTGGTGGACGTAGTTGCAATCATTTTTAAATTTGACCGCATATTGTTGATAGATGGATCGCAGACGATAAAATTTCGGGATCAGCCTTTTAAACTCGAGTTTATACCCAGAAAAGTCAGCATACTCCACGTCGGTTAGCCCTCCGATGGGCGCCTTTAAATTAAAGTAAAAAGTTCTCAACGTGGTGCACGCAATTCACAAATCAAAAACTCTGCAGTATACATAGTATACGGTATGTGTCGATTGTGTGTGATTTTAAAAATCGATTTTTTATTTCACTGTGCAGCTGGGAGTCCATTGCAAAAAAAGAAAATAAAAAACACCCACACCAGCCAAAAGTGCTTTTGCATAGTCGAGCTAGTTGCATACCGGCTCAGCGTACTGGTGTGCGAAAAAACCCAGCATTTGGAAATAGTTAATTTTAGTTAGTTAATTTTTTTTAAAATTTTTTTATTTTGCACACGAAACTATTCATGGGATCATTCGAATGGCAACTTAGTGATCACCCCCCAACGATTCTGCCAGACAGCAGACATTAAATCAAGTAATCTCACTGCAGCATAAGCGCAGCTTCAAGTGTGTGTTGTTGTTGTGGTTGTGAGAGCAAAAGCTCTTTACTTGCCGGCCATAAATTGATCAGTATCAATTTTTTCCACTTATTTCAAGTGTGCAAGGCGAAAAACAAGAAAGAGAAAAAGTGCTAAAAAAAAACAACATATAATAACAGAAGCACAACCCATATAAAATACCTACAAACCCACCACGAACCCACATACACGCATCGATGGAAAGCTTTCTAACGTTGGACACATGTCACAAGTGTAACAAGTGTAAAGCTCTCTTATATGTTACTTTTCGTTGTTCTGAAGCTAAGCTTAATTGACATGCGCTTATATACAGACACATATTACGTTGTGCCGAAAAAAGCTTCCAGCATGTTTGATTACATACACACGTATGGGAAAGAGATGTGCCGTGTCAATTGGGTGAAAAGCAATAAAACCTAAACAAGAACAAAAAAAAAAGAAAAAAAAAAAAAACAAAAAAAAATCAATAACAAATTACATGCATATTGGCTAAATGAAAAATATATTAAATCTATATACCTAATTAACATAACCATACAACAACAACCAACACTTCCTTTAAGCTTGTGCAATGCGAACAACTGTTCCTAAGGCAAGCTTAGCGCACACTGGCCGTATGAAATATAGTGCCTGTGAGATCGGTTCGCCCACTCTCGCTATTATTTTTTTCTGTCTTGTCGATATATAAAATAAATAAATAGTATTACAATTCCCATGCAAAGTGCACACCCCATGCTTAAATTTCCATTAATGCTTAACTTTGTTAGATTTACGTTAACTTTTCATTCCGAATTATAAGAAAATTTAGTTCAATTTGTTTGATTGATTTAATTAATTTTGGAGTTAAATAATTTGAATTAATTAATTATATCAATTGCAATTCCTGGTCTAAAGAACTTGTGGGATGGTTCGGATGGGGCTGAGCTGAGGCCACCAGGCGGGTCGCGGGTCGCGGGTTGCGGGTTGCGGGTTGCGGATAGCGAACGGCGTCCCCCCGGGGAGGTTAGCTGCGAATAATACGAGATTCCTCGTAAATAAGCAATCACGGACAAACAGCGGGTGCGCTATTGTCAATCGTACCGACAAGGCGCTTGTGTTGCCGCCTTTTAAAGCATAGCCTCATACAACCTCTATATCCCCGCATTACTACCTACACCCATCCTATCCCCACATCTCACTCCGAGCGTTATCTGAACCGTGCCGAGAGTCAGCTTGGCTGGGGGCCCGGGCGAAAAACTAGCCCAGTCTCAAACGGTGGGCTCAGGCAAATGGCGACCGCCTGTTCTAATTAGCCTTACCCAGGTAACGCAGATCTCTGCCTGGGCGGAAACATATTTCTCCGCAGCTCGTGTGAACACTATGAAAATGTCGCAAGACATTTAGAGGATCCAGCCCTAGACGGGGAAAGATCCGCCCTCCACACCGTGCTGCTCCAGCACCAAATAGGAGAGTGCCGCAGGCACAACAAACTCCAGCTTCGAGGCCTGAGAGAGTGGTAGTTCGCCCATCCTGACCACCACGCTCAGCACCGAACGCTGCGAGGCAAGGCGCACAGCGCCCAAAAAAGAAGGATGAGTTCCTGCCACCGAGGGGTCAACCCGGTGGGCTGGATGACCCGAACCGGCGGAACCCCTGCAGTTCGAGGGTCAAATGGTACGTACGATACTTCCACTCTCACACCACCGGTGGCCACCCCCAAGAGGATGTCCCCGGAGGTCAAAGGCGCTGCTCGCGGCTGAGTGGCGGCGAGGGTGCCAACCGAGAAGGGTGCAGAAAGCTTGGACCTCCGTCCGAGCACATCGCGTGCAGCGGCCATGAAGCCCAGCTCACCAACATCCTTGTCAGTGAAGGAGTGCCAAAAAAGCTAAAGGTGGCCGTGTTGCATGTGGAATTCCCACAAGACATGCTCAGTCACGGACACTTGTCTGTGTTGGAAGAGGACATCATAGACAAAGTCATTGCATCTGGAGGGGACTTTGCGGTCTCATTCGCGGGTATTCATTTCCGGGTTGGTTTCCTGGTTGTTGAGTGCCCCGATGAGGCCCCAGCCGATTGGCTGAGAACCGTCGCGTTGCAGCTACAATCATGGATGGGCGTGCCCCTTGAATGCAAAGTGGGAGAGGACATACCGTCGCCCCACAGTATCACGCTTTTCTGCCCTAGAAGTGTGGATCGGACTACTGAATTCCTGTTGGTTCTGCTGACAGAACAGGATCGAGACTGACACATGGAAGGTGATATCCAGGAGGAACGAAGGTGGAGAAGCCCTCCTGGTTATTGGGATAGATGAACTATTTAAAGATATTATCGTAGAGAAGGGGCACCAAATCTCCTTCCGTTAAGGGACCCTCCCCGTAAGCGGATTAAAAAGGAGGGTTGAAGCAAAGCCACAGCCTGCTCCAATGGGCAAGGAGATCGTCGAAGTGGATATTCTCACCACATCAGACACTCCTGCCACAAAGTAGTGCAGTAACCTTGCGCAGCCCGCCGACTTGTCGGAGGACCTCGCAGAGGACGAGGAGTTGGCAGAGGCGACGCTCGCCCAAGAAGAGATGCTGGGGGACGATGACATCCCTATTTCCTCACAGGACCTGGCGGAGGAGCTGCAAGATGCAGCAGCAACTGATGTCGATATGACGAGCAGCGGTGACGAGGGCAACTCCAGGCCCCAATCCCCGTGTCAGCTGAAGCCTTTCCTTTAGTAGATGACTACTGTCATCGATACAGGGCTGGATCAGGTAAACATCCACCGAGCTAAGGCAGCCTCAGCGGTCTTAGCAGGGATGTTTACCAAGCAACACCTTGTGCTAGCCATGGTACAGGAGCCATGGGTCAACAATGGCATTAAAGGTCTGTACACGGCCGACTCGAAGGAAATCTGGAATCGGAGAGATCCAGCACCCAGAGCATGCATCATGGTATGGAAGAGTATTAACTTTACTATCCTTTCAGAATTCCTCACTAGAGACTTCGTTCCCGTAGTGGTGCAGACCAAGGGCAACGAAACTTGCGTTCTATTCGTATGATGTCACTGTGCCTTTAAGTAAGAGCAAAGAACCACTTCAGGAAGTCTTCGAAAAGTATGAGAAGATTGACTTGCTTATCAATGGAGCTGTTTTCAGCTTTATTGTTTCGCTTGTGGATTGTAATTTCATTTGACTGAATAGATAATGGCGCCCGTCACTGGAGTAACCGCCTATTCGATCAATCTTGGTATTACGAGGACGACCCTGATCCAAAGTTTAAATTCCTGGCTGGATGTGGAACCTTGCATTACCCAGAAACTGTTGGACAATCTCTCCCAGTCTACTGCGCAAGCCGCTAAGAGTTTTTTCTGGAAGTTGCACCAAGGTAAACTAGAGGAAGTCAAATGGACGGGATTCAAGGACTGGGATAACTATCCAAGTAAATAATTAGTAAACACACTTACAGATTATAATTTATTTAACTCTGTAAGTGATGCCAACATCAATCGAGTAAATTAATGTAAAACAGAATATTGAAGAAGCACTGTTAGCGATATCCGGTTATGTTACTGAATTTATTTTTATTTATTGTATTTATTTGCCCTTTAGATTTCCAGATAACCCTTTTGAGCACACTAATGTCGAAAATATTAAATATGGTTTATGTATTGGCTAAATATGCTGTTAAATATACTGTATTAAGTATAATACTGCTTGCTATTCTGCCCAAGCAGTGCTGCATTAAGTGCAGGGTTGTAACGGTTGTAATTTAGAAATATTTTTTATGAATTCAGAGCATGCAAATCCTTATGTCAAATCCTTATGTGTATATTGCCTCTTTTGAGTACCCCGTAATTTTGTTAAATTAAAAAGATCATATTTGCTTGATTCAATTTATTTTGCGCTCAAATAAAAGCCACATATGTATTTTGGAAAGATTTCTTGGAGTGTACAATGGTATGGGCGCTTATTTAAACTTGCCATATTTCCGAAATATTTTGACTTTTAAGTCATATATGTAATAAATGTACACATGTATTTATAATAATGTTTTTCACTATATAAATTTTACTAAACGTTTAACGAAACGATATGCACTGAACTATATGTACAAGTATTTGTATATTTGAGAATTGATTTTTAATTTTTTGAAAATAACTTAAATTTATTTTTTGATTTGCATATATTTTTTGGTATTTAGAATACATATATCTTGTAGTTTTTAGTATATATACATATATAGATTCCGGCATGCATAGTAGAGACTGACGCAAAAATACTGCGAGTCCAAGAAATTGTATATATCGTAGCACGCATATAATTAATAAATTGTTATTAAATATATTTTTAAAAAGTGCGCATAGAAAATTCGTATAAAATAAATAAACTTATGGATAATAAAGAGCCGAATATTGGATTAATTAAATACGAATATATTGTACTCGTATGTAAGAGTTGAGTCTTTGTTTTCTTTCCTGGCTGGATAACATTCTAAATTGAATGACACATGCATCTGTCCTGGGAGCACATACACACGATCAAATAATCAGCTGAGAGTTCTCAGAACACAGGGCTTCGAGGGGACCATCATGTATGGAATATAATTAGTTGTATATTCGAGTTCTGGATTAAATGGATAGTAAAATGCATAAGCTTCATTTAATAATAAAATATTCTAAGTATTAGTTAGAGAGAACAAAAATAAATTCAAATAAATGGTCGTAAATAACAAAAATAAAATCATTTGTGCTAGGGTATGTTAGACTTGCTTGACTACTGTGTATGTTTTGGAGAACGTTTTCCTCTAGAACATTGCTACTTGTTTGCAATGGCAGCAATTGTTTTAGTGATAATTTCTAAAATCATTTTTATTTATATAAGTGTGTTCAATTTTGTATGTACTACAACTGTATATATAGCGATAAATTTATTGACATATTAATATTTGGTGCTTATCGACATCATCAACGTGTAAGTCGTCCTCAGAGTGCATAACTAGCATATCTACCTTTAGACCCCTTAAAGAGGGTGCTTTAATTTTGTCACGAAAAATGTATAAAGCAATTAAGAAATGAATAGTTTGTAGAGCACAGACCTGCACACGGACATAACATATATCCACTCAGTTTGTCGTTATGAATGAGTTACAAATATACTAACACCGAAAAAAATGATATATAATACTTTCTGTGTGGAGTTGAAACAACTGAATTATTTATTTCTATATGCATATATATATTTGCATGTAAATTAAAATTGTTAAATAGAAATCGTTTTTAATTAACTTGAAGTTTATTTTCGTTAAATTATTATTTTAATTTAAGTATAATACATTTTGTACAAATTTAAAATTAAATTAAATTAAAAAAATTGACATATTTATATAGACGCATAAATCAAAATTGACAGACGAAACATTGGCCCTTGACATGTACACATATATGTAGAATTATTGATATACATATATATATAACACATATATATATATATACATAAATATATATGCACATATGTACGATATGTATGGTAAGTGTGTCAGTATGTAGGTATCTAGAATGGGTTTGATCAACAAGTTTGTGGAAGGCTGCATCCAAGTAGTAAAAGCATAGGATATATATATGTACATATACATATATATATATATATATATATATATAAACAGTATATACTGTAAATGCATATGCGTGTATATGTATGTATGTAAGTACTATAAAGTAGAAGTGCACTCGTTGTTGCAAGTGCTTGTTGTTGCTTAGCTGATTGGAGGTGGTATTTGTGGGTAACTTGGTAGCTTGGTCAAATTCGGCATGCAACTTATTAAACACACACAGGTATATGCTATATGCATGTCCTTGGATTAATGCTAAGCGACACATGCGTGCTTGCGTGCTTTTATGTATTGTTGTATTTGTGTGTATTGTTTTTGTTTTTGATTTTTCTTATCTGTACTTTATGCGTAGCGTATATAGTTAATGGTAATTTAATAACCGTCTATTTCAATAGTACTTTCAATAGTATAATTCAACAATGGTTTTGTTTCCGTTAAGTTTTTCATTTTTTTTTTCGGTTTTTGTTTTTTGTTTTTTTTGTTTTGCATAATCTGGTATTAATATATTTTGTATCTTTTTAATCTATCTATCGGTCTGTGCTGACTGCCCCAATTACACTAAGTTGCGTTTTTTTCAAGTGAACCACACTTTGGACCGCCGCCCAGTGCACGGTCCGCCGCCCTCTGCCCCTGTCTACAGTTGCACCTGAAATGATTGCGCTTGCGCCTTGGGCGGTGAGATAAACGGATTCGTGCTGTGCCTGTTGCTGCCTATTCCCAGTCCGGGCAGATCTGGCGACATCTTCTTTGCAGCTGCCACATTGGCCGCCCACTCGGCATCGAAGGGATCGGGGGCAGTGGCACGACCAGTCTGAGCTCGTCCCACATTGGCCAAGGAGCTGGGTCTCTTCGGTGGCATCGCCGGGGATGTGCTGCGCACCACCTGGCCGAGCCACTGTTCAGCATTGGGCAACTGCTGCTGTTCGCTGCTGGCCTCGACATCCGGCTCGGAACGTGTGGGCGACTGCAGGCTGGCCACGCGTGGTGTCACCTGGGCAGTGGGGGTGCCGCTGCCACTGCCGCTGCCGCTGGCGCTGCCACTGGCGCTGTACGTGGAGATTACGTGATGTTGCTGCTTGTCGGCGGCAATGATATTCTGGTTGATGCTGCGACTGTTGTTAAAGTTCAGATCGTCGCCAGCTGTCAGAAGTGCGTCGTCCGTCTGCGTTAGGAGCGACAAACCCTGGCTGAGCTCCTGACACAACTGACTAACTGTATCCGCTGCCAAAATGGCCGCCTCCCCGCCCGACTTGGCCGGCGAGACTTCAGCAATCGGCGAGACGCTGCGGAGCGGCGTGTGGAGTGCATGTGGATTTGAATTGCCGCCGGCAGCGGCGAGGAAGGCCTTCTGCCTATCCGCATTGGACGGAAGATCGTTGACGCGCAGCGACATCTGGCGCTTGAACGGCGACTGGCTGCCAATGGTGCTCAAGCGGAAGGAGCTCTGCCGCTCCAGCATATTGGGTGTGGCATGCGGCCGCTCAATGGCAAACGGATTGAACGGCTTCACTGCGGCGGCTGGCGGACCGCCGCCAGGCAGCGCTGGTCCATCCACACACCGCTCGTTGCTGCTCAGAGTGGTGGCCATGGCCATGCGTTCGGTCAACGACTGCTGCCGGAAGGAGCCGGTGCGCGTAAAGGTCGAGTTCTTGGTGTCAAAGGTCATTGTGACGCCGCACTCCTTATCGCGACGCTGCTTGCGCTCCAGGCAAACGGCAAAGGCGCAACCGACAGCGTGGGACAACCGCTCGCCGGAGTCCTTGCACGCCAGGAAGCCGTGGCACATCCAGCGACGCGTCGTACCATCCCGACAAATGTAGCTGAAGCCGCGCTCGTGATTCCGATCCGGTGCACAGAAGCTCACCTTCTCGATGGTCTGATCCACAATGAGACCCTTCGTCTCATCGTCCACCACACGCAGTCCGTCTCCGCTCACATGGAGTAAGCCCCGCACCGGACGCCGTCTCGATTGCTGCAAAACGGGAGTTCATTAAAAATGTGTCGATTGCGATTTCAAAAGAAAAAAAACCATTCAGTGGGAAATTGAAGACTGATCATTGGTGATGAGATACAATGCAGTGGACATCTTCCTTTCGTACTTCCCTAAATCACAAGTTCTGATATGTCTGAGTCCACCACTTCTGTTTTCATAAAATACGCCTTTAACCCTTTCAGGACTTGTTCGCATAATAAGCCAATCGATGCGTGTTTCGTTTCGTTATTGTTTATTTTCAGTCATATGACCTAAGATATTTTTTACTTCAGCCCACTTATTATTTGGATTATTTGTAGTCATTTTAAGAATATTATGAGGGTTAACCAAAGTCTACATGCAAAAGTGATTGTTCAAATATAAATATAAATATAAACAGAAATAAGAATAAATAGCTGTCACAGTAACTCACTATCTGTCTTTACTTTATGTTCTGAAAGTATGTTCTCTTAAGTCGTCAAGAAAATATAATTTTATCATCTCAAACCTTTATCTCGTTATCTTTACTCAGTTCGAGATTGGCTAATAGTCTATCCCAAAATAGCCAGAGGATTAGCCTAAAAGTCAACACAGCGCAACTGCAGTCTGAAATCATATTTCAAGCTCAATTCGCTAAATGAATGGTTTTCACAATTGATTGAATGCCATTCGACTTACCCTCAGCACTTTGAGTGCCTCCTCGCAGACCTGCATGCCGCGCGACTCGAAGACCTCCACGCAGCCCAGATACTTGACCGCAAAGGAGCAGGTGGCCGAGCGCACGGCCTCCTCGTCGGCCTGCCATTGGTGCGGCTTGGATGATTCGGGTACGCGATCCTTGCGACGACGAAACGAGTCCCGGAACGAGCGTCGCAATCGATCCATCTTCTTCGGCGACTTCTTGCTAAACCGGAATGAGGCGGATTTCTGTGGGTGGGGCGCAAATGTAAATGTTAAAACATAGCGATGATTGTCTGTGTAGGTGATGTGTGTAGGTGCCATATGGCAGCGCGACACGAGAGCGAAATGGAGACAAGCAGGAGAAACAAGTGCCGTCATCGTTGCGATCAGATCAACCCTCGTTTTATCTGATAACCTACCCCATTCTTGACATCGCCGAATTTTCCGCGTGTGAAGCCGCGCTCCAGTGGTTCGTGCGTGTGTGACGATGAGTTTCCCATGGCTGCGGTCGGTGCGCCTCTCTCTCTCTCTCTCCCTCTCCCTCTCTCTGTCTTTCTCTGACACTGTCTCTGTCTCTGTTTGGCTCACGAGCGGAACTTTAGCGTGTGTGTGTGTGTGTGTGTGTGTCCAGCCGGTTTTGGCTTTGGCGTGAGTAAAATGCTGCCAATAGCCGTTACAGTTTTAAAACTGGCCAGCCAGAGTGTTGCCAGATGTTTGAGCGTCAGCTGGATAGATGCTTCTCTCTCTCTCTCTCTCTTTCTCGCTGTCACTCTGCTTCTCTCACACTCTCACTCTCTTTGTGGAGTAAATATGACAGTCTTTTGTTGATATCGATTTGTGTTTTATTTTATTTGATTGTTTCTTTTTATTTTATTGATCTATTTATTGGCTTGTTGAATGCGCAAATTTATTTGTTCATTGAATTTGAGTTATGAAATTGTTGATTAAATTAATTGATGACTTGCTGCGCGATCTGCAATGTGTGTTCAAAGTGTGTTAAATTGGAAAGTGGCACCATAGACTTCAACTAACAATAAACACTATCAAGCGGCAGTTTGACGTCTCTGATTATGCATTGATTTCGACTTCGAATCGCAGTACTCGTGTGACTCACACGCTTATCGGCCGAGTAACGCCCCCAAAAAATTCTATCGAATCGTATCCATAATTGTGCATAATACTATATTTAGTATGATTTGGCTTGACTAGAAAATAGCGGCAACCTTCCGGCCCGAGTGTCTATTGCTACTACTCTGGCCGTAAGCTCGTGGGGGCTAAGTAACCTATGAGAGCAGTCCTCCTCAGCAACCTCCAATGAAAAAAAAAAAACAAAAAAAAAAAACAAATGGAAAAATAACGTCGAGATCGGGAACATTAGTCGCTTATCGTAGCGTGCGGTCGCCTGTCTCACGTAATTGTTTACACACATTTAATTTTATTTTTTATTTTGTTTAATATTTTTTGTATTCTTTTTTTTTTTTGTTTTGTTTTTTTTTTCTTTTTTTTTTTTGTGTTCTACGCTCTTATTTATTTATACTTTGTGGGGCTTTTGTTTTCTTTGCGCTGCGGCGACATACGCTGACGTTTTTGTGACTTTATCACATGTCTCATATTGCGGTAAACTTTACCGACTATGTGTGCTTTAATTTATAAGTAAGTAATTTACCCCGCCCCCTGCGCCAGAAAACAACACACGTTTCTGCCCACCAGCCAACGGGCCGATAGCGGACACTCAACACTCGCAGCAAATAATGCAGCACAATTTGATCGGAGATCTGTGAGGGAAACTGTATTGTATGGCTTAAGTCGGGCAGACTTGAGCTTAAGAGAGTCAACACTTCAGAATTTCGGTTGAGAATATGTTAAAAGACAAGTTAGTTGCTTAGATTTGCTTATCCTTACAATGAGTGCGTTAACATGACAATATCTTATCTATCAGACATCCTGACATATTATACATCTATATATAGACATGTATCTGTATTTGCTTGCCACTGCAGTTACTTTGTTATTTATCACGTAGTCAGCGATATTACAATGCAGTTGCGTTGTCTTAACCAGTGTAGTTTTAACTCTTTGACGTCAACGTTTAGTTGACATGTGTTAATTGCACTGTTCAACACTGGCTAACGTTTTTATCTGGCATTCGCGACTGCACTGAAAAGATACAGATGAACACTGAGTCCGAGTTCAACGTCATGAACAAACAACAAACAACCCAAAGAAAAGTATCTTTCGAATGCGTTGCAACTTCACTGCCAGAGGGAATAAGAATAAGCAGCTTTCTTCTTAACTTAACTGTAAATGTTACAAAACTGGTTTGAACTTTTATTAACTGATTGCCCAGCTTGGCTGTCGGCTGGTTCTTTGCGCCTTGTGCATTGTGCTTTGTGCTGTTGGTGTAGCTTCCACAAGGGCATTCGACAATTTAGAGCTTTGGTTTTCTAGACACGATTAAGAGACTCAGGTCTGCGTTCAGCTTAGAGCATTTAGACGCTGTGGATGCTGTTTGACTGCATTTTTGGTCAGAGCCAACTGTGTACTTGGGCGTGTCTCTGTGGTTTATTTGTGAAGGGTCAGCTGGCTAATCAAATTAGAGCCATAAGGCGTGAGATTCAGTTAGGTGTTGGCCACAGCTGCACAGCTGCACATGACTCCGAATGTGGGTCACTCATAAAGTAGAATACTGTTCACAGCTAAGAGCTTAATTCGGTCAATAACACAAAGTAAATGTCATAATAAGTGATTAAATTGTATAAAGAGCCAAGTGCAAAGGCAAGTTAATTAAATGCCCTAACTTTGTGCTAGAACCTTTTACTTATTTTGAGAATTGAATACCTTTTTCAAGAAAAATATTTCGTTTAATAGGTTTATGCCAAGGGGTTGACAAAGTATAAGACCAAATTATGTTAAAGTTATTTACGGTACCAGTTTTAGAGAATATTTGTGCGAGAAATATCAACTTTGGAGTTTATCAATTATCTCAAATATTATATATATTTTTCAAGAAAAATATTTTAATCTACGAAAACACTAAATGTGATAAAAAGAATCTTTAGCGGAAACGTACTTTGCGTAAGGTATACAATTCTTTATACACAACCTATGTTTTTTTGTTCATATTTAGTGTTCAGTTTTCGTATGAACTTAGTCGATATAACTGGGAAATTCCATTGCAAATATCTCACATACAAATGCTCTTGTATGACTCATTGGATGGGAAACAGCATCAGACCCACGTTTCAGTTATGCACAAATCACCAGTGAGTCCGCAGAATATGAAAAGCCTATTAAGTCACGCACTAAATTCAAACATGATTTCATAAGTGACAACAATGGGCTAACAGCGGCAAAGCACAGGTCGTCATACCAAACGGAAAGGGTTCATTCAACCAGTAAGCCAGACACGAAACAGGTTCCACTCGAACTCGAACTCGAACAAGAGGAAAATCAAAATTGTGCGAGCACTAAATACAAATCCGATGGGAGTCCGGATACATGTACACATACATACATACATGCATACATACACAGACACATCCATGCCTACAAATGTATAGAGTGACAGCGTAGGTTGATAAAGCGTTATAGTATCAATATTTACTTGATAAATTCATATATTTCTTCATATTTGCCATGTAGGTTAATTAAGATAGCCAACAGATCGTTGTACTATATATATTATATATATATATATATATATAAATCCTGATTAAAGCAAACAATGCACGTCGAGTTGAGCTAACAAATAAATCAAATCAATCACCTGAAGTCCAAACAAATCGAGTTTCTTTGAAATTAAATCAAATAGGTGGGACTATCTGCAAAGGTCATAATTGAAAGTATATGGTTCATATTATGTCAACTACTATCTATATGGTATTAACTTGATATTCGTAGAGTTTGCTTAAGTTATCAATACACACAAAATGATATATGTAGATGTGCACGATAAATCATATGGCGCCGATCTGTAACGCATGACATTCTATGACATAATGAAATAATGAACAATTGTAAATTAGCGTGCCACAGAAAATGGCAATTTGTGGTTTTTAGACAGCATTAAACAATTAACCCACACGAGCAGTCATTGACACTAAACTTGATGGGCATATATACATATATATAAAACTTTATCTGTGGTATCTATGTATTACATTAATTAATGTTGCACAACGACAATAAAGCTGGCGCCCACCAGCTGCTGCCCGATGTTGGTGTTGGTGTTGGTGTAATTAATTTGGTGCCCCCAAAAGGCCGACGACACTTGTTGCACATTTACCAGATCCGTGCCTCTCGAACTCTAATTGCTCGACTAGCACCACCAAATATAACCACCACTGACGACAACCACCCGGATGCGTTTGCTTACACCAAGGAACAGTTCTTGGCACATCCATCCACCTGGCCAAAGGCGATAACTTTGTCTCACGTGCTAGATAAGATTCCTGTTACTGCTATCATTGAGCACGTTTCCTGTCTGCCAGCCATAATTCATAATTTAAGCCATATACAAATTGTAGGCAGCAGTTCATTTGATATGCATAAGCAGGGATCAACTCTGTGCGGTGCGTGGGCTTTGTGCCACTTGATTAAGTCGCTCGGCGAGTCTTGGATTATACCAAAGACAACACGTTCGAGGTGCGCTCGGCTTACAACTTGATCTTGGGCTTATTGGCATTAGGTTACAGGATAATCATTTTGAAAGGGAAAGGTAAAGAATACACTTACAAAAACAAATATGGCCAACCATTTTGAATGAGCGCATTCAAAAACAAAAACCAAAAACCAAAAGTGAGAATTGCGAATTGCGAATTGAGTATAATTCATAGAATAATCTTGCGTGCATCCCATTGAAATGCGTACTTCGCAGAATATGAATCTGGTTCTGTTGCCATCCCATTGTAATATGCAATTTTAATCTGTAGATCTGTGAAGATATTTTACCTGGCTAGACATTGGGTGCTTGCATTCCTGTATGCATTTCATTTGCAGAGGCCAAAAGAGAGAAAGTTCACACGCTTTGTACTGGCCAAGGCAGAGCGGAAAAAGGATACACATTTTATGGCTTCCTTTCTGTGCTGTTCTGTTCTGTTCTTTCAAGCCAGCTCTTCGCCGAGTACTTAATATGCAATTATAATTATGCCGCCCTGCGTTTTCGTCGTTGTTCTTGTTGTTGTTGTTGTTTTTGCCTACCGAGGGCTATTCGAAGTTGATCAACCACCAAAGCTGCTCGTCGTCCTTTCGATGAAACCAGGCGACGTTTTTTTATGTACAGGAGCAGGGGGTTGCTGTTTCTGGCGGAGTGTTGGAATTTGTAATTTGTATATGCTCACTCTGCCTGCTGGTGTTGGTGGTCGTGGGAATTTTTGATCAAACATGAATGCCAAAGGACTGTGGCACACACATAATCAGTATAAATGCCCAAACACAAGACACAGCTTAACGCGTGTTTAGCCAAGCAATTAGGAGAGAGTGGCCCAAGTAATAATGTTATCAATTAGGTTGTACATTAGACGCTGTATTAAGAAAATGGGCAGCCCCAATTGATGCAATTTGTACTGATCTGGTGTGTCGCATGAGAAAATGATGATTGATTGCACAAGCAATAACACTGAGAGCGAAATTGGGCAATTCGGTTAAAGGAGCTGATCTTAAAATCTAAACAGTAAGCGACACGAAGCAGTGCGCTACGAATTCGCATAATAGCAATAATAATAATAATAATAACAATAAGCCGAAATAATAAACCCAGAAAAGTTGAAGACAACAATAATGAGACGAAGTGTAGAACAATATTCTCACAGCTTGTGTTTTCGTGCGAATGACGCATTTGACTGTCTTTCGGCGGGAAAGAAAAGGGTAAGTTGCCAAATAATTGCACAGCATCAGCAGAAGTCGCGTAGGAAATACTTTAGCAGATTCTTGGGTTCCGTGCGATCTGAGCATAGAGGTTGGTTAAGGTTCAAGTTTTATGCGCCGTACGCATAGATAAATTCACACGCCGCTAATAGAAACGCACCCTTAACTACTCAGTAGGTAGTTGGATGTGGCAGGGGCAGTGGCAGGGGCAGGGGGAGTGCGTATAGGGCACACATTCCTATGCACCCAGTGCGCTGCATTGCCAGCTGCCCCTCAGGGTTAGAGCTGCAGCATTGCAGCGTTGCAGCATTGTTTTCCACATTTTGAAGTGCGTCATTATTAGCTGTCAATTGGGCGTTGATTCGACCAGCATGAAGTTTACCTGAGCGGCGCTCTGTGATGGGAAACTGCGGATGGCATCGATGATGGGAAATGCGAGGTGTGAGAATTCTAACCCAGCATCTTGGGTTGACCATTTGCAACCCATGAGATCAATTGTAAAATATGTATCTGAGAGCTTATCCAGGTATGCATATAAACTCCCAAATGAATTAAAATGTAAATTGTTACACAAAATGTTATTTTATCATTCGGCTTTCGAGCTATGATCAATTGAACGAAAGATGATTTAAATGGCGAGGAGTGTGTGTGGTAAACATTTTATTTATACAAATCTTAAGAAATCATGTAAATTCTCTTTAGTGCTAATGACCAAGTCTGTTGCCACAGACCGGTTATTATTGGGCTGATAGTAACGTAAGCCCTCTTGAAGCACATTGATTGCCTGTGACTCCGACAACAACATCCGCAATGCGCCTCCTTCGAGTGCTGGCCACATCCTTTAACAAAACAAACAAACAAAAAACGAGCAACTTGAGAGAACCTCAGAAAATCAAGCGGAAGTAAGAGAGAAGTCGCCGAAACAAAAGGGACACATGTAAAAAACATAAAAAACAAAAAGCAAACAAATAAGCACATTTCGATAATTTCTGAAGTACGTGCATGTATAGAATGCTGCCTACACACACACACACACACACACACACACACACACACACACACACACACACACACACACACACACACACACACACACACACTTTGAAACCAAGAGGCATATGCCGAAAAAAAAAAGGAAACAGGAGGAATGAAAAGAAAACAAAACATTCGGCAGCCATTGGAATCAGTCGCATCTGCCCAGCGCTCTAGATCCCGAGGCACGCTCCGATAATAACAATGCCGACATATGTGTGCTGCACGTGGAGCCTCCTCGGCTCCTACTTAGTACAGCTGTAGTGCTGTGTACCAGCCACATAGCCAGACACATGTCGTCTGTGGTCTCTTGTGCGTCATCAGGTAGGGAAAAGAACACTTTGGCTCGCTTTGGTTTGTTTGATTGTGCTGACTCCCTATTTCTAAGGGAAATACACTGACAAACAAGTAGAGAAATCCCTACTTAAATGCTTACCTAGATTTAGGCCTAACAAAAAAGAAAAAAATGGTTTTCTTAATTCTATCATTATGTGTATATAAGTGAATTATAATTTATATTAATAATTACATAAATATAAAAAATAAATATATTAAATATATAGATTTTTGCATGCTTCTCTTAAAAGAAGTCAAGCTCAAAGTGGGAGAGAGCTAGTTAAAAATAAATACTCTATCCGAGCCGTTTCTCTCAGTGTGGCCGTATCGATTGTATGTGCATCTGCTGAGAAAACAACATCTGCTCTGTGCAACAGAAGATACGCTGATAAAATGCAATCAAGCTGGTAAGAAGAAACCTGACTGTATTCATGAAGAAACGGCGAGCTTGTGTGTGTGTGTGGTGTGTGTAGTGTGTAGTGTGTAGTGTGTGGAATACCTGTGTTTTGCATTCCTCATGCAAATTACATAATGACTCAGCTACAGCACACACACAGCTACACACAGCTGTTTGTTTAAAATAACACACAGATACACATGGAACGCTCTTAACGGCTTCGGAAACCTGTTTTCACACAACTCGTTCCGAGTTTCAATCTCCGTTTAAAGATTTCCAGCAACTAAGAACCATGTAAGAATCATAATTTATGCAGTTGACTAAAGCCGAACAGGCAATCAATAAAACTCAAAACAACAAAATCCAACATGATTTCAAATTCATAACTCATACGCGATAAAGCATTCCAAGTCGGGGTGTTGCATAACTAGGATATATGTATGCATATGTATATGTACATGCATATGTAAGCCACACAATACTCATTCGTATGCATCGGATACAGCATTGAGAATTCACTTGAATCATGAATAATCATGAATAGTATGCAAAAGAATTTAAGAGCTTCTCAACGCACAAATTCCCTAATGGGAGGTGAGCAATTTCACGATAAAATCATTCAATCAATAATTTACATAGCTTTCTCTTATGAGCCGAGAAACTATGACTGCAAAACAAATATTCTACACACCTTACTCTTTATGGCTTTAACTTGAGTTTAGCCCTTAGCTTATAGCTATTTTAGAAACAAATTAGTATGGAATTGAATATCATTTGGCTCTGGACTAAAAACGATCATGACAAATTCAACGAGACGTAATAAAAACGCTTAAGTTAATTTGTTGTATTGGCCAAATTCTAGCCTGCGGCCCAAAAGAGACTCGTTGAGTTCGTCGCAAACTTAGAAGCCACAGCGATATTTGTATGTGTGTGATATGAGAGGTGTGTGCAACTAAAATAATCAGCGTATTACTTAAATATTATCATTTTGCGCTGACATGGACAAACAGAGGTGCTGTGAGCAGCAATCTGTTATCTGACATATCAAGCAGATATATTTCTTTTTGGTATTTTCGCTGTTCCGTGTTTTGATAAGCGACAAAAACAACGAGTGAAATACTTTTGACGTTTTATAATCCACGTGCAGCCTGCCCCAAAGATGTCAACTGCGATTAGTATTAGATAAAAGTATGTGCTCTATGCTAATTATCGCACAGATTATGGACCATACACAGCCATTTCCGAGAGTTTCCAGCGTAGATTCGATTAAAAAACCCAACGAGGCTTGACAGCCACTCTTTGTGCCCCATTCTCTGCTCTGATTGTCATTGTTTAACGGGGCGCTCTGGGAGGGCGTTGCTTGGCGGGGTTTGAGCTTCAAATCAATTTAATTGTGCGCGAGAGTGTGACAAAAGTTTTTGTCGCTCTCAATTCGATTGCTCTGCCAGCGTGCTAACAATTTGTTTATGTGGTGCAAACAGATTCTCCTGCCACCAGCGCCTGTTGCCACTCAATCAGTCTGTTGGGCCCGGCGCCTAAATATATGCCAAACAAAATGTACACAAGCGCACCCAAAACAGTCTATTGAGGCGAGGCGGGGCGGGGCGGGGAGGGGAGGAAAGGAAAGGCAATCGATAATGCGGCATGGCAAGTAAACAAAACCGAAAACTATTCCCGGAAAGAAGCCAGCAATGTGTGCGGGGTCGACAACTGGCCACTGGCCATAGATAAAACCTGCACTGCACACAAAAAAAGAAGATATTAAATTAAGTCTATTATACGACAATCTTCTATGTTAAAATTATAATATTCAATACAAATATATTCTAGAGCTAAGCAATACAATTGAATTCAATATTTTGTAATGTGTCTAAGTTCTGATCAAATTAAGACGAACATACGAAAATGTTCTTTCTCAAATTAACGTAGCATTTTTAATAGATTTTTATTTAGAAATTTATACAGTCTAGGTAAAAATGATTAAATTCTATTGTATAAGACGATTCCCAAAAAATGTGTAAAGCTCTTGACCCGAGTATGGAAATCTATTACTTAATACACATATAGATAGATCACAGTCTACACAAAAATGATTGAATTAAATTGAATACAGGACATTTTTCATTCTTAAAATTGAAATCAAAAATCAAAATAATAATAATAATAATTGGATTCATTATTTTCTAATGTGTTAATGTTTAAGTTCGGATTTCTCGTTTTAATTACAGTGTACAAATCATGACGGCAGATATGGATGACAGTCTAGACATGGTGAGGTCAAAATAATGCCGCTGTCGCAAGACTCCAGTTTTTACCTTATCAACTCTTTAATATCAATCAATTTGTGTAACTCGATTGTAACAATAAAGTTCGAATTTTAATGAACTCATTTGGAGACTTGCAAACTGAAAAAAACTACAAAAGCAAAAAGCGCAATAAATATGAACTTATATCAAGCTAAAGTTTTCTTCAACTAATGTCTGGTTAGCTTGAACACTCTAACTTAAATCACAAGCAAAATTGAAATGTTGAGTTGGAAGTAAGAAACAAGTTCAATTATGAGGGACCTAGTACATCTCTTAGACAGTAAAAACGTCAAAAATATAGATAAACAATTGCAAATAACAATATATTGGTCATTTGTACTCGTCACTTGACATTCCGAGTCAGTTGCTGTAGTAATACGGGTTTTAACCAATTGTTCTAATTGCAATAAAGCATTTCACAAAAGGCAAAAAGATATTTACAATACAATTTATGAACTGCTGCAGTATATGGTATTTTATGAAGACTTTGCTTCTCTTAAGATGTATAGCTAGATGTAGCAAAGTACTAAGATAAACTTCGGTAGTTGTTGTTGACTATTAATTTTAATTGTAATTGATGGCAAATTTCAATAATTTGTCATTGCTTTCATTGCCGACACTCTCAAGGTTCATTAGCGCAAAATACCATTACATTGCCAGTAAAAACTTTACTAAAAGCGCTTACTAATCACAGCAACATTAAGGAGTCAACGTAAAGCATTTAGTCAAGTTTAATTTCCTGCCATAACAGAAGGAGAACCTAAGAAGCAAAGCTAAATGGTGATAAAGATAAAGTGCAATCCCCTCCTCACCCCGCACACACACACACATAGACACACACACACAGACACACACAAATAATGGATGCAGCCACCAGTTGAAGTCCAACCCCCAATCGACCTGAGGCATCAGCATATCAGCCAAGTTAATGAGTTGGCCAAGTCAAGCAATTGCCATGGGGAGAATGAAAGCAAAATGCTTGAGAGCCACAACGACTACGAGATGCCCTGTGCCCTGAACTGAATGTACGTTTGTGGGGAGAGTGAATCATATTGCCCTAGGATTCAATTCGAACTCATAAAGTAATAATGTAATAAGCTGCTGGAGGCAGGCTGAATTTACAAAACATGGCTCAGACGATGACGATGACGATGACGATGCGAAGACGATGCGAAGACGAAGCCAAACTTGTTCCTTGCAATAGCAACAGTATCTGCCGCATCATCATCATCACCATTATCATTTGTTAGCAGCAGTTAATCAACTGGGCTGTGCTGCATAAAAATAGAAAGGAAATTCCATGAAATTAAAGTTTTATGTATGCTCTTAAAGCAGCAGCAGCAGCAGCAACCAATGCAACTGCAACTATAACAACACAGCAGCCACGTCCAAGTCCAAGACCAAGTCAAAGACAAAGCCGGGTTTAGTTTAGTTTGCTTGGCTGTTTGTTGAACTTGCGAGCTGCCGAGCCACGTTAAGCGAAAGCCAACAGCAGCTGGAGACGCCACAGCTCCAGGAGCTGACTGCAAAGAATGCAGTTTGCCACAATCGAAAGGCGAGAAAAGTAGCCAACAACAAGAAAACTGGTTTCTTTCCAACAACAAACAGTTGGGTTTTTATTTTGTTTTTGTGTTGCCAACACTCATTTTATTCTTACTTTTTGTTGTGGCTTGTTACCAGTTTTTTGTTTTTTTTTTTTCTCAGTATTTTTGACGGTGAATTTTAAGCCCAAACATTTGCGGCGACTCCATCTCAAGCAACTTGGGGGCGTACCTTGTGCTTGTACTGTGAGAAGTTTTGTCTAACCCGCCGAGATTTATGTTGATCCAATCTTGGCCAACAAGTTAATAAGCATACTTTGCGGCTGGCAACCGCAGCCCCAGTCCGATAAGAGAAACAAATGTAATTAACTCTGCTGTGAATAAGTTGTAGATACTATTTACATTTAAAGTAGCTTCTAAATTAAGCATGGTTCGCAAATTGCTTATAAGTAGCCAAATATTAGCTCATGCCCAAAGCTAGGAGGCTCTCGTACCAATCAAATCAAACGACACTAAAACACAGCTCACACTTGGGTTACACTTTGCATAAGATGCATTTGCATATAGAGAAAACTTCGAAATTTTGTGAGTGAGAGTGGATGAGAACAGAAACTGAAAACTATTTCATTGTGTTGAAGACACTCTCTCCCTTAATTGCCTTCGCTAATTGAATAGGCTTGTAATTAATAGTAGTGGTAGCAGTTAGTTCTCAGGCAGACACAGGTGCAGATAAAGATTTAGATACAGATACAGATACAGATACAGATACAGATACAGATACAGATACAGATACAGATACAGATACAGATACAGATACAGATACGAAGATACACAGATACTGTGTCATAAGTCATTTGAGGGTTCAATTTGTGCAATCTGACACATTTTTGCATTTAATTAAGAAAACTTTCTTAGTAATTTATGCGGGGCAGAAATTGATTGCATCTAAAAATAGCGTTTTTAATATTTATATTTTGAGATGAGTTTTTTGCACAAATGTTATGTAAATTTATATGTGTTTTAAACAAGGAGACAGAGCAGCTATCCATAATATACTCGATTGAGAGTGTGGCGCCACAGCTAGCCAACTCTTCAGAATATTATCGCATGTGTTTAATTTAAGAAGAATAAAATAAAAATCGATGAAAACGTATCAATTAATTGAGATTGTAAAATGATTTGTTTACATCGAAGGCAGCCAGAACAACAAGCAAGTAGAAACAAAACAATAGGCAACTTTTAGTCAGACAGAGTCATCAATGAATCATGTTTTCTATATATGTATGTATGTGAATGATAGCAGTAGACAGATTATTTGCCATATACATATATAGGAGTATGTGTGAGCGCCAAGCCCGCTAATTGCAAAGGTTTTTTTTTGTTGCTGTTGCCGTTTTCAAGTACACTGAATTGGGCCTTGTTAATTTGTGACTCAAACTCTGACAATTACTTTTAAGGTGGTGCTTAATAGATTTAAGTGTGGCTAGTAGTTGTACGAACTGGTCTCATTCAATACTCGCCAGAACATTTAAGAACTAAACCATGTCAGTTTATCAGTTTAATCAGCTGCAAGCTGTGTGGCTAAAGAGAATGAAGCCATATCTATCCATATACACACATATGTACACATGTATATATATATATATATATACGTTCGTATGTGTAAGATTCTTATCTACCTTGCTTATTTACTTCCTGTTCCACTTACAAGCAGCAAGCTAAAGGAATCTGAGTAACTCTGGCCTCTTTACGATTATTCGACTGCATTGCATTTCAGAAACGCCAAAACTCTGCCAGCTAAAAATTCGAAATAATTTAGCAATGCTGAAAAAACAATTAGTATGCAACGAAATTCAGGAATAAAAATAATGTCGAATACGAAAGTTGAGTCGACCTCAAACCTTGTATTCAACAACGACAACAACGACAACAACAACAGCAACAACAAATTTGTTTTTGGAATCCAAGAATTGTATGCAAATTATTTTCATTGGATGCAAAAACTCGTTTTCGAATTGTAGCCGAGAATCCATTGGTGACTCCATCTCCGTCTCCGTCTCCGGTACGACTCCGTCGCCGTCTCCGTCTCCGTAGTCTCCATTCCATTCCATTCGATCGATAATAATACCGATTACATACACATACGAATAATAAATATGTATTGTTGTTTACGTAGCTGATTTTGTTGTGGCTGTTGTTGTGTTGTATGACATTTTGGCAAGACATACCATTTAAATATTATTTTTGTTCGGTTTCTATCCAAATGCAGTTAATCCAGCAGTAAATATACGTTTTCAGGTTATTACTTTGGCACGGTCAAATATTTGTTGTGTTTAGGCCATCAAACCGGTTTTGAGCCTTATATAACTTATACCGATTTTTTTGCTAACGTGTTTCATCTGTGTATTTATATTTATTTCATCTAATTATCGTAGTAAGCAAACTCAACAACGCTATTGAGAAACGGCGCAACACAACACTGCTGATCAAACCAGTAACAGAAAACGTGTAAAAACGCAACCCCCCCTTGAGTTTGGCATAGAACGTTACGCGGACATTGGGACCACAAAACTCTGCAGACTGACAAACTGACGAACTGGCGAACTGACGAGCTGACGGTCAGCGGGCGACGCGTTTTCCGGAGAGGTTTGTTCGATACGACGGCTCAAATTGCTCTACTGTACTGCCGCACCAGCGACTACCTCGCAACTCAATTGAGTCAAGCGCGCCTCTGAAGAGAGCGAGACTGAGTCACACACGGAGAGAGAGAGAGAGAGCGAGGAGAGAAACACTGAAAGAGCTTGTTGTTGTTGTTGTTGTTGACAGCTGTTGGCTCTGCATTTGAGAGTGTTTGTGTGCCTTACGCTCTTTGTTGCTTGTGTGTTTGTGTGCGCGTGGATTTACTCGGTGCCATTGTGTTTACTACCAACAACGTCAGTTACCTCGAGCGGAGAGCGACACCGATAAAATTGCGACGCGTTTTATGCAGCTTGTAGATTTTGTGGAGTCGGCTAACGACAAACAGATATCGGTCAGGTAACATCTCCAAATGCGCTACTTGTGACAATGATCACTTCTGAACTAAGAAAATATCCCTGGGAATTTTCTTTTACATGGCAGATCGTTAAATATTTATAAAATAAAATGCATTCGTATGATTTATATATTTATTAGTTTTTAGAGTGTAAGTATTATGAATTTGATGTAAAAAATCTCAACCTATATACTGAGCTGTCATATATGCACCCATATGCCTCGATTTATTAGAAGTAGCGCATCTAAAACCAGTTGTTCGGTCTGCAGCTGCCAGTTTTACATACAAGCCCAAGCATATACACACACGCATACATATACACTCATACCTGTGGGTCTGAAAGTGGTTGCCGAGAGCCGAAGAGAACCTTAAAGGTTCAAGAGTAATTCTTAAGAGAAACATTAGATGGATCAACTACTGTTTTATGATCGTAGTTAATCAATATTGTTATACAATGCAATGACAATACATGCTAACTGATTAACTAAACTGAGTTATAGATAATTAAACTTATCAATGCGCATTGTTTCAGTGCCCAACCTAAATTCCATTAAAATAATGTCAAATGATCGATCGAGCTGCCATCGAACGAACAAAACAATAAGACAAGGTCGTTGCAGCCTAAAGAGACGTCCCTGGAAGTAAAGAGAGAGAGAGAGACGAGTACTACTATTGTATAAGAGCGATTGCGATGGAAAGGTCGAAAACAGAGAGTGAGCGAGAGAAATAGAGAGAGAGCGAGAGTAAGAGAGGGCAACCAAAGAGCAAATCATAATGCTCAACATTGGAACGTGCGAAAAATTGCAATGCATCGTTTTGAAGCCATGGCAAATGTATATATGTATGTATATATGTATGTATATATGTATGTATATATGTATGTATATATGTATGTATATATGTATGTATATATGTATGTATGTATATATGTACAATGTATGTTTGTACGTCTGCAATGATGGATCAGATAGCATGTAAACAAGGCAGGTAAAATAGGTGTCTCATCCGAGCATCGATGGTTGATTGGCAAACGCGAAGCTAACAAGCAATGAAATCTTAATGGTAACCAGAATATGGCCAACGACAACTTTCTTCGTTAACCACAAATTGCAACCACTAAAAAACAAAAAAAAAAACAAAAACAAATCGCAGTCAAGTTAAATTCTGCAATGCCAGCAAAAAGTGCTGAGCGGGTCAAAAAGCGAAATATCAATTGCAGTCGTTGTGTGTTTGCACACACACATAGATGCACACATACACATATGCACATAGAGACACAACACCTACACACTCACACTCACCCACACCCACACAGCCACACAATGGACAAATAGACAAAAGATAAGCTCCTCTAACAATAGCTAAAAATGGCGAATGGTGAATGGTGAATGGGGATTGGGGATTGGCAAATGGACACAAGCAGAGAAATCAATGTCGACGGGTGGACAAAGGCCACATGTTGAACTAATCAGAGATTTAATCAAACTACGCAAATGCAGCAAGGAAACCCATACAAAACCGATCAAAATGTAGGGAATGGCAAAAAAAACAATAGGGAAACACAATAAAAAATATTGTATTTATACAGTTATTTATCGATCGAACACGTGTCTTTATACAGTTTGTTTGATTTACTATCATGCCTTATACCATCTCTAAGAATAGAGCCTTTTGTTATTAATTATTATGCGATTTAATCCAGCGCTGCAGCAAGTTGCTGATATGAATTATGTATTATGTATTTAGTTATTGTTGTTATGATTATAAGCTTTAATAGTTTTGCTTTTTTCATTTTCAACGAGCACTTGTTTCTCTCTGTTTAATATAACTATGGAAAAAAGTTAATAACTTACCTTAAATATGGAAAAATTGAGCGTTGATATCTGGAAAGAAAGAGAAAAAATTCATTTTAGTTGAGCACTTAAAGTCAGTTAAAAAATTTAAATTTACATTTTGTGCTGGCAACGCTGCGAGAGAAAAGCGCTCTTAGCTCGAATTTAAGAGCTTGCAGTTGAGAATAGACATTGTGGACACTTAAGAAACGCGACAATTACAAAAGGTTCTCACAGTCATTAGGGTCGTGAGCCATCGCAAGACTCGTGCTCACGTATTGTGTGTGTATGTGTGTGTGTGTGTGCGTGTGTGTGTGTACATGTAATACAAATACGTTTCAAGATTAATGAACAAGCATGCAGCTGGGCGCATGGTGCTCAAGTGCTGCTTGAGACGCCAGCAGTCTGGGCAGCAAAGCTTGAGTGGTTTCGAGCAAAAAGCTCACTCATCACTCATCTGTCTAGGCTTATTCGTCACAGTTTCGCATGCCCTTTGTCAGGGGGGAGACTTTCGGTCAGAGGTGAGTTCTTTTCTTGTAGAAGACAGCGACAGACTAGTTAAGTTATAATCAAGGGTATTTAAGGTTCGGCCTGGCGGGTTTATCTATTCTTTCTTTCTGTGCTTTTATACTTTAAGCTTAAGCTCAAACGCGGTTGAATGAACTTCAATGATGAAGCGATGTGCGAAATTGAAATATTGAAATATTTATAAGCAATTAGTTAGTTATTTGCCTGTTTTGCCGCCCACCGGATTAGTATGTAGTATCATTTATGTAGTTCTCGTCACTTTTTTACAGGGGTTAGTTTACATTTCACACCCATTCGCCTGATAAGCAATCTGCCAAGGGTTGCACAAACCCCTCCAATATCGAATAGCGCATAGCGAATAGCGAATAAAAAACGCGGAGACCGAGTGAAATTTTTCAAGTGCCTGCACCAGGCTCAAATGCAATTAAAAACCATTTAGCGGCTTAAAGGCAATAAACCACAGATTGCCACAAAAAATATGAGGCGTATTTTCATAGCGGGCACCGGCATTATCTGATATTTAATTGAGGGCGGCGGTGAGGCGTGTGAACCAACATGCAGCGTGTGATTTAACTCGATTATATCCTGCAAATGGGGAAAACGCCTAAACTAAACGATAGATGAATACCCACTTGAAGCAGTATTGGGCAAATATCGCTTATGGATTAGCCATTTAACTATTGATTGCCTGCGGCCTGGGGAACAAATTTTAGACATAATCGAAAAAATTAAAAAACTCAAATTTTTAATTAGAAATTATTTTTAGATGCATTAATAAGTATTCAACTGATTTAAAATTTCTTGTGAAAATATATTACAATTTTATATGAATACTGAACAAAGCGTGGGCGAAATAGAATAAATTAAAAAACTAAATTTTTTAAATAGAAATTATTCATATAAGCATTAGTTAACTATTCAACTGATTAAAAAATTTTGTGAAAATATAATAAAATAATGAAATATGTTAAGTTTTGTATATATGCACGCACATGCAGAAGGAATTGAGATTTTTCCATGAATTTTGATTGTGTTGATTGCATACTTTTAGGCTGCCTTTGCATATTCGTTTAGGGTGACAAATTTCTGGTAGAGCTGCTGACTGAAAACACGTCTAAAACACAAACACTTCTTTGTGCAGCATTTTTTCTGCGAATCAAGAACTATAGATGAACTGTTCATGAAGACATTTTAGAAGTAAATAGCTTTTCTGTGTCTCCGTCTCTCTCTGTCTCTCTGTCTCTCCTCGTTGCCATTCGCAAAGTGGCTGTGAAATGTTACTGCGCAATTTGTTTGAATAGCATCAATTTTGAAGCGGCTCTTGACATTGGTCAACTGTCAGAGCCACAGAGTAAAATGCGTAATGCAATTCCATTTTGCAGCATCATTTCTTCATCAGTGCTGTTCCCGCTTGCAGTCTGCGGCACACAGCTGAATTGACTTGCCTGCATTTCAGTTGCAGCTGCAGCTGTGTCTGATGCGAGGGCTTCTGTGGGCAACTGGGCAACTGGGCAACTAGACAACGGCTGATTGCAGATGCGGAGTCATGTGCTCGCAATTCAAAACGATGCTGCATCCCCCATCGCCCATCGTCCATTGCCCATTGCCCTTCGCCTGCTCCTGCTTCTGCTCCTGCTTCTGCAATGTGGAATGTGGAACGTGCTCGGTGGCGTTGAGTGGGCTGCTGCTAAAATTGCATTAATGCTATTCCCCCAACTGATGTTGGGTGTGCGATAAATGTGCCAAGCAAATGTCAAATGCGCTTCCCCCATCTGTGTATGGGGCGGACTATGATCTTCTCGTAATGCTTAATGTAAATATATATTTAAGTTTCGAATACGATTCTTTCAGATACTCTGAAACCATTTGAGCAAATTATCAACTTCGAACAAAGATATCATATGGCTCGGTCGGTTATTAAATTTATAAAGAAATTAGTCCGCTGATGAACTGACGTCAGCAAGGCTATGTTATTTTCCATTTTCCATTAACCATTAACCATTCTTTCTGATTATACCCTGAAACCCATTACAAATAGTTCCATAAGGTATATTAATTCTTAGTCAGCATCAACAGCCGAGTCGGTCTAGCCATGTATAGACAAACGGTTGGTTTCCATATTTGGGACAACTGATATTATGTATCGGAATTTGGGTTCTAAAAAATGTTTAAAATGATTGGTTCTGATTCCGATTCTGAATTTCAATTGTAAATTTGTAAATTTACGGTTCGGATTCCGATTCTTAACTAACGACTTAAATGCTTTTCGAATGCGTTTTGAGACTTTTTTAATTCCATTTCAATTGATCGCTTATAAAATTAATTAGCTTATCACACGTTCTTTTTACACGCGATAAATGTACACATGGCAATCGCAATTTAGTTACGAAATCCACACATACACACACATACGCAGTTACACAGTTACACAGTTACAGTTACAGTTGGAAAGCCCACGTGAATCAATAAGCTGGAGGCGCCACAGACCTCACAGGTGAGCGCTGTCGGCTGAGACCCGAGGCGTGGCCTACGTGGCGAATGGTATATGCGGCAAGATTAATGATGGTTATAAAAGTGCCTAAACTTGTTGGCCTAGCCAGCGAAACACCCACACATACACACTTGCAGCTTTAATTGCAACACACTCCAAAAACTCATAAACCAAAAGGCAACTCCCAACTTGCAACTAGCCTCCTCACAACTTCTGCGGTCTTCGTCTCCCCGCCTCTTTCGACAGACTCAACGGCCACGCCAAAGCCATTTCCTTTGCCAACGCACAGATCGCACTGGATGTGGTTGCTGTTGCTGTTGTTGTTGTTGTTGTTGCAGTTGATTTTCAATCGCACTTGAGGTGCTTCTCCAGCACACCTTGAAACAACAACTGCAAACAGTAATAAAAGCCGGATGTCCATTGAATTGTGTGCGAAATGTTCTTGCCAAAGTTGATATTTTTATTGGCCATAGGAGTGTACATGTGTGTGCGTGTGTGCGAGTGTGTTTGTGCGTATAAGCTGCTAAAGTTACTTCCGTCTGCTAACATAAAACTGTGCAACAATATTATAAATGACAGGAGCTGAGCCCTCAAGGAAATGAAATTGGCTAGCAATTTTTCGGTCGGTGATTGGACTGAGATAAATGTGAAAAACTTTTCAAACAAGATTTATGAAAATGAATTCGCATTCGCAACACTGCTGATGGCAGGCTTCTAAAAAGTTGAAACGACTTCTTTTCCCCAAACTGGCAAGACTGTTGAGGTGCTCATTTTCGTCGACTCGAGCAAAGCCAGAGAAGCCATTGAATGCTCTGAGGATACTCTCTTCATCAGACTAACTAGTCAGTGTTGAGATAAACAGCCCAAATAGCTGACGATCTACTTACTGCTCTTACTGCTTATAGCAATTATAATATATATGGCTAATATAAATAAATAAATAGGGAAATAATCCAATTAAAATTTAAAATGAGAAAGAAAATAAAAGAAAGGATATAGGAATAAATATATCTGGGATTATTAAAATGATAAATGGTAAGCATAAGTAGCTCAGCAATAAGGAAAGTAAAAAACGTGGGAAGAAGAGAAGGGGAGAGAAAGAATGAGACATAAAAAATTAAGAAAAGATACGGAAATCCCTACACATTAAGCGTGCTCACAGGTTTCCCTTGGATATATTTGCATTGCAACTTTAGTCACAGAAAGAGGGAAATCCAAGGAGAATACTGAAATACGGCATTGTTAGATTAACACATGACACGACCAGGATGTGCGAGGCTAATCAGCTGTGTATAAGGGCAATAGGAAGGGGACAAATTCCTTAGTCTACCAGGAATACAACATTTAAGATGATTAAATTGCTGTAAAAGCAATGTCCTGCTTACTTAGAATAGGCTAGTTGAGGGAGACGCTGCTGTGCTGCCAGTGTTAAACGTTATTTATATAAATTGACTGGTATTGCTTGTTGCCTGTTGGTCTTTCATTTTCTTAACAGTGCCCACCCTGAACGGTGTTTAACATATTTTTGCACGCCCACGCCATAAAATCCTTGAAATTCCCACGGGAAATATGCGAGTGACACGCGCGCCCATTGCAAAGCTTGCTCCACCAAACGACGAAAACGAGAAAGCTGCTCTTGGCATTTCCACTTGCAACGGGCAACTGGCAACGGGCAACGTGCAACACATAAACAGGAGCGCCTGCCGCAGCGTCGCTTAAGGATAATGCGCCACACGGCCACAATGCGAACGAACGAAACCCTTGCCTTTGTCTTGGGGTTGTTAGCCCCGTCGTTCTGGGCTCGTGCACGGAAATCATGCAAAAACGTGCCGAGCACGAGTCAAGCTAAAGAAACTCAGGCAATCCTTCGAACCGTTTCTCTTCATCATTTTGCGTCTGTTTCTGACTGCTTCCCCGTTCCCCGTTCCCCGCACCCATTCCTGTTCCAGTTTGGCCTAATTGCTGCCTTCGTGGACTGGGTGACCTTCGTTCGTTCGTCTGCTGCGCCACCCCCTTGCTGGGAGTTTGCTGCTAACTTACATATTGATAGCTCATAAGGTAAACGGCGACAACACCAACAACAACAACAACAACCACCACAAGTCACAAATTCGCTAAATTATGGGGTTGCACGTTGGTCAGCGCAACTGATAACAAATCGGCTCAAAGCCAACAAACACACACACACACCCACACACACATTTCCACTTATTGTTTCTGCAAAGTTCAGAGCCCTGGCAAAAGTTAACAATCTACCAATACAAATGTGAGCCGCCTGCTCAAGTATCCTTCTTGTTCTCGGTGGTCGTGGTCGTGGTCGTGTTCGTGTCTTCCTGTCTGGCAGTCACCTTAACGCTTCGCCGCACTCGAGTTGCCTCCTGTAAAAGGATAACAGGCACCGCTGGCAGGCTGTGCTAAGAATACGAGAAGCGCTTGCCACTCTACAGAATTAGTCATTACTCGCATTAGTCGCAGCGCCAGAAGGAATCTATAAAAGTGTCTGACCGCTCAGCGTGGGAACAAATTCCTGCAACATGTATTTCTGTATGTATTTCTGTGGGATCTTGCTTTTTTTGTTGGCCTGCTTTAATTAGCTCAGTTACTACACTCAGACAAAAAATGTACCCAAAAATCGGCATTGAGAAAGTAAAAGAAATTGTTCTTTAAACAAGATTCGCACTTCAACTTTATACTTTGGACCTAGCATTCTGAGTCAAGCCTGAGAATTTGAGGGTATTCGGGAAACATCAGATATGCTTGTATGCATATGGAAAACATGCAAACAGAAAAAGGTGGAAATTCAATCATTAAGAAATTGTGTGCAACTCGTTGGAAAAGCTAATCACATTAAATGAATAATTGTGAAAGAGCTTACAACGGTGAGTGTAGGAAAGTAAAAAGCAGCGAGTTTTTCACGCATTACTAGAACTTATACACACTTTGCGAGTGTCAACATCGACATCGGATGACATCCACATCCAGATCCACATCCAGAATACGGTGGAGGAAGTTGTGGGAACAGTGCAGGGCAATGGGAAGGTGGGCGGATGACGACGTGAGGAGATGGCTGTTGTGCTTGGCTGCTCATTCATGACCATAGAGCACAGCGCTCAGTGGTTGTTAGTGAATGTATCTCAAAGACACACACACACACACACACACACACACGCACACACTCAGACACACACTCAGAATGCAATGCAACTTAAAGTGACTGTGTGTCGTTGATGCTTCAGTGATTGCTGAACTGACTTGCAGCTTGTATTTTTTGTACCTTTCTTTACCCGGCAAAAGTTCAGTGCGCTGCCCTGTTTAACTCATTAGACTGTGATTTTTTTTTGAGTGCAACTGCTAATGGTTGGTCTGGTCATGCTTGATGCCGCCTAATTAAGGTAAGTGCCGAGCTTGATGCTTGCATTGCATGCAAGTTTTTAGTAAACAAAATACTGAATGAATTTTACTTAAAGCTAGATAAAATCAAGACAGATAACGAACAGCCATTTTTAGTAGCAATCTCTGTTCGCAAATCTGCTCCCATTGTCTGATGCTCTGCATTACGACTTTTAATCTCGTAATTTGTAGGCCAACTTGCAGCACTTAAGGCGCTTCTGGATATATATCTGCATCTGGCTCTCATTGTTACCATTAGATAAATGATTGCAGCTCGTGACAACAGCCTCTGATTCCATACAGTGCTGTCGACATGTATGTGGAAAACACACTTGTGGATAACTCGTATACATACACACTCGTACACACTGTTTACAAAGCATTTGGAATGGCTTTCAAGTGTTTAAGTGCGGGCTTGGATACGGTTTGATTTATGTTTGTGCGATATTAAATCAAAGGCCAACCAAAATGTGCCAGTTTTTCAATAATAATCTCCCCCATATTAAATGTGGCTTATTCTTATCGAAACATTTGACATTTACCGAGTGGGCATTATAAATGAAATTGGAGAGGCCGCTCGCTCAGCTTATCAAAGTTTACAACTTGGAGTAACTTGGAGTAGTGCCTACTGTAGTTGTGAAAATATTAAAGTTCTATTGGGCTATCGATGATGACAAACATCAACTCGGATCCATTTCACTTCAGTTCAAAACAAATAGTCATCACTGTGCCATATTGCGCCAGACGGCGACAACAGTTTGCCGTCTTTAAATTATATTTGACACACAATTTATTGCGGCTGGCATGCAAAACGTTTAAGCTGAGCCCAGAGCCCAAAACCCAGAGCCAAGAGCCAAGAGCCAAGAGCATAGGAACACCCGAGCATACAGCCCAGATCCCCCATATGCTATTTATAGTTTAAATGAATAATAATTTTCTACACAAACTGAGAAGCGCTTCGCAGAAACAATTGCTGATATGATATAAATACTCTTTATCTGGAGGAACATATTTTTATTTCACTTCTTGGTGCACATCAGTTTTGTATTTATCATCAATTTTATCGGTTTGGTTAGTCTGCAAGTGTACTCAATATTAATATTGAATATTGATTTGAAAATAAATTTATTAAATGATATGAATTGCATACCCCGTAGCTGAACAATATTATTATTTTATCTATTCAGTCTGACATTTTTATTTATTTTTTACTAGTCTTTTGAGATCAGTTTCTTATTTTTATCGCTTTGTCTACTGTGTAAGGGTATTTAATACTTGCCACAAGGCAGAAATGTCTTATTTTGCGCCATTCTTATGTTGAATTTATTAAATAGCTGCCTCTGGCTCTGGATTGATTCTGTTGTGCGAGCTTTTAGCATGAGCCAAATTTGGTCGCGAGCTCCTCCATCTGTCACTTTTTTATTGCTCGCCAGTTTCGCTTTAATTAGCAGATTTTCATTGTTTTTTATTTAGCTTGATACGCTTCTTGGCGGTTCAATTAGCATTTGTGTGTAAATCATTTCCCATACATTATTTATCGTATATCGACACTAAGGTCATTGCAACTAACTGTGCGAGTTTTGAGACGTAACACTCAGCACTCAACACACACAACAGCTGGCAAGCTTAAAAAAAACACGAAAGGCATTCCGATATATGTACAAATGTATGTGCTTATTATGATATAATAGCCTGGCTTGCATTTCGTCATTGATATGCTGGACTTATTCACTGTTTGCTGGCATTGTTTATTAAGCAATCTATTGATCATAGTTAGTATAGATTAAATACCTCTTTCTCTGCGCCTGTGTTTTACTCTGTTCATAAGTTCATGACTAATTTTCAGTCAGCTCATCAAGCTCAACACAAAGCAGCTGTAATTTGCATGCTTAAAAAGTTTAATGAAAGTCACGAGTCAAGGTCGACTAGTAGATACTCCATTTCGATATTTAAAGTATTTCTAAATAAATGTAATATATGCAATCACTGAAATTCAATTCAGGTCTGTCTTTAATTATGTGAAAGCAACTGCTATAAGATATTATCTATCCACATAGACGCAGCATCAGACACTGCATAAGCGCAGTGGGAAAGGTCAGCAACAAGATGGAAACCCCAAGCGAAATCGAGCAATTATTCAGGGGGATGCAGTTGGTAAAAAGAACGTGCGATAATCTCGACCATATGCTACACACACACACAACGATACACACACACACACAACGACATACACACACACACACACACACAAACACACACACACACAAACACACACACACACTTGCAGACTGCACACTGCTCGTTGCCTTGGCAATGTGACAAAAAGCAATTGCGGAGAAACGCCTGTCAAAAGGTAAGCGCAGCCGGAGCTGCTATTCGGAAAGTTTTTCATCACAAACACATGCATCAATAAATGCATACACACACACACACACACACATACATACATACAGACAGAAGTATGTGGTAGGTATAAGTATGTGTGTATACGAAATTGGCAATAATAAAAGCGCCAACGCAGTGCTCCACAAGGAAAATCAATAATACGGCGTTTTTTGGCTGTTGCTGTTACAGTTGTTGTTGTTGTTGCTATTGTCAAATTGTGTCATGGGTGGGAGGAGCATGAAAAATGGAGCAAAGCGTTTGGCTATAAATAATTGCCTGCTTAAGTGGCAAACTCACCTGTTTTAAGCTTGAGCTAACTTCTTCTTCTCCTTGTTTCTGTTTGTTATATTTTTTGTAGCAAGTTTAAGTTCACGCTTGCAAAAAAGTTATTAACCCTCGAAGCACAAAAAAGCTTTAAAGACTTTTACACATGCTTGTACATATATCTCTATGTACTTATATATATATATATATTTATATAAATATATATGCATGTGTGTATATGTGTGTGTGTATGTATATGTGTATATATATATATAGCTGTTGGCAAGCGTACAATACAAATACAGTTGCCGCAACAACTCCAACTTTGCGGCGATTACACAACGAGCCAAACGAAAAAAAACTTCGAAACGAAGTTGAGCCGCAAAGAGAGCAAACGTTGGTTTTTTTTGTTTTTTGGTTTTTTATAATTACTAATAATTTGCTTTGTGCTGCTGCCCGCATTCACACATTTCATTTAATAATTTTAGTTCTGAGGCGCTTGGCGGAGTTTTAGACTTTTGCCAAAAATGATACACTCAACACTGAACAGAGCACAACAAACACAACGCTGGCGTCGGCCGTCGGCACACGACAAACGGCAAACGACGACAACTGCGATACGCGAGCGCGCACCAACAACTGAGCAGAAAACAGAAAACACACAGAAACAGAAACCGAAACCGAATCCGAAACGACAAATGAAAACTTACCCGATGTCGCCGCAAATGACTTTGGCTTGATTTGTTGAGCGAGAGACGCTCAGCTGAGCGTCGCTTTTATGAAGAGAGCTTTTACCAGCGCAGCTTCTTTACCATTTGTAACGGTACAATGCGTTGAGGTGCGAATGCCTAACACCAGCGTAACTCTCTCTCTCCCTCTATCTCTCTCTCTTTCTATATGTCTTTTGCTCTGCTGCTCTGTGACGTTGCTGCCAACCTTGCGAGAATGTTTGTTTAAGGCGCCAATTTTGAATTTATACTGTCTTCTTGAATTTTGTTGTAAAATATACTGATTTTAATACTTATGCATCTTTAATAGTGATAATGTCACCCAAACGAACGGGACCTCGAAATATAAAAAACACATTAAGCACAAGATACAAGTAATTGAAAATGTTGATTTACCTTTAACAGCTCGCAGCATTTGAATGCGCGGATATTTTAACAATTGCACGCGGACCTCTGTTAAAACGCCCCGTGCGCCAATACGACCAAAAACTTTTATGACTCTTGCCGGAGCTGTTGGCATATCCATTATTTGCAATATTTTAATAAATCAACTAAATCAAATATGATTATTAGCTCGAAGCTTTTCCTACAATTGTTTTCTCTCTTGTTTCCCTCTCGTCATTTCTTCCCGCTTTCTCGTAATCGATGTGATACTAATTATTCCTTGCATAAACCATAGACTCCATCATGTAATAAATTAAGACTCCTCTGTTTCTATAATTAAGAACCCAATCTTAAACGACCTGTCTCGCGAATAACATTTTCGAGGGACTTAACTAATTCATATAATTTTTTTTTTTAGCTTGCAGCGTTTATGTCATTATGGCTGTCGCTGTGGTGTCATTGCCGCTTTTTATTAGCAGGTGATTCGCCCCCATGTTTTCTCAGATAGTATGATACTACTGCGATATGAACGAAACTCTGATAAAAATGTGTGATATAGAATAGGGTATTTGGGTAGGAGAATTTTTGTGTCAGTGGTAATATATTAAATTAGTATTTTTGTACTATGTTTGTTACTTCTGTTGCCGAAAATTGTCTGTTTTCTCGCTCGTAGCTGTCTACAGGGATGCATTGCAATCGGCAACCCAACCCAGGAGACGGCATTTTCTTCGGATATAGCGTAAATATGTCAGACGCATTCCAGCACTATTGGGATTAGCTCCCCCCATTATATTGAGCCCGGAACCCATGAAAAATTGGTAAAAAGGGTATAATGGTTTTGGGCAAATGTATGTAACAGGCAGAAGGAAGCATCTCCGACCCATGTCCGTCTGTCCGTCCGCCCGTCCATCCGTCCGTCCGCCCGTCTGTATGAGCACGCAGATCTCAAAAACTGTAAGAGCTAGAGACTTCAAATTTGGAATATAGGTTCTCATATACCAGGCGCAGATCAAGTTTGCTTTAATTTTATGGATAACTGTTTCAGTTTTTCGAGTATCGATACATTTAAATTTCCGATAGCAAGTAATGCTACAATTTTAAAGTCACAATTTTCTAAATAATATATAATATCCATATGCATATTATTGATCAACTGCCCAAATTTCATCAAGATCGGATAAGAAAGACCCAAGTTATTGTTGAAAATATATTCTCATATTGATTCATTTCATTTCCTTCGGCAGCCGCAAGCATTTTCTGTATGCATCAATATGCGAGCCCATGTGTGGAGAAAGAGATGACATGATAATCGACGCGAGCGTCAACATGCCTTTGTGTGTATTCTGCAGAGTCCCGTTACCCCGTTACGAATGCGTGTACGTATATATGTATGTATGTATTTATATATTTGTGGCTGCGTGTACGTATATATGTATGTATGTATTTATGTATATGCATGTGTTTGCTGCCAGTCAGCTAGGATCAGTTCGGGCTTGTGAATAAAAACATGCGCAGCATTCGTTTTTTTACTCTTCAGTGCCTGAGCTTGATATAAGAAATGAGTGCACTTGCAGACCTGCTCACATTTGGGTGCAAAACTTATTATAGGGAAATTTGCCAATAGTTTTAGAATATATTTAACAGCTGGGTTCGAGCTCACTCGACTACAACACTCTTACTTGTTTTTGCGTGTTTTGGTTGGTTAGGTTCGGAGAAATATATTTATCAACAGTTTATTTAGTATTAATATATGCATTATTATTGCTAATATTATTATTACAATTTATAAAAATAATATTAATGGCGACTGGTGGTGCACATAGTCACCAAACCCGTTCCGAGGGCAGCCGAAAGACGGCAGCTTATGGAGCGAAGATTATGAGCAAGAATCAGCTCCTCGGGCTCTACCATTTACCGCTGTCAGTCTTTCTCGCACCCCGGTTCGGAATAAGGATGCTGTGCAGTGCGATTGGCAGACCTTACCGCCAGGACTGGGTTCCGCGGAAAGTCAGCTTATAACGCGGCGTTGGCTCTAGCGCATATAATATCGCTGTCCGCAGGAATTGGAGGTGCGATTAGGGACGAAATTTGGCCAGGGATGCAAAGCATGATGCAGTTGTTAAATGAGGTGCTCCGAGAGAAATGGAAGCCGAAAGGCCGCTCCTGCCATCGGATTCCGACCTTTTCAAAAACGTACAAGAAGCTCCGCAGAAGCGTGGAGCGGTACCCAAGCGGGGCTTACACCCCCTGAGGAAGATAAAGTTATTGAACCCGAGTTAAAAGATGTAGACGATCAACAGGCTACAGGCGAAGTCGCTGTGTAGGTCAGAGAAGATGGGTCGATCATGGAGATGCGGAAGGTGGGTGTTACGAACCACCTACCGAGAATCTCCATGATCAATGTACTTAAAAGTGATCAAAGTACTTGCCACGGGAGGTGCAACGCACTACTCGTACGGCCAACAGCAATTGACTTTGCTGTGTACGCTGGGATCCGGTCTGACTATCTTGGTATATCCAAGCGAATTGAGCTTAACTCCGATCACATCCCTTTGATCGTTGAGTACAGAGTGGCTGCAGCTCTGAATGTTCCCAAGACACGTCTTCTGCCGCGCAAGGCAAACATCATTCGATTCCGGCAGAGGTTGGAGCAGCTTGTCAACTTGAACATGGAGCTGAGTTCACCGGCTGGTATTGACTATGCAACGGAGTAATATTAACGTGGCCGCGGAATACTCCATGCTTGGCCAACTACCTGGTTCGCCTCCCAGTCCAGCTCAGCCTCTATTAGAACCAGAGGTTTTGGATCTGGTAAGGCACAAGAGAGCACTGCGTCGGGCTGTGCTCGAGCTGCGAAAGCTGCTGTTTGACATTAAGAGCAACTATTTCCAGGATTTGCTCCGCAATGCCGATCCCAATAAGAATCATGGATTCAATTTGTGGAAGGCAACGCGTTGTGTCAAGCGGCAGCCACTCAGGCTCAGGATCCCCATTATGCGACCGGGCAACACTTGATGTCGATCGGATGCAGAGATTACATCGGCGTTTGCGGATGAGCTGCAAGGTAGCTTCACGCCTTTTACACTTGCATCACCCAGCCAGGTACAGTATACTGAGGCATTTTTAAATGCAGATCTCGATCCTGTACAACCGATCACACCTATCGCCCCTAGTGAGGTCCGCTTACAGATTCGATTACAGATTAAGTCCACTAAGGCCCCTGGCTATGGTGGCATTGACGGCAGAGTCGCTAAGGCCCTCCCCAGAGAAGGGAAGTGCGATGTTCTTGCGGTGCTACTTCCTAAATCCATGGCTGCCGCATCCACCACTTCCCCATGCCGTGGAAGTGCGCTGTGACTTGCGATGATTCCGAAACCTGGCAAGCCGGATAATATTGTCTCGTCATATCAACGATAAGCTTGCTGTCCACTTTCTATGTAAAAAATATTTCTTGGAAAATTGTCGGCAGTAAGTGGTTTCCAGAGGGCCATTCCTGATCATCAGTTTGGCTTCAGGCCCCTGGTCCCGGCAGTTCATCGAGTAGTACAGCATGTCCTTGAGGCCTTGCAAAACAAGCAGTACAGCTCTGCCGTCTTCCTGGATATCCAGCAAGCATTTGATCGCGTATGGCATGATGGCCTGCTTTTTAAGCTTAAGTCCCTGCTACCATCGGCGCAGTATTTACTGCTCAGGTCTTACCTGCTTGGCCGTTCTTTTATGGTTGAAGTTAGGGGCGAGCGATCAAACATCCACCGCATTGGAGCGGGTGTACCGCAGGGTAGTGTCCTTGGACCTGCCTTGTACACATTGTACACCGCGGACTTGTCGATCCCAGTAGCCAGAAACACGCTGCTTGCCACATACGCGGATGACACTGTGTTCCTTGCTAACTCCACCACTGCTTGGAGAGCAGCTGCGGTTACGCAGCGGTTCTTGGGTGGCTTTAGTGCTTGGGCCAACCGGTGGCGCATCTGCGTCAATGGGAGCAAGCCTCAGGACTACACGTTTGCGCTCAGGAATGGTAACTGTCCAACTGTTCGACTCAACAACATGGTCATACCTCAGGATAACGCATGTGTCGCACTACCTGGGTATGTATCTGGACACATCCAGATCACGGCAGCAGCGTGTAGATCCAAAAAGACGAAACTCAACTGGTTGCTGAGGCCATCTAGAAAACTCAGCTTGAGCAACAAGCTGCTGGGATTCCATTTTGAAATAATTGGATAAACCCAATTCAAGTCTTGCAGAGCAAGGTGCTCAGAGTCATCTCCTGGTGATCCACCATTCGTGAGTAACAAGACGCTGCACAACGACTTCGACGACCGGTTGCAGAACCACGTCAACCCTTTGGCTTGCACACTTGGGTCAAATTCAACGCGGAGCAGGTTGAAGCGCCTCCACACCAGCGACCCCTGGACTGTTGGGCGTTAAATTAATGTGCTACAAATGTAATACTTAATGTTATTTATTATCTGCTAAAACCAGTTCTATGATTGTGTTATAGATTTTAGTTCACTGCTATTATTCATTCATACCTTTACTAATCAATGTTTTATCGCCTTTCAATAGGTTGATTAAGGCTTAAATATAATTGCTACATAAAAAAAAAAAAATGTATTGTTTATATTTATTCTCATCTTATAACTTGTCTTTTGTTTTTCTGCTAACTTAGTTTTCATTAGTTGCTAATCATTATTTATTGTGTTGCCGTAACTTATACTTTTCACGTTGTTCTTCTGTTTGCTTAAATTCATTAGTAATTATTTATATTGGTAACCGAGACACAACGATCTTCCTTCTATATAGAAATCGTTAAATATTTTTATGCAGGATGTTTACTTAAATTTTCTTCAATATTTATTTTGTGAGTAGATACCCACTGAACAGTCCCTGGGAACTCCATTGGGTAGGTTAAGGTCTACCCAAATTATTTTTGACAACTCGTCTTAATTTTGTTTACAATATTTCCGCATGCCTAATTTAATATAAAAGATGCGCAAGGATTAAGAAACGTAGAAATATAGAGTAAAGTTGTTGTCAACATTAAGATACACAAATTAAATATGTATGAGGCAATTTAAAATGAGGGGAGGGGTCTCAAAATGTTGCTAGGATAAAATGTGATCTGTGACTTACGGGTTAGATTAGGTTAAAACGGTTGTCAGCCCGAAAGTTGACACACGAAGGCCATTTTTGGCCCGTTGTGATGCCGTATTCGACCTCGGTTGTATTTCTCCTAAACTCGTGTAGTAAAAGCATAAGAATCAAAGATTTGACCAGCCAGTTGCGTTTATAAATTTCGCAATCCTGGCCGGCCTCGTGTAATAAGCTAGTTAGGGAATGGCTTCGCAGGATTGCTAACCGTTTCCTGGCAAGTGCTGGGCAGAAGCAGAGGAAGTGTTCCACAGATTGCACTCCTCTTCCTCTTCTTTGCAGCTTCTGCAGAAATCATTATACGGCACCTGGAGTCTATTGGCATGAATGCCGACTAACCAGTGCCCTGTTTTAGCGCGGATTACTGCTTTGTGTTAATATTGGGCCATGTTTGGTGTGCTGTGCGAGCGCAGTTTGCATTTCGCCATTTATCATTTGACCTGCGTCTACTTTCTTCCTTGATATTGAGCTTGCAGGTAGCTAAAGGCATACTTATGCCTTCCTTATCCGTGAGAAGGGGTAATGGAGTACATCGGCCTTACAGTTGCCTTCTATGTCCTGGTCTCCAGGAACCCATATCAGGCCAATAACATGCTGCTTAGCCTCTGCTCATGCAGAGATTGGCGACAGCTTTTTACCGATATCAAATTTGGCGATATCGCGCTAATAGATTTGAATGCCGACTGGCTGTCAATGTATATGTTGACATTGCCGGGGCTGACTTTGACTTACAAAGGGTGGTGCATTCAACATATGACGTAATACCACAGAAAGGGCGGCACCGCCACGACTATGGCAATCACATCGAGGCCGCCGAAAGTCTACATTTTTGTGTTTTAAATGTTCACGATTGCCTCTGTCCGTTAAAACAGCTGTTTTGTTAGTGTTGTGTAGATTTGTGCAGTGTTGTGTTATTGTACGGTCGGCGGGCATGCGCAGACCCACCACTAAGGGAGCACTGGCTGGCCGAAGCTGCCCCATCCTCCCACTTCCTCTTAATCGATGTGCTACTAATTATTCCTTGCATAAACCATAGACCCCATCAAGTTGTTAATTCAGAGTCCTCTGTTTCTATAATTAAGAACTCAATCTTAAACTTCAAGTCTCGTGAATAACATTTTCGAGGGACTTAACTAATTCATACTATTTTTGTATGGTCTGATGGGACTTTTTCTAGGTTTTCCTTAATCCATGCAACGAATGTTCGACTATTTTGCATTTGAATACCCGAAATCTTAGAAATATTTCGGTTTTCTTATTTTTGAAATATAAATTTTACTTTTAATTTAATTTCATAAATTTTTGAACTTGTATTTTTGTGTCGACAGACTTAAGTTGACATTAAATAAAGGAATAAATTAATGCATTTTTAAGTTTATTCTTACCGAAAATTCGTTTAGCCAAACTCTAAGGAATTCGACCTTAGCTCAACTTTATTTGGAGTACATAATTTTTTACCAATTTTCAATTTAAATGTGTAGAAAAGAAATTTAATTTGTTGGTTAATTTGCAATCTGTGATTTTAGCCGTGCACACTCTCGAATTTACCGCGCAATGCGGCATCCCGCATAATTGTGGCAAGTTCCCGATCCTTTTGGGCGCGCATCTCATCAATTAGGGACTCCCTGAAGCCAGCATCCTTGGCCGGATCCTGTGGCAATTGTTGTTTCTGTTTCTCCAACAGCAGCTGTGGCACCTCCACACTCAGTGTGGCACCAATGCGCTCCACACTGAAGCAGGAACCGCCCGCATCCCCAGTGCCAATCTGAGTCCAACTGTCCGTGCCAAACCAAATCGACAGTGCCTCATTGTAATCGGTGACATGGCCGCGAAACGGATTCGTTGGACTGCCAAAGCCCAGATGGCTGATGGTGTCACGCAGCACCTTGGCCAGCTTGGGCAGCTTGTGCGAATAGAAGAGCAGGGCGCCGCCGATAAGGTGCGCCATGGAGCGCAAACAGCGGCAGATGTGCTTCTTCAGTGCCGGCTCTAAGTCCATGAAGATGTCATATTTGCCGCCCACAATAACAATGGGGAATGGCAACAGTTCCAGGCTATTTAACTGATCCTGCGGCACATGCTTCACCCGTTCCAGAGCGTGTCGCTGCAACTGCTCCCGCAGCTGAGGCGTTGCCTGCTGCAGCAGGCGCTGGGCAGTGTCCCTTAATCCTCGGTAGGCGCACTCGAGATCCGCCCAGACTCGCTGCGGCTGCGACAGATCGATCATGATGAAGGCGGCCAACTGTTGCAGGCCGTGCGTTCGCATCGGCACCTCGAGCAGCTGCTCGGCATTGTCCAGCGATCCCAGCTCCCACACGTTCAACACCTGCGCCGATCTGCCGCTGCCCATGCGACGACCATAACTGTATTCCAAGGCCAGAGTTGGACGCGTCGTCTGCTCATCCCGATCGAAGAACTTGTTAATCGCCACCGATTTGCCCTAGAGACAAGTGTACAAGGGTTTATATACTCAATTATTTATAGCTCATTGATTTTTGGCTATTCACTTGCCACACACTTGCTGCCCAGCACAAATAGAGTCCGCTCCTTGGGCGCCGTTGTTGCCTCCAGCTGACGCAATCTTTGCTGCTCCTCGGACAGACGGCCGGCAATCTCCTGGATGCTGCTTGGATGCGTGGCACTTAAGCTGTTCTCGTTGCTCTTCTCAAACATTTTGTGCAGTTTCTTTTGCAAGTCGAGCATAAATTGCGGCAAACGCATCACATTGCCACAAACCCGAATTAACGATTTGTTTGCATTTTTCAAAAGTCGCCCTGACAACCGACGAATGCAAGTCAGTCCGGCTGTCTGGCAACGCTGCAACTGATTAGATTATCTTTCACATGGTATTTTCCGTTTAAGTTGTCGCTCTGAGAAAACAGCTGCGTTTCCATCGTAGAAAAGGTTTCTATGAAAAACATAATGGTAATTCTGCACTGCTTGCTTGCATATGGACATCCTTTCTTGCACAATTCTATGTTCTATATTTTCTATTTTCCACTTGAAGCTGAAGATGGCGCTTCTCCCTTGGCAGTCATGCGATGTTTTCCACATTTGGTTTGAGTGGCGATATTTTCTGCACTGCTTGTTAAAAACTGCATTTTGCTTGGAGTGATTCTATATTCTATGTTATTGTTTGAAAAGCAGTTAATGTGTTTCTATGGGTTTCTATGTTTTGTAAGTGCTTCGATATTCTATGCACTGCTTCTTTAACAGGTGCAGCAGTGCATGCAAGTGGTAAGAGTACTGCTTTTATTATTAATTCGATGTAAAAGTTGTTGCCATAAAAACTGCTTCGAGTGTTCGTTTCCGCTACCGGACACCAGGTGGTGTGTTCCCTCATGATAAATTTCATTTTGAGCAACGTTTTTTGGACTATTTTTTATTTGAATTTGCAAGGCTGAATTTGAATAAAATTTCTAACGTATGTATGTATGTATGTATAACCGACGATGTCATATCATTTGACAAGTAGAAAAACAAACCAGCTCTCCAAAATAATTAGTTTTGTGTCCATTCGGATTGCTATCTTTGATTTTGGAGTTGGAGTGGGCGTTGTCTCCCTTTGAGCCACATTGCTCCATCCTTGCATGTGCCTTACTCGCTTTGCTTTTAGTGCTGCAGCAGCATCAACAGCAGCATAACCGACCACCAAGTCATCAAACATAATTACTTGCCCAAAAGGCATGCGCCAATTGACATTTCGGTAGCAATTGCCCATCAACTCGCCTCCCTCCTCCCTCCTCCCTGCTCCCTGCCCCTTCCTCGCTCCTCGTGTCTATCCAAGCTCATTAGCCACCACTGTCAAGTTTTAAAGTTTAAGGTGAACTTTCTCCAGCTCCATCTTCAGCTGCCATCATAGCCGCAGGACCTTAAATCATAATCAAATTTGTTGGGTTGTCCTTTTGCGCCAGTCCTGCGGCCCTTCGAGTCGAGACCACCTTGCACCTTGGCCGCCAGTCCAGTTGGAATTGGACGCAACTCTTTGTTTTGTGGCACCTTCCAAAATAAGAAGATTTTGACATTAAAATTATAACAATTAATAACTATTTGTATAAAATATAAATTTAATAATAATTCCAATACAAACACAGATGTTTCTTATTAATCCGTATTTTTATATGGATACAGGGTATCTCTCACTCCCCTGCAATTGTCCGGCAAGGAATCATTTTTATTTTGTGCTCTGAACCCATTTCAAATGAGTAAGAAAGGTATATTGGTTTTGTGCCAAAGTATGCAGCAGGCAGAAGAAAGCATCTGCATCGCCACAAAGCTTATATATTCCTGTTCAGGATCAGCAGTCGAAACTGAAAGTTGACAATGAGTCTTAAATCGAATATACAACAACTGGGTAACAGGGTATACGGGAGTCGAGCTCCCGTATACAACATCCTGTTTGGTTTTAGCCGTATTTTTGTGCCCCAATGTTGTTGCAACGTTGTTGTAGTTGGCAGCCCTTTGATGCGCTGCTGTGTCTGCCTGTATATCGTACACTGTACATTGTACATTGCGTATTGTCTATTGGCCTTCAAGCCACCCTCCCACTTATTCATGGTGATCTATCCAACAAATAACTCATTTCTATGGTAACTCGACTGCGCTCCTCAATTCGCTCCCATCCACTTTGTGCTCGGCTTAATTTGTTTCTCGATTCGGGTAAGGACAGCGGACAGCTGGCTGAAAAGAGTTTGTATTTAATAAAGTTGAGACCTGTTGACATTCATATACCCCAATTGAGAACCTCGATAAATAAAAGCGAAACTACGTAAAATAGTTCATAAGAATCACATTAAACTATTTGTTTAAATGCAGTTTTCGAGCTTTAATCAAATAATTATTCTAAATAAGCTACGCACAAGTATTTTTTAAATTCAGAAATATATTAAAATGCAACATTTAAAATACACATTTAATAACCACTTGAGGAGTTGAGTTGGTTAATGATGTTCTGGCCACACACACACACACACACACGCACACACACACACAGAGCATATGCACAAAGTAAATACAGTGTGTGGTAATAATCACACACAGAGAGCATTGGCCCGGACAGGGCAATAGATCCGGAGTTTGCAATCAAAATAAACGGAATCCGAGCATCGAGAATCAGTTGCAAATTGCAATTAAGATTCGCCGTCGAGTCTCGAATTGCTTTAGGAACTGATTTGTTATCGGTTCAACACAAAGCAAATCCCTACGACATCATTTAAACTAATATTGTATGTGTGTGTGTGTGTGTGTGTGTGTGTGTGTGTGTGTGTGTGGGTGGCTGGGTGTGTGTTGTGTGTACTATGCCTAACTGGTGCATATCTGCCGACTTGCATCTGAGTGAAATACAGTTGCATGTGTTGCGAGTTGCAATTGATTTAGAATTTATTGTTTGCCTTTCCCTTTTCGTGTACTCTTGTGAATACTAAGAAAGAAAATCGGACTGAAAAGTAACATTTTATTCTTTTTCGATACGAAAATAAATTAGAAATTAAAATTAGAAAGCCTTGTTTTATAACTCTCAGAAAATCATTTGCTAATAATTGATAATATTTCTAAAAACTAGAAAAATACTTTTTGAAATTCAGAAAATGATAATTAAAATTGCTTTCTAAGCGGCTATGTTTAACTGTTAACTGTCTCTCTTTCTCTCTCGTAAACACGTCTGCTCAATTATCTTTATTCACAGCGAGTCTCTCTTCTTCTTCAATTTGGTGATCACACCGATGCTATCGATCGACATCGATATCAATGTTAAGTACATAGTTGCATGTTAGGTTACAGATGTTATGTTACAGTATTAGAACTGCATCACTAGTAGCCGGCTACACTTAAAATTCTAATGTCTGAAAACTTGACATATTTGTTGCAAATTTTAATAAATGCGATCAAATAAACTAATTTCGTTCAACAAAATTGACATTAAGTTTTAGAATGCAATGTAAAATGAAATTCGCAGCAAACATGAATTTCCTGTTCTCTGAGAGTGCATCATCGATTGCTGAAAGGATTAGGCTGGCGCATCAGCACGGATTTCGAGCAGTGGAAATCTCGTGTCCCGGGAAGGACCCATGCAAAATGAAGAGGATTCAGGATACTGGCGCAGTTATCAGCCTAGCCAATATTGAAGTTGAGTCTTCAGATGAGCGTAAATAACGCACTACAGGTATTCCTGTAAAAACAATACCAGTTTGCCAGTGTTGTGAAGTGTACGAAAGGAGATTTGATGTCTGGTTTAGTTGGATGCGGTTCGCAAACTAAATGCGATCATTTCAAATCAAATGATGCAAATTTAAAACAAGCTTAAAATGCTATAACATGACTGGACTTATCAGGCCCATTTGATGAACTCATATGCACTAGCAGGATATATATCATCTACGTGTGGCAAGAAATCTGTGACGAGCCAGATTCTGCGGGAGAATTGTGCAATGAGTGTAGAGATTGGATTGGCAGTGAATACAAGCCCAAAATGGAACGACTGCAGAAGGTACAAAGTGGATGGCAGAATAGGGCTTTGAGCCGTGAATGCAACGAAGTCATTCAAATGCACTACAACTATGCAAACCGTATTAGCCGAAATCGAAAACTTTTGCTGAAAACTGAAAGTTGGGCATTAAACTTTGATCATACCACTTAATGTTTGACTTTTGGCCATTTACTTAACGCATTTCAATTATGAAAGTTTTGCATGCACTTTGCGTGTATGTGCAGCATTTGGTTGAAAGTTTCGGGGTGACATGTTCCGCCCTGGTAGAAAATCGCGACGCCTGACGTCATTTGTCATTTGTCGGCTAAGAAAACAAAGCTGACAGCAAAGTTGGCATGTGCAAAAAAAAAAAAGAAAAAGAAAAAACAAACAAAAAGAGAAAAAAACGCAAGTTTACAGAAAAATTGCTGACTGTGCAAGTTAAAGTTTATCTCTCGTCCTCCGGTTGCACTCTGCCATTTCTTGTTCCTCTTCCTGTTGCTGTTCCTGTTCCTGTTTCTTCTCTTGGATAAACACTTGAGGCCACTGTTTATGTTGGACTTTTCCTTGTACACTCGCAATCATGATTGACAAGCGCAGCCAGGACCACGATTCAACTTGATGGCTATTTAAGGCGCTTAAAAGTTGAAGTCCTGCAGTTCATCTATGTTTTCTACTCAATTTAGATTCATTTCATACTGCAAATAAATATGACTTTGATTAAACACGAAAAAGTGTAGCGTTTAATTGACTACAAATTTAAAAATATATTCAACTAAATGTAAATGTGAATTAAAACAATTCCAACTAGTTTATTTCATTTAATTTTATATAACTGATTTCCGACAGCGGTCGTTGGGTTGCAGACTCGCCCCAATCTGGAATGCCACACTCCAAAATCAGACACACACGGACACGCCACGAAATCGGAGAACAAGCTCCTCACCTCAAAATTCGTAGCCGATGGATGATTGATGGTTTCACGAAGTTCGCCAAAAAATGCGAAGCTCGTCAAAACCAGATTCTTGTTAGTCTCCTCTCGTAACTGGTTGTTGCAATTTGCAATTTGCGATTTGCTGTCGCTGCGCCCATGTTGTTGTTTTGTGGCATGCTACACACACACACACACACACACACGCGCACAAAACAAAAAGGGAGAGCTAAGAAAATGTCAACTCGTCGCCTGCTTCATGTACGCGTTGCAAAAACTTGATGGGCTGTCAGGGTCGGGAACAGCAATTGGATTTTTAGCGCCAGCTGCACAAGGAAAATGCATTTTCTTTTCTATTTTCTACCTATGACTTGTGAAATTATCGAAATTGTATTATGGAAATTTTATGCATACATTTTTTGTTGTTTGTTTTCTTCTTTTTTTTTTTTTTTTATTTCTTGAAGTCAGCGCCTGCTTTGATTTTGTTGTTGAGAAATAGTTTTTCAATTTTGCTTCGCATGCAGGCAGCCAAAAACAACAACAACGCCCAGAAAAAAACTTGACTTTTGGCCTGGCTACGGGCAAAGTTTTTGGCTGTAGAGCTGCCGAGCAGCACGGCCAGGGCTGTGTCGCCTCCGTTTTCCAACTAGCCACCAAGTACAAGTTATGTGCATATTTCAATATGCAGATTGATTTGTATTTGAATTTCTATTTTGTATTTTTCTATTCATTTTTTTGGCTGCTGCAAAACACAAATCTATCGAAATTGGAGGACAACGTCAGACAGACAGAGAGAGACAGCCAGACAGAGAGAGAGAGAGATGGAGAGGACGACAATTTTGTCGCGGACACCACTGACAATATTCATAAAAGCAGACTTATTAACGCTGCCCATCTGCTCAGCTGCAGTTCTTAATTAAAAACTTTCGCAGATTGCGTTGCGCAGCGCCCAGCGGAGCCATAGATAACACACCAGTTAGGGGAGGCGCCGCGCCGCGCCGCGCCGCGCCACGCCGCTCCATGCAGCCATCCATCTAACGGTATACCAGCACACACACACACACACACACCGATCAACATGTTGCGGCCATAATGCTCCCTGGTAACTCTGCGGCACGTAATTGCAATTGCAGAGCCCCATTGCCAGTTTCCCCTTTTTGAGGCCTTAACAGGCCCGGGTAGTCCTTGGTGTGGTGACCCCAACCGACGTGGCGCTCATAAAATTTACAAGTGCAAGTAGTGTTTGCAATTGGCATTATGGAGCCTACAAATTCATAGACGATGAGTGCCAAATAGCAGCTTGGTCCGGGGGCAGACTTACCTCAATACCTGGCAATATGTTCAGTTGCTATATTTAAGACCAAGCACATTAAAGTTCTTAGTAATTGGCAGTTGAGGTGAACCCACAAAAGTTCAGAGAGTTTCCTATATTTTCTTTATTGTCTGTCTCGCTCTTTGTCTCTGCTCCTTGACGCTTTTGCTTTTCTTATGACTAAGCTACGAACGCCATTAAATGCCCCAATATTTATTATTTTTTTTTATTTTTTTCGTTCATTTCTCTATTTTAATTTTATATAATAATTTTTAAAATTTTATGTAATTAATATATAATATATATAATAAACAGCAGCCCAAGCGTTGTGTGCGTTGCAACAAATTTTCCCAAGTTGCTCGCTGCAATTTGGCTCGGTTTGAATGATTTTCGTTTCGTGGGTGGTGTTTTTTTGTCCACATTAAATAAATAAATAAATAGCACAACTCAAAAAGCCGCAACTAATAATTCCTACTACGAAACTGTTATATTATATAAAAGATAACTAAATTATCAATGTTAAAAACTCAGACTTCAAAATGTATTTTAAAAATTGTGCCTGAAGCGATTTTAGAACTTAAAAAATTAATGTTAATTTTTGTGAACGCCATGCTATTCATATGACATAAATGTACAGTTTCAAAAATAGAGAAATGAAAAAATAAATATATTAAAAGAGATTTGCAAGCTGTATGGGTTTTAATAATTGAAAAACTGCACCACATTTTCATAGTTGGAGTAAAGCAGTATTAAAGGTTGAAGTCTGTGCTTATGCCGTCGCAGGTTGTACGTAAAATACAGTAGATGGCGAAATTGTCAACAGCGTGCACCGTCAAATTCTCGCCGAGCGACAAAGTGCCAATTGAGTGCCCGTTCAAAATTAACAGCATGTTAAAAATAACATACCCATTTTGAGTATAACGAGAGGCAATTTAATATTTTCAACAAAAACTAAAAAAATTAATGTATCCAACTAGGGCTATTTCTCAAAAAATAATTCTAATTTTCACCTGGACTCTTGGCAGTCGATTGAGTCACTTTGCTCACATTTGCTGAATGTTAGCATTTAGAAAGGTTAACATGATCATTTGAGCATAACATAACATGCGAGTGCACAGCACAGAGAAAATTAACATGATATGTTAGCATTAATAATTTTACAAGTGGACGGTAAAGTCGCGTTTTGGGTGCGTTTGCAATTTGGAATGTTTTCTGTGTGCGTGTGTTTGTGCGTTGGTCTTCCAACTTAATAATAATAATAATTATTATTATTATTAGTTCGAAAAAAGAAAACAGCCGCACAAGCGTTGTGTGTGTTGCAACAAATTTTCCCAAGTTGCTCGCTGAAATTTGGCTCGTTTTGAATGATTTTCGTTTCGTGGGTGGTGTTTTTTTCTTCGTGGATTTGACAGAATTGAACCTGCTGCAAATCAAAATCAAACAATTTTCAATATAAATACAAAAAACCAAACAAAACGCAAATCTAAAAATTCTCTCCCTTTTTTCGGTGAGCAAAGCAACAACAACTGAAAAGAAGAAGTAGCAGCAGCAGCATCTATGTATGTTTGTGTGCGCCTATTTGTGTGTGTGTGTCTATGTGTGTGTGTGTTTTGCGTCTTTTCACCACAAAAATGTTTTTTGATAAAAGTGCTGAGAATAAATAAAGTGAAATGTATAAATTAAACAATAAACAAAATAAAAAACTTGTCACGAAAGTAAATTGCATTTAAAGCTGCTCCTTCTTCGTGTGTGGCTAAATTCTCATATTAATTGCAACAACAAGAAGAAGAAGAACAGCACAAATCCGAAAACAAAACAAAACGCAAAGCAACAACAATGACAGCAATAACTGTATTTAATACGACGCCCCGTCATTTTATTTCTCCCTCTCGCACTAATATAGAGAAAGAGAGAGAACGGCACCTTCAATATTCGATTTTTATGCTCATTGAGCGAAAAAAATAAAATCGTTGTTGTTATTGTAGTTGTTTTTGCTGTTTTTATTGTTGCTGCTGCTAATTTTTATCTCATTGTGTTTCGTTCGCAAAATGTTGCTAGTTTTGTGTTTTGTGCGCGCAAAAAGTGTTTTTAATCGAAATATTTGTTGTTTCCCTCTCTTTCTCACTCGATGTCTGCCTTGCGCCACGGGCTTTCAACAGCTGCTCGTGACGTCCACAACAACAACAACACACCCCACCCACAACGTGTGAATTGTGAAAAGATTTGCAAGTTGAAATTATTGCGAGGTGAGTTTCAAAACTATTTTCAAATGTTGAATTCGACTACGATTAACACAAATTGCAAATTGACGTGAAATGTTAAAGCTAACATTTTATTTACGTTATTTCTGTTAAACTAATCTCATGCTGAAAGTTGATGCGAACTTTTTCGAGGCCTTCTCACAAACAAAAAACTAAAAAATAGAAATGAACCCCAATACAACGCAATTACCATGAAGCTGAAATATTTCTCGCACATTAATTTGTTTTTTCATTTTCATTTGTTTATTCGTGTGAAACAAATCGAATAGCAATAAATTGCAAATTTCTGCTGTTCACTTTTACCGAATTGTAAATAAAAATTTGAAAAAAATTGCGCAAAGAAAGGAAATTTCATTCAAAATCAATGTATATACGCATAAATAAATTCATGAATACACTCACAAAATTATGGATGTTTACTTGGTTTGCATAAGCACACGAAAATCAAATCGAATGGAATGCTTTGAACTTGAATTACTCCCAAAGTAGATATAAAAAAATACAACTACAAAATAAGAATGCAAACACGCACATGCACACACACACGCACATACACACACAGGGGCACATAACTATTACATTCGCTCGTCTTCTAAGCGCCATTCAAATCTTTAGAATACCCTGTAGCCATTAAATATTTGAAATATTGGGTATTATAAATGTGTTTATGTAGTTGACAAAGCATTAAAAGAAACCGGAATCGGAACTGGTTGAAATTTAGAAACAGAAATCTCAATTCAATATTCTCTGATTCAAACCGAAATCGGAACCGAAATCAGAGCCACAGTCGGAACCAATATTCGACATTTTTGATTCCTTGATTCAAATGATTTAAGCCGATGTCGGAATCGTTAACTGCAATTAATCGACTTAAACTGTTTGATTGCCTGCTTTAAAAACATATATTTATCCATATATCATCATTTTCTTTATATCCTGGTTCACTTCTGTATAACTCCGCTAGTTTTTCTGCTGCAATATTAACTAATCATTTTGATATTTCTGTTAGTGCTAAAAATATTATTATTAAATTTTAAAATGTAGAAAAAAAGTTTAAAAAAATATTTTAAATCGCTGCTGTTTCCAAGCTGAATAAAGTAATAAATTTTAAATTATTTAATATTAATTATTATTTTTATAATTTGTATAATTCAACCTTAAAAAGGTTTTTCCAATGTAATTTAAATTCGCCAAAAATGTAAGATTTTAAGAAATAAAATGATCACTGAAATTAATCAATTGATTTCTATTAACTTACTTGCATAATTTGTATCAATAAAATACGTAAGTAAATTGAAAGTTTACAGGGTGTTTTACAATTGAGAATATTTGCTTTCTTACTTTCTTACTTGTTTATTCTTCTTTTTTTTTTTTGTAAAAATCTTGCTGAACTCGTTCCGCAAGTTCAGTGCTCTCTCTCAGTCCCTTACTCTGACCCCCTTTCTCTTCTCTCTCTCTCTCTCTCTCTCTCTTTTTGCTCATTCCTATGTAGCTCTGAGAATTGAATTGTGCCCCAACCCTTTTCCTTTTTTGATAGACTTGCAATTGTAGCTCTATCTCTATCTGTATTTGTATCTGTGGCTGCAATTAGGCAATTAAATTGCGCAAGCTGCCGGGCCCCAAGCCCACAAATTGATCTCTTCCGGCCATAAACAGTAATGAGCGAGCTTTAAGCACAGGTCCAAAGGTAAAGACCTACACAAAGCCAAAGTCAAAGGTTAGCCTATTAGCTAAGCGCCTGTTAAGGTTAAAAGTTCACGTCTGCCCTAAGCGAAAAGTGCATTTAATTTAATGTATTCTCATTTAAGGTCGCAGCTTAAACTTCCATAACGAAAAACAGAAAGAAGCCTCCCACTTAGTTAAACCCTCCTCCCCACATCCTCCCTCTCACCCCAATTGCATTAAGCTCATTGGCACTGATTTGATTTTGATTAGATTACCCCCTCTTCCAGCGTCGCACGTCGACAGTCTCAAATTGAAAAAAAAGAATACATACATATATATATATATATCATTTATTTCAGCCTGCAGCGACAGTTCTGAATGGGATTTAGCTATGGATGGGATTTAGTTATTTGCAATCTTTTATTTTTTAGGGTGTTATATGCATGAACGTATATATACGTATATATATATAAATATATATATGTATAAATGTATATATATATATATATATATGTATTTATGTATGTGTGTATTGGTGTCTGTCTGCGTAATAAATAACAATTTAGTATATGCCACATTTTAAGAAGATTTATGAGGATGAAATTCTTTCTTAAATGGATTTCTTTTATTTTTGGTGAATGAGTAATGCCATTTTTAAAGCACAATTATATTAAAAAATTTTGAAATGTAGTTAATTGGATGAATAGTACGATAGATTTGTAGAAGTTCAATAAAAAATCATTAAGGATCTGTATTAATTATTATTTCAGCTATCATTATCTTTTTCATTATAGGAGCATAATCTTTTCTGGAAATTATTTTTAAATGATTTGGATATTCGAGGAAAAGTAAAAAAACGAAAGCACCTAAAAACACTAAATAAACAATCTATCAATTATTAAATTATTAATTCATTCCATCCATTTTATCAAAGAACGAAAAACCACAGTGCTTTGTGCATTACTAAAGATATTTAATTATTAAAATTAAAATTTATACTATTTAATGGGTTGATAAGGGAGCGTGGCCGAATTTGATAAATGAGGGCCCCAATTATAATTTTCTCACAATAAATTCAATCCAAATCCCTTTGTGTCTATGCAAAAGTTGCCTCCACTTAACATTATTTTAACTAAACTAAAGATTTTAATAGTTCCAAAATATTCGCTTTAAGCAATTATCGATTATAGTCTATTGATTTCGAAAAGTTCTCAAATTTAAAAATTATTAATTTTAACTGGCGCACACTTTATTTGCATATTGAATTTGAAACCCCATACGAAACAAGTTTTTCTATGAAATATCAAATTCTCAACTTTCGCCTAAAGAAAAAGGAGCTTAGACTCAGCAGAAGGGCTTAACATAAGATAGAGAATATTTATCATCTCTCAGTTTACAAGCTTTCATGCCTTATAATAACCATTTGCTTATAATCTGCTTTCATTTCACCTGCCCACTTCCTCGCAATCTGAATTTCATCATATCGTCATCATCATTATCATCATCGTCATTAGCTCACACACTTGGGCCCAGTTTACATAATCATCTTTGGGCATGTGAAAATCGTTTCCGACTTCCGCATAACCGTTGCATTTTAGCCGAGTCTTGTTTGATGGACAAGTCAGTGGTGGCATATTTCCTACACACCTGCCACTTGCCTGGATGGGACTTATTGATTTTACAGTTACCCTGCAATGTCGAAACTGGAGAGACCCCAAAGCATGCCCTGCAAATCAAATGTAAAGTGAATTTGATAACACAAGGGAAGTGAATGAGAGCTTATATTTCAAGGTAAAACAGTCTTAACATAGAAGAAAGCCATTGCAAATAGCATAGATTAAAATTTCATATAGTACTTATATTTTGCTAGATTATATAACTAAGCATACAATACATAGAAGCTTCAAATCGAATAAAAGCTAACTGCGAGCCTTCGTCCCATGCTAGGGCGGCTAGGCTTCCTGTGCTGAGAACGGAGAGACGAGCGCACTTCGGTCAAAATTTTGAATGTGGCCTAGTGCATGGTGAGTTCGCTGCTCGTCAATTTGGCTGCTATATACTTATACTTATACTTGCACTTATACTTATAAGTATATAACAAACGATCTTTATTTCCCCTTTCACATATTACAGGGTATCGCCGACATAAGAAATAAGTTTGTTTTGGTCGCGTGTCGAGCACGCGTCCAGTGTAATATTCCCTCCCCTCATTCACTATGTCCACAAAATATAGTACACAGTACAGTAGTCAATGGCAGGAGAGGGAGTGGGAGAGGAGGGTGACATGGTTCGCTTGTTTTGCCGGCATGCGTCAGAGAAGAGGGGACAGGTGTAAATATAATCGAGGGCTGAGGGTTCACTTCTGCTGCTGCATGTGTTGTGAATGTGCTGGAAAAATCAATTTGGCCCGCTTTATGGGTCAACCGACATTTTCTTTCGTGAAACAACTTTAAATTTACTCCACATCCCAAACCCAAGTCGTTCTTCAGGGGCGCTGAACTTTTAACGGGCAGTGGGAGGGTGGTTTGTAAAGGAAGGAAGGAGGGGTGAGGAGAGTGATGTGTAGAGTAGGCGCTAACTTTAAAGCGTTTACAGAGCACTAGAAGGCGTGGGCTCTACTCTACAAGCTCTACAGATACTCTACAATCCTCTCGCTCTCTCTCCACTTGAGCTCTCCATTCTCCTCTCCCCCTCCACTTTCCTTTCTCTTTGCGCTCTTTACTCATTCTATTTACGGTGCCTGCCTTTCATTCAGTCTTTTTTTTCGCATGCTGACAGCTTTTTTGCTGTTGTTGTTGTTAATTTTATTTTTAGACTGCTGATAAAAAAAAGAAAAGTAAAGCGAACTCTTTGGCATGTGTATTTCTCGTTGTTGATAAGTTGCGCTTGACTGAAATCGTGTAGGTTGCAGCGACAAGCGGGGAATCTCCTTTGTATGTACGTAATATATAAGGTACTCTTAATAACTGACATATAGGGAGATAGATAGAGGAAGAGAGAGGGAAAGAGTGTTTTATATATCTAGCTTTTTAAAAGTAACGAGCTTTCTGTCAAGTTCAATTTATAAAAAGCACTTGATAACGATTATTATTAAATATCACCCAAGAGCCCAATAAATATTTATTTTCATATGAATTTCATGTGAATTCCACATGTGGTTGCATTATTCAAAGTAAGCTTTTTATCTCGTACAAACGTTGTTGAAATATATCTCAAAATAATTTTAAAGCTAAATAATTTTGTATCAATGCAGCTGGAAATTTGAACATTGGGCTTTGAAGCAAATTCTCTGGAGTTAATATAATCCAAAAAAAAATGTAATTTCCAAATAAAAAAACGTTAGTTCCGTTTGCATTATATTTAGAAATGCTTCATTGGTGCTTTTTATAAATAAAAATAAAATTTAACAACTTGAGAACTTTTTATCGTACGGTATTGAAATATTCCTCGAAATAATGCCAAACCTTAAGTAATATGTATAATCATTGGAACTGGAAATCGAACATTGGGTTTCTGAGTGCATTTGCTGGATTTAATTAACTACCAAAATAAAATTTCATTTGGGCTCTACTCTATAAATTTGTAATTCCAATTGTAATATTTTTGAAATAAAATTCCTAATGTTGTTCAAAGGAAAATAAATGGGAATGTAACAGTAAGAATACTAAGAAATAAATAATAATTAAAAGTCAACTTATTTTAATCAAAATCGTGTTTGCCATAAATCAATTTCCAAGAATCAGATCCGCCATTTCTGTGGATTAAACCCCCTGTTTCTAAAACAAACCGATAAGAATGGTCTGGAATCGAAAGAACTTGATATCAAAGAAGAGCAATAATTTTAATGTTTGCCATTTCGGTTGAAACCGTTAAACCATTCAATTTATTGCAGTTCACTGATAAAGACACAATTCGATAGCAGCAACTTTCGATAAGAGAACACGTTGATCGTTAAATGAAAATAAAACACTACAAATTACAAAAGACAAAATAATAAAAAACAAAGAAAAGAGAGGGACCCAAATAGCGATAAGCCCTCTGTCCACCTTTCCGCTGATAAGCCAAAGACGACCTTGACTAATAAAAGTCAACAAATTAAATTTAGTGAATCTTTGCTTATGCCCCACAACAACCTACAAATATGTTTCGCATACAAATTGGCTTTGTTAATAATGAAAAAAATATAAAAACCATCAAATTAACAAACAAAAAACGTTAATAAATGGGTAGAAAAAACCCTCAACTTAAATAGAGCAAAGGCGATTTAAATAAACCGGTTTTGTTTTTTATTCGGGGTGCACAAGCACCAAAAACACACAATTAATTGGAATTTCAGAGACAAAGCGAATAAATTTGCCTAGTGAACTGGAAAAATATATACAATTTGTACAGTTTCGGTGAGAATTATAGAAGTACTTGATAAGATGTATTCAGCTTATTCCTCGACATATTTACTCATTCCCTGTTTTTTGTTCTACATATTTCAGTTGTAGGCAATATAATAAAAATAGTGTGATTGTTCAAATAACGCTTAGTCTTCTTATATTCCTCTCATTACTGGATAATTGTACTCACAAACTGATTTGTTTTAGATTACCTATGCCATTAATAATATTATAAAAATATAAGTGCTGCTTCACATAGAGCATCGTCATCGTCATGACATAACTCGTGACACCAATTTTGTACCTATTAATTTTATATATTTCCTGTTTAGGACTGTACCTCGACTTGATAAGCCTCAAAGTAAAAATATTGATCGAAGTGATGTAACCGAGAGAGTTTATTGACATTTTATTGATATTATATATTAAAATAACACAATATTACCTTGATAGCTTTATTCTGACATTTTACAAACAATCAATTAGCAGTTCAAGAAAATCACCCTTACCAAAAAATAAAATGCCAAGGTTCACAGTTCGCCAACTAACATTTAAATTGCCCTTGGGAGTATTTTTTTGTTTTGGGTCTGACGCATTGAAATTGGTTTGAAACGAGTTCAAAGAATCCATTGTGAGAATGTCAACATATGAGACTTAATAATATTTTTTTTTATAATTTTCTAACATTTTGACCGCAGTTGTATATAAGAAAGACTCCTAACAATAAAGAAGACTGGTTTACTTTTACTTACAGATTATATTATTCCCATACATGAGTATTTAAATTATATTTTATATTGCAAGTTTTGAATGTAGTTTGAAACTTTCATTACATTTGTTAATTAGTTTAACAGATTCGATAAAAAATTGTGAAAATTGTACAATAAAATAGGTAATTTAATGCGTTGAAATTAAAAATTTCAATTTCATCAAACTAACTGTAAACTACCAACTTGATTAATAAATAGCTTTGATCTTTGGCTGAGACATTGCATATGCAAAATTCAAACTAACAAATGGCTGTTTTGTAAAAATAAAAATACGTTTTTATAAGTTGACGTTCACTTTTTCTATAAACCAACAAAAATAAAAAGAAACATGCGCACAGTTTTATGATTATTAAAAAAAAAAACAGTTGTATAAACTTACGAATGTTATCTTTAATGGAAGCTATGACTTCAAATCAATATATTGTCAAAACAGTTGGCAAAACAATTTTTCAAACGGACATAAATATTTACAAATGTTTTAATAAAACTGATATAATAACGTTGCCAATCACTTGTATCATGGGTGGTACATAAAATACAAATTATAATATATAATATAATATATATATAATATATATATATAATATAATATAAATGAAAATAAATATAATAATAAGAGCATTAATTGTAAAATATTAGAGATTCAGGCTGCTTCTTAAACTCATACATTTAAAAAAAAAAAAAATCATCACTGCAAAACTGTTACTCTAACAGTCACCGTGACGCCATACACAGCAGCTAACAGACTAAAGCAACAACAGTTTGCTGTTAAAATTACCATTCAAGCACATTCAAACTGTCGTCTGTGCTAGTGTGCAGAGGTCATGGCGCTGCTGGTTGCTTTTGCTGTAGTTTGTTACATGCATGTAATTTACATACACAAATACATGTTTAAATTTCTGTGTGTGTGTGTGTGTGTGGGTGTTCGTTTCATTGGCGACATTGCGACGTCACTTGGAAGACGTCACTGGGTCGCAGACTATGCTGTGCATATACATATGTGTACATGTATATATGTGTGTGTGCAGTTGGGGTTGGCCGTTAACAACAACAATAAACAGCTATAAAATAACGATAGCAGCCGCATTCTATCTGTCTGTCAGTCGCTCGTTCTCTCTCACTCTTTGTATAAGACTTTTGCCGTTTTCAATGTGAGAGAATATTCGTAGTCGCTGTTGGGCTCGGAAACAAGTTCCGCCTGTTGCCTTTGTCTTGCCACCGTTTTGTGCTTCTTCTTCTAGTTGTTGCGGCAAATTTTTAGCGGTTCTTTTTGTTTTTTTGTTTGTTTTTTTTTTTTGTATGTGATACAGCTGCTGCTGCTAGCTTTGGAGGTTATTCTTCTATTGCCCAATAATTATATTTTTTGCTTTGCGCTTTTTGAAACTTTTGTCTGACGAAAATGTTTCCTGTATTTTCTTGAGTTTTTAGATTGAAAAAAAATTGCACAAGTATTTATACACCATTCATAAATACATCGAGTTAATATTACTAACAAATCCTCGAGGGCCTCAAAAAAAATCAACTTGACCACTTAATTCAATTTGGCAACACTTTTTTTACATATATTTTTTAATTTTGTCATCGGCAAGCGACAAGCCGCAAGTCAAAAATTACTGAACCGGTTAACAAACCACTGAAACACCAAAATATATTAATTCAGTATCTTTACAACTGTGTCGAGTTTAAACAAAAATTTACATTTTATTCAACTTTTGCTCTCTCTCTCTCTCTCTATCTTTAGTGTGGTGGCGAATAGGGGAGAGAGGGAGACAGACCAGTTTTTGTCATTTGATATTGTATGCACTTAATTTTCTTATTCTTTCTCAACGGTTGAAGAGCTGTTAGGGAGGGGGGCAATAGAGTTTGTACAAAGATGAGAGTTCGCTTATGAGTACATTTTGAAATGGGGTTGTTCGTTAAGTACTCGATTCTGCACATACATTTTTATTTACAGACTTGTGCAATACTTGACAAGTGCCCCTCGTTACAGTTTTTAGTTACATATGCCGCATCAAATGTTTTTCTTATCTTTCTCACATCTTTTTTCAGTCCATCTTCAATGCACTTAAATCATGTGTCAACCTTGGCCTGAATCAATATTCAAAAATAGGTTATCGATAATTTGAAAATCAAACACTTTTTTATTGCCTACTGATCTTTCTCATAGTGTGATATTTATATAAATGTATTTTTATCAAATTTTAATTTGTTTAATTACGAATTTATTTTATATTTTATATAATTTGTTAGATTTTAAATGTTAACTTAACTATCATTTTTAATAAAAATGTATTGTTTTACATTTATTTAATATTGTTCTTTAATTTTCTAAATTTATTTTGATGATTTTAATTTGGTATACGCCTTTAGTCTAAATTAATTAAATAAATAAAACAAAAATTATAAAATAAGTAAGAAAACAAATTTGATAATATTTATCAATAATGTTATCGATTTATGTCATCGATAAATGTTTTACTATTTGTGGGCCAACACCCTCACATTCATGGGTGCACTTAAAGAACAGCCCTCGCTTATTTTGATGCATGCAACTCAAGGACGTTCAGTTGCAACGTCTCCACACCGAGGCACATACAGTGCTTACAGTGGGTAGCAGAAGTATGTGCACAACGTTCCAAGTATTTATTTTGTATGCTTGACTGGCTTGTGAGGGGGAATTGTGCACTGCTTGTGTCTTTTAATTATGTTCTGCTACTGACTGCCTGCCACACTGAGCGGGGCATTTGGGTCTTGTTGGGGCGTGTCTCCAACATGTGGTTGTTGTTGTTGTTGTTGTTGTTGTTGTTAGCTATGCTTAAGTACTTGAGTGGCTGATGTTTAAGAATCAGCGCTGAAAATAATGAGTTTACGAAAGGGGAAATGGGAAATGGAGTAATGACCCGATTTGTAGAAAAAGTTATGCGAACTAGCGCTAATTTAATACTAGTTTGAATCTATTAAGTCATATAAGATACGAATTCTTAGAAAGAAAACAATTTGTAAAGTAATGTTGGTAAAATGTAATGCTAGGTTATTATTTGAACGTCACTTTTTTATATCTTTAGGGGTATTCCCCCAGTAAAACAGACACACTTCCGGGAATACCCATAATGGTTTCAACTATCACTTAATTGTGATTATTATGAATCATCAATCACCTCTCTGTTTCTCTCTCTTTCTACTCTTCGTTTTTTAACCAACACTGAAAACTTGTTGTGGTTCTGGTTCTTCACTCTTGAGTGACCATGCGAAAGCAACTCTCTTCGATTACCCCCTTCGGCTCTCCACACCCGGGGCATCGCTACTGTAATTTAATGACTTTTCACGCTGGCTCTCGCAACACTCAAAGTCTCAAGTGTCCGCAACTCGTTTGGAAGTAGGAGCTTTACTTGGACCCAGAGTTGATCTTTTTATATACCCCCAACCCATTGAAATGGAGTGAATAGGGTATATTGAAGTTGTGCAAAAGTAATTAATACGCGAGAGGAAGCATCTTCGACGCCATCTAGTATATATACTCTTGATCAGTATCAAGAGTCGAGGCGATTTAGACATGTCCATCTGTCTATCTGTATGAATGAGATTATGGTATCAACTAGTCGAGCTCTCTCGACTAGAGCATTCTTACATTCTTTATTTTTTGAATCGCACTCGGACTTTGATTAAATACAACGCAGATTCAGAGCTACGGCTACTCTGGAATTTATGTTAGCTTGGGGCTTATGTCGTTGCCACCAGGCAAAAAAGAAAAAGAAAATAATAATAATGAAAAAAAGTTGTTACTAATTAAAGGCCTCCATGGCTTCTTCCAGTACTCAAAATGACTTCACTCGGTGACTTCAACACTCCCATTCCAAGTCCCCAATTCCATTTCCATTTTCAGTTGCGTGTCGAGTCATTTGCCATGCCAGTCGCGTAATCATTTTGCCAAAAAATAATAAAAATAGAGCAAACGTAAAAAGTGTTTGCTTTGCGGCTTAAAATTGTGCAAAGTTTTGTTAAAAAAGCTAAATACTGGGCTATTCGGGTTACAACTGGGAGTTGTCGAGTTGTCACGAAAGTTGTGTTGGAAATGGTGCTATTAACTCTTTAGTAATATGTATGTTACTCAGACAACGAATTTGCAACAGCATATGTTGTAAGATTAGTCTAATTTAAAAATGTTTAGCCTCAGAGATGGCCTCTATTATGGATTATTCCATGTCTTTTTGTATTTTTTCTTACATACATTTTACTTGATTTTTTCCAAATTTCAAGGTTTTTGATATTTATATTTTATGTTTTTCGATACGAGATTTCATTAGTTATAATTAAAATTAGAGTTATGATTATATCGGAGATGTTCTGTTTATTCCTCTCGATTTGAATTTTTTCTGACAATTATTTGACTATTTTTATTAACATTTTGTAGCTTGTTATAATATTATTTTTTTTTCTGTTACGAAATTCTTTGTAGTTATGATTTATGTGGTTATTACGGCTTAGCCGCCATAATATTTTGTTTAATTGAAGTTGTTCCTTTAAGAATAACGATTAATATCTGTAACAAGCTTCCTATTGTTTTCATAAGGATATTCCTCAAGTTTATCAAATGGATTAATGAATTTTAATAGATAACTTCCTTCTTAGTATTTATTTAGCTAAGGGTTTTTCCAAAGTCTAACATTAATATAACTTTAATTTTGTTTTATTTTCGATTTACGCTATTAAAACACCAAAAATTCTGGTTTCATCAAATCGAAGGCGCCCTTCGAAAATAAGCAACTTCAGACGGTTCGGGTTTTCAAATCATTAACTCAAAAAATAAATAGTATTAAGAAACCAATCGAAACGCAAACTTGAACCGAAAACGAAAATGAACAGCTGAAAACAATGCTGCCTCCTTTTGTGTCCAGTGTCAGAAATCCAAGTCAGGGCCAAGGTTTCCAATCGGTATGCGACGACATTCTTGAAGCGTTTTTGAAAAGCGGCGCTAAAAATACAAAAACAATGTAAACACTTTTTAATATGCTGGACAAGTTCAACATAAATTTTAAAGAGCGAGACAAAAATACGAAGTAATGATAAAAAAAAAATAGAAAAACCCCAAACTGGCTTTTAGTCTCTACAATTGCAATTTCAGTCAGCTGCAGTCACCTTCGGGCTCAGACTCCGACTCGAGTCCACCTAAAATAGCGTCCCAGTTTCGACAATTGCCCCAGCACCCTCACCAACCGTCCCCCCTTCGCCTACTCGATGTTTTCAATTGTCTAACGTGGGAATGTCACCCAACTAAAACAAAACTTGTCGTTGCCATCGGCTTATTTTCAAATTAAAGCACTTCCTCATTTTATGTACAGTCGACAGATCGGATCCAAAATAAAAGGGGGCCCCACTCCACTAGATCCAGAGATAGGGGATAGAGAGGACTGGTTGTAGCTCATTTTCAAAACCGGAAAACATTTGCTGATGAGCTTGTTGAGCTCGTCAAAACAAAAAGCGTGTAAAATTGTATAAGCTTATTATAAAAACAATCTTATCAAATAGTAAATACTCTGTAATGAAACTGTGAACATGTTACATAGTAAAAAATAAAATAAAATTCCTTACCGCGTATTTCATTAGTAGAAGTTTAATTTTCTTTACTAATCTAAACGACGAAATATACTTTTCGTAATCATTTCTAAATGTAAATAATTCATATTAAAAATATATGTTTATATAACTTTTGAGGACAATATCCAATTTAATTCTTTAATATATATATATATCTATATATTATGTATAACGTCAAGTTATCATCTTAATTTTAAAAAAATGTAAATCTGCACTTACAGGGTATATTTACAGTGTCGGGTTTTCCAAATACAAGCACTAACTTTTGCGTGGGCCTTTTATTTATTTATGCACATTTTGCATAGTTCGTTTTCTTGGCAATTATTTGCAGCTGAGCTGAGAATAGAATGTATAAAACAATGCAATGATGTTGAATAATAGAAACGAGACACTCTTCACCCACTCCGCCAGCCTGCTGAGGTTGTGACCAACTGTTTTGAACATTCATCCAAAGTGGAAGCAGTTCAGCAATTTGCATTATTTATAAGTTCCTCATAAAGTGTTTTACTAGTTAGTTAGTTAGAATAAGAAAAAAGACTAAAGTTTTTTGTGAAGTAGAACTGGGAGTTATTTGTAAATATTAAATTAAAGTCAAAAAGAATTAGAAAAGGCTTAATAATTTCTGCGCATATTGCATAAAATTATATATTTATATGACTTCTATTAATTATTTATTTATTCATTACATTGAAGAACTAACTACAAATAAGACATCAACTTAAACAAAATCCAGATAAATCAAATATTGTTTATATCATTTTTTAATCAATTTTTTAGCTCGTAGAAAAATAAAATAATTATAGCACATATATATGATTTAAAATATTGTTATGTTTATAAGCATCCAAGAAATAAATGCTGAATTATAAATAAGACATCCATTTAAGCAAAATCAAGATAAATCAAATTTTATTTGTTTAGGAATGGCTCATCAATAAAGGTGATTTATATAGTTCTTATTGAACGTTCAAATCGTTTCCCAATTGCTCAGCTTCTGAATAAATTTTTGGCAATCTAAGCGGATATCTTTAATGTTGCTCACCTTCTCTCTGTCTCTTTCTGGCCTTTCCACAAAACCATAAACACAGCCATTAGTTACTGCAATGACCTTGTGCCGCCCAAAAACAACGAAAATAAGCCCCAGTCTGTATTCCCCTAACCAATAAAAACCTATCTCTCGGCGCATACAAATAAATGAAATTAAATGAGCAAGTGGTCAAATTATTCAGTCGCACACGAGCCATATGATAAACAACAACGCCCCAAATACAGAAACAACAACATCCATTTGTTTAAGCAAATTAATCAGATGACTGCAACAATGAAGTTGGCGACAAACTTTTAGCACAAACATATAAAAAAGCAAAAATAAAAAGTACAACAATTTCGCACAAAATGGCAGAATTAAAAAAAAAATGAATAAAAATGTGTAGCAGGCAACTGGAGTCTCTCAATGTTTTGCCTGATTGACAACAAAAGTTGGCCTAATGGATGTTAGCTGTATAAAAATTCATACGAATTTCATATATTTGCTTTTAATTTATTATGATGTCAGTTTTTGTTAGACTTTCTAGACTTTTTATTGGGCCAAAAACAGGCAGTTCATTATGATTTATTATCATTTTTTTTTAGGTAAAATTAGAGTAGAGATGGGAGATATATTATAGACTATAAATAAATACTATACGCAATGTAGAATGGCGCCTAAGATGGCGACATGGATCTGTTTTATGGATCAAGGGCTGTCGAAATCTATTTTTTAAAATCAAAACAAACAGGTTTACTGCAACTGGTTTGTTTCGGAGCTAATTATGCAAACCTTTATTATTTATTGTAAATAAAAAATATTAATTTTAGTATAATTTGCAATATTGATATATATTTACAACACATATTCAATATATATTATTATTAAAAATGAATACAAAAAACCCATACTATTTTAAGACCCAATCCCTCTTTTCTGATAATACACATTACACTTGAAATGCAAATGTACTTATGAATATTACAAGTATTTACATACATAAATGTAAATACTTGCCCACTCAACTTGTCCAATCACCTCGTCACTAAACAATGCCAAGTGACAGCGATTTATTATGCTAAACAACTCAGCAACAACAACAACAACCTGTCAGCCCCACTCAAAGCTGTTTGTTTGTTTGTTCCATGGCTGCAGGAATTCAAATAATAATTATAAAAGCAAACACTAAAAAATTGTATTATCTATCGCTTGGCAGCCACTTTTAAGTACTGTATGCTGGCTTTTTTAATAAAGCATAAATTCTTTATCATAAATGAAATTCCCACCAAGCTTTTACATTTTGGCAACAACTATCGACACGTGTCGATTAATCAGCTGCTGTCTGAAGTGGCTTATATATGTAAAAGGCATGGCAGCGCTGGACGGGATTTCATAGCAGGCAGCTCTAGACAGTGTTAACAGGGATCGTTTAGAGTTGCCAGACTGTGCAGCAGCAGTCGTCAACTACTTGTTGAGGTGTCCTGCAATAGAGTTAGTTGCGGAGAGTTTTAATCAAGAAACCACTAATTCAATAATGTTATGATAAACATAAGAATATAATATAAATAAAATAAAATTAAATACAGCAATAAAGACATTCTCAATAAGATAATGAACATTACAGTTAGAGGCTCATATTACTCAATCCATATGTACAAAGACACGACTTAATCAGTCTCTAAATACGTATATGTACATCAAATAAGACAAGCAGTACAAAATAAAAAAATAAAAAAATGCAACCATTTTAACATGATTTAATTCTAATAGATAAATAATCAGAGTATAAAAAAAAAATAAAAAAAATGTTCTCATATACTATGATATAAATTGAAAAACATTATTCGGGTTATTTCATCATCGCCTGCAGCGGGCAGATGCTAAATAAATCACCAATAAAAAACAACTTATTCTCATAGCTTCAAATATTTACAACGTGTACAAATAAATGTATATTCAGACATTCCCATTTATATGTTCGTATGTTCTTCATTTAAACAAAGAACTGTGCAGTGGGCTTAAAACTTAATTATCTTGTGCTGCTGCCTTGAAGCTAAATTGGAACAAACTGCGCCTCAGTTGAATGCATTTCTGCTTGACTTCCGTGTAGCTTCTTCTCACATAGCAAACCAAAAAATTCCAGCGCATTTAATGGCTATTGGCTTTCAATAAATGTACACAAACGATCACACACACACGCCGACAGACAGATATAACCATCCCACACACACCTATTTAGCCCGAAAATCAGAGCCCCTGCCCCATTCTTGGTGCAACTGTGTCATAAATTCAATTTCGAACTTTGTCTTTCGTTTGTTTTTCGAAAATTTATTATGATGTCAGTTTCAGTTTCTAAATATATTTTTGTTCAAGAAATTGAGATGCTTTTTCCCCATTTGACTTAATCACGTGCCAGACAATCGCAAAGTCTGTCAATCTCTCTGTGTGTATGTGTGCCTCTGTGTAGAGTGTGTGTGGGTTTCATTTTCATTAGCGAAATCTGAAGACAGAACAAGTTTTGTGACTTGATTCATTTTTGCTTCTTGAAGTGAAGAGAAAATTGTAGAAAGTCGAAGTACAAAACTTGAAACAATTGTCAGTCGGTCATTCAATCAGTCAGTCAGTCAGTTGCTGTCTGGTAATGGCAAAAATTGCAATTAATTTGTGAAGATTAAAAACACGACACGACAATTTCATTTCATTTTAAATGCCTCAAAGCTGATGGCGACATCTACGTGAGTGGGGAGGGCAGTGGTGTGAGGAAGGAGCCTTTTTAAATATGTGTACATAGTGCTAGTAAAATTGAATCACTTTCATGTGAATGAATGTTGAGCACAAATAGTTTTAAAGTCCCAAAAGCCACAAAAAAGTTTTGAATATACTCAAAATTTCACACCCACATTAATATTATTTATTTATTATTTATTGAGAAATTTTACTCTGTACCAGCAAAAAATTAAAATAATACATTTCTTTGTGAATTGACAGCCGAAAATTTGCTTTGCACCAGTTTCGATTTCTGTGTTCTGTTGTTCAATTCACAAACACAGTAATAATAATAATAATAATAATAATAATACTATTGTTGTATTTCCTTATCATTATTATTATTTATTTCCCAATAATAGGTTTTGAAATTGTTGTATTGTTGTATTGTGTCTTTTGTTTAGTTTTTTTCATGTCAGTTGTCGATTTGTGGCACGAGCAGCTTTTAAATTATACACACCCACAGCCTCCCCTGCCGCCCAGTCTGATGCTTATTAAGTGTAATCGTAAATATTTGCTGAGCTAATGATAATATAATTTTTTGTCTGTCTTCGCACTTTTGATTCCATGGAATTTTCGCAACGTTTGTAACTACAAAATGTTGAGCCAGCGAATTGTGCAATTTAGTTCACAATAAACCTGATAATAAGAGTAGCGAAATGAGGTTTTTAGTTCACATTCCTTGAATAGAGTATTTCGAGGGTTGACCTATATCTATTGAAAAGAACATGTATCAAAAATTAAGCCGCTTTCATTTGTTTTTTTCTACCTTTTGATAAGCTGGTTTTTAGCAAGAGAAATTAAGTTAATTTTTCCTGTATTACTTGTCCGATGTCAGTTTGGAGTGCATTTCAACGCTCTCAAGTTGTGTACAAATTCCACTCAACGAATAATTTCGAAAAAGGCAAATTCCAGATAATAAGCTCAGCTGCTTCAGGCGAATATTTGATCTGCGTAAACGGTAAGAAATCAATATTTAAACATTTTTGTAGTGAGTGCCAATTCGTGGAATATTGATGTACACTCTTCAGCGTGTTATTTTTTTGCAATTTGTTCAGCTGCAAATAAATATTGGTTTGCTGCAAGTTAACTTTATGCATAAATATACATATTTTTCTCTGCTTAAAGCTGGAAATTATGTGTGTGTGTTAATTTGGCATACAAAGTTCAACAACTTGGTAGAGTGGCGGCATTCCATTGACTTCCGCAGCACTCAACGGGCCATTAGTTCAGTTAAATTTGACTGCTCCTCGGCTCAATTATCTTCTTTTTTATTTGAAATTTTTTTTGTATTTTGGGCATTTTGTTATACATGTACATCAATCATGTACATGTCCATATCGCACTTGTCGATCAATTGAGATTTCTTGTTGCTGTCCCAGGTAATTCCGTGACCATGGGCCATGTAATATAATAATTATCGTTCATTATCAAGGTGCGCTTGCATTACGTCTTCATTTTGCTTCTGCTGTTTACCTATTGTACAATCTGTTTTGTGTTGTGTTTATCTGTGTACTTTTTTGTGGGCCCATTTTCAAGTGCATGTTTCGAAGTGAGTCGTCATAAACACAAATTTGATAATATTTATCGGAGAGTTTGTACTTTATATACAGGTTTATAAAGAGTGCTTGTGATAAGCAACTTGTCAGCAATGTGTCATAAATAGACACGAATTAATAGAAATAAATTTATAAAAATACATTATTCCTGGGATAGGTTTAATATGTTTTTTTAAGAAGACATTGAAAATTGTGTATAGTATATATATTCCTGGACACCGTCAAAAGTTTACTCGATCTCGATCGGTCTGTCTGTCCTCTCGGCGACTATAAGAGCTTGAAACTTTAAGTAAGATTGTTTCATTTTGTCGACAATTTGCTCCGTTTTACAAATATCGATAATAATCTATTTCCGATAGGAATGAAAATTGACCTGGCTTCAGGATATCTTCTAGTCGAGCACTCCCAACTAGAGCATTCTTATTTGTTCTTTAATAAAATTCGTTGAATAATGCCGCAATCTGCATTAATTACTTTCTTATCATCAGTTAGAATTCATTCCACTTAAAAGACAATCTGTTTTTAATTGGTTTCAGTTGGAACTCGTTCAATTACCAAATCCAATTAAGCAACGGGGGTTTAAAGTGTTAAACATAATATTTTTGAATGTGAACTCAAGCAAATATTGAATTCCAAAGAATACAAATTATTAATATATATATATAAAAAAAATATATATATATATATATATTTTTTTTTTTTTTTATCCACATTAGAGCCGTGATATGCTAAGTATATCTGTTATTTCCACTTCTTTAAACTATTGTTTTTATTACGCATTCCCTAAACTAATTAGTAAATAGTACAACATGCATAACAAAATTATAACAAAAAAAGGTAAACGTAACTTTCGAATTTAAAACAAATATGAATGCAACTGTTACAAAATATATAAATACTAACTGCCGAGAAGGCTGAATGTGAGGGGGTACAGCCTCCAGTTGCGTTTTTCTCTAATTACTAGGCGTTTAGCTTAACAACAACAAAAAAGTTGAAGACAGTCACACTTCAGACTAAACAATGGATCATTAATAATCCCATTGCGACCCATTCGAAGCGTCAGCGTCTGTGGCGAAATCTTGACATAGTTACAGTGCCTGCAAAATGTCACCCACACATACACACACAGTGAAATCCAATCAAAATCATTTTAGTCGCATCACACTTGATATCACAAATTTCAGCATTTATATTAAGTTCAATTACATGACACAAAAAAAAAAAAAAAAATGAAAAAACTATTGCGAAATGCTGCAAATGATTGACATGAATATATCAGACAGCTGAAACTGGTTATGTCATATAGGGGCAGGCTATATGTGTCAAGTGAGGCAGCCGTTCAAGTCTCACCAAAAAGCCACCCAAAGTGCCGGCCAGTCTGCCAGTTGCACCAGTTGCCTGGACACGAGCTGAGATTAAGCATACGCCTCGTCGCCAACAACAACTTCACTCGAGGCTGCCTCGTGTCGCAATTAGAATTTATCGCGTTTTGTGTCGTGTTGCCAAGTAAAGAAAAAAACGTCGATTTAACTCAGTTGCATAAGTCGGACAGTCAAGCACACATTACAAATGGATTATAACTATGTGTGCTTCTAAAATTACGACACGCATATCAAGCTCGTGTTTTCTTTCTTCTATTTTTATATCTGTTTAAATATGAACTGCATACACTTTCAAAAGACCCAAAGGTCGGCAGGTATTGACGTAACTATTAATTGGAGTAATTGTTTACGTTTAGTTTAGCTTATAATATTGTTTTTTTATTATTACGCTACAACTATAAATTTTGGTCACGTTGGATTTGTCTAAACAAATTCACGAGTATAGGGTATCTGTCATGTGAGTAAACGTAGCGCTATAATTTTAGTTTGTTTTTTGTTATTTAATCATCAGTTGAATTGCTGTCGAGGTTTTTATTTTTTGTTGCCTTATTGCTTTTTAAATTTTTTTCCTTTTGTGTACACAATTGTTTTTGATCATATTTTAATTGCAATTGACGCCAGACGAATCACGAACAATATTTTGTTGCTTTGACACATTCAAAGGGTGCTTCAGCTATGAAATTGCTGCTTTGAGCAAATAAAATTAAAGTATTCATAAGGAAATTCAGTTAGGCTTAAAGAGCTTGACGTTTATAGCTTCAATTGAGTTTTATAAGTTGACTAAAAAATAACGAATTTTTTTTTACCTATTTGCTTAAGTTATCATTATGGTTTATTTTATTTTCAGACCACTCAGCAACTTTTAAACATATGTAATTCTTTTTCATTAATATTAGCGAATTGATATTAAATTCACTTCAGGCAATGAAATCTTAATGGGATTTTAAGCAAAGTATACAAAATGCCTGGCAAGAAAACATTTGCACAATGAAAATTTGTCGATTGTTGTCAGTAGTATAATTTATGTGATCTTTAAATGCAAGCACAATAATAATTAATAATTTATACAACTATATTTGCAACAGAGCGAAAACCCAAACGCCATTTGCCTTAAATGCAAATTCAATTTAATTATTGTTTTTTGTGTTTACTTTTACTGCTCACCGCAAATCAAATGAGTTTTGCCAAATATGAAAAGTTTGCAAAAAAAAAAACATGCAAAACGAATCAAAAGCTGTAGAATAGATATAGATAAATGTATATAGATGTTTATATACACATGTTCGTACATATATATCCGACTCAGATGTGCGCCCCTCAGGTCGAGTCATTGAACGTCAGCGCAAATGACTTCATCATCAATGTGGCCGATGACAGCAGACAGCTGACTGTTTGAATTTGAATCAGCAACGAGCCGATACTCAAAGGCTGCCAAGTGCTGTAAATATTTCCATATTTCCAGCTCGATAGGCTTGCTTTGAATACGCATTGCATTGCGCTGCCACGGAAAGTGTTTCGGAATGTTCTAGATAAAGTTCACCTGGTACAGGTGTTTTTTTTTTTAAATTTATTTTTTTCAAAACAAAAGGCTAGTGAACCTTTCAGACTTTACTTTATGTTTTCGTCAGTAATTATCCTTCACTCAATTCACTTAACTCCAGTCTCTGGTTTACCCATTTCGTGTATGCAATATTTAAACAAATATACAAGCTGAAACTGTAGCGATTATAAGCCCCGATGAGTTTTTATTTATTTTTTTTTTTGCGCCTAGCATGAAAGCAAAAGTATTAAAAATGCACGCATTGTGCGCAAAATTCGCGTGCTAAGGCCACATTTCATTTTCATTTAATTTCACATTATTTCTCCAACTGAGAGAGTTGCCTTTTTTTTTAATTATACTTAATGCTGTTTCTGTGTTTTGAAATGGCATGTGCGAGTCTGTACATAGCCCTGGATAATTATGCATATATATTTTGTGCTGCATTTGCACAACTCACTACTTGTGAATAATATATTAACTAAGCGTGTACTTACATATAAAAGTGTGTTTAATCTCTTCTTTTTTTTTTGTTAATAATATGCCCAGTCAGCTACGAATTAGCCTCATTTTCTGGGGGTTTGGGGTTTGCATTGCTCATACGAAATTTGCCTTCTTTTTCACTATTAATTATCGCGTAATGCGTTAATTTTTTGTGTCTTTGTTTTGCTTCGCGTGATTTCGCACGTTTGGCAGTCATCAGTTTTTTATTTGTCTAGACTTTAGACGCGAACTCCATGCATATTCATTTATATATATGCATATTTGTATGGTTAGATTTATCATAATATTATTATTGTTGTTCGCCTTTGCGGTACTTAAAGTAGAACAACCAGAGAATTGCCATCAGCAGGAGTCATTTCCACACAAATGATGGCTGCTGATTCATATGCCAGACTCGCTCGCTACAATTAGTGTTGTAAATCGCTATAAAAGTTCAGGAGTCAAAATATTTATTTTATTGTGACCTTTCTGCATAAGCGAAATACTTTGTGCAAATAACCTAAATGCTTATGTTGGAATTATGCATTAATATTCTATTGCAATATTTTATCCAGATAAATTATTACCTTTTAAATATAAGGATTTTTTTTTTTTTTTTCAAATTAATAATTCTTCTAATGAGTTGTGCTAGTTTTCTATTTATTGTCTAATATGTTTGCAAGATACAAAATATTTATGTTCGGTTTTAATGTTAGCTGATGAAGTTTGTCTTAGCAATCATTTAAAATTACTATTATAGACGTCATACAATTCGAAAATAATAAATTCTATATTCAATCGGGTTGCATTTTGTTGACTTTTTGTATTTTTAGATTTGTACATCAAAATACATAATATTTTACTGATACTTCTAAGTCATTAATTTCGTTTTGATGTATTTGCATTCCGATGTACATATATAAGCTCGATGAACCCATCAATCTGGCTCACTCGTAAATCTGAACTCAACGCTTTGTGTTTGCATTTGGTAGTCGCAGTCGTTGTTTCAAAGTATGACAATTTAGTTTATGTACACGTATGTGCACATTATTTGCAACACGTTGCGCGCGACAACAAAGGTGACTCAAGTTTACAATTTATGAGCACATGAGCTAAATGCATTACAGCAATTGCCTCTGTAAGTTGCGTTGTTTATTGTTGTTGCTGTTGTTATCTGCTGCTGCTGTTATTGTTGTTGTTGTATGTGAACAAATACATTTACTCTAAAGATGCCCAGGTTGCACTGTGCCCCTGGCTCTGCCTGTCACTTGAGTGACTTACGACTCTTTAAATGTCTCAATTAAAGCGCCCTTCACATCAACAGTCTACCTGAATAAATTCAACAAATTTATTAAACTATTTCTTCTCATTGCAGGTAAGCAATTTGATTGCACTCATCTCTTCTAAGTCTGTGGCACGTAAGTCTCTTATTTCACCATTAAAAAAATAAATAAATAAATAAACACACACCCAGCAACTAGTTTCCGTCGTGTTTTCTCGTTCTCTTTATCATGCACTTCCTCTCCGATCCGAACCCAAGGTCGTTGAAGGCCTTTTGGCGCTTTTGTTTGCTCTTTGATTGTATGTGTGTGTGTGTGTGTGTATTTTTTTTATCGCCACACGTTGTTTGCGGCTCTGTAAACACAGTTGCAGTAGCTAACAAAAGATTGACTAAAACATGCCCTGTACCACATTTATTTACATATTTATTTGGTAAATGTTTTATGTTTGTTTAGATCATTCGATAACCAAAAACATAAATAAATTGATTAAAAATCAGATAAAAAAAAAAAATTAAAAAAATCAACCAAATTAATGAAGATGTAAAAAAAATGTAAAATTACCGTTGGTATTTTAATTACAAAAAATGAGGGAAACCCCAGAAAAAACTCCATCAGTCTAATTGCAAGAGTTGAAATGATACCGATCCAAAATTGGTCGAATTTATTGCATGAATTGGGGAAAAACGAAAAAATATAGTCCGATGGCAAAACTTGGTATAAAACCAGAATCAAAAATGGATGCCAAAATTCACAAGTTAAGATGCAGTTTTTAATAATGAAAGAGAGATTGAAAAGAGTGGATTGAATGATTGACATACAGTTATTGAACAGTTTAATGTTTGAACAATTAGTGAAATTAATGTGACAGTTACCTTAAGAATATTTACTAATAATTCAATATATCGAACAAGTCGAACAATTGTTGCTGATTTCCGATTGCCAACCAAATATTTCTATCCAGAAAATACAAACATAAAACCAATTCTATAATGTTATAAATATATATATACACATATTTTGCCAAGGGTATATAAATTTCGTCATCCAGAATTTGTCTGTTTTCTTCGTTGTTACTGGCACATTTTATCTAATTTCACCAAAGCGTTTAGCTAATTGGTTTTTAAGTGCAAACTGTGTTATAAATTCAATTTAGATATTGTCAACGCAAGTAAACACATACGTATACACATGCGTATATTTATCTATATATATTTATAACTATGTGTATTTATATAGATTGTAGATTGCGCTTTGGTGGCGCTGAATCATTATGAAATTATGTTAGCAACTTTATGGCTATTGATTAGATTTTTGCGGTAAAGTTGGGAAATCATTGTGAATCGGTTTATTTAATTATTATTTTATCATTTAATTTCAAAAAATGCGTATGTTTTAACTATCCATACTGTGTTTATTATGTTGTGCATTAATATTTATTTTTATCGGGCTAGCATCTTTTCCTATCAATGCGAAAAAAATGGTGCTGGCCATGGGTATTTTTTTATTTATTTACAATCGATTGTGTGTGGTGTGGGTGAATACCAGACTGAATCAATAAAATTCCAACAATATCATTCTCAGAAACACTCTACTCAAGTCTGGATAACGATATAATGGAAAAATTTATTTAAGAGCAATAATAAGTTTTCTGTGTTTACTTTTCATAAGAAATGCGCGGGGTTTTTCATGAGAAAATCCCCATGATGGCATTTTCCAGGTGTGCATAAAAAATGTAAATATTGCAATTATTTATGTGATCTTCTTTTTCTTTGCAAAGCGCTATGCCCCGCAATATGTCGTTGCTGTTGTTGCTGTTTCTGTGTTCGTTTTTTTCTTGTGCTATGATTCAATCGAGCGGCGTAAATGTCAGAAATTCTTACGCTCGGCATGCGGAAACGTGTCGGGGCAAATGCGGCGTATGCGCATTATATTTGGGTCAGCATGCAAATAGATCACCCACAGAGTCGGAGAGATAGCTAGATAGACAGAAACTGTTATGCAAAATAGCGGCTGATTTTCGAGTTTTCCCTTTACACAGTCGATTTTCAAATTGAAATTTATGCACACACACACGCGCACACACACACACATACATTCCAGAGACGCCAGCTGTGCAAAGAGGCAAGCAAACCAACAAATCTCTCAGCAAATACATAACAAATTAATATTTGTACAACTAGTAAAACAATGTCCGAAAATTTGATGTTAATGAAAGCGACTAGTTAATTAGCACACGCCGAGCGATGCATGAAGATTTCTCCTACATAATTTCCCCCTTAATAATGGGCCAATGGGTAGGAATGTCTCAAGTGTGACCGTATTTCGCAAAATGTGTCTCTTGTAAAAGAAGCCAATGAAGACAGAAACGAAGCAATCACCGTTGAATGCGTCGCTATAGATACGAGTCTTAAACAACAAGTACAAATGAGTTTTGTGCAAGTACACGTACTTAATATTAATTAGCTTCGTTGAGTCACCTGACCGATTCGTAGTAGATATGTGTAACTTTAGCTAATTTCGTGCAGAAAATGCCTCATTTGGATGGGTGCGCAATATGATTTATGTCTTGTCAAGAGCGATGTGTCATAATCGATGCGACGGGCCCACCCACACGACCTGCTTATCGACTACCTTTGTTTATATCCATTTAATGATAGGCGTATGAAGATAATGTACAACAAAAATTGACTATGTGGGTGCATAAATCAATTTGGCACAACATTTGAAATATAAAAATTCGCAGAAGCAGCAAAACTTTGGCTTACCTAAAAATCAAATATTTGGTCTTCTACATAAATTCATACATTCCTATTATCAGATTATACACCAGACTTATGCTTCATCAGTTTTTCTGTTGTTGTAGGAACACAAAGAACACACTGCACAGGAATCGCAATCCTTTTTTTTTTTTTTATTTATTCATGTCTATTAGGAGGTGTTTTCCTGGAGGAGCATTCAACAGACAATTGAGCATTAAATTTGCAGACGTGACTGCGCGTTTCTCAACTGCAATCGAAATAAACATCAAAAGTAAAAACGGGAAAACAATTCAGATTTCATGTCACGTACATGCGACAGACAACAGACAATAAAAAATATAAAAAAATATTAAAGCCATCTAAGACATAATCAAGACAGAGAGAGAGAGATAGTACCCCAGCCCCTTTACCCCTGGCACTTCGCTCGCTTCCACCCACACTTGGTTCCCAATAGAAGATTTCAATTTTAATTTGTTGCATGTATGCAAAGACACAGTCGGATTAAGCTAGTCTCTACGTTCTATAGCGGATGTTTATGCAACTAAGCCAAGGGGAAACAACGCTATGGGTCAGACTTTTTTGGGCAGAATCTCGAACGGAAATTACGTTTTTAGTTATTGCGAACTCATCAAAAAGTGATGAAACGGGTATAATAAAATTGTGCAAAGGCATGCGACAGGCAGAGTGAGCAACTCCATCAACAATATACATCAGCTCGATCGGGTTCAACAACCAAGCGGATCTGTCTTGATCTCAGTGACTATAAATAAAATTTGGAATACAAGTTTTCGTTATCCACACGACAACAACAATCGATTAGCGATATCAACAGAAACCACAATTTCAAAGCTATATCTTTCCAATAGGGTATGTGTATGACATTAACATGAAATTAATCATCTGTAAAAAGTATGTTAGTTATGTTAGGGTATCTCATAGTCGAGCATTCTTACTTGTTTGTTTTTTTAATTACTCATTTCAAGTTTATCAAAGTCCACTTCGTAATTTATCGATTTTTTCACATCTATATTTATAGTTTCCCTGCGTGTTCATTTTTCAGTTGTTGCCGTGGTAAGCTCGTGTCTTGAGAGTTGGTGTGGGTGTGGGAGTGTGTATGGGTGGGTGGGTGTGTGTGTGTGTGTGTGTGTGTTTGTGGCTGTTTGTGGGTGATTTTTTTTCGCCGAACAATGAAAAATGTCAGACCGTCGAGTCAATTAAAGCACGGTTAGCACAGGGTTCGCGACATGGTCACGCAATGTGCATTTTTTATTTAGACCAGGACAGCAGCAGGTAATTATCAAAGCAGCTATGGACGTTAATAATATATGGCGCAATGTCAAAGGCAAACTTTTCAAATCGCATTTACTATGCGAATGGACACTTTGGCATAATTGCTAGTTTCCATGTAGAAATGTTCTTTGAAAATGCATTTGAACTTACACGTACATAGACATTAAATTTAAATGTCAAACTCAACAGAAGCATGTAAATAAATTGGCTTTTTGTGTTTGGGGAGGAATGACAGGTTATGTCAAATGATTTGAGAGCGTATTAGTCAACTAAATAAAAAACAAGAAAGAACGACTATTTTAAGCATTCTGAAGATTATATTATATTGCCATGAAGACCGGAGTCAAGTGTCAGATTATAAACTGACCGACTGATTGTTCGTATTAAGGCTATATGATATAGTGATCTGAAGTTGATGATTTTTGTCCAAATATTGGACGTATGTTAAGATGCATAGTTGTTGAGTTGGGTTAGGACACTGGTCCTTTATACAAGAAGGTCTCAAGTTCCAATCGTTCTAGTATGGTTTGATTTAGTATCCGATCTCGATGATTCTTTCTCAAAATGTCACAAGCTTAATAATACGCATATTGTTTAGTTTGGTAAGTTTTATTCAGGCATTTTGTTAAATTAAAATGTTTATTTTTCTTAAGAACTCTATATGATATGGTGATTTGATCCTGCCGGCTAGAGTAAAAAGTTAGCTGTATGCCCAGTTTCATCAAATATCAAACCTGAGGGACTGAGGGACTTTGCATAGAAACATATGAACAAAATCGACCAGCGATGCTAATCAATAATTAAATTTTCTGCTTTTAATTTATCTGATTTGATCTGAGACTTCTTCTTTAATGCTTTACAAACTTGACGACAAAATTTGAATACCCTCTGAGAACTTTAGCGTCAAATTTGGCTAGGGAAAATGTAAAAGAGGTTCAGTAAAGCACCGACAAGAGCTAGGAAAACATATTAATAACTACTTGTGTATGTAATATCCGTAATCATATAGCTAAAAGCAATACCGCTTGTGGTGCTGTTCCCCACACTAAACTTGAACCTCAATGCCATCTGCCTGTTTAGAACAGCGCACAGTACAGTAACAAAATCAATCATTTTTCACCCACCATTATATTATTTTATAACTGTTGATAACGTGACAAGCCACTGGCGACTATAATACTATAATTAACCCCTCCATATAAACAAAAAGTCAAGTGCTTATCAGTGCTGATACCTCCATCCTCACTGGATGTGGTTGTTGTTTTTGTTGTTGTTGGTGGAGCAACGGTTAACTTATCAGCGAGAAATGTAAACAAAGCCCGGAGAATTTGAAGCTCATGCAATCTAAAGTTCATGCGAATTCTTCGTATTCGTATTCGTAAAAGCGGCACTCGTTCAATTTAGTGTAAACAAAGAGTTTAGTACGCTCGACCCATCAATAATTGATATCTGTTGCAATTTCAGCGATTGGCAACATTATCGGTGTCTGGTATCGGCTACAAAGAGTTGAGTACAATAAAACATTACTCTATTAATTGACAAACTTTTTTTTAATCTAATGAAAAATCGACGATTTTAAGAAGAATTGAATACGTAAGTTTTTTGCAATGATTTATTTCGTATCGATTTTATGAATAGTATTCTATGATTCTATTTGTGTATCCTTGACTATATCGATAGTTTCTGTTAATAGAGAAATGGTTGTTTACTTTCTCATATCTTCATTGTCTATCAGTCTTTTTAGAGACTTCCTTATCAACTCTTGTGCTACACGTTTAATTTGCTTATAACGTCATTTCCACTTTGGCCATTTGCAGTGTGAGCGCTGTTTTGGCCATTATTTATGGGTTGGCTCTTTGTTGTGGCCCTAAAGGAACATTACTTAACCAAAACACATCCATTAGAACTACGAAAGTTTGTTGTGTGCCATTAATCAGGCGCACAATAGATAAAGGACAATTTAGTTGTCATGCCCCTCTGCTTCGAGTAACTGCCACATCCTAGCTAGCATTGAGCTATTTGTTGTATATATATATTTTTAATGAGTGTTGCTTGTGCTTTTCATTTAATACGCCTCTCCTACTTTATTATTGACACACATATTCTCGTTTATGATGTTTACTTTTGGCCATTCATTTGTTCAGTAGTTTATTGACCAGGGTCAACGGAAGCCAGCTGCCTTGAGTGGGGGCCAGCAGGTTGCGGGGCTTCAAAGCAAGAGGGGGCGAGGAGGGGAGGGGGGGAATTGGCATTGCGTCAGCTTCAACGTCAACGTCAGCGTCAACGTTGCGTATGAAAAGCAATGAAAATGCGCGCCAGATTTCTTTACGACTCTTGACTACTTAACACATTTATTTAGTCATTTATTTTGGTTTTAGCACAGTTCATTCAATTTCATTTGTGTCTTAAAACCCCCTTAGTCGTTCACACTTTGGCCTTTTCACTTAGCCAGCACTGTAAATTGCATCAATTTCTTAACTATGAATTTACCTTGCTTTTCTGAGTGTATTGCGCTCGTTTTTTACGGATTCAGTCTTTTTAGTTTTTTGGCTCAATGCCAACTCGCAAATGGTCTGTGTCAGTGTGCCAAGTAAACATTCCATAAGAATCACATAATCAGTTGGTTTTAGTTTAAGATGCAACGATTTTAATGTACTCTATGCTACAATTATTAGAATTGCATACCAAAATATATTCTTATTGATTAAGACACTCAAAAACTGAAAAATAATTTTATTTTGTGAATTGATAAGCAAGTTTGATTCAGTGTGTTAAAGAGCTAATTTATAAGTATATCTGTTTAATAATACCGATTTTAATTGCCGTCCTTTCCCAGCATATTTTCTATAGGTACACCTTAAAGTCGTGCTCGCCCTTTAGCTGCAAAAATCCCACAACTAAGGTAAATTATCCATTGGCATGAGAACCGCTCATTTAGATTGGATTGCATCGATTTTTCGTGTGCCCCTGAAATGACAGTGAATGCTCACTTGTTGTGACACTCATTATCGGGTAGTACTAAGTACAAGTTCTAGTTTCGCTCAAACTCAAATTAAATCGCTGCAGTTGGCAGTCGATAGCAGCGGTTTGGGCCATGTGAAATGTAAGTTGTTGTTGTTGTTGTTGGTGGTGTTCATTTGCAAACACGTCATAAATCCGGCAAATGGCGTAAATCATATTTCTGACGCTGACAATGATGATGACGTTGTCAGCTGTCTGGCATGAGCATCGCAATCTCTGGCAATCCATTGTTTATCTAGCTGTCTGCCGCCTGCCTGCCTGCCTGTTTGCCTGCCTATCTGCCTATCTGCGTATCTGTGGTTAGGTGCACATCCATCAGATACAAAAGCTCTACTGCGAATTCATAAACAAACGCCGTTATTTTCACATAAACAACTGTGCGATTATTCATCGTGCCCATGTTTATTTGTTTTGATTAGAGTGCCATAAATACAATAAAAATACTTATCGGTTTTACTTGTATCTTGTTTTGGGGTAGTTGTTATCCAAAGCGATGTCGATGTAGTTGCTAAACAATGCCATAGCAGATTCAGACTAGCTCATCGCCAGTTCCGACAACGACTGAGAAAATAGCCTACTCAGTAAGTATGAATTGCATTTGCATATATCTGTTATTTCGAACCAAATTAGTCATTGAACAAAGCAATTATAAGTTAGACTGCGTATTCAATTCTTACGAATATTACCCAAAATGTACTCAATTTAAAGTATCTTTAAAGTGCTTGTATTGTGTTTGGTGACATCTTTTTTAAATTAAGTCATGTATTTTTCTGGCTCCTGGCCAAGTGTCTTTAAGTGAGTCATTATCAGAGCAAAAGATATTACTATTTTATATTTATTTTCAAGTATATTTCGAATTCCTTAGGAACTTCCGGCATACTCGTTTGTCGACTTTAGTTATATCTACATTATTGACCCAACTCTTTCACCTGAGAGATGCCTACATAAATTCCACTAATCAAGTCACACGTCAAACTCCTGACTTTAAGATCATAAAGATCAGTTTTAATGCTCTTCACATAAAATAAATATCATACGTAATACAGTCGTAACAAACACGCCGTGTTTTGTCATTTGCTCGCATTTTCAGCCCATTTTCACTTGTTTTCGTTTTCCAACCACTGATGATGTCATCTATCGCACATTTTCGCGTCCATTTGTGCTTCCTCTCCAGAAATTGTCGTTTATCGCACAAAACGTTAAAACTGACATTTGACAGTGAAACACTTTCGTTGCCGCTGTCGCTGGTGTTGCCTGTCAGCGCTGCTGTCTGCGTCAGCGTCAGCGTCGCAGCCCCGTCGACCCGATAATGCTGATATTTCTGTTTCTATGTTCCATATTCCCGTAGGCGGGGTAAAACTCATTTTTTCTTTATTGATAAGGGCGTAAGGGCGCTTAGTTCAATTTCACTGCTCGCCGCGACAACAACACACACTTCATTAATAATTATTTAATATTAAAGAACAAGCAAAAACACAATAAATATTGTAATCAATCGATTTTGGTGGTCGATTTGGGAGCACAGAGTGAATTTAAACTGAACTGCTTTGAAAGTAAATAACTTAAGAATCGACGATAAGGAAATCGCTAAGAAGTGTGAGTGAAAAATGGTCAATCAGTGCTGCAGAATAAAGTTTACGTTTGTGTTTCATATATAAGGCAGAATTTTAGACAATTTGGAAAATACATAACCACTCAAGTAAATATAAATATAACAAGTAAAGTAAATAATAAAGATTAATTATTAATAAAAAGGAAACTAATAAATAAATCAAAATAAAATTTAACAAATACATATAAATTATGGCGATGTATTAAACAAAATATACATTCCGAATATTGTATAAATACTACTATAGCAACACATTAATATCCTTCTCTTTAGGCGAGCCATTACGTCTGGCACAATTTGTACAGCTTCACGAACAAGTGTGTAGATAATGTTGAATATAGTTTCATTCCCTTATTTCATCCAGAGCAGTGGACTTGTTTCCTGCAGTACAATTAATATAATCAGGTACTCCGCGTTATAAGCAGATTCAGTAAGGCTTCTTCAGCAAAGCCTATAAAAAGCTGTATTAGATATATATACATATATAGTGCAGGGTTGCTATCGATGCTGCAGAATTGCTTTTAATTGCGCGCTGATAATGTTCAACAATCAATCCACTACCATTGGTAGTTCTTCAAGTCGTATGGCCTAATGGCCTCTAAAATTCGTAAATAATTAAAAAAGATTACCAAAAACACAATTAAAATGCACCTCTAATTAAAATTTACATGCATAAGTAAATGTATACTTAAAAATAATTCTGAGTTTTTTTTTAACAGTCGCTGCTTTACTCCTTAAGAGAAACTTAAAACATTACCAGCCTCTGTGCCATTTAGTGTCCGAGCGATTGCTTCGTTTACGTGCCGGAAAGTCAAAATTACACTGTTTTTAGCACACCCCGAATTAAGGGTGCACCACCAGTGGTTAATGTCGATTTGCCCTCCAATCCCAAGAGCTGCACACTGCTCGTGAGCTATCTGACTGGGGAGGCATTTGTTGCGCAATTTGTACACTAACGTCACACATTAAGCGTAGCTAAAAGTGGGTCAGAGTTGGTGGCGCTGGCATTTATGCAAAAGATTTTCGGAGTGATGACAGTAATTTACAAGGCTTGCTCTACCTTGTCTTGGTCCTAGTTGCTCTTCCAGCTGCCCACTTGTTATGTAGGCGCTGATAATGTGGCCAAGTTGACATAATTCAACGTATTCCAGCAGCCACCACCAGACAGGACAAGCTGGTCGACCAGGTGACAGTGGCATTCATTAGACGTAACCTCATTAACACTTGAGCACCACACAACGGGCAGAGTCCTCAAAGCAGTGGCAGACAAGTTGCCATGCTATGAGATATCCTCTAAACAAAACTAAAGTGATTTAGGGCTTACAAATTTCGGAATATATAAAATAGACTTAAGAGAAAGAATATTACATAAATTACAGTATTGAGGATATCTGCGTTTCACTCTCTACATAATGACAAAGTTGTATGATATATGTAGATATATCCAAATTAAACAACTCGAAAACATTTTATGGGTACTGGGTATTAGGAGCAAAGAAACTCAAATTAAGTTTGCGCTCTTAATGAGTACTACTTGTCAAGTGTGTGTGTGTGTGTGTGTGTGTGTGTGTGTGAGTGGGCGTGTGTGTGTGTGTGTGTGTGTGTGTGTGTGAGTGGGCGTGTGTGTGTGAGTGTCTGTCTGTGCGAGTACTTTTAATGAGTAAGGACGAACATAAAGCTATGTAATAATAGTGAAATCATAGAAGCTGTTAGGTAGTCAAAACTGAAAGTGCTGCTATACCCGCAAATATATACACATACAGCGTGGCTGTAATAAGTTTAAAAGTTTGCCAGACCACTTAAAAGGTCAAAAGTGCAAGTGAATCAGTTGCCAGTGGCAAGCAAAGTCAAAGCCCAGTTAATAAGATTGACAGCGCATTCAGTGTTTCTTAAAGTACTATCAGAGAATATTGTCTGCTTAGTGGTACTATCTATATATAAATTTGCCCTGCCCCCCATTCAAAGTCGAATCCATTAACGCTTGGCTTTGTCAAGGTCAATGTCTCTCTAGATGAGATGTATTTATGACTCAGCGTCTCTAAGATATTGTCTATGTGCCTCTCTCCCTCTCTCTCTCTCTCTTTCTCTCTCTCTCTCTCTCTCTCTCTCTCTCTCTCTCTCTAGTATCTAGGCACTTTACGTTTTGCGCGCACAAAAGAGAAATCACTCAAGCATCCAGTTTTTCAATCAAAACACGTTGTGGCCTCTTCTGAACTTTCAGTTGAGTTCGTATCGCGTTGCAGCCAACTTGAGCATTTTGTGCAAGTCGAGCCGAATAATGAGCTGGTTTGGTTGAAGGGTTAAGTTAGCACTGCAATTAGAGCGAAATGTAAGACCTGTGCTAAAGCTACATATAATGCTGGTGCACAGATAACTAGATGGCCATATTAATATGGATGGAAGCAATTGCTTTAACTATGGATTCTATTTTAGTTGATTAGAGACATTAACCAACGACAACACTGAAAATGTTCCATTGCAGTTAAAGATCTTGGAATTCTCTTCGATATCAAACAGAGCTTTATTCTGCATTTGTTCACAATCGTTAATGAGGCAAAGGGTGTATTCGGCTTCATTAAGCGTTTTGCGAAATAATTTAATGAGGCTTTTGCCCTCAAGCTTCTCCATCTCTGTGTCTCCTTAGATGTCCGTCATATTGTTGAACTGCTTGAATCCCAATCTTCATTTGGAATCGTTCTCCAGTAGAGTCATTCTTCTTATTATATCTTAAACTTCCAACTATTAACCGTTGAACATTTCGCAGTGTTGTCTTCCTACACAGGTTAATAAATAGCGACTTTGATTCCCTTTCTCTATCTGGTCGTCGTAATGCACGACAAATAACTCTATTTTCGTCCTTAAATCACATTTTCTCTCTCTGCATTCTTAACAATTAATTTTCTCTATATTACCTAAATCATTATAGCTGTTCTTGGTCAGATTGGTGTTTTTTCTGTTTCACCAAACTATGCAATAAATGTTGAACCATTTTACAATTAACAAATCTTTAATTTAAGCACAAAATCTTTGCGGTTCAGCTTTCACAATTATGTTTCATTTTTAAGCACACAGTAATTATTTTCTTCGTAAATTATAAGCTAAATACTTTTTGTTTTCAAAAATGTATTCCTTGGCTCATTAAAGCTCCTGTTCTTTATTCAGCCCATTTGCCTTTACCCTGTGCATCTTGATCCAATTCTGTTGCCAATTTGAGTTGGTGTTTGTTGCTGTTCGGTCGTTTGCTCTTTGCTCTGCATATAAACAAAAAACTTCTTATCTTTGGGCCTCCGTGCTTATCTTTATGACCAGAACGCTCACTCAGCCGACACTCGGGATGACCTCGGCTCCGACATATGCCAGCATACTTGTATATGTATGTATATGTGTGTATGCCTTCCAAAGAATGCTCTTTATGTGTTTTGTTTTACACATCATTAGCACTCAAATAATTTTAGGAGGTTAAATGAAAGGGGCGAAAAGTGAACTCATATCAGCAAGCATGAAGCATTAAGCGGGAAGCCAGCCAAGTGAATGCAAAGCATTTGAACATGTGTGCAACAGCTGCAGCAGCAATCGGTTGGGCGGAACACAACACACACAACTTGTGGCTTCTTTAAAACACTTGTTCCGAGGGTCGATCGTGTTATTTGCATTGTTTGCGTTGCACACGACTCTGAAGTGTCCATGTTTATTAAAGCTGATACCATTTAATCTGCAATATTGGCTAAACACCTGAAGTTAAAGGTACTTATTTTTTGCGAATACCTCTTGAGTGCAGCTGCAGCTCTTGCTAATTAACTCGGATAAATAGATAAGTAGCATCTTGACTATGGCCATGACCATCATCAAGTGAAGAACGAATTCATTTGTCACTTTGTCGCTGCTATTATCGGTCTCTCGCATCTGTGACAGCAAACTAGATATATTGGTATCTTAGTGAGCTGTTACTTCATAAATACAGCTAAACAAAAGTTAATTCAATCAGCCATCTCGCAAATTGACACTCATTTTGGGAGCATCGCATGAAATGAGAGCAGCCAGCAGCTTGTGCCACATACCAAATGTGATAGCTAAACCCAAATAGTACAATAGAAAAAACCCACACAGTTTGCCAGCTCTGCACAACAATTGGCTTGTTATTGCCCTGAGATTACGCAATATGCCAAATCATCGAACATGTTCAACACTTGCACTTGCATATGTATTATGTGGTTACGCTGAATTGACAAGTCACAGTTCAATGTGAACATTTGCATCTAGCCGTTGACAATAATACATGCATATATTTATATACGCATGTCTATTGCAGATACTGAAGATCAAGATATAGAAGCATTCATTGTCAACATGCAGAGTGATCATCAATCAAGGTTGGCAATTGTGGTTTATTATTATAACAATCGGCATGTACTCGACTTTGCGATCTTTGTTTATAATACTATCTACACTTCTCCCTTGGCTTTCTTCCTCTACGGTTTATTGCAATTTATCGATAAATTTGTCGTTTTTTTTTTTTGTGAATTTCGGTACAAATCGATATCAATAAAACCACAAATTATATATACAAATATAAATCTTTCTAATCGAGAATGCATTGAGATCATTGTACCTAATAGTCGAGCTCCCTCGACTAGAGCATTATTACTTGTTGCCATTTGTGTCGTGGCATGTTGCAATCAAGCACAGAATAGCCACAATGTGTATACTCGTGGGTGAACTGTGACACGATACGTGTCGACGTCTGCTCAGCTTTAATTTTAATTTTAAAATTCACCGTTTCAGAGAGCACTTAATTCGCCTGATTCGTGGCGACAATTTTGCGCTCGTGGCTCGTTAAGAGTTTGCTTGTCATTCGCCGGCGGCAGTTGTTGCTGTTGTCTTTGTTCTTGTTTTTGTTATGGTTGCGACTTTGTTGGCCAAGATACGCGATGTGATCAAGTCGTCAGATGCAGATACGTATATATATATATATATATATAGCCAATATATATATATATATAAATTCGGTATTTATTATGTGTGACATATTTAGCAATGAATTTTGTTTACAAGCTAACCTGCTCTGGCTTTGCCTCTATGTTTGAGGTATGCACATTTTCTTCTCACACATTTAGCTGCTGCGTCATTGTTAATAAATAAACGAGTGATGCGGCAAGGTAAAGGTCAAGTTGACCTAATCAACGGCAATTTTGTGAACGCTCGTTAATTGACTTCTGCGCCACATTGATTGGGCTGGTTGGCAGAGAGCAATCAATTCACAAGCAGCTCGAGTTGAATCGCACTTGTTTTTACATTTGTCAGCTAAAAATGTAAAAGAGAACAAAATCACGGAGCTGAAATCACTGAAATCAGTGTAGTCCTTATAGACTCAAGCTGCCTCATTAAAAAGCCATCAGGACAAGGACACGAAACTAGTACAACAATATGCATGCCTTGCGGTCTTATAGTTATTTGGTCCAATCCACACCCACAAATCCGATAAAAGAAAAAAAACAAACTGAAATACTCTGTAATCCAAAAACAACAATGAAAAGGAACTGAAGTTAAAAGCCGCCAATCAATAATACAGATCTGGACAATAATTCTCAGTTTTCACATCGCCAAGGCTGCTATGGGTTAACTTATAATCTTTAATTGAAACCGATTTTCAATCGATTAAACTCAATCCTTACCATTTTCATTTTCAAATAAGATATATAGTTACGCATTTTGAATTATAGGGTAGAGTCAAGTTGTCTGTCAACCAGTCAACCAGTCAGTTAATATGTTTACTTCTCTGCTCGGTTTAGGTAGCAGCTGACCCTGCTAAGTTATCCCCAAAGGATCCGGCAAAGAGTTCGCAGCTCGGCAAGGTTTATTTTGGGTGCGGCGTTTCACATGTGCGTGCTTAAAGATGAAAACCGCAACTCAGAAACAAAACCAAAACAAACGCTGCAAGTGATTTGGGGTGCAATTTCCTTCGTTCTTTGTATCCTTTTCCTTTTGGGGCGTGTCTACGGCTTTTCCTGCGGCTGTATCTGGGTTAATGGGTTCGGCTATGGCATTGTTTACCCAGCTGATTGGTTTGGCCATTGGACATAATGGATGTAATTGGCGTGGCACGGATTTGTTTTTTGGCCATCGAATATGCTTAAGATTCTGAAGAAGACCTGAGGCTTTAATTTGGCTTGGGTGAATTGCATAAATTGAAGTATGTAAGCCAAATATCATTAGAACTAATAAGTTCGTTGTTAGAAGTTTGTTTGCACTTGTTGATTGTTCAGTTGTTCTCCTTTTGGAAAAATACTCAAGGGCTCTCAACTAATTTCTGGTATTGTTTTACGAGTAAGACTTGTTCACAGAAATACACTAACCAAATAACTAAAATAAAAAAGTTTCCCGGGCATAATAGAATTGTACAACAGTCATATATTTCTATAATTAATTTATCGTTAGCACTTGTTAAACTATGAAATTTAAATTCGTTTCATTTCAGAGCGTGTTCTGCTTTGCACTTAATGCTTAACTGAGAAAAGAATCAAAACTTTTAATATAGTATTTTTAATTTTCAGTCTTTTCCGTTCTTTTACGTGGGAATTAATGGATTTCAATCGACAGCATTGATTTTTGTTCGACGCAAGATTAACTGAGTCTCAAAAGATACACATTTCAATTAAGCACATTGTCTGAAATTCCCCGAACAGATCAGATACAAACATTAGTCAGCTAACTAAATAAATTTCGAAATTGCGCCAGATCCAATAATTGTTGAGGGGAAAACCGAAGAATTTCCTCGTAGGAGTCTAGGCGATGTTCTTGGGTGTGTTTCTTATTTGTTATTTTAATTATTTGCATCTATCTTTTTTTACATTTTTATACGTGTATTAATTTGCCGGCAAACATAAAGACGACAGCAACTGTGACGCTGAGTGCGTCATAAAATTTCCGAAAATCAGCGATACAAATTTTGATAATGCACACGCAAAGTCGACACCAATAGAATTTCTGTTCCCGACGCTTGTCGGTGTCTTGCGTGTTGCCCTTTTAATTATTTAAGTGCTGCAGCTTAATTTATACGATAAATTTTACTCGCCTCATTTTGCGAAGGAATGATTGAATGCTCTGGCGTTGCGATTAGGCGCCTAGAAAACTTTCTTAACTGCCAACATGTATATTTAGAATACTCGAATCACAATGGCTGCTCGCCCAAAAGCTACCCTATAAATATAAATAAATCTGCATACAAATAGGTTAGCATTAGCACACATATCATCGTTAAAAAAAAAAAAAATAATAATAATAATGGCTGGCTGTGAGATGTACGTGTGCAGAATATTTATTGTTAAATTTTAACAAATATTGGCTGCTGTTTCTTTTTGAATGAAAATATTTGCTACTTATTTGCAAGGAATACGGCAATTTCCTTTTTTGGATAATCGATTCGGAATATTTGACTTAGCTGTCAAATAAAAATCTATCAAGATTGTGAAGGTTCTTCACATCTACTCGAAGAGTAGTCACAATCTATTCATTGGCGTCTTTAGGTGCTTGGTGTTCGAGCTAATTTGAGATTGAGATTGAGATTGCCATATTCCAGAGATGACTCCTATTTAGTTACCTATTCAATTCATTCGAGTAGAATGAATGCCTTAGCAACGAATATAATATGAGTATGTAGCTACTGAATTTCAGTTCAGTACACAGAGCACTCTTAAGGTTTTTGTATATCTATTAAAGTCACACACATATTTCCCCAATAAATTCCAATATGTAATTCAAAGCATCCTCTCTAATACGATTTGTATTCCTTTTCATTTTGCAGGTGGACGCGTGAAGTGACTTCAAGGCCAGAGCCATGCACAAACCCTAAACATGGCTGTCAAATAACTCAACACAAATACACAATACTAAAAATATAGTAAGAAATATAGAGAAAAGCCCCACAGATCGAAAGCAACGTCAACAGCAAATTACGTGGAGGGGAAACATTTTCAAAGCTCAAATTTCCGAATAGCAGCAAAAGGGACAACAAACAAATTAAGCAGCCAAGGAGTTGGCCAAGGCGGCGCCTGTCAACCGCCTTAAAGCAGGCAGTAGTTTAGTTTATTTGGGATCGGGTGGCAACGCCGCAAATTAACGGCTTGAAGGCAAGCAATTGATGACATTACTTGGGCCTAGCGCCCCTGGCATGGCCTTTATGATGAAAAAGAAAAAGTACAAGTTCAATGTGGAGGTCCAACTGCAGGATCTGGTCGAGGTGGCCCTGGTCAATGAGGTGCTCTTTGCCAAGATACGTCTACTGGACGGTGGCTCCTTTCAGGAGTACAGCAGTCGGTAAGTTTAACCCAAATATATATATATTATTATTATTTAATAAACTATTAATAGTTTAAGAAAAGCCTTCTTCGTCCCAGTTGTGCTACTATTGATAAAGTCAATATGATTAAATTTAAAAGATGCTTTAAAATGTATATAATCAATTTGAAATATATGAAATCAGTAGAGAATCTTTATCGATAATTTATGCCGATAGTTATTAATACATTTAAATAAAAGCTTTAAAATATCAAAAAAGTGATCGGTAGCTATCGAAACACCTTTAATTTCCAGAAGTTTTAGTTAAAATTCATACTCAGAAGAACATTCTTATTTATACTTACAGCGAGGAGGTGAAGAATCATCGCGTCGAGTGGAATCGTAGCTTTGAGTTCCTGTGCAAGATGAGCGCCAATGCCTCGACTGGCGTTTTGGATCCCTGCCAATTGCGCATCTCGATACGTAAGGAGATGAAGGGCGGTCGCAGCTATTACAAACTCGGCTTTATCGATCTAAATCTGGCCGAATTCGCTGGCGCAGGTCTCACATCGCGCCGATTTCTGCTCGAGGGCTACGATTCGCGCCATCGCCTGGATAACTCCATGCTGAGGGTTAGCATTAAAATGCATATGCTAAGCGGTGATATACTCTTCAAGGCGTGAGTAGCCTAATCCTTATATGCACATATAAATTTCTATGCTGATGTTACATTTTTTCCTTTACAGTCCCACGCCTAGCCTGAAGAGCAAGCCGAGCAAAGCAACCGCTGATGATCTTGTTAATGATGGCGCCTGCAGTGGATTGCAAACGCCAACGGCTACAGCGCTCTCCAGCATTGGTGGTGCCAGCAGTGGTGGCTCGGCCATTCCTCTGGGCGGCAGTGGCGCCACTTTGGGCGGCGTTGCCATCCCAATGTCTGCGCCGGGCACACGCCCCGCCTCCAGCACACGGGAGGAGGGTAAGAGTGAACTTTCAATTAATCGCATTTAAATTTATATATTTTTTTTGTTTTACTAGTAGATCTCGACGTACAGGCAGTGATAGCGGCCATTGTCACAGACTCTGGTCTGTCCGAATCCTCGGAATCGGGTGTCACGTTGACCACGGATAATCTGCAGCAGCATGTGATTGCCTCGGCCAGTGCCACCACGCCAGTCACCGGCACACAGACGATGCTCGGCCTGGGCGTCATTGGTAGCAACAATTATGGCACCACTGGCGTTAGCACCAGTGCTACGGTTGGCGGTGTCGTCGGTGGTGTGAGCGTTGGTGGTGGTGTGGGCGGAGGCGTTAATACCGCTACGCTTATGGAAATGGGACACTCCAGAAATTCCAGTAATACTAGTCAAGTGAGCACATTCATATAATATTTAAAGGCAGTGGTCGCTTGCAAATTAGAATATACAAAAAACATAATTAGAGTCGAGGGTAATAACCCACAAAATAGTACATTAAATTTGTATAGAAAAATATCTACAAGGTGTTCTAATTGCACAGTGACCAATGTACAATGTACAAGCGAGGTATAGAAAACTAACGATATTTTTGTTCCCTTTTAGATGTCAAAAGGTTCGGGATATAGTAGTTTTTCGCACAGTCAACATTCGAGGCAGAGCTCCGAGGGTGACTCGGGGCATGCTAGGTAAGTAGTTAACCAGCAACAATAAAAACAACAGCAACTGAAACCATATACCATATACCATATACCATTTAGTCATTACGTATTGCTACAAATTTGTATAAAGCATTGAATTGACATTGAATTTGATTTGTTTTGCTCACAATTCGCGACGACTATTTAATTTACATAAATAACCTTCTATTACAACTATCTTATACAAATATTTGTTATGCTCCTCTACACTATGTGCGCTATATATGCTAAAGCTCTCTATATTAAAACAGTTGTGTGTAACCTTCAACGAAATACACACACACACAAACACACACACACACTATTTACATAAACACATTACACACATGGCTAGAAACTCTTTTTCAATGTTTACTAAAATTACTTAAAGCAGTCTTAATACACAACACTGTTAACACAAAAACACACACATACATTAAACGACACACACATTACAAATTCTATAATTTTTCTTATTACTTTTCTAATTCATTTATAATATTTGCATAGTTAAGTTATCTATCTTAGTAGCAAGTGCTGCAAATTTTAGAAAATAGTAATAAATTTAGTATAATTGTAAAACTAGTTTCTAGTCACAAATGGTTCATTTAGGCTCTTGTCGTGTACTTAAATTAGCTCACAACTATTTTCTAGCTATCGATTCTTAACATTAGCGTCAACCTCAAATTTTCATTGTTAAGTTTAAGGTCAAATTCTGAGCAAAACAGCAGCTGTAAAAATTAACATTTCCCTCCCCCTGTCCACACAGACATTTGCAAACAAGTTCTCGTGCGTAGGCGGGGTGGGTGGTATACGTATGTGTGTGTGTATGTATGTGCGGGTGCATCTGCACAATATGAACATGGTTGAGGCAAGAGCATTGTTTGTTTACTCAATAGAAATGCACAGCCGATGACTTCATCGGGCAACTCAGCTGGCGTCATGTTGAGGCTCTTCAAAGGTCACGTTTCACATTTTGACATTTTAGCAGATTTGCTTCGCTGTAATTAACGCATTTTTAGCGTTTAACCTTTAACAGATCTGCTTATCTACGTGTTGTTAGTTGCTCAATTTAAATAATAATACCAAGCCTGGTATATATACCAATATATATTTGTAAACTGAATTTGCAACTGTTTTTTGCATAATAATAATACACTGTGCTTCACAAAATAAGTTCAAGCAGTTGCTGCTAGCTAATATGCAATTACATCATAATCATTGTGGTCGGTCACTTATAAGGGGCATAATATTATAATACATACCATGGGCATAACAAGGTTAAACATCGATTAGCGCTATATCTGTGGTAATTGCATACTTTGAAAATGTGTTCCTGTTGCGTTGAACATCTCGCAAACATAGTGTAGTGCCCTATATCCATATAATTATTAACATTAAAAATATCGATTAAAATATAAAAATAGTCCCTGTTCGTTCACTCCATGAAAAACAAATGAGAAATTAAACTCCAGTTTTAGTAATTAAATATGTATTACATCAAAAGATAAACAAAATGATCAGGTTCGTTCTACATTTAAATGAATGCATTTCACAATCTTCATTTACTTTTTTCTACATTTGGTGTAGTTTCGAACTAATTTTGAAAGTGCACCACGCCTAACGGAATTCCCAAAAGAAAAATGTTCATCTACAAAACCTGCTTGAGTTTATATAGCTATAAGTACTATTTCATATTTGGTGTTAGCTTACATAATAATTAACATACTTAACCTGTTTCTTCTTATGGGCAATGGGCATTTCATAATCTGGTATTACTTTAAAGTAGCTTAAGCGTTTTCATAAGTTAGTTTTTTGGTAAATCATATTTTGTTTTGGCTAATTTTGTTTAACACTTTTTGTTTCTTCTTCTTTTATAACCAACATATGTTCTGTATATACTTTGAATAAATAAATGAACAATAATCGGGTACATGGCCAACTAACCAACTGTAAACTAAAACATATTAACCTTCACGTAAAACCTTACAAATTACAAATGTCAAACAAACAACGAACGTCGCCCAAAAATGATAAAAAAAAACCAAAAAAAAAACAAATACCTCAGTCGATTTAGAAAATCCGTTTCTCTACTCAATAGACTTAATCAGAGAGCTATAAATGCCATGAAATTGAATATACCAGCGTTGCGGCAAAAGCACAAAGCGGAACAGGTTCAAGGCCTCGGCCTGGGCCTTGGTCTGGTGCAGGAGCATCAAGTTGGCCCCGCTGCCCCAAAGACCCAACCGGCCAACCATCAAGTGACTGTCAGCCTGAGCACCACCATCGAATATGTGAGCGAGGAGCTGCTCTATCAGACGCCCAATGCTACAATGAATTCCAGCGAGCACCATGCTGCCGGCTACGAGGACTTTCGCACGCCGATGGCTGAGATGCCGTTGCCGCTGTTGATGCAACAGCAGAACACACATTATCAATACGATAGCGGTGAGACGAGCTCATCCGATGAGTATCCGCACGAGGATTCGGGTGACAATGACTCGGGCCTCGAGGAGAACTATCATACGCCGCGTGTGGCCAAAATCAAATCCATGGAGAATTTGTCCATTCTCGAAATGGAATTTCACAAGGCCTCCATGGAGCTGGATAGGAATTCACCGCGTCGGCTCAAGCAGCTGGCGGAGCATGCACAAATACCCAAAATGAAATCGCTCAACAATCTCTGCTTCGACGGTTACTCTGAGGCGGCGGTGCGAGCTGAGTTTCAGCGCATACGCGATCAGTCGGTGGAAGAACGTTTGCGTGTTCAGCAGCACAATCATCTGTATATCCATCATCCCCTGCATGGCTATAATCTGCGCAAGAGCTCCACCGCATCGAACGGGTCATCGGGCAAACTGTTTGTGAAGCATCAAACGCATCAGCATCAATCGAAGGTCGGCAATGCCAAGTTCATTGGTCAGGATGGCGGCAGTGATAGTCCGCTGCCCACAAATTATCCGATACAAAAGATGCGCTCCATGGGCACCATACCCGATGTCCTTGGCGAACGCATCGAACCGGATCCATTTCTCACGCCCACCTCCGAACGCCGGCCGAGCTTCAATCGTCTCATACAGTCCGCTGACAAACCGGCCCTGGGCACCAGCTATGTGAATCGTTTGCTCACCTACGATGCTGTCGACTCACCGGCGGACAATTTCACAAATAACGCATCGTTCATGTCACGCACGCCCTTCGAGCGCGCCTATCGTCGCACCATGTTGCAGGGCACCTCATCCACGCCACTCTCCAGCGTCACGCAGGAGCAGCAGCAGCAGCAGCAGCTAATCACCCAGTCACTGGTGCGGCCACATTCCACGAATGCTGCCTACGAGCTAATGAGGTGCGTCGCGTTTTTCATTTGATATCCATAAACAAAACAAACAAAAAACAGAAACTACATATTTAACTAGTTGAGCAGTTCAACGTTGCTCGTTATGCGTTAATCGTTACTCGTTAATCGTTAATCGTTAATCGTTACTCGTTGCTCGTTGCTCGTTAAGCCTGACTCGTTAACGTTAACGTCCTGGAATTGAGTTTAGTTCAGTTCTCATTTCACACACGTTCGCTTTTGTCGCGTCCTGGCCCTGCAAAATTGTTTATCATTTTCTTTACCGTCTCTCCGCCCCCTCTCTCTCTCTCTTTCTCTCTCTCTCTCTCTCTCCTTCTCTATCTCTCTCTCTCGCTCATTTGTTTTGTTTTGCCCGTTGTTTTCTTTTTCTGTTTGTGTTTTATTGCGTTTCGTTCAAGTTCAAGTTTCTTTTACTAATCATAATCCCCCGGGTTTAGTTAGACTTAAGCTAATGTTAAGGCTATTATGTATTATATATGTATTTGTATAATAATTAACCATATCCCAAAGGGCTATATCACTGGGATTGGTCACCCTATTGTACAGATAACAGTTGCCACTGGTTCTACACTTACTAAGCACCCACAAGTTGAGGACACTTATTTAAATGCTGGTTTAACATGGAGAACTATCACAAAATGATAAACCCTTGCAAATGGTATTAGAAATATTTGAAAAACTTATTGTTTTTCAAGATATCTTAACTAAACACAATCCCTATATGTTGGCAACATGGACTACTTTATCATCCCTTAGCAAGAATTGGTCTGTCAGGCTATGCCATTTTGGGCTTTTATTGTTATAATTTCCGTTTGTAATGTGCCAAGTTGATAACTTAATTAAGAAGCACTTAAAATTTGCAGTGCTTCAATTTGCTATTTCCGACTACTCTTTGTCTGACGCATCTCTTCTTGCACCACCCCTTCCCTCAATCGGGCTGCAACACTGATTGAAACTGGAGCAAGGATGTGTCCACACTCTTGTCGTGTGCCGCATTTCTGCTGTTGACCTTTTGTTTAGCAATTGACCTTCGGCACATTCTAAACTCTACCTTGGCCAAAACAACTGTTGATATTGGTTTTGCCTGCAACTTTATAAATTTTAGAATAGCTGCTGTCTCGACTCGCAGTTGACAAAGTTATATTACCAATTTTTAATTGCGTTGGGAGTGCAATAAATTTGCTTAGCAGCTACTTGCAAGTTAGATAATACAAAACGCAGGCTAAAATAACACTAAATAACAAGCAATCATCAATGTCGTATTTTGTGTGCCCTAAAAGTAAACCTTTTTCCTTCAATTTGACATAAAACTAATCCAATTGAATTGGTTTACTGCGCGAAAATAAATTCCGCTCTACACGCTAGTGAAGCTACTTGATAATTTCAAATGTAATTTAATTTCTAATTTCATCAAAGTTTTTTGCTGAGCAAAATGCGCTTTAAATGAATTTTGAAGGGACACTGCTACTTTAAAATAAATAAATAATTTGTATGCATAGCTATTACATTTGATTTGATTGTGTTCTTTTCATTTTTAACTTTATTATTATTATTATTTGGTACACATACGTTTCACACACCAGACACATACACATGTACACCCACCCCAACATATAAATGAAAAACGCATAAATTAAAGAATCAAATGCTTTTTTTACCAAAGTGCCAGCCAAGTGAAAAGGGCTGTTTACGTTTCTTGAGTTGAAAACACATATTTATGAATGGTATATGAATACTTGTAATTAACTTTGGGATAATTTACTCATCAGTTTAAATTGTGCATATTTTGCAAATGTGTTTTTTTTTTATTTATATTTCTTATGTCTTCCGATATACTAAATGCAAACCGTAAAACGCTTTGATCTGTAACTGTGTCTATGAAATAATCCAAATCGAACCTCGTCATACGCGTGAAACAAACAACAGAAGCTTCAGCGGCGTGCCTCGACGCCTCTTCGACAATAGCGGCAACAGCAGCAGCAGCAACAGCAACAATTGCAACAACAACAACAACAATAGCAGCAGCAACCGGCAACAATCGACAGCAGCAGCAGCAAATGCTGGCAGCTATGCACTGGGCACCAGCTCCTCGCCGTGCGGAACTCTGGCCAGCATCCACTCGAATCACTCGGCATCCTCTTCGAACGCTAGCAATAGCAGCAGCAGCGGCGCCCTTATCACCTTCCAGTGCAATCCGAACAGCAACCAAGCAGCGGACACAGCTGATGCCCCAGCACAGCAGACGCTGGTGGGTTCACCTAACGGATATGGCAGCAGTCCCAGGCTGGGCAACGTTGTATCCGGAGATGCGCTCAGCTCGCTGGCGGCCAGTCCAACCGATGCGTGCAGCATACGCTCGAATCCATCGGCTGCCTCATTGCTGCTCTCCACATCCGCTGCCGCAGCGGAGGCATCCGCTCTCACCTCGGCCACAATGATGTCCGTCTCGGGCGCAACGCTCTCACCGCTGGCCACCACACAGATCATACGCCGGCCCAGTGTCACCATGATGTGGGTGCTCTTTCTACATTCCAAACGATTTGTACTTAGTTGCCTGCCTCATTGAAACTATTGTTGTCGTTGTGCTCGTATCTCAATTTGACACCTGATTGTCCCATTAATATATAATAGAGCTGGAATACTTATGTGGCGTTCAATACAGTATTGTCTGTCCGTAAAATCAAATACCAATCGAATTGTAATTAAGGGTTATGGCAAGCTAATTTATTATGTAGATCAATATTTATCTGTTTGTAGAACATTTCAGATGAAAATTATATATAGATCATAAACAGCCAATAAATATTTCAGAAAATAATTCAAATTTTTAGCCCAACAAATTAATAATTACAGTAAAACATTGAGATATTGTACAGGAGGCAATACTTTAGTTATATAAATAAATCTGTAAATTATAAAAAGAGGATACAAATAGGAAGAACAGATTTATTAGACAGAAAAGAATACCGACAATACTTAAATTGGACAATTTAAATATCTATTGAGTCAGCTAAATATATACACAAATTTAAAACAGAGTTCAGAGTCCAAACATGTGATAAGCTTAAAAGATTTTGTAAACAAAATTTAGATAATTACTATTGATTTAAAGTTGTCTTCGCCAGAACAGCTCTATTATATATATATATTTATGTTTATAATTTGTAAAAAATATTTATTATAAATATTTTAAATGATTGTTGTGCAAATTATAGTCGATTATGTATCTCTTATCAATTACAGAGTTATTATTGTTTATTATTATTTAATAATTGTTATGTGAAATCGCAGATACAATAACTTATTTTTATATCTGTTAATTTCTATGCTTATCAAAGGGGGTATTTTTCCCACTTATTTGGCACGCAGTTTTATGCACTACTAGTATTTAAATTATCAAGTGTCTCATTCGTTCATCACTCTTTGTCAGCAATATTCAAATAGTTTTAAGCATAGTTCACCGATACACGCACACAAATATGCATTGCATGGCACGGCCAGGTTCGATTGCCTTCCATTGTTGTTTTTTGTCCCGCTCCCCTCCACGTTGCCCCATGTTGTGTGTACTAATAAAATGGGCTCACCCAAAGCCAGAGTGCAACGCGTATGCTCTTTTTATTGCTCTTATTTTTTATTTATACATCAAATTTATTTTATATTTGTATTTGTATTCTTATTCGTGTTGTCATTTTAATTTCGCAGGAATCCCAGTTCCGGTTCGTTAGTTATAAGTGAAACAGGATCTCTAGATCGCACGAAAAGCAGCGGCGAGAAACGCAAGAAGGGCGCCCTCGATGATGGGCCCCGAGTTTCGGATAGAGTCGAAGAGACGCGCGTTAATCCCAACTCTTTAATTGATGAGATATTGAAGGATACCAAGCTGGATCAGCTGGGCGAGTCAGCAGAGAGTAAGTTAATTGACTTATTAATGGCGTATTTAAATTCAACTTTTTGCATTCTTATTTGCTTAGCATCCGGCCTGCAACTGTATATAGCGCGCGATGGCACCGCCTCTTTGGGCGGGCATGAAGTGAAGTCGAATGTGCGAGCGGGCGCCTTCAAGCAGGTCGTCATGCAGGATCGGAGATAGTAGCGATTCAACGTATCCTGTGTGTCTGCGTCTGTGTCTGTGCGCGTTTCGTAAAATGTATTAGAAGACTAAAACAAACCCACAACAAAATGAAAAGCAAAAACAAATACAAAAACAAAAATAAGATGAGTTTTGAAGTATATACATAAATGTAATGATTAAATTTTTACATGATATCTACTTGCAAGCTAAAAGTGAGAGTAAACATATGTAGTATTACCTATATATGAGTATGAATATATATATACATGTATGTCATGTCAAAAGTACACTACTATAAATGTAACTAGCTATATATATATACACATATATACATATATATGCCTATATACCGATATAAATAATGTGTGTGTGTGTGTTAAGCGTTTTGTTAGAGGAAAACAACAAAAACAACAGCCACCCATGCCTTACAACACAATGTTAACAAGCGGGTCTCCCGCTGTGGAGCGCTGTGTGTTAGCATTTTAGGTTGAGCATAGCTGTTTGATCTTGTGGAAGTGGTTGGACTTTCGAAAGTCGGTTTAGACTTATATTTTACATGAAGATAAACATTGAATTGTATTTGCACATTTTTATTTATTTTTTAATTGTTTAACAGCGTCCAACACACTTCCAAAGTCAGTCAAAAACTAACACAAAATTTATTGTATATTGTGAAAACCAAAAATGATCTTTTGAAATTTACTAAGAGAAAAAAGCATTAAATTTCTTGCACTTTAAATGTATATAGAAATTAGATTAAAAGATAAATAAATAATAATTACGTACAATTTCAAAACTAAGGAAAATACTTGCAACCGTAATTAATTTATTACTTCCAACATAAATAGAAAAAGAATAATAGAAAATCAAAAATTCTCATTAGTCCAAAACAAAATGCAAATTTGCTTGCCACGCACAGAAATACGCATACACAATTGAAGAAGAGAATCAAAAGACCTTCCGTTGAGCTATATATTCACAAATGCCATAACAAATGTACGCTGCTTCCATTTGAAAAAACTGATCAAAGAAATCGAACAGAAGAAGACCCACAGCGAAAGTTGTATCCAATTGAAATTGCTACGCAAATTGTTTGCAGCATACCAAGAGTTCACAAATTATTATTATGCATATTTTGAAGAATTTTTTGAAAGTAAAGTTTGCATTTTGCTTTTGAATCTTAAATACATTGATAATAGTATTGTTCATCTTTGTTAAATTCGATTCTTTGCGAGTAGCTAGTAATATAAATGCAAACCATTTTTGTATACTTTTACAATAATCCTCAACATTTCAATTCTGCAACTGAGAACTTTTATGTATAAAATAAAAATACAAATTTGTGTTAACATTAAAACTAAAACATAAAAATCAAAATGCAATTAGTTGTTAGCTTAGGTCTTAGTTCTGTAATGATGAGTGTGTAAAATTGCTTTAGTTATTTTTTGATAATTTGTAAAAAGTGAAGAGATATAAGCCAGGTAGCTCGAGAGCTAGTTTTTTAAATTGTATATGATGAAAAATAAAACAACAAAGAAAAAACAAAACAATACAAATGGTTGATGGTCAAGAGTAAAGAGCTAATCAAATATTGTTGATGGTATGTGGCTAAAATGATCCATTAAACTTTTCTTGCAGTAAATAAATATTTTTATTGTTTTTATTTAAAATTTTCGTCTTTATCAATGCACAGTTCAATATTCAATTGATTGGTTGATAAGCCAGCTTTACATGCAATAAATACAGTCTATAGTCTGATCAGATAACTCAACTGATAAGCTATTTATGGCCAACAGTATTTGGTTAGCTCAACTGACAAAGTTTGTGAACCTTTTTGAGCTGATCTTAAGGAAATTAAAAGAAGAGAAGAAACACGAAAAACAACAGAAAAATTAAAATAAAAAGTACATATGTGAAAAACAATTACCAATAAAGTGAAAATCTAAAAATTTGTGCAAATTTTGATTGAATTGATTGGGGCAATCTCACAGCTGATCCTTGACAAAGCGCAAATAGGTGCCGCCAGCAGCAGTTAGCACAAAGGCCTTTGGATCGAATTTCATCTCAGAGAGCGTTTTGGTGCACGTCTCCACGCGATAGTTTTTAAGTATGTAAAACAGGCCCACCTGGTAGATTAAGGGAGCACATGACGATTATTTAAAAGATAGGCAGTCAGTAAATCAAAGGGAAAACGCACCTTTATCTCCAGCAAGCCCAATAGCGTGCCCAAACAGCCGCGAGGACCAGCGCCAAATGGCAAATAAGTCATGGGCTGATGCTGTACGCGTTGCTCCGGCGAGAAACGCTCCGGATCGAATTTCAATGGATCCGGCCAATACTGCATGGATAACAATGTTTGAGATTAGTTTTCAAATGCAGGTTTAGAAATTAGAATCGTAATATGTGATGAATATGAGTTGTAGTTATCCAAATTCCCACCTGCTCATCGCGATGCAGTCCCAGCACAGATATATAGACCGGTGTACCAGGCGAAAGGCGCATGGGTAAGCCGCAGTTCCAGGCGGACAAATCATAACCTGCTTTGGAGTTGCAGCAGCGATCCAGGAATGCAGTGGGCGGATACAGTCTGAGCACCTCATCCACCACCTGGCGCAGATACGGCAGGCCGCTAAGCGTCTCATAGCCCAACTGATAAACAGTATCACTCTGTGCTACCGCCTCTTTCAACTCCTGCCTGAGGCGCTGCTGTATGGCCGGCTGTTTGGCCAGCTCGTAGAGGCCAAAAGTGATCGTCGAGGAGGAGGTATCGAAGCCAGCCAACAATAGAAACGCTGCCTGGGCCACAAAGAAATCACGGCGATGCACCACGCTATCCGGCGGCTGTGTCCGCTGCAGCTGCAGAAATATGTCAATCAAATCATGGCGCTGCTCCCCACTGGCCGCCCGCTGCTCCATGGCCCAGTTCATGGACTGACGCATGAAACGTTCATACTCCTCCGAATACAAGTGAGTGCGCAGCTGCCTGGAGCAGCGTGGAAAGAAGAACATGGTAAAGAGATGCAACAGGCGCTTGGGACGCGGCTCATTCACCTCCACGCACATGCGACGAAACTCGGCGTCCGGCTGCCGCAGACAGTTGGCGTCCAAGCCAAAGGCCAGCGAGGCTATGATGTCCGTGCTGAATAGCGCACTCAGCTGCTTGACCTCCAGCTCCAGCGTATGTCCATCTGTGCCACTGGCCGCCAGCTGCCTGGCCATATGCTGCTCCAGCTGCTGACCAATCTTCTGCAGCAGTCCGTACATATGACGCACCTTGCCAGCGGCAAAGAAGGGCGCAAATATCTTATGCGTCTCGCGCCACACCTCGTACTTGGAGAAAAACAGATTCTGTGAGCCCATTGTATCGCCAATGGCATCTGTGGTCTCAAAGCGACTTGAGAACTGTCCAAAATCCTCGACCAGAATGCGTTTAATCAGCGCCGACTCGCGCAGCAGCAGCGCATGATTGTGAAGCACGTGAATGCCCAGGTAGGCGTGGCCCTTGGCACACGGACTTTCGTACAGCTCACGGAACTGATCGCCAAAGCAGCAGCAGCTGCGCAACAGCCGCCACACATTGCCCACAAAGGGCGTGGCTGGAATATAAGGAACACCCCGGCGGTGCCAGTGGCCAAAGTGCCAGCGTTGCCACAACCAGGTAAGCAGAAGAACCACCACAAGATAAGCTATAAACATTTTGCTGCCTGCGATGAGCACAATTAAAAGTTGACTAAATGTAAACTAACATTTTTCATTCATACGTTGAATGCAAGCAAAAATGCGAGAGAAAAATAACAAAAGCTGTCAAGCGATAAGAGTGCAGCGCAGTTGGGTTATCACAATACTCTCCAGCGACTCAATTACTCAGTTACTCAACAAGTAACGCACACCAGGCAAATGTGTCGGAAATTTCAGAATTGATTCATTAGAGTGGTTGCTCAAAATTATAGTCGAATTTTTTACTCAAAAATTGATTAATTCATAATCTATTAATACTATTCGAAATCCTGGATATTATTATTTTTTCTTTCCTTATCTGCATTTTAAACGTTTAAATACCTACAGTAAGCACCCTGATTGAAAATGAAAAAATGCACTGATTACTTTTATGGTCATACAAATATGCAAAAGTATGCTATGTGAATCAGCAGCTTGAATAAAATACTGCATAATACTGCATGCCAAATGCATTTAAATAATAAAAATCCAGAAATATTCTGAAAATAATACAAATTTAAGAATTGTTCCAATTGCACTGAACACACTAAAGATTTTGAAAAAATTGTAAAATCGTTTCTTTATTTTACCCTTAAGTTATAGAATTGTAGGCACTATATGCTGCTTAGCATGGCGCTAACTGCAGTTGCAGCTGCATCTGTTGACGGCTTTTGGGCTGTTGGGGTTCTTAACTTTGTGTTAGACGTTTAGCAATTACATCCGTTGCATACATTTAATAAATCTGTCCCCCTCGAGGGTGGCAGTTTGTACAATTTATAGCTGCAGTCTGTGGTCAGGAGCAGCAGCAGCAACCAAGGGAATTGGGTTTGTTGTTGCAATGGGTTAAATTCATATCACGACCAGCAAAAACGGTTAGGAGCCATGCAGATTGGGATGCTGGCCGCTGATGTTCTGCAGTGCCTTGGCCACCTCATCCTGCATTTTGCTGGGCGGCTCCGAGACGATATCCGTATGCATGGACAGGTACTTTAATTTATTTGTTACAGCTGTGAAAAAGTTTTAAATTAAATAAAGTTTACGTTTTATGTTTATTATATAGTTACCTGGTCGCAAATCTATGAGCGAACAATGCTGATCCACCCAGAGAAAGGCTGTGCGACGCAACTCATCCAAACTGGCGCTGGATACGGTCGACGTGTAGGAGGCTAGCAGTGGCTCCAAGATGAGACCCAACTGGAACAATGTCAGTAGTTAGTTAGTAGTGCAGTGTAAATAGGAATCTGGCATTTGGCAACTTACAATCCAGAACTTCCAATCGCTCATTGTATTATAACGCACATAGACCTCATAAAGCTGACGCACATTCTCCGTGCCCTGGCGTGTCACAGGCGCACCATTCGCCGGCAGCACAGAGTGCAAATGCCTAAAAGATGGAAATTAGTAAATGCCTAAAAAACAAGTTATTTATTTGGACGTACATCAAAGAGTTGTTTAGCGAATCGCGCTCCATGCGCAGTGCTTCGATTTTTTCTTTGCGTACGTTGCGCTCCAGTCGCAGTTGTTTGATGTGATCGGCGCCCTTCTGCAGCATGGCCGCCTTGCTCAACTTGGCATTCGGATTCTGCTGCAGCTGCGGAATGAGCGCGTGCAGCGTGTCGAAGCCATTCTTGATATTATAGCGTCTCTTCTGCTCCGCATGGATATGCCCTGCGCGCCTTTGTGTATCGCGTGGCTGATACTTAAGGCTACTCGGCGACAATGGCGAATCCTGCGAGTCGTGGAACGGCGAGTCCGGCGACAGGCTCAAACTACTGCCCAAATTGCTGGTGCCCTGACTAAAACTGAGCATCTTCGAGCCGGGCGGACTGTGCAACGCCGGCGCAGCGATCGTCACGGGCAACGAGACGGACTTCTTTGGTGAGTGGTGCTGCGATGGCAACGGCACAGGCACCGACAACGGCGGGGTTGCCGCATTGCTGACAGCATACAGCGACTGCGTCTGCTGGTTGCTGTTACTGCTGCCGCCTCCGCTGCTGCTGCTACTGCTGCCACCGCTGGCTATGGCATGTGCGGAAGAATTTGACTGGTGCGACTTGTTCGCCACGGCGGCCTGCAGGCGTGTATCTACAGTGAGAGAGCAAGATAAGCAATTAGTTGGTGCACTGTGCTAGTCATACATAAGATAACAGCTGGTATTTAATTCTACCTAACTGACCTATTATTTCTATTATAAGAAACTACCTTTGTCAGACTAGAATTTGCACTCATTTCATATAATAATATATAATATATATTATAATATTTTAGAAATCCGGAAACTAATTCTGAAGAATGCACCATCTAGATTGATCAGTTGATAATCGCTCAAGCAAAGAAGCTAATACATATAGATGAAGATTTCTAGATAGACAAACTTACTCGACGTCAGCAGTTGGGCCAGAGTGCTATTGAGCATGGGATCGCTGGTCGCCTGCTGCATTTGTTGTGTGACGAGCAAATTACTGCAGCTGTTGCTTATGTTGCCGTGTCCATTGTTGATCGGCGAACCGCCGCCGGCGGCAATAACTGTGTGCTGCTGATGCATTGAGTTGCTGCGAACCCGTGCCTTGCCCTTCACATGATATTTGGGCACGGCGAACTGTTGTTGCTGCTGCTGCTGCTGTTGTTGCTGCTGCTGCTGTTGTTGCTGCTGCTGCGGTTGTTGCTGCTGCTCGTGATGGATGAGCTTGGGTAGCGATACATTTAGGGGGAGACTATTTGAGCGATGCATCTCCTTGGGCAAGATGGTTGTGTTGGGCGTTGCCCAGGACGCAACACTGACGGCAGGTTGCTGTTGTTGCTGCTGCGACTGTTGCTGTTGCGATTGCTGCTGTGGCAACAGCAAACTGGCGACAGTTTGTTGTTGCATCTGCATATGTTGCTGCTGCTGTACAGTGTTCGCTTGTTGCTGGCGTGTCAGCTGTATAAGTTGTTGAGCGCTTAGACCCAAGCCCAACGACAGCGACTGTTGCATCTGCAGTTGCGGCTGCTGCTGTTCTTGTTGCAAATAACTTTGTTGCTGCTGTTGCTGCTGCTGTTGCTGTTGCTGTTGTTGTGGAACGCGTGGCACATTCAAAAAGGTGCCGGTTGAAGCTGACTTTTTAAACTGCGGGTATGGTTTGTAACTAATTGAATTGTAGGCACCATCGCTTAATAAGGACAACATGTCTGACTGATGCGGTTCCACTTTGACATTAAGTTGCTGCTGCTGTTGCTGCTGCTGTGGGGCCAGCTGTTGCTGCTGCTGCTGCTGTTGCTGATAACTATCCGTATAATTGCTCAAGAATGCTTGTGTATTGTAAGCGTTTTGTTGCTGCTGCTGTTGCGTAGGAAAGTGCAGCCGCGGCTGCTGTTGTTGCTGTTGCAATTGTTGCTGCTGCTGCTGCTGTTGTTGCTGCTGTTGTTGCTGCTGCTGCTGTTGGGGCGTCTGATACGCTTGCAACACGGCGCCGCCACTCAGATGCTGCTGCTGATTCTTTTGCTGCTCGGCCAGCATCTGCTGATAGAGGTTCGTCTGGTGCAGCGTCGGCTGTGCCTTGTCGTAGTTGTGCGGCTCCCGGCGGAAAGGACGCTGCGTATTCTTAGCAACGCGTCCATTGATAACGCTTTTGCTGGAGAAACTGTCGCCGACGGAGCAACGATTGCTGCTGTCATTGCTGCCAATGGAACCAAAGTGCTTCACTGTATGCAGTCGCGCCGCCTGACTATCGCCCAGCAGTTGCTGCTGCTGTTGCTGCGATTCGTTGACCGTTTGTTGCGCTTGCCTCGCCGCCGTAAACTGTTGTCCAATGTCGCCGTAGGCCATGTTACCAATGTTGGACGTATTCAGCCCCAGCATGCTGGCATCCACTTGAGCATTGCCGCCTCCGCTGCCTCCGCTGCTGGTGGCCACCACATCCATCATGTTGTCGCTGGTGTAGAGCGTGTGCGGAGCGCCAACAATTGCAGGCAGGCAATAGTCGTCGCCCTTAAGCATATCCGCATCGGTGCCCTCCTCGGGCACAGGTGGCAAGCGCGACGAGGTCGTGGTGAGCAAATCTATTGCAAAACAAAGCCATCATTTTTATTAGTAAGTATATAAAAGTATACATATATATATATAGAAAATATACCTGAGAACGTAATATCGATATCATCTAAATTCGGTTGCAGCGGTCCCAGACTTGGCTGTATAAAATCCGCAATGCCTGCACCGCGTGCTGTGAATATTACAATAAACAAATTAGCCAAGCGTTATGGTTAATTAATTTCAAGCTTAGGCACTTACCGATCTCTCTGGAATCGGGAAAGGGAAATGGTCCATTTATTGCCGAGAACAGTGTATCTGTTGTCCAGTCGTCTGGCATTAAGTTTCTATCGTTCAGCGGAGACCATTCCAAAAAGTCCAATTCACTTTTCTGCAAAAGGGATATTGAAGTGAGAAAATGTTAAGGATGGGAAAATTTGAATCTTTGATAATAAACGCTATCTTAACAGTTGCATTACTGCAATTAAAATTACTAAAACGGGTATAATAAAGGTATTTGCTTAAATGCATCCGTCAAAAGATTATATACTCTCTGTAATCAATCTCTCTCATTTTCAATGTTTTTCATTTGATTTTTTTTGATACGGATTTTATTTAAAGTTCAAAGTCTTGTTTCTTAATTTCCATGTCTCCTAGTTATATGCATGTTATTAAGTAATTTAATTTATTGGACTCTCAATCTGATAAGCTATCAGTAAACGCAATTACATGCTTGAAGTTCATTCATTGTAATTTTTCTCAAAGCTCTACAATTCCATGGAGCTCAATATAATACCCTATCTTGTCGATGAGAGGAGAAATGGAAATTTTAATTTTTTATTTGGACCAATTTGAATGTTTAACTAAGGGGGTTTTAGACTACAATTCCATTTAGTTAATAACTGTTGTTAAAGTGCTCAGCTAACAGATGCATTTGCGGTAATTAAATGATGAATACAACTCTTGCATAGAGCGAAACCCGTTTCCAATCGCTTGAGATGTTACTTGCTGAAATCGAGCTGCATCTCGATTATTATCTACTTTCTCGTGCAGGGCATTTTTGGTCTCGTGTATTTTCAAGACATTCTTTCAATGGTTTTTGAATTGCATCCTGGCTGTGTCTTTTACGCAATTGAATGCCCATACTTGGATGCGTCTACATCAGCAGTCCCAGCTACTCTTGCTTACTCTTGCAGGGATTGAGCCGAGTGGCCGCCTGACTTTAACTTGATAACCTGGACAAGCTAAGTTCCCGTTGGCATTATCTTTTGGTCCTATTGTGCCTCGATTGTGTAATAATTGTAATATTTTATTCGAATTCACAGTTGGATCATTTGATCTTTCTGCTGGGCTTCTATGTGCGGCTGATGAAGCGTCTCTTTCAGGCGCAGGTAACTCAGCTGGATCAATATCTGTGTCCCAGTAAACTATGTCCGGTTGAAGTGGCCCACAATCTGCATCTGAACGATAAACTTCGGCGCATTGGCCAGCAGGAGATGGTGAATGTGTTTGGCGACGCTTTAGTGATGCCCATCTTATACGCAACCCTCGAGGCTATTGAGATTTGTTATTTAGCTCAACTCAAGCACGGATTCTCTACTGCTACACGGAAATGCTACTGCTACTGAGATGGATGATACCAGTTGGCATCTATATATGTATGCGAATGTTATTCAGCGATTTAAGTTCAATAAACAGTTTTTAGTTTAAAGTTTAGCAAAACTGATTGCAACTGGCACAAACGTGTGTAGCAAGAAAATAATACAAAAACCCAAACGCGCTCGAATTGGTGCAAATCTTTTGCGTTTCCGCTTTTAACTGAAATATCCCTTTTCCGTTGCAGTCCGCTAAATTTCGTAGAATTTTGTTTGCGATGTGAATTTCAATTCCGCCGTTACCTATGCATATACATTTCACTAGAACAATGCTTTCAATTGCTATGGAAAATGTATAAACACAAATTGACATTTTCTCGCCTCGAAGGAAAAGGAAGGCAGATACTGATTGAGTTGAGGCGCACAAAATATTCTTGTTACTTACAAAATTGAACAATTTTAAATGTAAAAAAAGGTGTGTTCGCAATATATTTAAAATATATTTTTAAGCTAGTTTGCAGTACTGAGTACGGCAAAACAATAATTAAATAATACAGATCATCAAGAGTTGTTGCAATTGTGTGCATGTCTATTGCTTTTTCATATGAAAATAATTATAGTTAGTTCGCCTGTTATAGACAGGACATGATAACAATAATAATTATGCTAGAAGCACACTTCAACTATGTAATTCATTAAAGCAGCAATTAAGTTAAGTTTTGTTTGGCGATTTCATTATGTTTTGTTCTTCCAATTCATAAAAAGCTTGATATGCGAATTAATAGTGGACACGTTTGAATACGACAATTTCTATACATTATTAAAGAGCATAATATTTCTGATAAAATCTCAATTCAGCTGATTGAGGCAGCAGTTAAGTAAAAAGAAATTGCCGCAAGAAGCGCGAATTCAGTTACCAGATGGACTTAATGTAAATCACGCGCAAATTTTCGGCTCATAATGAAATCTGCATCAGGACGTGGAAAACTTTTGAAATTTCTACACTATCAACGTTTTCTGGGACTAACCGATATCGATTACTCAAAAAGTGCAGAATGCTATGTGATCAATGGAAATTGGTGTTCCTATTCCATTCAATTGCTTGTGCAGATCACTCAGATAGCTTGCTTTTACAGTGCGCTCGTAGAACGCATCGTGGATATGAGTTCGGAAACGGGAAACGAATTTCATCACATGTATATTTTAACCGCCCCAATCACGCAGATATTAGTATATATCTGGCTACGTTTCCAACAAGAATCGCAGCGAACTCTTCTGCAGATAATAATTCGATTAGCCTGTCGTCTAAATGTTAATACAATGCAATTGAGTTGCCCTCGTTGGCATTACCGCTTCTGGATAGGCATCAGCCTGTTTTATGCTTGCGATATTGTAGTAGCTCGCTTTTACTGGAACATTACTCACGATTTGGGCTATCATCTCATCATGCTGGGCTACATTGTTCTGCTCGTGCGCACCAACTACATCATCACGTGCTACACATCCCTAGTTTATGTGGTGATGATCTTGCTGCAGGCACAAGCAGATCAACTTCGCATAGTTCCACTTATATCACCAGAGGAACTGGCCAACAATTTGAGCATTCATGATGAGCTAATTTTGATCTGTCAGGAGGAGATTGTACTGGTTTTTGGCATCGCTTTGATATTTCTTTTTCTATATACTGTACTGGATGCAGTATGTGTATGTTATATAGCCACATTGGAGCAGCGTTTTTCCCTAGTGGAAGTCCTGTTCGTACTTAGTTGGATACTACCTATTTTCTGGTCACTAAGTATGCCTTTGATGGTCAATTCAATTGCCAAACAGGTGAGTAGCAAATTACTTTAGTTGATATTTTAATTTTAATATTACATATACATTTCTAAAGGAGTCTAAAAGTGAATACATTGCACATACATTGTACTACTTCGGCATTGTTTTACACTACTCCCATATGAACTGCATATTTGTTATCCAATGTGTGTTATCCTAGTTCATGTCGTAAGTCTTATGCTTCATACACAAGCAGATCAGTTGTTCAATAGGGATGCGGGATCTCTCATATGTCTGGAGGAAGCTAGTATTGCTATGTCAGGAGAAAATTAGTCATAGTTTTGGCGGAACTTTTGTATTTATTATCCAATATTTTATACTGGAAGGTACAAGTATATTGCTATATAGCTACATTGGAGGAGCACTTCTCATTAATGGAAGTTATGTATTTGTTCAGTTGGGCGATACCAACTTATTTGTATTTATGTATGCCCCTGCTAAGCTGGCCCAGGTGAGCTGAAGAATATTGATTATGAAAGCTTTTCATGTCCTTTAAAAAAAAATTGTTTAGGTTAGATTTCCCGGCTGTCGAATGCTCGATACAAATAGGACCGACTTGGTTAGGTTTTACAATAATTCCGGAATACACATCTGCTAGCTAATATAAATAGAAAGTAGAAAGTATCTATCAGGGAGCAGGGATATAGTAGTACCTTGTCCGGTCACCTTGTCCTTGCCTATCTCGAGGCATTGTTGTAACAAGTTGTGACTCTCAAAGGATCTAGACATATTGAGTCCATTCCCCCTCTAGAGGAAGTTATGAGGAGAGGTTTGACTCCGTGCTTTGTCCTCTCTCTATGTATCACCTGGGCTAGTGTGTAGAGTCCTTTTGTAATTGACTTCTGATGTGTATAGAAAATTGACTATATTTGGGCACATTTTCCATTTGACACCAATGGCTTTCCTGCAAGTGTATAGTGCAGCTGTTCCCTCTTGTTTCCCCTGTTTTTACTATTGTTTGGGCATTAAGTTCAGTTTAAACTCGTGTCGAGTTTCCTGTTGACTATCAATGCCAAACAAAAATGTGGGCTATTTTTGAAGTGAGCGCTTGTGTGAATAAGTCTTAAATAATAAGGGTTGGAAACTTGTATTTCCTTGAGTGGGGCCCAAATTCTAATCCGCTCTGATTTGTCTCTACTTGTTAAAAATGTTATGGTTATGTTTAAAGATTATCTAAATATACCTGGTATTCCCCTGTCGAACCCTGTATTTATTAGAGTATATTAAATAAGCGCACCCAATCAATTAATGAATTAAAATTTATAAAGATCTTCCGACTGATTTCAAATAATTTTCTTAAGCTACCTACCAATTCAGTTAGTCACACGACGTTAAAGAAAGCGCATGTGTTTTTTTCTGGCAGAATGTTGCTAAATGCACGGCTAGGAAAACTTTTGACATTTATACACTATCAACGTTATTTCGGACTGACCGACATCGATTACTCAACAAATTTAAAATGCTATATAATCAATGGAACTTGGTTCACCTGCACTATTCAGTTATTGGTGCTGATTATTTTATTCTTCGCTATTGTCAGTACTTTATCCACAAATCCCATCGCGTTTGCGGATTTGCATTCAAGCACTGCTAACAAATTTAATCAATTCATCGTTTTGTTTATGCCAATCACTCAAATATTCATTAATATCTGGCTACGCGCTCAACAAGAATCGCAACAGATTCTGTTAGAGATGTTAACTCGCTTAGCCTGGAGTCTAAAAGTGAATACATTGCAATTGCGCCGCCCTCGAAGGCTTTACCTCAGCTGGACAGGCATCAGCGTGTACTTTTTGGGCATTGTTTTACATTACTCCCATATGAATTGGAGCGTCAATAACACTGTGTATTTGTTATCCAATATGGGCATCTATGTGCATATTTTTCGCACAACCTATATCATCATCAGCTATGCATCCCTAGTTCATGTCATAAGTGTTTTGCTCCATACACAAGCAGATCAGTTGTTTACTATGGATGCGGGATCTCTCATATGTCTGGAGGAACTGGTCGACAATTTGCGAATTCACGACGAGCTATTACTGCTATGTCAGGAGAAGATTAGTCATATTTTTGGCGGAACTTTTGTATTTATTATCCTATATTTTATACTGGAAGGTACATGTTCTTGCTATATGGCTACATTGGAGGAGCATTTATCATTAATTGAAGTTATGTATTCGTTCAGTTGGGCGATACCAACTTGTTTGTATTTTTGTATGCCCTTGGTAATCAACAATCTGGCAACCCAGGTGAGTTCTTATTAATATTGATTGTGCAATTTTTATCGCACCCTTTCAAAATAATGGTTAGATTTCTGCGCTGTCGACTGCTCGATACAAATAGGAACGATTTGATTTGGTGTGTTACAGCTCATTTCCCCTGTCCCCAAATGGGGTAAATTTATAATATATCGCCATATTTCTGAAGCTTGAAGTCGAAATCTGATTCCTTAGGTAATTAATCTGTTTCTGGTAAGTGGGGGATTTTTATTCCTGCTACTCCTGACCCAACTTATGCAGAAGTGGTTGTAGATCGCTAGAAGTAAGCAGAATAGGATAGAATATTACCATATTTAGCCAGCTCGTCGGTTTGCCAAACTAACCTACTCCGAGGCATTGCTATAAAATCTTGTAGTTTTTGCGAGATCAATCATAGAGTCCTAATGGGTTTGACTACTGATGAATATAGAGAATTGACTATATTTGGAGACGTATCCCATTGGTTTTCCTACATGTTACCAAGGGGTTTCCAGCATGCTTCCTTCCTGTTGCCTTTGTCTTTATCCTTGTTTGAGTATTATTTGCAAACTTGTATTTTCTTGAGTAGAGCCCAATTTCTAGTTTTACAGGGTAAACACTTTATACGCTTTCATTACCGCCGTATAACAATGGCTAGTTGGCCTTTACTCGCCAGAAATGTTAAGGTTATCTTTCAAATTAATCTAAATACACCTGGTGTGCCCCAGTCGAACAACTTATTTATTATACAGCACGATGTGAACTATACTTGTTCTTGTCACTAGCACCCAATTAACTAATTAATTAGAATTTATAAAGATCTTCCGGCTGATTTCACATAATTGCATTGAGGCTACGCACCAATTCAGTTAGTCACACGACGTTTAAGGAAGCGCAGTTGATTTTTCCAACAGAATGTTGGAAAGTCTACGAAAAGGAAAACTTTTGACATTTATACACTATCAACGTTATTTGGGACTGACCGACATCGATTACTCAACAAATTTAAAATGCTATATAATCAATGGAAATTGGGTTTCCTATACTATTCAGATATTGATGCTAACTATTTTATTCGTCTCTCTTATTGGTGCCCTTGTTGAAAAGGGTATTCCTTTCATCGATATGCTTTCAAGCTTCGGAAATGAATTGCATGACATTCTTATCTTGTCCTCGCCAATCACTCAGATATTTATTAATATCTGGCTACGCGTTCAACAAGAATCGCAACGGATTCTGTTAGAGATGTTGACTTATTTAGCCTGGCGTCTAAAAGTGAACACATTGGAATTGACCAGACCTCGATGGCTCTACCTCCTCTGGACAGGCATCAGCGTGTACTACTTCGGCATTATTGTACTTTACTTTAACACTGAACGGAATGTAAATAACGCTGTGTTTATATTTGCCAATCTGGGCTTTTATGTGAATATTTTGCGCACCAACTATATCATCACGTGCTATATCTCCCTACTTCATGTCGTAATGGTGGTGCTCCAAGCACAAGCAGATCAATTGATCACTAAAGAAGTGGGAACTCTTATTTCTCAAAAGGATTTGGCCATAAATTTGTGCTTTCATGAAGAGCTAATATTGCTATGTCAGGAGGAGATTAATAATATATTTGGAGGCGCTTTCATATTCATTTTCCTATTTAATCTATTGGATGCTACATGTATTTGCTATATAGCCGCTTTGGAGGAACGCTTCTCATTAATGGAAGTGATGTGCGTGTTCAGTTGGGCGATACCAACTTGCTTGTATATAATTATACCCTTGGTAATCAACAATCTGGCAATGCAGGTAAGTGCTCAAGGAAACCCCGACGCTTAAGTGCAAATGTAACATCATAATATAATGATGCCAAATCTACGGAAGTGAAAAGTTTTCATATTTATGCACAATAAATGATATTCAGGACAGTCCGACATCGATTTCTAGAGATGATGCTGTTAATTCTTTCGGTTCTTAACATATTTTTCGCTACGATAGTTGTGACATGTGTGGAGCTCTTGTCAGACACATGAAATGGTTGTTTTGGCCATGCTAACCACACATATACTGGTCAAAATATGGCTACAGTTTCAGCACCAATCTCCTGTAGATATTTGACCATTTAGCCAGGCGTCTTAGAGTTAATAAATTGAAGGTGCCTATGGATAGGCAGTCAATCTGGCAATTGTTAATTATTTTTGGAATATTAACAACAAGACGGAACATGTGTTATATGTTAGTCTTCATACTTAGTTAATGTGAGAGCGACCTTGATGCAGGCACAAGCAGATCAATTTCACTGTATTAATTTTAGACCCCTTATATCGCTGGAGGAATTTAATTGCGTATGCTATGCTAGCAAGAAACTGCTCAAGTTGTTGACTCTTTTCTATGTATATTCATGGATGCTATATGTGTGTGCTATGTATGCACGGGGAGCGGTTCTCATTTTGGGCAATCCCCTGTCCCGGTGGCTTATACCAGTTTCTTTTTATTTTGGTATGCCACTGGTTATCAATACCCGAATAAAGCATTTGAGTTTAACTAGCGAGACACTGGTTCCGAATCTGTTTTAAATTCATACAACCTGTTGGCTTTTAAATGGTAAATGAGATACACATGATATAGATGTATTCCACATATGCTGAAAATACCTTAACTATTGAATATTAACCGCAGAAGCCTTTTACAAAGTTCTGCAGTAAGAAAATCTATAGAAATTACAGTCGATGAATTCGAATCTATGCAAGTGGAGAAATTTGTACACAATTTTAGCCAAATACCAGCATGGATACCATTTTACCTACAATTCAGTTTTACTGCCTTTTGATTTTACTCTTCAAATCAAACGCCGGCTCGAATCATAATTCAATTTCGCTGACAATTATATATCAATTTAAAATAAGCCTCTACATGAGGAAGCAATCTAGTGACGAGAGCATAAGTATTAAAATGTTTTATACTTCGATCGGTCTATAACACCATCCCATTATTCACCTGTATAGTGGCAGGCACTTACAAAATTAATTTATTAATTAACATATATAAAGTTTATCTAAAATCTAGATTTTAGATATACGTTGTATGCATTTATTGTCGGATACTCAGTTCCTTCAGCTTAATGTCGGGTTCAGTTAACCATCTGTCTTGTCGCAGAAAACACAGAGACAGTGCTCTTATAAAATGCAGCCCCAAAGACTGCTCGCTTTTTTGCACTATCAGCGTTTTTTGGGCCTGACTGATATCGACTACTCAGCATGCTTGCATCGCTATGTGGTGCATGCCACTTGGTGTTCCTACAGCGCACAGCTGTTAGTATTGTGCCTCATGCTTGGTGCCTTGTTGGAAGGGCTTAACAGTTGCGTGGATTTTTTGGGCATGGAGTCGAGTGTGGGTAAATCATTTTACCAAATTGTTGTCATTGCTTCACCGGCAACCGAGATGTGGCTATATCTCTGGCTACGCCTCCATCAACACTTGCAACAGCATTTGATTAATCGACTCACAGATTTGGCCTTGCGCCTCAGAGTGGATACATTGGCACTGAGCCGGCCCCGTTGGCATTATCGCATCTGGCTGGGCGTAAGCCTATTCTATTTCTCGATTTTTGTCCACTATACGATCAATAATTGGAATAACAGCGAGCAGATAAATCAAGTATTCAGCCTTTTTTGCCTCTTCATAAATTTCGTGCGGATCGATTATGTCATCAGTTGCTACACATCCCTCGTACATGTCGTGATGATCTTGCTACAAGCCCAGGCAGATCAGCTACGGGTTGGGAATCTTATAAGTATGGAGGAACTTGCTAGCAACTTATGCATTCATGATGAACTATTATTGTCGTGCCAGGAGGAGATGTGGCAAGTTTTTGGCGGCGCTTTGATATTTCCCTTTCTATTTTTTGTACTGGATTCCACATGCATATGCTATATATCTACGCTCGAAGATCGGTTCTCATATGTCGAAGTTATATTGGTGATTTGTTGGCTCATGCCCCTCTGGATCTATATGATTATGCCATTGATAATTAACAATGTGCACGAGCAGGTGAGTCAAAGCCTTGAGTTGAAGCAAAATACAAATCAGACACCAAAATAATTTAAATATTCAGTGGACAATTAATGTAAAATACTAATAATGAAAGTTATAAAAAAACCTCTTAAGAATTTTCTTAAAATTAGTTAAAATGTCTGAATTTGCCAATGAACTCAAAGCAGAAAATAAAATCGATTTAACTGTTTTAAAAAGCTTATAATAAATAAATAAGCAGTTGAAGGATTTGATCAGACACAACCTGATTTCCAATAAGTTTAATGAAATTTTAAAAGCTAAAATTAGATATGGTTATCATTGAATGCAGTATACAGTAACGTAAGAAAATCTTGCACTTAACCCTTTAAGATATTCAAATTTCACTTAATTAAATCAAAATACTTAAAGCATTAATTAAATTGAAAAGATATTACAATCCGCAAAATCGAAGTGAATACGAAAACAAGTTCGAATATAAATATTATATTTTAGTACAACAATAGTTTGTTATTTTTTGCCCGGTGCTGAAGCGTAGCAGGGTTAAGTAATTGGTTCGCAACAACAGCCATAAATAACCCTTGGTCTGATTGAGTTGCAATCAGTTTGAGTCAAGTGATTATTGAGCCTAAACATGATTAAGGATCAGCAAAGTGAACTCTATCCGTATTACCGCATCTGCCGATATCTGGGCATCTTCTGCATACACTTCAACTCGAGAAAGGAGCGTTTTCAATTGCGTCGCAGCCTCATTTGCTATGTGGTGCACACTCTCATGCAGGTCTATTTGCTCAGCTCTATGGTTTTGCTGTTGTACTTTTGGACGCTGTGTTTCAAACGCGAGATGACTGCAACTGGCAATCATTATGAGCGTTTTGTGCTATTCACTGCTCTGGTCATGCAATTCATACAGAATGCCTGGCTTCTCTGGCTGCAGTATTTACAGATGCACATCGTGCGCCAACTGGAGTTCTATCGCAAAAAATATTTAATGGACATTCGTCTGGTGCTGCCCAAGCGTTTGCTCTGTTTCATTGTGATTATAAATGTGCTCTACCTTTGCAACTATTTGAAGACCTGTCTGATGGACTGGTTGGTAAATGCCTCGGCCTGGTTTACATTCGGCACCCTGGGCTTCCCCTTGCGTGCCGTGATCAGTAGCTTTATACAGGGCTACTATGTCTGTCTCATACATGTGGTGCGGCATCTGCTGCGCCACAATCAAGAGCAACTCAACATCCTTGTCCATCAGTTGCAGCAACCGAAGCGCAGCTGCAGCGATATTCTGCGCCTGCGCAGCTGCCTCGATCTGCACGATCGTCTGCTCATCCTGTGCACCGATGAGATGAGCTTGGTCTATGGCTTTAGCATCTGGCTGTGCCTGCTCTTCTCCTCGCTTGATGCAAGTAGCATATTATATATACTCCTTGTTACTTTTACGCAAAAACCATCGTGGGATAACTGCATTATTAGCCTCCTATGGCTCTCACCAACACTAATGACAGCGGCCACAGCCCTGATGAGCGACACTGTTCATGTCCAGGTATGTTCGGAGAAACTAATCGTTGTGCTCGTATTAAAAGTGCAGCAGAACAGCAGAGACACATTTCAAGAATGACAAATCAAATGCATTTTAAAAAATTCATTGGTCTTCTCTAAAGTGTTGTACTGAATATTAGCATGCTCATATGGCAAATTGTTTTATTATTTTCCTTATTTCATTAGACTTGATTGAAAATCAAAATACGAATTGCTCAAAAGACATAGCAAAGTAAAAAGATCTTCATATTTCAAAATAGTTAGAGCTCAAGTGACATGATAGGAATAGTAGAATCGAATACTAAAACTAAATATGGCGAGTTTTTGACACATCTTGAAGATGCATTTCTTCCCATTGCCAGCAACTTGTGAACATTTACTGGCAAAGGGTTTCACATTTTGGAAAAGAATGGACCCAAAAAAGTAACCAAAGCTTGCGTTACTCGTTGGTCAGGATTGAGGAAACTAATCGCAATAATAACATTCAGTGTAAATCTAAAATGAAAACAAAAAACCACCTATATCGACAATTATCGATTGTTATGAACAATTTTCGTCCTTACTTTGCGAGTTTATGAATTTAATATTGACCTAACACTAACATAACAACAAAGCAGTCACATATTTTATATTTGTCAGGTTAGATAATATGCTCATCCCTTGTGTGTATTCGAGTGAAACATCTCAGCGTAATGAAATGTATCAATCAATCATCAATTGATTAGATTATTATGTCATCTCAAATACAATTGTTTTATTATGCCAACAAAAACGATTGATGGATGTGTATAAGCCTGACGGTAAATTTACGCCGTCAGTTGCTTCTTTTCTATCATGTTTACCGGAGTTGAGCTGCGCGTCTATTTGCTTAGCCTGAAGTGTATCGGGGTACTTTGCGCTACACACGATGACCGCAACGCGTGTCTGATTTACGTGAGCCAGAGTGACCAGGCTTTGGCTATAGTCGGTCTTGTTGTGGCTCAAATTTGCGCATGGGTCCCATTCGCGATTCTAATTTTAATGCCGGAAAGTTTTAAGTTGCCCGAGTATAATCAAGTTGGAAATACGTACTTGTCGCTGCAACACGGCACTGCGTGCGTAGTTATATCGCTCGTGTATTTCTTTTTTTTTGCGAAACGTCGCCGATTATTGGCGCTGCTCTCACTGATACTCTCCCACAATCGAAAGGATCTGCACAATTGTTACGCGAGTCGTTTCCTACGACGCTACTACATCTATGTGGGTGTGTCGGTGATCTGTGGCTTTACTTCCACCAAGGCTTATACGCACGCGGAGATTTCACTGGTGGCCTCTGTGCTGTTGAGCTTTGTTGCCACGTACAGCTTTGTGCTGATAGGGCTTATCGTAGTTCTGTATAGCTGCCTGGCGCAAGTCTTGGCTGCCCTTTTGCTCCTCTACAATCGGGACTTGGTGGCTACAACAACAACAACAAAATCGACAAAAACTGCGACAACGGTTTGGCGCCGGGGCTTATGGCGACGCAATCAGATGCTTCTCGTTTGCCACGAACAGCTAAACTCGGATTTTGGCCTGGTCATGGCACTAATTACGGCATTTGTGCTTCTTTCGGCACCAAGTGCTCCCTTTTTTATGATCAGCATTATCTTTGAGATGACGAACAGCGTTCATATAATGCACTCGATATTCACATGCCTGTTGTGGAATACACCCTGGTTATACGCCATGTTAATGATACTCCAACCAGATGGGGTATTGAAAGAGGTGCGTACAGAAAAGAAGCTTGTGTACTTGATAAGAAGGTGTTTCCCTGCGAAATCAGCTTAAATATACGAAGAACTGGCTTGAAGAAGAAACCAAACGCTTTGCTTGCAATTTTTCTTCTGGCTAATTTGAGAAAAATGTTCAATCAATAATAGAGGAACATTTGATATATATCGTATATCATATCATATTTCATATTGTTGAAGCAATTAATATAATTTTTAGAATGCATTCAAGAGATTCCATAAATTTTTTGTAATTTCAAACATATTCGAACTTTTTAAATTAGCAATTTTAATTATTTGCTAAAAATTATTTGTCATGCATGAAAACCGCATTGAAAAGAAGATTGTTATTAAACATTTCTTAAAAATATAAGCTTTTCTATTTTTCTTAATTTTTTATTTCCTTTAATTTATTTCGAATACCGTCAGAATTGGCCTTCAGGGAGAAATTCACAGCGTCCGTTTAGTCAACTGTGGATTTTGTATTGTCTAATTTTAAGAAATATATTTCTTACAAGGGTCTAAAAAGTAAAAATGTTAAGCCCTTACTTTCAGCTAGCATTATTCCTAAAGTTCAGAAACCAGTAATGCACTCTGCTGTCTCGACTGCTATTTTAGAGCTTAGCTGTTATTTGTCTTAGAGGAAAGTCATAAAAATCACGAACGAATCGCCGTAAAATGTTGAGTTTTTTAAACTAAATTATATACACCCAAGGACTATTTAAAATACTTTTACATTATTTATTTAACAATAACATAAGTAAATAAAAAAAAATGCTGTCCATACATATAAAAATACCATGAATTTAGAAATCATTCCTTCTACATTCTGGATAAATCTACAATTGGGTTAGAAAGACTACAGTTTTAGAAATATAATTTCTGAGCTACCCTTGGACCCACAAGCATGAACATTTTGTGTATTTCAGGGCGATTCTGAAGCGTTTTGAATATCTTTCTGTTAATAATCGTAAAAATACGAACAAAGTGAAGAAACTTCAGAATTGTAAAAAAAAATTCTCAAATCCAACTCTAAAATTTCGAAGACGCTTTTTGAAAATATGTATGTCATATTCTCAAACTCAACCTTTATCAGCTATATATTATTATCTATAAAATCAAATTGATGCACCATGATGACGTGTTTTAACATGGAATTCCTAATCGAATCTTCAATCAGCTATATATTATTACGCATAAAATCAAATTAATGCGACTTGTTGACGCAACTAATTAGGTCAACTAATCAATAACTGAAGCAAACATATATGCATATCGAAATTAAATAGCAATACATATCAAGTTAATTGGTCTAGTTTCGTTGTGCTTGGCATGGTTAGTCGATGCCAGAATGTCTGACAGTCGCGACCTGCGCTTATACCTGCGAGTACTGTGCGTGGTGGGTGTGATTTGTGCTCGTTTCGACGAGGAAGAGTGTTTGCTACAGTCAACACCAGGCAGTGAGCAATATGCGCTGTTCTATAACTTGGCCATAATAGCGGCAACATTCAGTTGCTTTACGTATGCGTATTTGAATCCAACAGATTTTTATTCTGGTGTCTACAATCAGACCGGTAATTTCTACGAGACAATCAACTTGCGTTTGTGCTGTGTCGTCCTCTGCCTGCTACACATATGTTTCTATATACGACGTTGTCGCCACTTGAAGTTGGTGCAGAAAATGCTGCAGTTGCATCGCGCGCGCTCCAGTCCCGACTTAGTTCGTCAAATTCTGCGCAACTTTACCATCTACAAGGTGCTTCTGCTGCTATGCCTGTCCAACTATCTGCTTGGTTATCTCCAGTCATACTCCATGTCCATGGCTCTCGTAATCTTTGTGTTTGTCTATGCGTATGGATTTCTGGTGACGGCCCTGATGCTAGTGTTCTTTGTGTGCTTGCAACACATTGTCGCCGAGAGCTTGGCGCATTGCAACACACAGCTGGCGGAAACTAAGTCGATGTCAAAATTTAGACGTCTGATTTTCGAAAGGTATCAACTACTGGGTATCACTGCCGTCGAGCTTAATATATGCTTTGGTCTGTTGATGCTACCCATTGTGCCACAGGTGATATACATGGCACCAGCTGGACCCTTGTTTCTCATCAGCACCGTTATGGAGGGAAAATTTCTTAACTTTGCTCAAGTTGCCATGATGTGGATTACCTGCATCATTTGGAATATACCTTGGGTGATCATGATGGCGCTCATGTTGCGCTCCAATGTCATTTCAGTCGAAGTGAGTAATTGCATTCAAGAGATTTGTATCGGGCCCTAAATATGTCCTTAAAATATGGGGATAATTTTAATCAGTGTGGAGGTGATATTTGCAGACGAATACCCTCGATTTAAATATTTTCTTTTAAAAGAAGTTTTTTATCATCTATTCAAGTGTAAATTATTAAAAACTAATTGGTCGCCATTAACCAATCAGTCCTTTTCTTTATTTTGTACATATTGCCTACCTATTCTCAACGTTTTAACCAAGGCAGGCAGATTATGTTGCTTTAAATACATAAAAACAAATAATTATTGTATTTATAGAAAAGTAATTTATCCAATGCAAGTTTTTCTTTTTTTTCACAGGCAAACAAAACAGCCAAAATACTTGCAAAAATTCCAAGAACTGGCTCGGGCTTAGACAGAATGGTAAGTGTAAATTGATCTCGAGTTGTATTATTAATTTGTTACGACATTTCAAATAGGTCGAAAAGTTTCTGCTAAAGAACCTGCGTCAACAGCCCATTCTGACAGCCTATGGATTTTTTGCACTAGATAAAAGCACGCTATTTAAGGTAGGTATTAAAACAAGACAATATATATATACCTAAACCTAAACTATAATCGACAGCTCTTTACAGCCATATTTACGTATATGGTGATATTGGTGCAGTTCAAGGAAATGGAAAACTCTACAAAATCACTGCAGAAGGCATAGTGAACAACAGTTTAATTAACTTATTGTTGCAAATGTTGAATGTGAAGAAGTTTTGACTTACCGAATCATAAGTCAAGCATCCAATTGCTTTTGATTTATAATTTTTGCGCCATTTTCTATATTCGGCTTTGATGACAGCTGCATGACGTTTCCAATACTTTCCCTCAAGCACAACGGTCTGTGTGGGCGAGAGAAAAACAAATATATGAAAATATAACTCAAAATACATCCAACAGATTGTTTTCATATGTCAAATAACTTTATCAGCGATTACAATTAGTCACTATACCTTGCACATTTTGCTAGCGACGCTATACACTCGTCGAACGCTGTACACTCGACTGATTTCAAAATGCCAGAGCAAAAGCAAAGTCAAAAGCGAGGCAATATGATAATTAAAATTTATGAAATTTTAAAACGCACCAAACAAATATGGGCCTTTTCCATTAAATTTTGCCTACTACAATAAAAACCAAATTGTAAGCTTGATAAGATAAATCATTTCATGCTCCGTGCTTGAGAACCAAACCACCGATAAGAATATGGACTACAGTCTGGATCTCGATCTGGCTTTGGGTTATCTGAATGATGGGTGTGGCTTTTGAGTGCTGCCTCCGTAAGTCAAGAGCAGGTTGGTTGTTAACCTGCTTGTTGCGATAAGCAAATAAGTAAAGTAATTGCCAGAGGTGTGGGCGATGTGTACAGTTGTCTTGTGCATTATGTATACACAATGTAAACTTAATTAGGCTGGAAATGTGCTAATCTGTTAACCAAGCAAAGATTTCGTATAGCATCTTTTTAATGTCGAGTAATGCCTGAAACAATAATATATCCAGTTAGAACTTCTCATTTCTTCGATTATCGCTTCCTCTTGCGTTTATCTTTAACAAATTTAAACAAGTTGTTGATGATGTCTGACAAATTAATACACATTATGTTATCGGCAAACTGGTGATATTGGCAGGTCGTATAAAACTGGTTTCGATTATGACGTTTGCGAAGCAACTCACTCAAATGATGGCAATTATTCAGATAGTCATATCACCTGATACCCTCAATTGTATTAGGCTATCTGGTTGATAGTTAGTTATAATCTGTATCTACATGTCTGTTTAATTAGATACTCAATTTAATTGTTACATGTTAGTTTAAAAGTATACTTGGGATCCTTCAACTCTCATTTATACTCCTTCGAAAATCGAAGCATTACTGATTTACTTCTTGCATCTATTAAATATAAAGATTATCTTAAATTAATTATTTATTATAGTAAAGTATGTTATAGTAAAGCTCAGCATCTCGACTCTACACTTGAATTTAAAATACAAAAAAAAACGTTTCATTATTTCTACCACAAATATAAAAAAAATGATAAGAAGTATACAAATTTGATTTCACACACAATATTATTCTCGTTCTATAAATAAATTGTAGCATAGGTGAATGATAGCCAAAAATAATACTGCCAGATCTTATCACGTGCTGCCAATTTTTATGTATGTCTGTGTAGATTTCTGATGACGCGTTGATCACGCGTACATCGAATGATGATGGCCAAGCGGAAAAAATAACATTCACAGCAAGAACAGACGACCAATGTTATTGGTCTGTATTTCGTTCCATGTGGGGGTTATTTGAGTACATGGCGATAGCATTATTCCAGGAGAGCCCAGCTAAACGTGTACGTCAGTTGGGAGGTTCAGATGCGAATTGAAAGAAATGAGAGGTTTCCATAGGAACTAATAATACTTTGATAACATATATGTATATGTTTCGTATGAATCAGCTTAGGCAATGTGATTATTATTCTCCGAGAGTTATGCAATTTTATTTAATCTTTTTATAATCTCTTAGGTTTCATAAGTTAGGTTATGAGTTACTATTTGATAAACAAATTATAATACAAGCCTTACTGGGATCTTCTTTAAATTTGTATCAGATTTTTTTTTAAATTTTCAACATTTTGCATATATGAATCTTTTTATAGTATCCATTAGTTAAGTTTTGAATTAATATTTGATTGGAAAATGCTAACAGGGATTTAGTTGAAATTTTTTAAATAGTTTTTTGAATACGATGTACTTTTATATCTATTCTACATATTTTTATTTTTTATTATTTTCCAATCTTATGTAAAATGATCAAAAGATGCTTAGATAGACTTCTTCCATGGGGATTACTTGGAAATTATGATCCTCAAAGGGATACTTTTGAAATTTCAAACTGTAAAATCACACCTTTTAATTAACAAAACTGTCGATATATTTTAAAGATCACACGAAAATTTTCACTTAAAATATCACTTGCTTCTTCTGTATGCCATGCAATAATATCGTACTTTGATATTATTATTCATACTATTATTTTGCTATTATCTAACACTGGTTGTTACTTACTTGTGGATTACTATGTATGTCAACGTCCAGCGGCGATGCGAATTGACACACCGGCGTTCTGCGCTTTTGTATAACTGCAAAATGGAGAAATAAAAAAACACACATAAGTTAGCTGAAATACTGTGTATCATATAGGAAGAACGAGAGAGAGAAAGAGAGAGAGAGACGGCATAGCCAAGATTAGATTTCGGCCGGAGATTAGCGGAATTGATAGGTCCCGTCAGGTACGGAGAGATGCCAAGTGCTTAATTTGTAGTAGCTGCCTCCAAAATAACCCACACGTGTCAAAAAGTCGCGCTCCCACTATTATCAGGAGAGTGACGTCTTTTTTAGTATATTATTCAGCAGTGACAGCCAAAAGGTACTCGCACTAATCTACTAAGTATAGATACTTTGGAGTACGTCTAAACAAATGAGGATTAGGGCATGATGAAATGGATAAACACTTTATACACACATATTTGATTTGGTTTTTTTTTATCTAGATGAACCTTTGACATTTTGTTTACTAATTTCGAGCTTTAGGTATTGTATTTGTAGCAAAAACAGTGCATACTAACCGAATTAAAATTATTTTCTCAATAAATGCAAGTATTGTACGGATTGTGCTGTGTTATATAATGTTCGAATTAGGAGCTAGTGGAGACTAATCCTGTTTCCAGCTCTCAATAACATATCTCGTATTCATAATCCCGGATCAAATCAAGTTTTAGATTTAGATTTTATATACCTATACTACACTTAAAGTTATTTTATAAAACACCGGATCAAATTGAGTTTTGAATTTATATATTATACGCCTATACTATTTATGCAATTACTTTTTTTTTTAAATATTTGTGTAATAAATAGGCATACGTCTGTCACAGTTGTAAAAGAACTGTCTCTGCATAAAAAAATAACACAAAAATAAATCATTGTTAATTTTACAATTAATAAATATTAATGTATCTATGTACTACAATATATGAACTAATAGGAAATAAATGAAAAAATATCAACGCAATCTAGCCTACTACCACCATAAATGAGAATGAATACAACTTTATTTATTCTGATGAAATTCCAGTTTCTCCTACGACTGAGGTATCGTCCATTTGGGTCTAAGTATGCAGCTTACCTAATGAGTAAGCATTTAGCATATATGCGCTGCTAAAGATAGTTAAGCATTAAGTGCTAAATGCTTAATGCGAGACAAGAAGTGAGATGAACTAAGATGCACACACGACACTTTATAAATAGACCTAAAAATTTTCCATTTGCCTTTGTCGCAGTCACATTCCGCGTTGTCAGTTTCCAGTTGTCGTCATATAGAGAGATAGAGAGATAATCGTACGTGGACAAGTTTGTAATATGTGTGCACTAATGATGTCGAACATGGAAAATTTCGACCAATTTCGCAAATAGAATTAGAACAAGTTCAACGTAAATGGTGGTCTAAGTCAAGTTTTGGGAAATTTCCAAATTCTGTTTTCATCAAATAGCAAACAAAAGGAATGCGAAAGTTGCCTTATTTTTGTTCCAGTCAAAAGTCAAATTAGATAAAAGTAGTAATTAAAGCTGCCCGCTTTTAGGTTTTTCTCTGCCAACATAAATTTGTTTTAGTTGAGACACAAAAACATCTCATATTAAACTCATTTCACATAGCGAGACGCGCCAGACATGCTCCTCAGATAAGGAGCTCAGCGATACGTCGCTGATAAGGCACATAAGAAGAGTGCGTCGCGAAAGTCAGACAACAGTTGACAACGGGACAGTTGAGAGAACGAAATGCGTCTGCAATTGGCAACTACAGCTATAGATACAACTGCAAAGCATAACTGGGGAGAGACAGACAATAAGAATACAGAAACAGTAGCAATAATAATAATAATACATGAAACCAGTTGAAAAAGCTAGGCAAACAACAAATGCGACTCATCTCCGATAAAGCCTAATCAGCAGCGATTGTGCTTCGAGAGCTTTTTGTTAGCTTTTAGCTTTTTTTGCGGGCATCTGCCAATCTGTGTTGTTATTGGTTTTGCACGTGTTTCGTTTCGCGCTCAAGGAAATATTCATTAAACTTTTTTTTGTTTTCGTAATTAAATTATAATTTTTCATTTTTAGTACACTTTATTAGCACCTCTGACACGTGCAATGGGTGGAATATTTTAGATTTAGAATAAATGTGAATAAATGCAAGTGGATTGAGCATATACTACAGTGAGTCACAGCAAATTTGACACAACGCATATACATATGACGTAAATTCTTAAGCGAAGAGATATTAGAAAAGTCGTGAGTAAAGATTTAAAATTAAAAGAAACGACTGGGCTGATCTAAATGAAAAAAAAAATTAAATGTACAGTCACAGCTTTTTGAACGTAGCTTGTAATTGTTAAAACAACATTAAAGTATTTTTTGAATATGCCAAGTATTATGTATAGCTCCTCTTCTGATCCAGAACCGATTTCACCCTTCCAGGTGTGTTAGCACAATCGAAAACTGTTCCTTATTCCCAGTTATGTCATTATAAAAGAATAGTGGTCAGTTACCAAATAAACATAAGTCACACAAGCGATTTATGTTTAAATTGTAATTTTATTGTCATTAAAAATGCATATATCGAATATTTTAAGCAACTGGAATCATTTCTTTTAGAATTTATAGGATTTTAAATTTGCCCAGTGTAGTTCCTATGAATTCAAATTATTCGACCCTAGCTAAAAAATACAGCCAAATTCGAAGATTATTCCTTATGCCGAGATCTTAAGCATTTTGAGAATTTCATGATAATTAAATTTATCCACTGTGGTTTCAATGAAAACCGCTTACAGGTGCAATCCATGTTCTACAGTTCCTCTTAGGTTCTTTATTTTTCGTGCAGCTGTTTATCAAACAAAAATGTTGGAGCATGTTTAAGCATCTTTATTCGCGCAAAAATTGAAGCTATTTTAAATTTGTTATGTGCTGGGTAAAATATGCTGCGGGTGTCTGTAGATCTTCTCAAAATGAAAATCAGAATATTTTCTTAAATTATAAACATTAATGTTATCCTCTTGTAGATTTTAAATAATTGTTCCAGATTAAACTTAATTTAAAGCAAAGTCAAGATCGTAATATAGCTTAAATGACCGTGAAAAAAGTGTCCATACTAAAAAAAAGAAAATGGATCGTCCACATTGATTTTAGATTTTCGCTTGTAACGCTTGTAACGCAGTCGAATCAATATTCTATACATAAAAATCGCGTATCCTATCTGTAATAATAACAAATGTCACCATACGTTACGTTAAGCGATGCCATGGACTTTGACATTCTAAAAGGACAAAGACAAAGCAAATACTTTACGTAGTATGATACATCATATGTAGTTTATAGAAATAATATTTAGCCCCAGGGAGAGCTAAGAAAGCTTCACTACTATTCCACTAATATTATTTTGACCGGTTTTTCTTAGTATTTCTGTGTATTTAATGTTTACTTCAGTATTGACTGCTTGTATTTGAATATTTCTTGAACTATGTTATAAATATTCTTTTTATGTATTCCAATACAAACGTGTGCACTACTATTATTTTGAACGCAGCTGTGTAAATAAATACTTGACCTGCGATAATCCAAATGCTATTAGCTTTGATTAGTATACATTTATTAATAGAATTACTCACATTGCATATGCCAGCAACGCCAGATGACATTATTAAGTCGTATTTTGTCCTTCCAGCGCAAACGCACTCCCTTAAAGTGATTCCATTTGGGTGATGTGAGTTTTTGACTGCAACAGAAAATAAATATAATAAATATAGTTGAGTAAAGACTTGCTAATCATCAAAGCATCAAAATAATAGAATGCATTATTTTTGTTTATAAATAAAACAAAGTGGAGAATTGAGCAGATTACGAGCCAAATATAGCTTGCCCCTTAACCCGCCAGGGCGGCAATCTCAAAATATAATCTGAATAATTTTCGTATTCGCAGTTGACAGAATTGATAACTGTCAATTTATTCCAAATACTCGTAAATCTGAGAGCCAATATCCAATGAACAGAAAAACCCTTTTTTTGGGGGAGGCAAAACAATTACTCTTATTAATCAATAGATTTCGAAGTAGATCAATAGCGGTATCAATGCATACACATAATAAACAATGCTCATCTAATCAATACGTAAGTGAAACACAATATTTTTTTTGTTGTCGTTATTGTTGTTTTTTATGTTGTTATCGATGAATCAGACAAACAAATAAATCAAGAGGTGTGCATTTGTTGTTCTATTCCAAAACACACCCTTAACAAAACCAGAAACAACACCAATAACAAATGCAAATTGCAAAACAAACTCGAACTCGCGGCGCATTTGCATCAGAAGTCGACTGTGCTTTCGTGAAACCACTCGGTAAAACGAGCACCACTACACCACTGCACCACCGCACCACGTAACATTCATAACTAAAATTAATATAAAGGCAGATGAATCTACGTCATAATTAGCTGAGATATGCAATTGGTGAACCTTAGACATAAACCGACAAATTAGAAATAAGTCCATAAGTAAATAAAATATATCAATCACAATTTATGCGAATTTGTTTGAGTTAAAGAATTTGTGCAAAAAAAACTTAAAAATTAAAAAAAAATTATTTAAATTGAATTGGTATAATCGGCATTTCCCGATTGTGGCAGGCAAACGTGACAGTGGCAATAGATTTATTTTATTATTATTCTTTTTTTTAAATACTATTTTCCTATTTTTTATTATTTTCTTATTTTTTATTATTATTTCCCATTTTTTCATTAATTTATTATATTTGTATTATTTTTACGTTTTTAATTTATTTAATTTTGTACGTTAAAACAGCGCACAAATTTTAAAAAGCATGGAAAAATAAAACTTAAGAAATAAATTTTTAAAATTTTAATATTAATTAATTTACTTATAATTAAAAAGCAATAATTAATTAAAAATTTTAAATATAAAATCCAACAATAAAAGCTTCCCTGCCCATTCAGAGAATTTCCAGAAATATGCTAATATTGAAAATTTAAATAAAGGTAGAGTCCTGTAGAGAGAATTTGACACAAGGCATTGTAAGATTTACAAAATTCAGCCAAAGTGTTATGTTAGTTATGCATGTAGGCATTGCATAAGGTGACAAAGTTCTTATAAGCTGATTCGGATTCAATCTTGGTTGTTTTTATACTGAGAAGACCAAATAGATGAGTATGTACTAAGGCATGGTGAAAGTGACAGTGGCATTATGAAGCCGAGAACACCCTTGGCCTCAATGCCATTACTTGCTTATTGTTAATTTGTTATTTTGTATATAAATAATGTATTCTAGTTAAAATTAAATCAAGAGAAAAAATAAATATGTCATAATTCATAACTAACTTTATAAGCACAGACAAGCCTGAATTCTTAACTTAAGTATACGAATATAACCATTATTAACCTGAATTATTATATGTAATAAATAATACAATAAATACATTTGTCATATTATTATTGTTTACTTATTATAAAAAGAATGTTATCATTCATAAAAGGCTTGAATTCTCAGCTCAAGTATAATATAACCATTAGAATCAGGAATTATTGCATGCAATAAATAATTCATTAAATTAATGAAAAAACCCTCTGTAATCCAACAAACTATATGTGTGTTCTTATTAATTTTTCCAACTTTCTAAAAAGGCAAAAAAAATATTGAAAATTTAAGTTTGTGAATTTAATATGAAAAACAAAATAAATAAAAATGTTTCAATAGATATGGGCAGTTATCCATTGAATAAAAAGCTAAATAAAAACACGTACGAGAATATTGCAAGAGTCTCATGTTAAAAATGGCAGGGGAACAGATAATTATCAAATATGTAAATATTAAAAATGAATGGAAAGTAAGGTTATTCGGAAATTCTATTAAGACAAACAAAGACATCTTCTCAAGACTAAAGTCTTAAAATTCACGGATTAAATATCCCAAATCCCATCTTTTTTCTACAAGTTTCAATTTCCGAGCAACTCCAGTTATTGTATCGGGTATACAGCAGTCAAAAACTGCAATACCTATTTTTTCGACCCGGGTAAATTCGCGCCCACTGCGCCTTATCTAATCCAGAACACAGCCCACAGTGAGCTACGCAAGAGAAAGCTGAATGGAAGTCCTGGTAATAAAGTAATGCCCCAGAGCTGATAAGCTGATAAGACTACGACAATCACATAAATAAAACCACAATCTACTACTATCTAGATAAGGCCCGTCAGCGATAAAATGCGAAAGTATGCTAAACCGCAAACCGACAACAAGCAAAGACTAATAAAAGATATATAAACAAATGAGGCTAAAAATATAATTTTGTATATATGCGCAGCAATTTGCGATCTTCGATGACTAAAAGCGTGAATGAACCAATGAACCCAAAACTATGAACTCTAAACACAATACGCAATACGATGAGCAGGGGCAAACGGGGCTGCAAAACTTGTGTACGTGCTCAATCCGAATTTGAGATGCGGCCAACAATTTATAAGTACACATATGTATTTTACTAAACCATACATCGAAATATATATATATTTATATACAGGGCATGTGCGATAAATATGCTCTTGCCGAAGGAATAACCATTTTGTTATTAAATACGATCTGGGCAAATTTCAGCACTAAATCTTGAAAATAACAAATTAAAAAGAAATAAATTAATATCCGTTCTAATAATAATACAAATTGTGGTAAAATGTGTTTTAGTAACAATGGAAAATATTTCCAGGGATCGGAATATAGATGGAAAATTGATAGATTTCATTTGAATAAAAAGCATAAGACGATTGCCTTTCATCAAAAATCACTTAAGGAAAAGAGTTTCTACATTTTATTGCTTTTTAAAAAAATATTTGCAAAATATTGTCTTCATTGTGCAATTAAGGCAACAAAAATAACTGTAATTAAATAATTAATGAATGAATTAATTTGTTTTTTATGAATGAAAATTTGCAAAAGCGAATATAGAGTTTATGTTCTATGATCTATGTTCTTTTTGTTTTTTGAAATTCGTTCCAAAGCCCAAAGTGGATCGTTATGCATTGATTTTGTAGAAGACACTTTTTTTTTTAAATAGATTAATAAATCAAAGTTCAGACAACTAAAATAGAAGTTATTGCTTAAGCTCTGAATTGATAACACGTATTTTATTTTGACACTTTAAAATAAAATATATATATAATAATTGAGAGTATTTTTTCACTGCTATCTACATACATAAAAAATGTTATCTTATTAAAATATATAAGTATACATTTATTTTTATTATGGTGAATATTACCTAATTATATAATCACCTTTATCTAAATATAATCCTGGTGAATATAATTTAATTTGAAGAATTTAAAAAAATCCACGGTAATAATTGTGAGCAGGTGGTCCACAAATAAGCGTTTCAGTATCATCCGTCTCAAGGAAGAAAGAATTAATAAGTGCTTGGCGGGCAATGCATTGATGGACCTCTATAAGAGTGGCATTCTCATCCGATTATGGAAGTTCTCTCCAACAAGGGATTTCCAAAATTGTATGGCTTGATAGTGAAGAGATAAGCTTGGATAGCGATCTTAAAGGATATGGATCTCCAATAGCCAATGAAGCAAAACAAGCTCAAATAATGGATAAATCTTTCTATGCGGAGTATAGGAATATTATTATAAGTAATGATTTCCCAGGATATTCAATACTTACTCAATTAAATTGTTAAAAGTATAAGCTTTTGATTTGTAAAGCTTTTTTAAAGTCATTCATATGAATATAAAACTAATAGCAATTGATTATATACTATTAGCTATATTTTCCTAATATTAATTAGATAATTAATGTTCATATCTTTGAAGGCTTAGTCAGCCTCTAAATCTATATAAGCTTTACTCGATAAAAAATTAAACAAATTCATATTTACAAAAATATATTATTAATTATAGAGTCCTTAAGAGTCGTTGACATATTTTTTTTTTGATAGTTATTTCAGATTTCAGCATTTTATTTCATATGGTATTGATATTTCATATTTGCACTTAAATAATATTATGGTAAAAATGCTTTTGCGAACGTTTGCAGAAATCGAAGACGAAAACGAAAAACGAAAACGAAGACAAGGCAATTAAAGCGAAGTTAACAGCGCAGGTAACCCGAGCAAGGTGTACTGGCGTCGCTGTCGACGTCGCTGTCTACGTCGCTGCTCGCGTCGACGCAACATGTGCACCGATTATATTATGAGGAAACGTCTTTTCATGAGCTAGAAGCGTGCTTCGACAGAAAGGAGCAAAATTCACAAAAAATGCATATGCAATGTAAAGAAATAACAACAGAAGGAGCAACATTAACAGAAACTGCAAATGTTAAATAAGGAAATAACTGAATGTTTTTCACTGTACATAGAATGGAACAACAAGAAGAACCACACTCACCTATAGGCCAGATTCATGCACTTGAAGAGTTTGGTGAGCGAGGTCTCGATTTCTAGGTGTGAGGTGACCATGCTCACCATGCTGTTATCGTCGCACTCGCGGTCCAGATCCATGCTCGGAAAATTAACGGCAGTCTGTGGCACATATAACTGGACATCGCGACAGGTGTTTGTCGGTTCCCCGGTCTTATCGAGACTGGGATCCTCGGGATCGAGCATTTTCACCTCGCCGTCGTCCTCGAGATCATCCTGCGCCTCCTCGGCTTCGAAGTGCGACACCATAAATTGGCCCGAATGAATCGATTCGCGCTCTGCTTTCGATGCTGCCAGCATTGCGGCGGCTGCTGCCAGCTCTGCTGCTGCCGTACTGTCTGCGGCGCTGTTAACGTACTGTAGCTGGGAAAGTGAATGATGCAGCTGCAGCGGGTGCGAGTGGGAGAGCGAATGCTGCTGCTGCTGCTGTTGATGCTGCTGCTGTTGATGCTGCTGCTGTTGATGCTGCTGCTGTTGATTCTGCAATTGCTGTTGCTGTTGTTGTTGCTGTTGATGATGGGGGAACATGTTTGTGCGCTGATAGCTTTCGTATTTGTTCAACATCATTTTTTAATGTTTGCTGTTATTGTATTTGGTTTTATGGTGTGACCAGGTGCAAAGGTGAGGTTAGGATTTTCTTCTTTTTTTTAATCTATCAGGCACATATTATTATTATCATTATTACTTAATATAATTTCATATTGTTTTGTGAATATGTATTTTGGCTTACGATTTCCCTAATCGTATATAAAAATCTCTGCAAACTGTAATTTAATTAAAATTGCACGATTATTTTATTAGTAATTTTATTTCTTTTTTTTTATATTTTGTATTCTTTGTGTATTTATTTAGATTTTATATTCACACCTCGGATGCATATTTCGTTCTGTTTTTTCTGTATATTAAAGCTTATCAAGCATTAATTATACAATATTACTTTGAAAACTTTAATTATCACTTTTGGGTTATTTTTGACGCATTTCAATTCACACATTTATGTTTGTTTGAATTTTCTACTATTTTCTTAATATTTTTTTAATTAGCATTGCTTTAATTAAAGCGATACCATTTATTCTGCTTTTAATTTTAATTTTTAATTTTACTTCACTTTTCTATGCACTTGTTGCTTCTTGTTTTGGTTGCTTCTCTTCTGCTTTTCCAATAGGAAAACACGCCCCACTTTTTACGCGTTTGCAGTTAAATGCGTCACAATACACACATAAAAGAGCACACACACACACACACATATAGACGTCAGTTATTAGGGGCTGATAATCGCCAGTTGGCAGCCGGCGGCCGTTGATGACTTTTCAATTTGTGAAACGGGACTGATCAAGTTGCTCGAGCAACTGAAGAACATAGAATAGAATGAAACCGGTGCGATTGCGATTACAGTAATTGGGCCCTGCAGCAATACAACCAAAACACAAAACAGCTGACGCTAGCAAGTCTCTCGCTCTCTCGCCGTCGCTGACACTCTCTCTCGCTCTTTCTCTCTCTCTCTCTCTCTCTGCGTGGCTAACATTGATTTGTGCTCTCTCTCTTTCTCTCACTCGTTCCTTATCAGCATTGGAATTTTCTGGCGCTAGCAATGGTGAGTGCCAGGGCGTGCAAGAAGAAGCAGCAACACACAATCTTAATACATACACACATTCACACACACACATATATACACGTACGCTGTGCATAACAAAAACAATTTCAAGCACAAAATACCGTTGAATTTAAGCACTACATCCAATTTATCATTCCATCTTTTCTTGCATTCGATGAGCATCTTTTTTAGCTGCGTGCACTGTTTGCCCTCTGTTTTTAGACACATTTTTAGTTACAACGGGAAAATACATACGTATTTATGTATACATACACACACACACACAGACGAAGGGGGCGCGACTGCAATTGCAAATTGTTCGGCGATCACTCATTCAGTTCAGTTCAATTTAGTTGCAGCAGAAAGAGACGAGTTCAACGCGCAAGCGTGTTTGTTTTCACGTATGTGTTTTGTTTGTGATTTAAGCACTCATTTTAATTAATTTGCCTTTGCGACTGCTAATCAGCGAAATGGACTAAAACTGACCAAAATTGCATGAAAATCATATGTATATACTGAATGCCTGACAAAAGCTGCCTGATGCATCGAACTTTTACTCACTTGACGAAGGAAATTATCGTCAGTGTTAACAAACGGCCAACATAATCGATTCATTTTTCGATAAGCCAATTTACCAAACCGCTCTTTTTAAATTTTCCTCCCAAAATAATTGAAAAAAGTTTAAAGTTATTTATTTATTTTTGTTTAAGTAAGTGTGTTTGTTTAACTGTGCTCGGGAACAAGTTCCGAGGCCCATACGTCTTGAGGCCATCCAGTTCGACCCTTTGCAGAAAGATAAACATTCTGGAAGAATAAAAATATACGAAAAAAATGTGAGTGATATTTATTTAAACTGAGTGATATATATTTAATATGTTATAAATATAGAAATGTAATCAAACTTTTGGAGATATTCAAAGTTTGATTAAAATATTATTATTAATAAGAAAAGCTCTTTAAACTTTTTGGAAAGCTAATTTTAAAATAGCTTGCTTTTGATTAATAGTTTATATTATAGCACGGCTTCTTTTTTGATTTCTTGGTGCTGATCAAGAAAATATTTAATCTTTATATATATATATATCCTATATATTCCACGGCGTGAAGTGTATCTGGAAACCGAGCGCTCTCGACTCGAGCGTTCTTCCGATTCCGATTCTGCTTATGGGATTGAAAATGCCGCCTTCAATGTGAAAATCATTTCACGATATCATTTAAATGCATACATTAACACATTCAGATATGTATGTATATGTATGTATGTACGTGTGTGCGTGTGTGTGTGTGTGTATGTATTTATGTTTCTGATAAACCAATTTTGAGGGTGGTTCTTTTTTTTAAAGATAAACAAAATAAGTGTTTACAAAAGTACTTGACTCCAAAAAAAAAAAAAAAAAAGTATCTATAAATGCATGTGTGTGTGTGTGTGTGTGTAAATACATAGATGCATGTAATCTCGATCTATAATTGTTCACATATACATATACATGTATATGCATGAATGTGTGTATGTGTTGAGGTATCTTCATTTATGTTTATATTCACTTTCAACTATGTATCAATTTATGTACTTGTATGTAAACACATACAAACATATATACACACACACACATACAAATAAACTAGTTCATTTACACCTTTTGATACCCTGTAGAAATTTGCGAAATGTGCGTCGCAACCGAAAGCAAATTTGTTTATTGTAATTGTGTCGAATGTAAACATATTTTGGGAATGTTAACAAGGCCGAATAGGCAGAGTCAGATGTGTGTTTTTTTTTTAGATTTCAGCCATAGGTAAATACATTTTGGGCAAACAAGTTTGTGGTTCGTTTAACTGATTCTCAAGTAAATATATTCCAAATTTCATTGAATTTGCTTTTGGATTAATACTAAATTTGTTTTATTTTAATTAAATATATATCTTACTTTTTATTATTATTATTTCTTCTTTTTTTTTTTGTTTTGACTGACTTTAGTTCACATTAAATACAGATAAATAAATAAAATAATATTTGCTGTAATTTGGGTGTCAATCTGAGACGCACTCTGGCTCCGATTCCAATACTGGTGCGCAAATTATAAAAATCCAGTTAAGATTCCGGTGTTTTTCAAAACGTTTTTTACAGTCTGCTGCTACATATTCATATCTTAATTTTTACGGTATACTTCCGGTTCGGTTCAGATACGTAATTGTATAATACAAAAATTTTAAAAATAACTGAGAACGTTACAGTCGGACGCCATTTCGGAATAAATAATATTGTTTGCAACATTTGAAGAATATGTTCAATTTGGGTTCCGTTCCAATTCCGATTCTAAATTTCAGTCGGTAAGCTGCGTTTTAAATTTCGGGTTCAGCTTGACACCCTGATAAAAATAAGTTTACTACTTTATGAATCAGTTTACATTAAGGAAACTTCTTATTCGAATAGTTGAATAGTCAAGTGAAGACTTAGCAAATCAAATTATGAAAAAGAAATCAAAACTTGTTTGATTTAACAACTCTGAGTTTGACAGATGAACATACAACACGCATACACACACACCCATAGATACATACATATGTTGAGCATGTAAGTACTCACCACAGAACACACACACACAGAGATATGGAGAGAGAGGGTTCGATAAATGCTTTTACATTAGCTTAATAACATCAATGTACTTTTATTTTTATGTCTACATTTATTGTACAATGTACACAAATATATCGCTGGCACTTGACGATTTAATTGAGAAAACTTGCAATTCCAAATCCACCCCTGTGATAAACATTTATTTCTGATAGTCTATGTATGTATTTGTGTGAGTGTGTCTCTGTGTGTGCGTGTGTGTAATTGGGCCATGTGCAAGTGTTTTCCAGCGGACGCGTCTGTTAAAACTCCTAGTAAGATAATGGGCTGGGGGCAGACCAAGCAGAAAGCTGGCTTCAGCTTCCATTTATCATTATATAAAGAGACACGTGCAGTTGCCGCCGCAAAACATTTTACAATCTGTACTGTTAAGTGCATAGCATAACTCTATATTCAGCGAGACACCGAACAACAGTCAATTTCAAGCAGAGTCGGCAACAACAAATAGTTCGTCGGAGCTTCAAGGCCATCGACCAGTTCGCTCTTTGGGAATGAACAGCAAAGGAGAGATCGCAAAAGAATAAGAACGAAAGTCTTTCGTTTTACTTTGGCGCCGCATCTAGCCACATTGCTGCTGCTGGGAACAATTGCCTTTTGTTCCGTGCATGTGAATGTCAAAAGCAAACACTCCCTATTTCGCTCAGTGATCGAGCACTCTAAATACGATAGAATTTAAGGTCATCGAGGCAGTAAAACAGGCACTCGGAATGAGCAGCATAGCGGGATAGCCAGGCTTAAATTTTAAGCGCAATTTCTCTGGCTAATGAAATAAAGCGAATGAAGTAAAATATTAAAATATGCCCGATGTGGCAGATTTATATAATTAGATTATTATAATATTTTATTCTAAACATAGCTTAAAGAAAATAATTCCTGCAATGCTCATTAGAAGATATCTAATATTTGCCTGGTATTGCCTTCCATGACATGTTTTTGACCCAGCTGTAAAAGTTGCCCCCAAACTGATTCTCATATGCAAGAATTTCCTGTACACATAAATACGTGTGAAAAATATGACATCCTGATAATCGAAGCGAGTGTATATATATATATACACATATATACACACACATATACATACATGTGATTGCTATGAATGAGTACGCATACACTCAAACATTACCGTACACATACACATATGCAAAAAGGTTATGGGCACGTGATTATCGGTTGATAGTCGGTGATTTTTAACCCCTTCAGACCTGCTTATATTTTATATATCATATTATATTTTTATATATATATTATATTTATATTATAATATTTTATATATAATGAGCCGAGCCTTCCATTGGGCAATATAAATAGAACTTGTTCACCTTGTTTTGTTCGGTGTAATATATTTCATAGATAGGCTCAGCACATCTGCTAAACGAGTTCCCTCGACTAGAGCATTCAAATGTTGTTTGGTTTGATTTAATTACATATTAATTATCTATTAAATGTATTAATATTAGATAATTAATTAATTTGTTAAAACACTAATTTTGATTGTTGATAAATTCAGTTCATCCATCGACCTTCCTTCTGAGAAATACAAAATGTATTAATATATTTAAATACTTACAATATTCATAGAATCGTCAGTTTCCTTAAATATTTACATGCCGCACATGAAATAAAAGTCTTTTCATTAGTTTTTCGTATTGGCATTGGAATAATATACAAATAAATACACATACTTACGTGCGCTTAAAAACAATTAATTTAAACTAGAACTTCACTTTTGAAGGAGAGCAAAAATAAAAAATAGAACCGAAAGTTGCCGTCGGTTGGGTCAAAAAGCAGCACAAACTTCATGTACTAATATTTTTAATGAGCTTCTGGATATATCGGGCATATCATATTTTTGTGTGGCTTAGCTTACATCCCTCATGCAGCAACTTTTTTACAACATATACATAAATGCTCTCAACTCAAATACATACAAACCTCATTGACTTGTTTCGAATCATTATTATAGGCCTTTCGGTTCGGTAGCTTAAGTTCCGCCTGGAATCCGCCTTTGGGTTCTTGGTCTCCATCCAATACGTCCACCAAGTAGTTAATGTACAAAATTGCTAACTTCAACGTTTTTATCTGAAAATGTGAATTAAAATATTAATAGTTAAGTCTCAAAAGGCGGAACAACAATCTTCGGCACACCGAAGATAAAAAACATTTAGTAGACCTGAGTAAAAAGTCCAGGATAGAGGTACTTTGAAATTCACAAATAGTATATGAATACAACAAAATACAAATCTCATGTTTAACCTGAGCTTTTATACCGAAAAGAAATGATCCACATAAAAAACGCTTTTGTGTTTCTTGATATGTGCTAAGCAACAATTCTACAGTTCGTAATATGGACTAATATGGACCAAGGTTGCTTCTTCTTGCAATCGGAAATCGATCTCTGTCGATATAATAATATAGTTTTTTTTATATCGGCATGGCTATTTAGTCGGGCGGATTATCCGGCGTTGATTGGAGAAGCTTCCTTCTGATTGTTACAAACATTTGAAGTTTTTTAATGTAATAAATGACAGGAACTGAGAATTAACCACATAAAATTGGCGAAAACGGAAAAGGAAGACGTTTGTATTTTTTACCAATATTTAAAATCATGTTAGACTTTACAATCAAATTGATAGAACTAAAGTGTTTTCTGCAAAGTTCTATGGAATGTCTTTGATAGTCCGCAAAGATCTATCCATAGATCGGGAATCTTATAACAATTTAGGACACTCGGAAGTGTTTTCGTTTAGCATTATGCATAAATATTTACCTTGGATAACTTTGTGTCAGAAGGAACATTTGGAATTCTGTCTCGCAGGCATGAAAAGGCATTATTAATGCTTTGTGTACGCCTTCGTTCTTTTTTATTAGCGGTATTTCTCTTTTTTATAGTTCGAACCGTTTGGTGTGGATTGTATCCTAAATTATTAACCGGCGAGTATATTTCACCGACAGCTTTCCTGTTGGAATCTAAAATTAGAAAACAAAAGGAACAATTGATTTTAATGTTGCCGGCGATTCAATTCCATTTTAGACAAATGGCTGATCTCAGCCAAATAAAATATTTTCGATCGGGGGAAGTTATCGGATGTCGGCAATAGACTTCTGCCAAAATTCCACATTTGAGAAAAATAATTTTCAAACAGACAAACAGACTCTACTCATCATAAATACAAATTTATGAATCTGAACTTTGTGGAGTCTATAAATTCATAGAATATATAGATTCATGATCAGCATTACTAGCTGAGCTGATATAGACATGTCTGTCTCTCCGTCTCAATTTTACACTCGTGTTTTTTTTAATAATTTATATTCCGTCGGTTTTAAGGCTCTGTTCTTGTGGAAACTTTGCATATAACCGACTTTTCACTTCGTTTACTAAGGACGTCAAATTTGACCGGATCGGACTACTATATCAAATAGCTGACTTAGGAACAATTGCCCGAAAGCTGAATCTTAACTTGTGGGATCGAGACGCAAAGATGTCACCCTTTCTGGTAAAATATCACTACACAAATATGGAATATTTACTTCACAGCCACTCGTAAAACAAAAAACATAAAAAGCATTTTGTTAAAAGCATTTTGTTATTTCGAACTAATTTCCAGCTAATTTTTGTATATCAGCAGCTTAACTTGGTTTTTTTTACATTTTGTAATTTATTAGTTGAATCTTGTCTCTTTTTGTATTGTTTTTTTGGCATGTGTAATATAACAATTCTCTTTTGTTTTACTATACATTGATATATTTTAATTTTTTTATTATCTATTTTTTATTTGATTTGTTCTCGTGCATATACGCACAATTATATTGCTTCTTTTTCAAATACATACAATCATAAGCATTGATATCCGATATTGGCGAGTTATTATAGCCGGTGTTGTAATAAAACGAAGGAGTTTCCCGGCACACAGGATTTGAATATTTCGCCATTTCACTCTTTACACAAAGGTCAGACTTGAGAATTTCGCGAAATATGATTTTGATTATTAATCAATTATTATTCTATTGCTATTCACGCGTGCTCAGAATATTTACATTCTTGAGAATGTATTTCATTACCGCCACAAAAATAACTAAATATCATTGAAGAATATTTTCGAGTCTCGGTCTGCATCGTCATAAATACATATTAACCACACCGATGCCTGAACACACCCCCAAAGTCAGCCAATGGCGAACGTTTGTCTGATGACTCTCATTCAACCAATCGCAAGTCGTGGTGAAAATAGCATTAATTTTTACGTTTAAATAGATTTCAGTCATACATGCATAACTCTGTATGTATCTATCTGATACATCCCATTCCTTTAGTACATATTAGCGCTTCAGAATGAACAGAATGTTGCCAGACTGATATTGACCGATTGGAAATTACATGCAACTACAACAGATATATTTAAAGTTAATTAGACCTTAAACATGTGAAAATGTGCTTACAAACAACACATAAGCACCAATTATAAAATTAACATGAAGAAGGTGACACAAAAGTAAGCAGCTCTGTTAGGTAAAAAATACTCTATATTTATTTCTTCATATGTCATGACTTTTGGGAGTTTTTAATATTTTTTCAGTATTATTCCAATAACATTTCTTTCTTTTCTTTTTTTTAGATTCTTTAATCAATTCTCCCTATTTATACAATTTTATGTAAATATTGTATATTATATTCATAAGCCAGACACAAATCACCGGCTAATTTTGGAAAATTCCTTCTCTACGAACCGTCCAAAATTGGCCTTTGATTTGTGTCTGTCTGATGCATATAATATAATATAAAAATAATTAAAGTTTTAGAGTGCCCCGTCCGATCACCGGAATTGAATCCAGTAGACAATATGTGGAAGAACATATCTCAAGATTAGGCTGATGTAGGCATAAGCAAATGCCACCTTCCTGGATGCAAAAAGTAGATGAATCTGCGAACTATTCAAAATATTAATTTTGCATTTCGCTTTCTTAAAAGGTATTATTTTTTATTGAATTGGCCTTAAAAGATTTCTTCCAATGTTATATATGTGATACTTTTTGAACGTATTTTTTTTTTGTCAGCCACATTGCTTAGTGTGGATGGAAAAATTATAAAAAATTATAGATTTAATTTTATAAGCAGAAGAGCAATTTTTTTTAATTGCATTTTGTGGAGTGTCGGTATCCCGTATTTTTCTGGGAACAGCACCAAGTACCTTGCCTGAGGAATGGATGGAACCACTATCCAACTTATCCAGATGTATGCCCAAAGGTGACATCACGTACAGGTCTTCAATATCCGCGATTTGAATAAACTGTTAGCCAGTCTGGACTGTGCTCTGCAAATTTTCTGTACGGTCCACAAGCCATAAATTAAGTTGCTCCTCAGACAACCTCTGGTTGCAAATCCTGAAAATAGACTCCCAGTCGGTTTTTTCTTAAATCTAAACACTTTTCGTTTCCTAGCCGAGCTCAGACGAGTTTTTGGAGAGTCGTCGAGAAAGGAACAATTTGTCATAGCCTGGCTTTCGGCACATTTAGAACCAATCTGTAACCTTTAATTCCTGCACGACCAATTTTTGTATTATTGCATATTTTGTATATTTTGTATACTCACTTCTGACTCTACTGAATCATCCGAAATCTTCCTTTTGGGTCAAAGGCTTTTTTGGAAAGTCTTTGAAGTCAGGTAACTTTTCATCGGTTCCTTGCTCGGCAGAGTGCCTCTGAAGCTCTGGCAATCAAAATACGAATACAATAAAGTGCAGTTCCATAGAGGTGTGAACGTCTACAAAAGAATAAAAAACGCCTACTCTTTTTGTGTGGTATATTATTTCAATGTACCAGCCAAAATTAAATTTTACCGACACGCTCATTCCAAACTCAAGTCTCGAAACATTTATAGTTTTTAAACGTTCGGCTAGCGACTCAAATAAAATATGTGTATTTAATAATGAATTAATAGGTCAAACTTCCGAGTAAATGTCGATTTTTAATAACCAAACTTTCAAAATTATACACTTGTAGCTATAAAATAGCTAAAATGACAGCACTGGTCAGTTGTCCAACCGGTCAGAAACCGGATTCAAAGCTCTGATGCGCTTGATAGTAGCAGCTTTAAGCAGAAGCCGAAGGTACAAGTTGAGTGTCTATCAAATTTTCAGTTCAGTCAATTTGAAGCAGCAGAACACAGTGAGTCGTGAAGTTCTTGCCTATAGATACATATATATTTTAAAAATTCAATTTACACAAATACATGTACGTATTTTGGTATATGTGTATAAATAAATGAGAATTTAATTAAGTACGAACCCGAGTCACATATATATAATAATTGCCGTTTGCTGTCTTGTTAACAAACAATGCACACATTTGCATTTCTATGAAAATATATATGTAATAACACAATACAAAATATAAATATATATATATATATATATATATATATATATATATATATATGTATACATGTATATATGTATAATTACATATCTGCATTCGTTGAAGTACAGTATAATAGTATGTATCTATATATATTGGTTTAATACTAACTAAACAGGTTTGTCATCTTCAGCCATAAAAAAATCAAGATAGAACGTCCATCTAAGGCACGCCGAAGATTGGCTACCCTTTTTGATCGAAGTGCACCTGCTGAAATATATATTTAATTGTATAATCGATCGCTGGAATAATATGGAAGGTATCTGATATAGTAGTCCGATTTTTTGCACAAATCTGACGAGTATAATAAAATATTTAACTATTGAGTTTGGTTTAGCTAACCTGTTAAGGAAATAGTTTTTACTAAAGCAACAAATATATAGTAATCCGATTCGTCCGCCTATATGTTTTATCGTAATAGCTTTAAAAGTGGGAAGCACTAGTCCGTATATAAAAAGGCTCAACTCGTCAGGCTGATTAAAAGTATATATATATATAGTTTTTAGGGGGTGGAAAAATTCCCATTCAATGCGTTACAAAGTTACCGACAAAATTATAATACTCTTTGCGGTTTGCCGAAGATTAAATATTACGTAAATGAATTTCAGCCGATTGTTTCCATATTTGTATTATATAGACCGGTATTGATAAGCTGTTGTTTTAAAGAAGCGTTGATAATTCTTCGATCGCTGAGTTTGCTCTCAGCATCTTATTAAATATGTTTATTTGTATATTTTTGTGTACTTTAGATGTGTCAATACTAAATCTGCTGTAATCAGCGAACGAAATTTAATCATATGTAGGCGCTCACAGCCAGGGGTTAGAAGAGTCGGAAAGCATCGATACTTTAAATTGACACAAATAGATAGTCTCCGAAAGAAAATCGGAAAAATAAGAGAGTGGGGAAACCCCTTGTAAACTTTCAGTTATTTCTGTAAGCAGTTTAAAACGTGGTTAGCATTGAAAAAAATCCGACAAAAAATACAAATTTGTCTTCCTCTGCGAAGAACTGGGAACGCCCTTGTATGTATGTAAGTCATGGGAAAAAACATAAATATATATTTTGATGTCAAATTGGTCTTTTGCTATCATTTTTTCCTTGAAATACTTTTGTATTTACTTGTATTTATTTGTATTGTATTTACTCATCTACTTATATATTATATCAAATCATTTCTTATTTTTTGGGCTGAAAACAAAGCGAATTAAATAGAATTATACTCATTCTAGCTTTTGACTCAATCTAATAGCGATCTTGTTGCGTTTTGAGTTTGATCTCTAGCATAAAGTAAATCAAGAATTTTATTACAAATCTATTATTTGGTAATCGTTGGAACTATAATATAATTTTAATGAGCACTTGAATGAGGTCTTTGAAAACAATCCACCCAAAAAATTGACATTAGGCGGAAACTTTAATTTGCAATTTAACCTATTTATTTCGTCCCATCCGAGCCGCCTTAAATTGATTTGCAAAGATATTTTCAAATAGTCAATGCAGCCGTGTTTCGTATTATTATTGTTTTTAGAAAATTTGTGTCCGTGTGTTTAATAATATAGGAGAAAATTCTATTTTTGTATCAGCAGCAGGTTAAAACAAGAGAGAACGTTGCAGTCGGGCGTAACCGACTGCGTAATACTTTGATACCATACTTAATAAAAACTGATAACAGGTACCAAAGGACAAAGGGTGGGTGTGGCCAAGAAATGCTGTCCAAGTTTTCCTTTCAAATTGCGATAGATATAAGCTAGTAACGTTTCCTCGAAGTTTGGTAACTGTAGCTCTTCAATTACGGAAGATATGAGATTTTAAAAATCTTGATGGACAGAGTAATCGTGGCCGAAAAAATTATAATTGAAGTTTCCTAGTGATCTTCCTCCCAAGTTTGGTAACTTTAGCTCTTAAATTACGGGAGACATAGGCTTTTGAAAATGTTATGGGCGGGAGAGGGCGTAGCCAAAAAGATTGTTCGAGTACGATCTTAGTAATCTACATTCCAAGCGCGGTGTGATATATGCCTTTCCTTCGAGGAGGTTACCAGCTAGTTACCTTCCAAGTTTGGTCACTCTATCTTCAAAATTGTGGGAGATGTGCGGATTTATCGATTTACACTTTCCGAAATATCGACTTTGCCAATTATAGGCGCAGGTGGGGGCGTGGCTATTCAAATTTGATTTCGGTTCTTAAAGACGGCTACCAGTAATGTAAATACCAAATTTGACGGCTCTAACTCAAAAACTGCGGAAGATATAGCCATTTAAAATTTTGAGGACCGGTGGGCTAGGGGGCCGCGGAGGTGGGCGTGCCATATGCCGATATTTGAGGGACATCGTTAACAACCTCGCTGCCAAATTTGTTGACTGTAGCCTTAAAATTGTGGGAGATATGTGGCTTTATCGATCTGCAAATATCGATTTTATCGATTTCCCAGCCCCCTGGTGGACGTAGGACTCCAATTTTTACACTTTGTCTGACGCGGGCACAGACCAGTATATGTTCCAAGTTTCACGTCCCTAAGTTGCGTTCATACAGACGGACAGACAGGCGGACAGGCGAACAGACAGCATGAGGGACTTTGCACAAAACCAATATACTAAGACACCTTTAGTATCAAAATCAAAGGATACAAATAAATTACACCACGCACGAAAAATGGATAAGAAATAGTTCGTTGAAATTAAAGCCGGATTACCGACTGAGGTGACTGTCTTGTCTCATTGGTGATCCACACATAGAAAACAAAGCGAAAAAGCTTGAAAGCCGAATTTTTCCCCATAGTTCATGATTCATGACTGTAATTCACATAAAGCCGGTTGTAGTACAGTTGCATGATATGAACAGCATTGCTATTATTTATTTTAGCATTGTTTGCCTTAATGTTGTTGACATCGGGGAACATTTTGAAGGGCGTTTTTGACTCGCCATTGAACACAACTATATACACGAATAATGTTTATTAAAAGCGCTGCTTATTAACTAATAAGGAATCATATTTGTTTCAGGAAACCAAACTATGAAAATTAGTTGCTTTATATTATGCCTTATGGCATCCGTCTGCGTGGCACAAGATAGCTCGTTGGACGCTCTAATTTCGGAGATTTTCAATACAGACTCTAATTCATTCAGTTCGACAAGCGAAACGCCTCCGCCTGTGACAACTGAAACACAACCAGTCGTTGAGACCAAACAGCAAATTAAATACGAGTCCTGTGGCATAGAAAAAGAATGTGTTCCTCGTTGGTTATGTTCTAAGGATGTGATAAATACCAGTGGAGAAAATATAATAGACATTCGTATAGACACTACGGCACCCTGCCCAAAGTATTTGGAAGTCTGCTGTGCTCTTCCTAACAAAGTATGTATAAAAACTCGAGATTCGAGATTAATTCATAAAATTATACTAATGTTCGTATTAAGAGAGAAAAACCAGATATACCAACTGGACCTATTGACCAGAATCGAGGCTGTGGCTATCTAAACCCTAATGGTGTTGGTTTTAAAATAACTGGCGACGAAAATCAAGAAGCCCAATTCGCTGAATTCCCATGGATGGTTGCGATTCTGCGGGAAGATTACGAACTCAACTTGTATGAATGCGGAGGTGCTGTTATAGCACCCGATGTGATATTGACAGCAGCCCATTGCGTTTATACCAAAGACACTGCAAACCTTATTAGTAATATTAATAATAATGCTGCTATAGGTATATTTTGGTACAAGTGTCGCTAATATTTGCATATTTCTTTCAGTCAGGGCTGGTGAATGGGATACGCAAACTACGACCGAAATAATTCCACATGAAGATCGTTATGTCAAGGAGATAATATATCATGAAAAATTCAGTAATGGATCTCTTTACAATGATGTTGCACTGCTCTTCTTGGACAGCCCATTGGTCTTCAAATTGAATATTCAACCCGTTTGCCTGCCAGATATTGGCGAGAAATTCGACTTTGACCGCTGTTTTGCAACTGGTTGGGGTAAAAATAAGTTTGGCAAGGATGGCGAATATCAGGTCATTTTGAAAAAAATTGATTTGCCCGTCATGGAAAATCCAAGATGCCAAGAGAACCTTCGCAAAACACGTCTCGGAAAGCATTTCATATTGCATGATAGTTTCATGTGTGCGGGCGGAGAAAAGGACAAGGATACGTGTAAGGGCGATGGTGGTTCCCCATTGGTGTGCCCCATTAAAGGACAGCCCGATCGCTTCAAGGCCGCTGGCCTAGTTGCCTGGGGCATTGGTTGTGGCGAAGAGAATATACCTGGGGTTTATGCAAATGTTGCTTATCTAAGACCATGGATTGAGGAAAAACTTGCAATGAGACACGTTAACTCGAAATACTTCACGGCTTAATCCATTAGCAATTAATACGCATAAAGTAAAACATTTTCTTTGATGAATTGTGAAAATATTAAAGAAGAAGAAGACAATAAATCGATTTTATAAAGACAAAAAAAAAGACCCACATCTTTTCATAATTTATGTCATATATGTTTCATTGTTGCTAAAATATTCTTTTTATATGAATATGTTTTGTTAACTGTGTGTGGAAAATCAAATGGATCTACGACTAGTCGGCGTGTTGCATATTCTTGCAGACTAGAGTCCATTTATATTAAAAAGTCGAAGATATATCCAACAATGCAATACACGTATAATAATAATGCCTTCCAAAAGATATGATAATGTCAAGGCGATTTTCATATATATATTATCAAATATTGGAGATACGAGCGTAGCCGTAAATCATCTGGAATAATTTAGTTTCTCTGAAGCGATGCTGGGATGGTTTCGAATGGATCGAATGTGAATACGATTTTTGCATGTCCACGAATTTATCTCGAGTTCTGAAAATCGTTGGAGAAGTTTAAAATCATTTTTATTTATATCTATTACCTATATTTAAGTAAAAATATAAGGAATGGCTATCTTAGATTACATACGGTGCACAAGGCCGGAGTTAATCCAATGACATTTTAATTCTGGATCGGAGTTCCAAATATGATGTTTTTTTTTACATGTTAAATAAATTTTATTTTATTTATTAAATTTTATCTGTTTCACGACTGGCTAAAAACTGAATATTCCATACTTGTTTAGCTATATTGTGGCATGTATCGACCGATTGTTACTCTGGGATTTATCCGATATAGCGGACCGATTCGGACGGCCCAGACGTGTTTAGAGACCGCAGCTAAGGGACAGATATAATCCAACTTTCATCAAGATAGCTTTCAAATTCGGGAAGTTCTGCTCATTCACATAAAATGAGGTCAGACGGACAAGACTATATCGAGCCGAGTCGATGCTGGCACAGAATATGTACATATATTATTTATGGGGTCGTCTGCTTTAATGTTTACGAACATCAGAAAAGTAATTTTAATTTTATAAAAATAAAATAAATAAAAATGATCATAGCTTGACTTTACGAAACTAACAAGTCTATAATAAATCATTTATATTTACATATTATATATTTATACAATTCATTTCGTCACAATTTTGTTAGAAAAAAGTAAGAAAGAAAAACGACAGGATCTCGCCCCTATACATAGAAACATATGCATTTCCGGAACGAAGTACAAAGGAAATGGTAAGCTTAGCCAGCCGTGGCTATTCCATTTATCGGAAACTACTTTTATAACTTTTTAGTTATGTACTAGCTACAGACATACATACGAATAAATATGCTTGCCTTCATCTTAACTTTTACCAGGGAATTGAACAAATACAAGTCACGCGATCGGACGCCTTCAGTCGTATCAAATATTTCTATTTGCCAGTTTTTGTACTTGAATTCAAGAGAGTTCAATCCAGCCACTTTATATAAGTTGTTATTACTTACACTTAATTACAAAACTTAAGAAAGTGGTTTCATCGCCATCGGCTAATTTGTAAATTCATTAACCATGAAAATCTAATTCAAATGTTTTGACTGGGTACGATTTTAAATAGCAAGGCAACCGTTAGTTTTAAGAGAGATATTTCCAACATATTTATATCAAATGTCAATTCTGCGAGGTTCTAAAAATCACAAATATAAAAATCTAGATCTCAGATCTTGGTTTTATTCTAATATTTGAAACATTGCCCAACCAATAACAAGTTAATTTTGGTAATTTTCTTCTTTTTTTTTTTGAATGCCTAATTTAATATTTTAGTCTAAACATTTTGTTCACCAGTGTTTCTTCAAAAAATGCTCTAGCTCCAAAAAAAATTTCAAAACATGTACTACATAAGCGATATCGTGTGTATTAATATGAGTGCGTTTGAAAACAAAAGTGAACTTAGCGCGATTATAAATGCTCCAGCAAATAATCCAGATGCTCATTGCTGCCGAAGACCGTTGAGCATCAACGTCAAAAACAAATAGGCAAAATATTAAATAAATAAAATTATTTGAGATGACAGCATGTGTAAGATTAACTCGGTTTTTACAACGACGTGCTTTTGAAAATACTTAAATATTTCAGATAACTTGCGTCTTTTCAATACTTTTCATTCCCTCGCTGATTCTTGCGGGTGAGACGCAAGCAAACTCCTCCGGTCTTAAGGATAATAACCAGGCTGTGAATCATCGCACTAGGACCAACACTTCACTGAAGAAACCATTAATGCATCCAGACTCTCAAGAGTTTGAAATGTTATATCCGAATCTCGCCAATCGCAGTTACGAAATTCGAAAGAGTCGCTCTAAAAAAAAACGGCAAGCTGCTCACGGGACAAAAACGTCGCATCAAAAACATCACAGATCTTCGAGCAAACAAGATAAATTAAAATCTAATTTACAGCATAATGAGAATAGTGACGTGAAGATATACGAAACGTTTGAAGAAATACACGAACACATCAATGAGCCGGATGAGCACGATGCACAGTTCGAACTCTCTAATTATTCTGAGCATGAACATGAACATGAACATGAACGTGAACATAAACATGAACATGAAGATGACAAATCTACGGGTAAAATAGAGAGCGCTGAGGAAGAAAAGGAGAATAAGCACGTTAAAATCAAAGTGAAGCATCATCATCACCACCATCATCATAACCATATAAAGGAGATTGTAAAATCTGTGCCAAAACCGTATCCCGTTGAAAAGATTGTACACATCCCGATTGAGAAAATTGTTGAAAAAATTGTGCATGTTCCAAAATTTGTGAACGTTACGGTGGAGAAAATTATACATGTGCCTGTGGAAAAGATCGTTGAGAAAATAATTCGAGTTCCCAAACCAGTTCACATACCCAAACCATATATGGTTGAAAAAATTATGGAAAAAATTATACATGTACCCAAACCATATCCTGTCCTTAAAACTGTTCCATATCCGGTAGAAATTAAAGTACCGGTACCATATGAAAAAAAAATTCCAGTTCCTTATGCAGTGGAGGTTGAACGAAAAGTGCCAGTTTACATTAGTTCACAAGAGCCCTATAAGTACGAGCATACCCATTCCAGCCCCTATACAGAGAAACACATGCCAAAATTCGCTTCTGAAACTGAAGAAACATCTCATTTTCCAACTTATTATTCGGAAAAATATAATTTCAATAAACCAAATCCAATCAGACAAAGTTATATTGAACCTACCGAAAATTACAGTTTTAATAAACCAATACCATTTAAGCACACCGAAACACCTAGGACGACGGAATACCAAACAAAAATTGAGCCAGCAGAGAACTACAATGTATATAAACCAAATCCATTTAAGCAAACAGAAATACCTAGGAAATTGGAATTCCAATCTATTACTCAGCCAACAGAAAATTATCACTTTAATAAACCAATCCCATTTAAGCCAACTGTGTTACCCAGGAAAACGGAATATCAACCAACAGGAAATTACAATTATAATAAGCCGATCCCATTTAAACAAACCGAATTACCGAGAAAAGTTGAATTTCAACAAGTAGAAAATTACAATCTCAATCAACCAATCCCACTTAAACAGACTGAGTTACCTAGAAAAACAGAATATCAAACTAATAATGAACAAACAGATCAATTTACGAATATCGAAAAATCAAAGGTAAATTCACCTCTTGAGCCCTCTGCGGCAGATAGCACATTTATTCCTGTTAAGCTTTTAGATCCCAAATCTCAATTTATTGTCGTAACTAATAACGATACGACATTTGATTTCAACCCACCAATATATGGTAATAGGTTTAATGAATTTCCGATTTCATTTCCAGTCGAATTCATTCAAATGCAACCGATGCCTTTTCATGGTCCCCTTACATTAGAATCATCAGTTCCGAAATCGTCATTTAATAGTACTTGAAAGAACACAATTTTATTAACATCATATAACATAATTATAATATTATATAAATTTATTTTATTTTATATTTTTAATTACAATTTCTATGTGTAGTCGTTAGATATACTAAACTAGCCAAAACAGAGCAAAATCTGCACTTTATTTGCTTTATCAAAGAGTATTGTTGCAGCCCCGCTATAACCTATACATCGCCTATACATCTATAAAACAAAAAACATAATTGAAAAATTAAATCTTAAATATACTTGAGCACCATTGTGGTTTCCCACTTGTTTATCAAATTGACCGTGTTGTCAGTTTTTGCCGCATGCCCCAACGTCCCAACATTCTGTATACTGTTTTTGAGTCTTAAAATTCATAATAAATAAAAGTGTTTTGTTCTAAATACATAAAAAACACAAATAAAAAATAATAATAAGAAATATATTTTTTTTTTTGCTTTTATAACGCTTCTCTGTCAGTTAGTTTGTTTCTTAAGCGAACTAAAATCATTTCAAGCCTTTCGAACCTAAGTGGATTTTGAAACTTCTTCCGACTGGTCTACAGGTCAAGGGTCGTCACCTAACGATACACGGTCGTACTTGGAAATATTAAACCGTGTGCCAGGTAAGCCACAATATAAAGGTACGCACAAGGATCGATACAGAATCTATATCTACAACGGATATAGTAGTTGAAGGCTGCTAGCTTGAATCTTCTCTCTTGCCAATCGGCGATCATCGTCAATGGTGAAACGAATTAATGTTGAACCTTGTAAGCATACATCGTATGAGATTCGCACCAACACTGGTGCTTTGGCTGAGATGATGATTTCAGTTAAGCTTTAGCACTGCCTGATAAGATGTCAAGCGTTGGAGAAGTCCAGAACTGATAAAAATTGCCCAACCGCAGGAAAGAAAACTAAAGACTTTAATAACGAAATCAAGTACTTCAAGAAGAGAGGCCAATGTCCTTGAATAATAGGCAATAAAGGTCTTGAGACATTGCATAGGACACCAATTAAATAGCATTGCCATAAGTTAGGGAAATATAAAACACAGATGCATGAAATTTCGGTTCTCTAAATTAACATTTAAGCGCCAGTGTTTGTGTTCTTATACTATTAATTTCTAGCTGTTCGATTCTGCGAAGCAATTAAGGAGTCAATCATTTCCGGAATAGCGCAATAGATTAAGAGTAATAGAACTGATCTTTCTAAGGAGCTTCTTAGCAATGGAAACAAGATTAACGAAGACAATCAATTTAAATTTAATAACGACGTTAAAAGACAAACAATCAGGAAAGAAAATGTTAAGGTACTTGCTGATGAGTTTGAAAAGCGCTATCTCAATTCTCCCTCTTCCAGAGTCAGTCGTATTTCCCTTTCATATTTCCCTCTGAGAAAGTCGAGTCAACGATTTTTGAAGCAAAGTGAATGAAGTGCATCTGCCTTCCAGGTTTACTATATTCTCCAAACTCAACATTTACCTTAAAGTAAGCAAACAAAAACTTCAAGGTTCTTTAACTGGCCGCTGCTTTCACTTTAACATTCTCTAATGCAATTAATAAATAATTGTATTCTCAGGAAATTCTGTTGCATTTTGAAAATTATTTTTTATAGAATAAATGTTACTTGTTTCGATTCGCACTTTTATGAAGAGCTTTAGAAAAATATACGTACGCTTGAAAGAGATTTCATACAACACAAGTTTGAAAAGTACAAGTACAAGTAAAAGTACACTATGAGATCCCATTATATTTACAATGCTAGCGGTTTTCGTTTTATTAATATTATTATTTTAAGTATTTTATTTGTAATTATTTAATGTCAATCAATAAAAAATAGACTAAATTAAATAAGAAATGAAATTTAAAATTATATTTAAATTTAAAAATATAAGAACAATTTATAAAATATCTAATGTATCAATTACAAATACTCAGATTAAAAGTTGCATTATTTTCCTATATGATTCCATGTTCCATTTTCGATGTTTCATTTTGTATACACAACTAACAGCGAACCAGTGAGAACGACCTGCAGCGAATCGTTCATCATTGATTCAGAATAATGAACCAGTGATATGAACGATTACCAACACTCTCACAGAAAAAAAGTAAATAATAGAGTAAAACAAATTGAATAATATAATAAAGCAGTCCTTGAAGACGCACAAAAATTACAAACTCATATTATTCGAAATATTCAAAGTGAAGGTCAAAGTTTAAAATGTCTACAGAAGAGTTGCAAGCTGATTTGGATAAACTAAAAATAACACAAAATGATGAACAAATCAAAGTGTGCACCAGAAATCCATTTTACAGCACAAACATGACTTTGTGTTCCGAGACAACAGTGGCACCAATTCAAAGTACAAAACAATTAATTCACTGCAAGATGCGTCGAATACGACGAAGGTCAGAGAGCAACGTGGATGACTTCGAAAGCCACAAACAATTGGATTCTGCAATTTGTGCAGATCATTTCGACATTGTGAATCCTCTGCGTTGCCAGTCCGGAGTGCATAAGCTCCATTTGAAACGGACCAATTTCACCACATCGAAAAAGAATCTTCTGCGTGAACCAATTTTACGGCTGACCCACGACAATCATCTGCACACGAAATGTGTTTTTGGTAGCCGTGGTATGCGTCGAATGTTCCCATTGAATTTCGATGAGAGGAGTCGCTCCACTTTTCATAAGCCCCGATCAAATAGCATTAAATCTAGTATAGGTGGAAATTGTAGCTTTCGGGATCTGATAAGCGAATGCAATATCCTGCTAGATGAATCGAAATCGAAGAAAGCTATTTTGGATAGCAACTGGCAAGTGTCAAAAAACTTTCAGACATGCCAAAAAAGTGAAATCGGATCGTCAGCAGCCAGCAGCAGTTGCGAATACATTGAGGATCAGGATCACGGACCTAGTTTTCGGCAGCGACCCATCATTAGCACAGGCTCGAGACTCTCATGCTCCCAGGAGGCAAGCAATAATCCACCAAATTCAAGGAATGGCGACGATGTCACCATTGTCGAGTTAGCCAGCTACTTCGACACAATGGTGCACATTCCTAAAAAGATGTCCTCGATGGCGGAGATGATGTATATTTAATTACTGGCACTGCCAAAATTACATTTAATTTACATAGTATATATTCGTGTATACATAATTCAATTTCTGTGTTTTCTTGTACATACATCTATATGTATATAAACAAAGAAATATTTATATGAGTGTCATTAGATTAAATCTAAATCTTTATGAGCTGTACATACCGATATTGTTAATGATAAGACTAACTGCGGTATCAAATTAAAATTGTGTAAAAATATTGAATTCGATTTTTGTAGTTTCACATGGTCCCTAAATTTTGATATTGTTTTCACATATCTTGTAAATTAAAGGTTCTTAAACAAAGCTCACTGTTACCCATAGGGAATTCAATTTCATACAATTGACTTTTCGCTAATGTCGAGTTTCGAAATTGTTTCCGAAATCTAAATTTTTGCTAACAAATAATTGTCCGATTTTTCATAAGCTAATTTTATTAACATCACTAATTTTCCGCCCCTTTTGCTAGTTTTGATATATAAGTTAACCATAAACTACCCGCTTCCGCCTTGGCTGGATTTCGCTGATGCACCACACTCGCGAGCGTACTCAGCGGTCAGCGACACCTGGCCCATATTCCCAAATACGCTGATGCGACATTTGTCAAGAGCAGCGAACCCAGCAGTCAACGACACTTTGTTGCACAATATCCAGTGGATAACTTGAGCGCCTTCGCGAGTTGCCTATGTTTAGCTAAATACAACAAAGTATTAATTGGCGCCTAACAAAAGACAACAGGATAGGATATTATAGCATAGTACATAAAAAGAAATCCCCGCCTTCTGCCAAATTCTCATTAGTATTCGGTTCATTGGTGAGATTTAGTTACGAAGAGAAGAGTTACTAGAGAAAAGAGTCGAGACGATTTGGGGACAACGGCACTCATAGAGGGGGTGGTCCACAAGGATAACCTCCGATAAAAGCGTTGGTTCCCTTGCAAGCACTTATTTTTTATAAACACCAGTATTACATTAGTGCTACAATTTTTAATTCCTTCAAAATATAAAATACACTGAGTAGCACTTAGTTGATGCGACGTAGTGGACGATGACGGCGAAACTATGGAGATCGGAACAAACCTCACCACGTTCGATCGCTATGCGCTGGTAAACGGCTTATAAATCGCAACAGCGTCGAAAGCCCATTCCCTGGGTATGCATCATCCCCGCTGTTGAACATAAGCGACCACAACGTAGTCCTTAATCTCCCGTATTTACATCGTCTCAGCGAAGAGAGCCTGAATTTTATACGAGGCATAAAGAATGACATTTCCAGCGACACCAGGATTCATGCGGCGTTTGGCATCGGACTAGGCTTGTGCGCTCTGTTTGGCGGTTTGGTGTTCCTCGCGCAAGTCATCAAGAAGCGGCGTGATGACCGCCAGATCAGGGACCTGGTGGGACGCCTCAACGCGATCAGGAACGACCGCACTTTAAAGAGGGCGCAGTTAACCATAAACTACCAGCTTCCGCCTTGGCTGGGTTTCACTGATGCAGCACACTCGCGAGCAGCGTACTCAGCGGACAACAGCACTTGACCCATACTACCAAAAACCGAAAATGTGACATTTGTCAGCGGTCAGCGACACTTTCTTGCCTATGCTGCACTTACGAGGTTTTTAAACATTCATTTTGTACTTAGTTATAATCGTAATAACGAAGAGGCGAGATGCCCTTCGAATAATAAAATATTTGGAAACTCACTGTGCTCGATTCAATCGAAGCAATATTAAATAAAAAGCATTAGTGTTATCAAAAAGTACTAGTATTATCAGATATATATATCTATATATATAAATATATATAAGTAAGTTTTGTTGTTAGATATTTTGCCATGCTTCTAGCATTTTGAAAAAAATAATAAACATCGGAATACTGTACTATATATACTCCATAGGAACAGTCGAAAGGTGAGCTTTTGAGTACGTCTTAAATATTCACAAGTCGCAAGGTATAAAAAGTTTTTGGAATAGGAATATACTATATACGTATAACACCTATAATAATTTAGAAGTGAACAGGTGAATTCTGGACCGTAACATTATCCTACTTTTTAGTGTACTGTTGTAGCTTACTCAGTTAACTCAGTGAATCATAGGCATGACTATTGAATCAAGAAAACTTTGAATGTCTACTCAGTAGCTTTTCAAAATCAAAACTAAATGTTATCATTGTCAACTGTCTTAAGGCAAAACAAAAAATCACAATCATAATTAATTCAGCTAATCAAAGCCTTTCCGATGATGCTTTTGGTGTCCTTTGTGCGTCCGCTGGGTCAACTGTTGCTGGGCATCTGGCCTCAGCTGCACGCCATGGTCGGGTTGTGGTTGCAGGCTGCCCAGAATCGACTGCTGCAAATTGACCGTTTGGGGAATGACGATGCCGCATTGGATGAGTTCATGCCGGATGTAAACGAATCGAATTTGTTATTGCTGGAGCGTGCCAGTTCAGCCACACTTTATTCTAACCATACTTTTAGAAATGATCGCAGCAATGATGTCCCTCCTGACCTAAAACTTGCTACCGAACCTGGTTTTTATGAATTCTCAACGGACGAAGATGATGCACAAGCTGCGTTCTCGTTTTTATTCTCGACAACGAGAATTCAATCTACTTTATCTGTACCAAAAACACCGAAGAACAACAAAACTCGCAACAGAATGTAACGAAAATGAGAAATATACATTATCTGTTACCCTAGCAATTTGTCAAGATTTATTTTATTCTTTTAACCATAACCTTTCATAAGCATGATCTAGGACTCTGTAAATGGGAAATCTATTGATAATTCCAAACTTATTAAGGAACACTGGGTGCTTATTCGAAAAGATGATAGTGTCCTTCCTCTATAAAGTTTCTGGATTATCTCCAGGCTAGGTAGACCAATGCATATATAATGGATAGTCGCAGATTATCGTAATTAATTTATTTGGAGTCATATGAATTCTTACTTGCTTTCAGCTGGGTCTCATATCTTGAATCGAGTTTTAAAACTCCGCTTGCGCGTGACAAATTTAAATCGCAGCTTTTAACTGTTCCACCTTAGTATCATGTGACATCCCAAAGAATCCCTTTCACAATTAGTCAATCAGAGACTTGGGACAATGACGCGAGGAGTCGTTGCTTACTTACAAAATAAGAACCAAATTTAGCAGTTGGTTTTCTTTGAAATTTGGCACATCTGTTAAAGCTATTGGGTGCTACACTTTCATAAGATTTTAACACATACTTTCAAGCAATTCCATATTGGTCATGCTTAGATTCTTAAGATTAATAATGCTTGTAATTTGGTAATAAAGGATTATTTTTTATTCACTGTAACTCAGATATAACCGTTCAGTTTGCGCAAGTACATTTGTGGATGATGGCATAAGCTTATAATCTAATTCTTTATAAATATAACTGTATATACTATAATGTTTACATTACATATATGTGTTGTAAAAAAGCAATATGATTGTATGAAAATATTTTGTAACTTATTTTGTACTTTTAGTTTAGGAACTGGTTTCTTGTTTAAGTATACCAATTTCCTTAAGCATCTGATCAATATCATTCGGATTGGCATTTTCCTCCAGCTGTTTGTCCCATTGCATTAACTGTAAAAACAGAGCATACGTTAAAAACCTAGTTTGTTAAAACATAAATGTATATTAACCAACTCGCTCCAGTTCAGCACGCAGGGCAATAACTGCCTTTTCCCGATCCGCAACTAGCTCCTCCAGATACTGATACCGTAGCTTTTTCCGCGCGCGGCATTCCCGTGCGCTTTGTCTGCTACGTTCTATAGAACACATGTTATTTATGGAAATAAATATTTAATGAGAATTTTAAAGTTATTTCAATTATTACATTTATTTAATTAATGCTTACCGAGTTTAGCTTTTACATCCACTTTTTCGGAGGATGTCTTTCTGCCAGGTTTTCGACCCCTTCGTCCACATTCTTTACGTTCCTTAAAATAATAATAAATATATTATTATTATGAAATTGACTGACAAAAAAATTCATTTTGCTAGTAACTTAGTTAATACATATTTCACATGCATATTTGTAAATACAAAATACATATTCCTATCTACATACATATCTAAATAGAAACGACGCAATAAGCGTCTCACTTAGTATTTTGTACGTTTATACTGCTACATACTGTCGATTGATTTTCTTCTGCTATAGCCATTTGAATACTATCGCAATCCATCGCAATTAGTTTGAATGTTTTAGAATGGTTTAGTAATCTTTCACAACTTTTGTTTTGTTATTGACTATGAAGTAGTGTATATATTCGCATGTCGCATCAAACTTTTTGTCTTTGTGTTAATGGCAATCGATAGAAAATATATCGATAGGGCTAGTGTTAAAAATCGAGAGGAGCAGTATGAAATAAGAACATCCCACTGAATAAATACTTCTGCTGACTACTCTGCTGAGTGATAAAGATCAGATCAATGGCACACAGAAATTATCCTGAAGCCATTATTTGTCTTACATATGCCATTTATTAAAGATAAAATGAAATTGTAGGGTCAGATCAACAACTTTATTCAATATATAACATATCAAAATTAAAATATTTTATTATATTTGACTACGGTCGAGTCTTTAATATTGTTAGATCTCAACAATTCAGAAACAAATATTGTTAAATAAATTCAATCAACTTGGCTCTGATTCGAACTCAGCGTTGATATCTTGACTGTCATGGCTTTAAAATAAGTTCAGTGCTGCCACTTAATCTGTATCACAATAAGAAAATGTTATGTTTTTGACTATTTTTAAATACAAAAAAGTGGCTTATCAGATTTATAACACTCTACCAAATGAGACCAGTTTTTAATGACTTTCTCGGAACACATTTTTAACAAAGACCGCGAAACTAAACAGCTGTTTCTGCTTTACCAAGTCTGGCAATACTGATATAAAAACATATGACATATATAACCATTTCGAGTCCAAATAGACGATTCACATACAAATTTAGAGTGCATTGAGATCTAAATTAAAATGGACGCATCGGAAGAAAAATCTCCAGAGGCAATTGCCGCAGAGCTAAGGCGTGAAAATCGACGGAAAAAAATATTACAAACTGCTAAATCCCGATTAGAAAAATTAAACGGCAGCGTTAAATCCTTCGACGAAAATCATATTGGTATGCATGATTAATTAAATTACATATATCAATTAGTATCAGCTCAGATACATATAATCCCAGACTGGCGCACATGTAACTCTAGATTTACCGGTTGACTAAGAACTTAAATATACATATGCGTATAGCCTTTCCCAAATGCACATATTATATATTATGTTATATATATAATTAATAACTGAAAGTGCCAAGTTATGGCCGACTAACCAGAATAGGACACTGGCTTGTTCCTCCTAGCTCTCAATATACGTCGAATTGATATTGTCCCCTTGGAGAACTTCTGGGTAATGAATCTTTCAAGGCTTCTTCCCATAAGGGGTCGAAGTCGAGATTTAAATTTCCCATCTACCTTAAAGTAATCAATTATAATCCAAAAGACGGACACAAAAGAATGCTTGAATAAGGAAAAAGTCTACACCGAGGTTTTTAGTCTATCAGATAACGCATATAATTAAATTAGACATTGGAAATCTGTTGCATTATTACATATTCTTTATAGTATAAATTTTTAATATAATATATAAACTAATCCACCTAATTTGTATACAATATCTCGGCGTTATTTATAATTATAGATTCTGGCACGAAAGACGATATGACCTACTCCGATCCAGAAGTGGAGCCAAACATTCCTGCCGGCCTATTCCCTCAAGACGATGGCTTTAATCGTTCTTTCTTTGCAGCAGCGAATTTGAGTACCCCAACTAGCGCCGATAACCAAAATATATTTGTAAAGAGCCGAATTCACATTTTCATAGCATCAATTGTGGGATATATTTTATCGCATTTTGTCACCAATTCCCTCTTTGTCCCAGTCGGCTTGTGCATGATGTACGAATTATTTTCGTTAAGGGGCCAGCCATACCCAACTAATTCAATTCTTTCGCTAATATTGCCAATTGCCCTTCTCTTCACAGGCACTTTTTTGGGGAGTAAAGTGAAACAGATCAACTGTCTTCTTTATATTTCGCAATCTCTCATCGTTAATCTAGCAATTAATATTTTTTGCATATGCTTAAGCAGTCTTTTATTTCAGTATATAAGTGTGAATCATTTTGTTAATATAAAATAATACAAAATTCAAGTTGTTAATAAGAACGGTGAATAAAAATGACCCTACTTAAATTAAAAAAAAAAAACAATTTAAAATTCTCTTTGATGGCTATATTCCTCGTTTGTGGATTTGTAAGGCTATAAGAAATAATCTGCCACACAAATTATTGGAATAATACACCGCCCAGGACAATTCATTATTAATTGAGTTGCAGCAGGATCGACATGTCAAATAAAAAAAATCGCATCTCTCCAGTGCAGCTTAAGTTGGCACCCACGCTCATCACAAAGCTCACTCTCTGCATAAGAAGGCACATCAAGTGGAATTGAATCGAACATATAATCATCTCCCACATTCACACCTTATTCAAAGCATGCTCTTGAGAAATTGTGCCGTTTTGCCCTGGTCAATTATGTATTAACCCCCTTCTCTGAAAGCTGCTGCAAAAATCTAAAACAAAAAAATTAGCCAAAGAAGTAATATGCTTGATTTTTATTATGCAATTTTCATGCCCTGAAAATTGTATAAGATTTAACTATTATTTTCCATAGAGCGCAGCTTGCAATCTGGCGACGATACAAATACCTTTTTTCTAATAATTTGTTCCTTCTAATAATAACTGGTGTGAATAACATTCGTTTTTCATTAATTATTAAAATTTAATTATTGCTGAATTTTCACTTACATACTCCGAAAATACTAGTGGTCTAGTGAATTGACTAGCTACCATTCACCAGTCCAAGGCAATAGCTATTACATTGGGAATAGTTGCTCCCGGCAGTTCTGCACATAATTACATATGTATTAACTTGACTTGACTCACTTCTTTTTCCCGAATTAGTTTTACAACATGATTTTGTAAGCCTGTGAGAATTATCCAATGTAATGAATGACTATGTGTTTTAAATTGTTAGTTATTATGTTTCTGAACACATACATATGTATCTGTATCTATAGTATCTGTCCAATTATTGTAAAATTTAAATAAATAATGCCAAAACATATACAATAGTAATAGGTAAACCCTTGTAAATTTAGAAACCAACTACAGCAAATACGTAAATACAAATTACGATTCTGACATTTTATTAGATTTATGTATTCTAGGTTTTCAATAAACTTAGTCCGTACTGTTTTTTTTTAATATATATGTATCTTAATTATTTGTAATAGTTGGCTAATTTAGTTCTTAAATTTGAATGTTTATCGTTTTAAAATCAAAATTTTCGTTTGATGCAATTTTTTGTAAGTTAAATAAATAGTACATGATTTGTTTGCTTATTTTTTTGTTGTTGTGTGGTGATTGTTTGTTTTTTTCCCCAAAAGCCGATGTCCTAGCAAATATAAATACATATGTTTTAAAAGATCATATTCCCTTATTGATTAGAAACCAAATGTTAATATTTGTGTTTAATATATGTAAGTATGTACATATTAGCAATGATTGCTTATGGTAAACTGGATCGAATCAGTATCAGCGCAGACATTTTAATATATTCTTGTTTGTTTGTTTGTTTGCATTAGCAGCTTCAAAATTGAGGTTGGTTGATTTAATAAATCCGAGGATAAATCGCCGGGGACCGGGACCGATAGCGTCCGCCTTGTCCACCGCTGTTTCGACCATAGTTGGAGCCGCTACCACCGCCGTAGCGACTGCTCTCCCGCGCTCCACTGTAGACGTCGCGTCGATTGAATCCGTTGCTGCCACCATCCCTGGAAGTACCGCCATAGCCGGCACTGGAGCGACCTGAACTGTAGCCACGATCCAAATGGCGACTGCTGGAACTGGTCGAGCCGCGCTGTTGTCTGTAGCCACCACCGCTGCTGCTGCTGCTGCTGTTTGTTATGCTGTGTCTGCCCACATCGCCGCGACGTCCTCTGTCGCCGGGTCCACCTCGCCGCCCCTGACGCGGACGCCCCTTGGAGATTTCAACGCGCAATTGCGAGCCCAACAATTCGGAGCCGTTTAAAATGTCACACGCTTTTTCGGCATCGTCACGATGCTCGAACTCGACAAAGGCAAAACCGGGTGGATTGAATGCAATCCAAACTGAATTCAATTTGCCATACTTTGTGAACTCGCCTTCCAGATCGTCTTTTTTAACCTTATCAGTCAAGTTACCCACATACACTCTAGTCCCCCGCTGATCGGTCATGTCTTCTTACAAACAAATATATCTGCCTTACTACAGATATTAATTAATCAATATTTTTGCACCACACTACAGCTCGATTTTTTGTATGTACATCAAAAGTTCTCAGCCAGGGTGACCAGATTTTATTTTGCGGATTTTGTTGCTTCTAAACTAGTTCAAAGTGAGCTCAAAAAGTTGATTCAAATATATTTCCATTCCAAACGTCTGCTAAGATAGTCTCGATTTGGAATAATGGAATCAACACTTGAAACTGACTGTTCTCTTCTCAATAATAGGAGGCATTCAAGCATTTTTAAAGATTGACTCATAAGTCTGTAAAAATGGAAGAACAAATCTTATGGCTTGTAAAAATAATAATTTGACCGCAGAAATACTTATTACTATTACTACATTCATAGGTCTCCATTATTTACAAGTGTTGTTGCTGCTATTTTCGCACACATTTACGACGATCCACTCGCATCAAATTTTGTATGCAACTACTCTATAATCGTGAAAAAAAGATTGTCGAAACGAACGATTCTTCCTTTGAGAGTTGCTTCATTAAATTTTATTAGTTTGCTCTTATTTCTGTATGAAGTATATAAAAACAAAACAAATCATCTGTCCGCACACACCAAAATGTAACATGTAAATATCATTGTAAAGTTCCTAATGGTAAAAGATAAGCTCCAGCAGCACATCCTTGAAATGCCAATAAAATACTTTAAAAGATGTCATAATAGAAAACATTATAAATCATCAGCCAGTGACTGACTCATGAGCAAAGTTGTGCCAACTGACCACTGGCGCATTGATAATGCTTTACAGTTAAGAATTTAATATAATCGAGTACCCATCAATTACAATTAATTAAAGTGCAAAATTACTGCAAAAATTGGATTTGATATGAATTTTTAATATATGATTAGAATTCATGCTTCTTCCAATCAATTAAATCCACTAGCTACCAGGAACATTAATCGAAAATGATTCGTGTGCATTTACTCTTCTACATTTATTGATCCAAATTTAAAATGTATTATAAGTCAAAAACATTACACAATGGCAAAAACGTATAAATTTAATTATCAAAGGATTTAGCAATAATAATAATAACTTACTTTAGTTTAAAATTCGGTTGATCAGGGGTTTTTATTGACAATGAATTAATGCTGCATGATTCAATCTGATTCAGGCATTTTTATCGTGGATTCAAAGTTTAGCATTTTTCCAGCGTCACCATGGGATGTTCCTAATTGTCTTGTTCCACTCAGTTATTTTTATGATATTTTAGGTCCATCTCTATAAGTTTGACATGCAAAAATGATAGCAGGCGACATTCTCATTGGGTAAGCGCAAACCAACTAATATTAAACATGATTTAATTCAGTCATTTCGTAAAAAGTTAAAACTAAGCCGGTGTGTACTTTAGGAGATGATTTATTATTTTAATCGAGAAATACCCAAATGGTTAAATACATTTCCTCAAGTCCATCGGACAAATTATAATTAAGAATCCGTGATTCCGTGTAAATTGTTACTAAATGCAAAGATTGAAATCCAAGGCGGAATCACTTGTGCCTCTGATCTCTGATCACCTCATCAAATTGATATCTATTTCACATATGCCTCTGATCTCTGATCACCACATCAATTTTGTCAAATTGACATCTAATTCTTGCCCGTTTCGACAATTACATCTTGCAAAACAGTAAAATGCTCTAAAAAACAAATACAAGAACATCTACTTCCTACTAAAAATGCTTCACTTTTTGTTTATTTATTACGCAACAATTTGATAGTCAACTAACAGCTGTGACTCATTCTGATGTAGCCTGATTGAAGAGCATTTCAAGTCACTTATAAAATCCCCGCGTTCCCAACTGTGCGATGAACCAATAGGAGCGGAGTTTGTATATTTTTTTAACAAAGACATTAACAATACTTAATTCCTCTTTAAATTAAATTTTTAATATTTTTATATATGTAACAATAATTGTATGGTAACTAACAGCTGTGACAACAGGTATTAGATGATATATATTGCCTGCATCAAGTGCTTTTCAAATATTCCAAAAAATACCATTCGTTCGTCAAGGTGCCGCTGTGTATGGGATGTGCCTATAATTAAGATAGTTAATAGTTTGAAGTTGTTAATCGAAATGTGTTGTGTTTATATGGGGGGGGTAAGTTGTTTTCATGAACGGTGCATTGGAATTGTGGTGATGGCGTGCACATAATCCCAGATCGTGTACTCCGTCAAACATAATTGCTGAAAATTATCGATATTTTTTTATGACAAGCAAGTGTCACCCTGTGTTTATCATGTTAGACATTACTATTGGCAGATAACTAGAATATATATAAAGTGCACGGGCTATTGTTTAGGTTTTTTTATTTTATTTTATGAGCGTAAGCTAATAATGTTAAATAACGTTATTTGTGATTAACTAGTGATATATGTATGTATGTATGAGCGCTACTGAAATAACTTTGAAGACATTTCAAAATCCAATAATAATCGTAATGGAAACAGTCTAAAACATAAAACTGAATAAAATCTGTGTTAAAGCTTGCGATGGCGATATAGTGGCGTTGGAGTGTGTTACATGTATGTACATACATCAATTCACTTTCATACCTATGTATGTATATACATTACATATGTATGTATTTGTATGTATATAATATAAGTGTTCATATGCGCGTATGGAAGAGTTGGACAAAAGGCATATTTTCGCCAACATATTAAGCATTTATTGTATGCGTGAACATATTTGCCAATGCACAAACCCGTCTCAACGCTCGAGAATTCGGTTTTCGCCTTATCTACTTGAGTTTTGCTTAGCATTTTGATTATTATTGAGAGACCTGCCGATATACTCGCACACATACATACATACATATACATAATTTATGTATGTATGTGTGCAGGTATTTATGCTACATGTACAACTCGATCTTACTTATGAGCATACATACATACATACCTACATACATATTTATGCACGTATGTGTAATTCGTTTATTTTACCATTCAAATAATAAATACCAAATGTTTCATTAAAATTTTCGTACACCTAAAAATCAACATAAATAATAGTTTCAAAAAATTATGAACGTATTTTTTGTAATTTGAAATAAGTTTGTTACAATTTCTGTAGCTTGGTTATATATTTAGTAAAATTTGTTAATTAAAGTACGTACTTCAGTTTCCACTTGGTCAAAAACGTCAAATGCCGTCTATATAAATCAAGCCGTTTGTTCTGACTTGCTGACCAACTGACTAATGGCCAAAATTGGTAAAGTTAAAATTTGAAATGAAGCTTCCGATTTCGACGGTTTTGGAACATTTAACGGCCAAATGGAGGCAAACTGTTAAATGAAAATTTATGATTTTTCACTTTATCGTTTTCAAGCTAGATTCTGTTCAAAAATTTTTGAAGTTTGGCTATTTTTCTAAAATTAATAAAAACAACTATAGAATAAATTTAATGGAAATTTCAAATAAGACATCATACTAAACACAATTTTGAATAGCATTGTCTCTAGCTAATTTTTTTGATTTTCAAGATTAGCATTTGTATTTACTTATTGTATGTAAGCAAGTTGGAAACATATCTGATTTTATAAAGTACACATGTATATTCTAGATAAGCATCAACAGGTCGGCCTAGTCAGTCTCACTGACCGTCCCTCTGTTTCTAATTGAACCTTTTCAATTCAATTCTTAATGTTTTTCAACCCCCAGTTTAGTCCCAAATTCAAACTATCAATTTGGGCAGAAAGATATAATAATTTAAAATTGTAAGCGAATAGATAATACTATTTTATTTATAAGTTTTGAATATATTTTATTGAAGTTAGTTTTTAATTAATATTATTATATCACTGTAAACTTTACACTTTTTACAATCTTTTTCTTTTTGCAGTTGTTAAAGGATTGGACCAAAAATGGTTTATTCAAGAACGCTTGTTTTAAAAATAATGATGTGAAGGGACATATAAATTATGAAACAGAAATCAAAACAAGTAGTTATAATAACATAACAAATATAATTTATAAAAGACAACCTACAACATATTTGGAGACTAATATGGCAAACACAATATCCATTATGTCCAATGCCATACGAAATGTAGTGAGCAAGAAACGCATACGTTACAAGGAAAAAGGATTTAATTTGGATCTATCCTGTAAGCATTAGTTTTCTCAATACTATACTATACTGTATTTGATGTATATTTACATATGGGCGACAAAATTTTAATATAGTTCCAGATAAATGTATTATATTTTAATTTTGCAGTTTGTAAATAAATTTTAATATTGATCGTTCTCACCAGACTAGTTTGCTCCGAGATTAAAGGGCTTGATACAATTTAAGACAGGCGATTCCTCAGACATCCTATCTTGTTAACATAATATTGTCCGGCAAAACGTTCGAATACCTTGCAATCAGAGTGTCAGGTCTATCACATTTCAAATGGTTGGAACATAGATGGGATCTTTGCTCACGATCGTTTTGTTCTATAATCTCTGTGTGGTGTGCATTGACATGGAAATTTGTGACCAACCAGCCGTTCCACTTATGCAGCAACACATCGATGCATGCGATCTCGTCGTCGGTTGCTCCACGATGTGTGGTGCGATCTCCAAAAAGTGTTCCTGATTCCAGTGAATCCTTGAATTGCATTTTCTCACCCAGACCGATTGCCAGTCGCTAGTGGAAACTATTTGCTTGCTTGCATTGTGGCAAATGGATTCTTATGCTTTGCTTTGTTCACACTTGGTAAAATCTTACTTATTCTTCTTTTGATCTCTACCTTCTTAACTGTTCTCTCTCGCTGTGGGTGCTTCACTTTTTAACTCTGCACCACAGCCTCTAAGTAGGCTTGAGGTCTGGTTCCCGAGCTCCCATTAATTTTGTTGTGCACGTTTTGGCAGCATTTCTTTTTGATCCCTATGCTTTTAAAATATCCATGAGATCCTGACCTATCCTTGTCCAAATCATATCATTAGCTCCTACGTGATTAATAATTTTGTCCTCAATCTTTGTCTAACTTTATTGGTGCGATTCATATACACCATAAAGACTATTACTTGACCTATCCACTTAAAGTGCTCTTGGACGAATTTGATTTTAATGGTCACAAGATATTTTAGAGTTCTGTGAAATTCCTAAAAAAAAATAACTACAACAAACGCCTTAAATTCCAATAGCGAAAATTATATGGAAAGACTACAGTTGGGAAATGATACTTAAACTAACATTTTGAGCTCAAACTTATCTTTTGTTTATGTTCATAAAAATTACTTCTTTTATTTTTTTTTAATTACAGACATTTGCCCAAATATTATTGCAATGGGATACCCTGCGCCGGACAAGCTAGAAGGCATATACAGAAATCGCTTAGATGACGTATATAAATTTCTGGAGGAGAATCACGGAGATCATTACAAAATATATAATCTATGCCTAGAGCGCAGTTACGACATTAATAAATTTCATGGGGTTAGATATAAAAATCATTTACTGACGTTATCAAAGAAATTTATTAACATATGTATTTGTAGAGAGTTGCTATTTACCCGTTTGAGGATCATAACCCTCCCACCATTCAGTTGATTCAACGTTTTTGTCATGATGTTGGGACTTGGCTCAATGCAGATCCATTAAATGTTGTAGCCGTGCATTGCAAAGCTGGAAAAGGAAGAACCGGTAAGCAGCAGGCAGCATCTCATCCAAAACTACACATTATTTTTGTATTTTACATCTATTTTGATGTGGCTTGTGTTGTTTAATATTGTCTATTGTTTCTATCATGAAAATAGTCGAATAACTTCGTAGTCGCTGACAAGTTTAGTTTAATTCTTCAACAAATTAAAAAAAAAAATAATCATATTTGTCTGTATGCATAACTAAATTGATCTTACATTGCATCTTCATTTGTCTTGCAATGTGTGACATTGAAGAAGACATCCGATCCCAGTATGTTATTATTACTTAGCCATATCCGATTCGATTTAGTCATGTATAATAAAGCCATGTCAAATAAAGCTATCTTAATGAAACTCCCAATGCTGCAGATTGTTGGAATCGGCCGGATTGAACACCTATGTCATGTAGAGTTGACAGATCTTGTACAAAAAAATGTGTTTAACAAGATTTCTAATTACTACTTATTACTCATAACGTGTGTTTCAATGCTTTAAGAATATCAATATTGGTCAACTTATTTATATTTATAAATATGTATATAAATAAACTTTTGCTTGCGGCTGACAACCGTTCTTGATTGCCAATATTTTGTTTAAATCAAATATAAAACCTCCTTTTTTACAGGTACCATGATATGTGCATATTTAGTTCATAGTAGATTGATGAGAACAGCAGACGAAGCCTTGGCTTATTATGATGAGAAACGTACGATAGATAAAAAAGGAGTTACAATTCCATCTCAACGTAGATATGTTCAGTATTATTCAAGTTTAATCCCAGATGTACAGTATAAAGTTATCAGTCTTTACGTAAGTATGACCTACATTCATTATTTATATAAATGCATATTAAACATGTTTTTTTTGTTCATTGTTTCATTTTAATAAGGTCTGTGAAATTCGTTTTACTGAGACAAACATCTTGCATAATCTTGGTACAGTGCAATGTTCGATTTCTGACATGCAGGACTCTGCAACAGATAAAGTGAAGCCGCATGTATGTATTATTAAATTTATTTTATTTATAATAGGAATAGACATTTTTTCACAAAATCTGAAAAGCATTGAACGACACAATTTCGACTTTTCCCCATAGAGAGAAAAAAATGATGGCACACACAATATAATATTATTTTTATTGTCAATAAATAAAAGCATAAATTTAAATTTTTCTCTTGCATTATATAGCGACTGAAAACGTGGACGATTGATTTCCAAAAATCTTGTATGTTGGATATAAGTACTTCGCCATTAGCAGTAGCTGGTGATATTAAAGTCGAACTCACCCAAAAATCATCAAAGAAGATGGTTTGCCACTTCTGGGTTAATACATCCTTTGTGCAAAAAAATTCGGGTACGTATTCTTTCTGTATTTAACATTTTCCTGTATATAACTCCTCATTTTTATTTTATCAGCTTGCGATACCGATGGACCTACAGTAAAATATATGTATACTTTAAATAAATCCGAAATTGATGGTGCACATAAAGACAAAGATCACAAATCGTTTTCGGAGGACTTTAAGGTTAGTACTTAAATATCAATAATACACATAAATGTTATATATTATTTTGAGAGAGGACAACAGTGAAACAATGTTTCCATTTTTTTCTTTCTTTTTTTTACTCCAGATCTCTGTTGTATTTGAAGAAGAAAAACGTTCCGAATGTGTAAGCGCTGAACCCACTGTAAAAAATAATTGGAGCAGTAAACGAAGCTCGGATAATTTTCCTGGTGATAATGATAAGAATCTAAACTGTGAGGGTTCTGATTCAAACTCTCCGTCCTCAAGTCGTTTCGAAAGTCCATTTCATAACAGTGATGAAAGAGGTGGAACTAAATCTCACCAAATAGAGCATAACAGAAATATTGTAAGTATAACAGAAAGATCGATAAAATATTACGAGATACATATATATTTCTTCAATTTCTTTTTAGACTAAAAATCAATTTAAAAAATCCAATATCTCAAAATTACCTGCGTTGGCATCGAAACGCAAACAGTCTTCATCAAAATCCCCATTAGGCGTTAATAATACCTCGTCAAGCAAGGACAACAAAAAGCTGCTTATTTTCAATCAACCGTCCGTAACACAAATCGATTCAAGCAAGTGGCATAACGATTCAAATATAATGCATGAAAATAGCCCCGAGGGTCGGCGTATATTTGATTGTTGTACTATTCCTAAAACTACTGTCGAATCAGAAAGAATCTTCGGACAGAAGTCATACAATTCTTGTAAACGATCATCTCCAGATTTGTTCCATGGTGGTGAAGAAGGCGATGAAGATTGGGAATCCGGTGAGTCTATTGTTCACCTACTAGCACCAAAAGTATAATAATTACTTTCTAGTATACCTTAAACAATTTTAAAATATTTGTAAGCACACAACCCAAAAGAGAAAAAAAAAAAACAAAAAAAACGAATAAGTTAATTGTCGTAAAACGAAAATAATTATAATTTAACTTTTTAGGTTCCACAAAAATAAAAATGGAGATACATAAATTATATGTTGATCAGAAACAAAATATTCTTTCAATGATACCGACTTCATAACAGGGAGAAGAAATTTGATTGCAATGTTTAGGATTTGATTTGCAGAACAAGAAAGGTCTGCTAACATGAGATATGTTAACACTTTATGGTTACAATGGTCTTATAATATATTCCTGTTTTTTTTGGGAGTGTATGCAGCATTTAAATCATTTTTTCTACTTTTGTCACAATACAGTTTAGGTATAAATCATACTGGTTATTGACTTAGAAAGCAATCTTCTTACTCAAAATTTAAAACATTATTTGTTATTTGATTGTTGGGAATAATCAGCAACAAAACTGCAGCAACGATTTTCAGTTTGATTGAAGCCTGGCGACTGAACTTAAGCACGTTCACTTAACCAAATCAAAAACAAAATAATAAAGTCGAAAACATGTGCTTTGGTATTTTTAAAATTCTATGAATATCGGTCCTCCAAAAGGCATAGAGTGCGATCTATAATTTCCCATGAGTTCATTTTATCATCTAAATCTTTTTCAAATCTTGGCAATATTTTCACTATAAGGCTCGTCATCAATTAGCTGATCTTTGGAAGCCGTCCACACAGATAACAGTTCTTGAAAAATATTTTCTTGATTGCTTGTAAAAGGAATATGTAAGTCATATCTTTATTGGCGCGGTTCGAACTCGACACTTTCTGTCTTAATGAAATCAATTTGTTAGCAGAATATTAAGAACTTTAAACTTGGAACTTTGAAAATTTTGTTTTTTTTTTTGTACCACGTTCAGCGCAGCCCCAGAAAATCACTGTAGCTATATTTAAGAACAAGTGTGTTAAGTCTTTTTAGAGCACATATGCTTCTATGCAAACTTTGAAGTCTCAGAGCTATCTTCATGAAACATTTGTCTGAAATCTGAATATATTCGAATGTATAAGCAATGTCTGTGGTTTTCAAGAAATCAAGATTAAACTCAGTACATTATAGCCTCAATAAGAATAATCTATCGAAATTGAATTCTTGAATACAAAATTGATTTGCTTCGGAATATATATTTTATAAGCTTATCAGTTGCGAGTGTTATAATGTTCCTCACAATTTAAAAAAAAATATGAGTTTCTGACTAATAAATCATTTATCTTCAATCATTGCAACAATTAGTCGGGTTTTCTTTAAATTGAAATTTAAATGCTCTCCCAAGTCTGCTAAGAAAACGTTTTTGCCGCCTAAATGCATTCGGTAAGAGAGACTGCCAACATTTGACAATTGCCTAGTTACATAAAGTTTCTTTACCTTTTGTATAAATTTACTATGCGATAATTATAATTTGCTTTTAATATAGAGAAGACAAGCATTTAAAAGGTTTCCAAGCATATCTGTGCTCAGGTTAACTTAACAGGCATATCGATTACTGCATCGACCAATCTGATATTTCATAATAAAAAAAATTGCATTTGAAGAATTTTCACTGGTAGATCTTGAGATCGGGCGAAGGATATTTATTTTAAAAATAAACGTTAACTAATTTATAGTATTAAGTTCACCAAAATTATTGTAAATCATTTCATTAAACAAATATTTGTATGCTTCTTCTTCATACGATAATGTATATTACCATTTCAGTTCACATGCCATTAAGCATGGGGATTGAATTAAACAAATTCTGTGAATTGTGAAAATCAACCATTGTTCTTTTGGGAATTGATAAGATATTCGAAAAGTTTTGTGAATGTGAAAATCGGAGAACGTGTGTAAAAATCATATTTTAAACGAGATAGATTAGACGATTATGTAAAGTTTGTTGTATCGAATAATTTTTAAATGTTAAAAAATATGCGAAGACATCTAAATTAAAATGAACTACGTATATGTATAAAATAGTATACATATTAAACGGCGGTTATCTACACTTATTATAAGCAGCATTCAATTTGTAATATTTATATGTACGTAAACTGTAAATTTGTAATACATATGCATGTAGAAAAGTTCAACAGGAAAGCATTTTGATTTCTGTATTCTCGATATACATTACAGTTTCAACTAACATCGATTTAATACACAGCAAAGAGTACAAAGCATGACCATTTCGTAGAAAAATCTTTTGATAATAAATATGTTTAATAATCACAAAAGCAACACACACATTGGGTTCAAAATTACAAGATCAGATTTTAGCTTGAATGACCCTTTCAATTTGTGTGCGTTGTTATACACATATGAAAATAGGTGTGCTGATTAATAAGCTGAATGATGGGTAATCAATGCACGCTTAGACTGCAGGACATTAGCTTTTCTTTTATTGGAACATAAACTCGCCTTTGCAGATAAGCTTTATTATTAGAGCTTATTGCTTATGTAAAAGGAAAACAGGACTAACAGAGCTATTTGTGAAGTAACACCAAGTTCAATTGTTACATTTTTACATTCATTATTAACTAGTAACAACTGATTAAGACTTTTTTTTAATGAATAGTAGTGACAGTGTAAGACTTTTTACAGGCTATAGAAAGTCTCAAAGCTCTTAGAAATTTATTTCTATTTGCGGAAGAAAAGTGAAACGAGAAGGTTCTTCAACGGGTACGGAAATTGAAATGATTTGCGAAGCGGAAATAGTGCGGACGATCTTTGCCTTATGTTTACGACAACTATATTTTCAATTTCATTTGGTTTTCCCAAAGTCTGTCCTATGAGTTTATTACTTTTACTTATCTCATTTCATAGAAAGAGAGAAACACCGGCTTAGATTCCAACTCAAATAATTTACAATTCTATTCAATAATCTTACCAATGAGATCAGTACTGCTGCTCACGGCTAAAGTTGTATTTAAGAGTGAAAAGCCTGCAAGCGTTGCTAAAGCTAGATACGAATGTGTAACAAACACATTAAGTACTACAAATTTGTGCAATTTATATCTCTTTGTAATAAGAAATTCAGAAATGATTGAAAGCCGTAGCCGAACTTTTGCTACCGACAATTTTTAAGCTTCAGCATTTATTTTTATTCCAATACGAAGCCGTGCGTATACCAGGTCCTCGATTATACTGTAAACCATCGTCTCCCATCTCATCTTCGACATAAAAAATTATTGCATCCCGTCCACTTCTAATAAATGAATTAAGGTAATGCAGCCACCCAACAATATAACAGAGCTTAGTTTGGGTAGCAGCCAAGTATGTGGACTTAGTACCGATATTGTAAGTTTTAATATAATCGCAAGTGCGATATTTAATTAGAGTATGTTGTTTTCTATTAACACACCTGTATTTTCAGTGTCTTAATTTTCAAAACTTTGGAGGTAGCTACGCGATATTTATGGAAAAAGCTGGTGTCCTGATGACAAAGATTCTGTGAATTGTTACCATGGCATCTATGGAAAACATGGTGAGTCTTGTGTGGCAGCTGTGCTACCAGATCTATATTCCCTCGCCTCCTTGAACTTTGTCAAAGAACCGCCAAATTATCTGTCTGATGCAAAATGTATAACATTGACAAGGCACTCTTTAATAATATATTTATGCCAACTATTATATATATTCAAGGTTTCTTTTATTAATTATTCTTAACTATTCTACATTTTTAAAAATTATTCAGAAGGCTACAAAATATTCAGGCTTTGCTAGCTTTCTAAATTTAATTATTAATTTACAAATTTCAAGTTAATAAACAACAATATCTAAATTTTTGACCGGTTGTTTCTATGGGGGCTATCTGAACAGTTAGGAGGACAAGAACTCCATTTTCGACTTATTTACAAAATGGGAAGTAATAAAAGGTTGCTGTTAGCATAAGATTTTCCAAAATATCTTTAAAGACAATCTTTTACGAGCTCTTCTTTCAATGGGAGACATATAGGAATATCAAATCATGATATACATTGATAAAACTTATTGGTTAGTTGTTCTCATGTGTAAATTCAAGGAATTGGCTGGCTACCTACTATATGAAAATGACGGTCTATTATTAATTTAAGGATGCATTTACATCCATCGTAAATTAGCATAATACTTACATATATATACATAATGTCATTTATTTATATTAACATATTTTCGTTTCTAATTTCAGATATATATCACGGGTGATATCAAGATCAACCATGACAAGAAGTGATAACACACCACTCCACACTTTTTGGGTGCCATTATGTTATTTATTTATTTAAATAAATGTGAAATACGATTAGATTTTAAAGTTTTCATTGTTGAACATAAGTATTGCGAAAAAGAAAATCACTAGATTGCATACCAATTGCTTTGGCTTGATTTCGAAAAATTATAAATGTACAATCTGTAGCTCAACAAAAAAAATCTGCCCATGCATATTTTTATACTTTGTTCCAAAAGTAACAAATATATGCAAAATGCTTTAGTTCAACTGGGAAAAGTTTATAAAATGGCCTGTACACAATTATTGTGTGTAAATTGTCTGAGCTTTTGTTGTATGAACGTAAAGTCGATTTCGCATAAAACCCTGAAAACTTTTAATGTATAAAAAAATGTATGCGGCACTAAAAAAATTGTATGAACAACAATATTTAATAAAAGAACCAAACTTTCCGAACCCATTTTATAATATACTCATTGCATTGGGATTTTCAATTTCAGGAATTTTTTTTAACTGTAATTTTGTATTTACATTTAAGAATGATTCAGTCAGACTTAACAGCTGCGTGACACTCTGATCTAATCCCAAAGTTGGAAAAGTCTTTCTCAATTGTTTGTTTAGTGACTAAATCAGTGCATTAGTGAATAAAGGTTAAGGACTAAAAGCAGTGAATTTTTTGGGTATATCATTATTGTGATTTTATTTGGCGAAGTGCAAGTGAATGTGGGAGTTTTTTGAATTGGTTTTTCACAACTTTTTATTAAAAGAAGTCAAATCTTCATCCACATTCCGGTTTTTGGCACATTTGGGAATTAAGGAGACTCTCAGTTTAGAGCAAAGTATTGTGGAGATGGTTACATCCGACTAAAGCAATTTTTTCTGTCTTCATACACAAACAACGAATTTGTCTCAATTTTAAAACCACAATTTTTCAAATAATTGTCTAAGTAATGGATACTTTTATTATTTTATTTCAGGCGAATCAACATATCTTTAATAGAAGTGTATTTTGGACCTATAATACTTGGAGATCTACAGAAATTTAAATTTAAGCTACTAACATTTTTCATTAATGTATCTGAGTTTGTACATATATAGATTTTAAGTAGGTTTATAATTATAAAGTAAATTTATCTTTGTATGATTACTTTATGACGTTAAGTAAGAATAATAAAATACATAGTAATTTGTTATAAAAAGAAGAAAATAAATATTCGGTTTAACGGACAGTCTGAAGTTGTTTTACCCCTCAGCTTATTTCCAGCACGATTCGCAGCGGAAAAAAATATGCATATCCAAGAAGAATGATCAGCTAAATTTGGCACTTCGATATTAACATAACCTTGCAGAACACAATTCTCTTCTGAAAGGGCTAATAAAATTAATATATGTACTTGGTCTACAAGATCTCTTAAGAACGGCTAGCCCGTACGGCCTACAATATGGCTAGCTTGAGCCAATACAATGCCCAATTTCCATATCTGGATCAAAATATTAAATAGTGTGAATTCAGTGACCTAGATTAATTTAATCATTTCTTTTCGGTATGTTTAAAAAGTACAATATATTAAAAGTATTAAAATATTATTTTATTAAAGGTGTATAATTATTATATATTAATGTGCTTGTCCAAGCCCCTGCGTTCTATACAGTGTAAAAGAATCATAAACATTCTCCAGCTCTGACAATCGATACTCCTCCAGGCAAACAAAGCCTTGCAATGATGGTGACAGCTTCAGTACACAGGGTAGACAATGGACAACATGCCTTTTCTCCTGTTCTCTTATGAACAACACGTTGAAAACTTCGACCTAGAAATATAAATAGAGATTCATCAAAGGGTGTATAATATAGTAATTTTAAAGAGTACTCAACTCAAATTCGAATTTAGTTTATTGCTTTAGTGTTTACTTACTTCACATTGCCCACAATAATGGGATGAATCGTTTTTGCCACGACCATTAAATCGTATTTCGACTCCTTTGGACTTTACATATTCTTGAATATGCAACACATTTTTTAATGATTGACACAAGCACATTCTAAAAATTAAAAATACATACAAATTTTTATTTTAAGTCGAATGATAGTTTGTCAGTTTGCTTTCAAGTCTTCAAAATCAAATATAAATGGAACGGTAAATTAAATTACATTATTGGTAAAATTAATATTTTATAACATATTTTTCGTTATTTAGCACATTGCTCAATTGTTATTTGTCCAGATTATTTATATTATACTGTAATTTTAGTTGCAGTTTGCAATATGAACTTACTTTATTAGCTCAAAAAGCTTTATATCTGAAACCTTTATATTTCTTGCCAAGTTCCAGCTTAAGTGTACCATGGGAACAATACTTTTAAAACTCTGAAGCTTGTTCCACTCATATCTTTCTATGGCAAGAGAATACTGACGTGCAGTTAGTGGTCCAACATTCCATGCAATGTTATTGCACCACCCGACAGACTGGACCCAATGAACACATCTGAAATAATATATTCAAGAATTATATAAAGAATAATATTTGGCAATTAATTTTAAGCAATTCGGCTTTGGAGACCAATCGCTACTTACCCAGCATTTACCCAAACTAAGTCACCAGGTTTTTGTATGAATCTATATACTGGTATGTTTTCCTTATATAAGTCTTCTAAAACCGGCCACCACGATCCGTGTAGGTAGCTGATACTGTTCTTTTCACACAGGTTATGGATTCCACCCCAGTAGGCATCTGGGACAGCGAACCATTCGCAATCTCCGGGTCCAATATTTATGTTAATTGAGCAAAAGTTATTATTTTCTTGATGGCCAGGTGTTCTACTCCCTGGCACCTTCATGTATAATTGCACCGTATTCATTCCCAAAATGACATGGCCTACATGTGACAACATATTGGCAGCTGAAATTACTCTAGCAAAGGCAGGTAACTTTTGTAATTCACTCAATTGTGGCTTCCATTTTCGCTCATCAGATAAATCAACATTGGTTCCAAATCTAAATGAAGAAACCCAAAAAAATGTATGCTAATCACAGTGATAAACTAATTTGAATATCAACCACATTTCTTACCTTAGCATTTTACTACCGTTTTTCTGTTTTTTGCGCTTTAAATTAATATTCGAATTAGATACTGAATCCTTGGAATCGGAGTCCGACATCACTTGAGAACCTGCGGAGCCCTTATCGCCCTCATCCTAATTATGATTAATAATTAAACTTGTTTAATCAATATAAAATGAATTGTGTATTTATCTATTTACCTTGAGGCTATCTTGAAAACTTGATGCCTGATATTGAGCATACTTTGCAATCGTTGTGTGTGATCGATGTGATATACAAGCCCATACTCTCTTTGCTTGGGATATGTCCCAGTTTTCATCAGGAGACTGATTCACTTGAGTTCTGACCTCAACACTGTGATCTGGATTTGCCTCAACCAAGGTTTTAGTTGAAAAAAGTCCCAAATCTAACTTAAGAGCGCCAGCCAAGCCGCGTACAACAGCAATTGGATGCTTTAGGCAAAACTCTTGCAGCTGCGGGCAGAATGCATTCTTTTTATTTTCCAAGTGAACCGATGGAGTGGGTGGCAGAAGCTGCTCTCTGGTTAGTCTTTGTGGCGGACAATCCGGCGGCGCAGGCGGAGGTGCATTTCTTGTTAGCACTGTAAAGTTTATTGGTGGCTCATCAACCGATAAAAGCTTGACAGCCGAACACAATTGTTTGGAGTCCATTTGTATATTAAATGTAGGTGATGAATCGAGTTCATTATCAGATTCAATTTTGGTCTTTTGTTCTTTATAAATATTTTGAGTATCATCATTGCTTTGTGTCTCGTATTTTACGATTATCTTACCATCATCACTATTAACTAAACCCGGACAATCATCGACTAATTCTGATGAAATATTTTGAATACGCATTTTTATCGACTGATCAGAAACACCTAAGCATATAGAAAGTGTTAAATATTCAGTTAGTTTAAATCAAAGGTAGATTTTGCTATATTATAACATACCCATTGAAACCTGATCATTTGTAGATAAAATGCGCTCCAAATCGATGGATTCATTGGTCTCTCTCATGTCGTTAGTTGATAATACTTCAGAAAAATATGAATGAAAATTGGTTCTTTCTGAGATAACATCATTCGGAGATGTGCTATTTGTAAGGCTTTGGCGATTTTGAGTGGTTATCGGATGAACAACTTGATCTGGCTGATCAATTATGATTTTCTGATTTTGTTGTGAAAGTTGCAGCGACGAATTCATTTCCGGTTGACACAAGTTAGGAATTTGATGCTCCGCTCGATTCCTAACTGAGTATTCACTATCGTCCTTTGCTCGTTTCGCTGGATTGCTTTGAGTTCCGTGGTTGTGAGGGTAGGGTGGCGGCGGTCCCTAAATTAATAACAATAATTTAATTCAAGTCAAAAGGGAATCCGCAATTCATATATTTGCACACAAATGTATACATATAGAAACTAATTAGGGCACTTTAAAAATATACCTGTAATGATGAAGTTTTCCCAAACTGTCTTTGCTGCATTTGAACGGTTTGTTGTTGTTGACGCGAGTTAATTTCTAATGATATGGGAAGATTCCAGGCCTCTTCAATAGAACAAAGCGTGCGGCGCTTAGACGTTATACTTGGCAGTGGTGCTTGGCTAAGTTGTGTTTCCAGAAATTTTACTCGTTGCGCCAGACCCTTAGTTAACCCGTTTGTAGTGCTCTTTAAAAATATTGATTTATTTCCTTCATTGGCAGTGTTTATTTTCTGGAATAATTAAATAAATTGAGATGAAAAAGGAATTTAGACAATTTTGTAAGAAAAGACTTTGTGAGTTTATTAATAATTAATAACTATTAATATAATACCTGGTTTAAATTCCGTTTTACTGCATTCAAATAGCACGCATATGCATCCCGCAACTGTCCGC